>JANBPO010006516.1:19780784-20980784 GCA_024336825.1 Amorphophallus titanum
CGGGCGAAGGCACCGACTTTTTTTCCGCGCGCGCGGAGGGTGCGCGCGGCCAGCGCGTTCCAGGCGACGTACGGATTGACGCACTCGAAACCGCGCGGCTCCAGGCGAAGGCCGGCGACGGCGCAGAGGTCGCGCGCGGCCCGCTCGCAAATCTCCGCCATCTCGTCGGTCACCGGGGCAAAGCCAAGATCGGCCGAGAACACCGCGCGGCACCAGACCGAAACGCGGGCCAATACCGACCGCGAAAAGACAATGATTGGCGCTGCAACAGCGCGATACCAGGCTGACAACAAGCCTGAACCACGAGCTTCGTAGCAGGCTTTCGCATTCCGCGTTCGCCGCACGTTGATATGGCCGCCTATTCGAAGGGCGGCTTTTTTCATGAGGAATCATGACCGAAGAGACCGGGGCAGCCGCCCCAGCCGACACGTCAGTTGCCACACCGGCGGCGACGGAAAGTGAACAGGCAACTCAGACGCAGGAGCAGCCTAATCAGGCAGCCGCAACTGAGAATGCAGAGACCCAGCAGCAAGAAGACAATGGTGGGCAGGCTGAGGAAGCCGCCCGTAAGCTTAGTCGCAGTCAAAGGCAGCAGCGCAAGATTGCTCGCCTTTCGTCCATGCTGGCTGAGCAATCCGCCCGAATTGAGGAACTATCGAAGCAGGCCCCGTCAGGACCACAAGCGCCGAAGGAGGAGGACTTCAACGGCGATTATTTTGCGTTTCAGCTGAATGGTCAGTTAATGACTAAGACTCATAAGTTAATGTGTACTATAACATACGTTCAGATTCCGTTTGAGTCAAAATGTCTTATGCATTTTAGTTTTACGAAACCCAGTCCCGTACTGCTCTGAACATTGCCAAGGCCCGCGAAAGCATGATGCCTGACGTGGCCTCCCCGCAGGCTACAGAGGTTCCTGTCGAGCTTCAGAGCATGAAGGAACTGGCGGAAATCCAGAAGATCGGGGCGGAGACGGAAAAGACCCGCGCCGACACGTTCAAGATCACGCAAGAGGCCCGGCTGGCGCCGATGAAGGCGCAGCAGGAAGCCGGCCTCGATGCGCGCCATGTTCAGGGCGCGCGAGCCGATCGGGCGGATACAGCGGGTGCGTCCCGCCTCCATCAGCCCGTCCCAGACCTACCTGACCGAGGACATCGCCAGCGATGACCTGACGATCCCCGTCAACGACCACCAGAGGCTCTCCTCGGGCCTCGTCCAGGTCGGGGACGAGCTGGTGTGGATCGACTCCACCGCCGAGTCCGGGGCGGTGGTACCGCCCTACGGCCGCGGCTACCAGTCCACCACGGCGGCCTCCTGGCCGACCGGGACCCGGGTGGTGAACAAGCCCGCCTTCCCGCGGGCTCGGATCGTCGGCGAGATCAATGAGGTCATCACGGGCCTGTTCCCGGACCTCTACGGGATCTCGGCGACCGAGATCACCAATGAGGGTCCGGTCACCACGTACGAGCTCCCGGCGGACTGCGCCGGGGTGCTCTCGGTGGTCCACGAGACGGTAGGCCCCTCGCAGGCGTGGCAGCCGGTCAAGCGCTGGAACTACAACCCCAACGCGCACACCTCGGTCTTCCCGAGCGGGAAGAGCATCGACCTGTGGCAGGGACCCATCCCCGGCTACCGGTGGCGCGTCGTCTACAAGACGAAGCCCACCGCCCTGTCGAGCCCCTCGGACGACTTCGAGGACTCGGGCCTGCCGGACTACGTCGAAGACGTCGTCCGCCACGCCGTCTGCTACCGGCTGATCAGCCGCAAGGACTTCCCGCGGCTCCAGACCCGATCCGTGGAGTCCTCGCAGCGCGCGGTCTACGTGGAGACCGGCGCCGCCAACGACGCCAGCAAGTACTACTACGCCTTGTACCAGGAGGCGAAGAGTGCGGCGCAGATGCGCCTGCACAAGGAACACCCGCCCCAGCTGCACTTCACGAGGTTCTGATGACGGTCAACAGGTACTACTCCTCCGCGGCCGTCGCCACGAACCTGGCCGCCCCGATCACGGACTCCGCGCTCTCGCTCCAGGTCAACTCCATCTGCCTGTGCGTAAACGAAACGATGCCCGGCGGCCCTAGCCATATCCATCAGCGCAAGGGCAGACTTGTGCATCGACTTTCTGTACTTCCTTGCCTCGGGCTTCAGATCACAAAAGGCGACGACCTTACCGCCCGAATAGCCAAAGCCCCACATTGCGATCAGCTCGCCGTCCATCTCAGCTACAAATGCGGTGACGGACGGCGCCAATTCACGTTCGCCACGAAACCGCTCTATGTCTTCGCGCGTAGCTTGGCGAAGGACCGGCTCAGCCATTCGTCTCCATGCCAATCACGGCCGCCAGCACCGTGCAGGGCCGGGGCGCCCTCCCCCTCAGGTATATGCGGGAATCGGTGTTCCATTCGCCGTTGAGCGGGAACGAAGGGGCGTCAAAGCCCTCATAGATTTGATCGGCCGTAACGGGCTTGCCCTGATGGATTCTGGGCAGCGGATCGAGATGGTTTGCATCCCCACCGGCTCTCAGGCCATCGTTGTGCGTATTCGCCAAAATCAGGCCAACCGAATGAACCCGCTTCAGCTGCGTGAGCGCCGTGCCGCCGGCCGCAGCATAAGCCAACTTCGTTGACTTGTACGGCGCGTCATAGGGCAGGCCGACAACCGCGTTGCTGACTTCCTCTTCCAGTGTGATCGAGCCGCCAGAAACAGTGTAGGTCGTTTGCACGCCACTGACATCCGGGCTGAAATCCCTGCCGTCCGCCCAGACAATCACTTCCTCGCCCTCAAGATGCGAGAGGCCAGTAATCGTATCCGTCGCAGACCCGGAATAGGTGACGAAGCTGTCCGCCAGCTTGCAAAGCGTGTCGCCGTCGCATTCCGACTCCAGCGCCCACTTCTCAAGGTAACGCACTGTGCCGCCGTCTATCGTGCGGCGCACGAGATAATAGACCTGATCCTCATCTTCGCCGGGCAGCACCACCACGCGCTCAACGATGCCGTCTGTGCTCCATGTCGTCCAGGCGGACAGCTCTTCTGTCGGCTCATAGGTCAGAATGGCAACCGTGCCGTCCGTCAGCACGAAGTGCATTCGTGTGTCGGGCTGGCGCTGGATCGTGACCGAGCTGATACCCGCTTCAGCAATATCGGGGTTCAGGAGCGTTAGTTCCGAAGACTGATAGTCATTTGCCTCGACGCTGTAGGCTAACTCATAGACGCGCTTGCCGGACCTCTGCACGAACACGCCGCGCTTGTCGACTCGAAGTCAACGATACTACTATGCCCTTATAACCCAACCCCACCGTATTTCACCGACGATTAGCGCGGGAGGCGGCAATTTGCGGGGTCATCACAGATAATCCCTAACTGGCCGCAGCATTCGAGATGCTCTGGCTGTGTCGGAATAGCAGGAACCATCTGACGGTAGGCACGAGCCAAGGTGATAGCAGCTTTTGTTACGTCTTCTGCTTCAGCCGGGAGCCCCGACGCTAGCCGGTCAACTAACTGTAAAGCTTCAACAACTTTCATCTTCTCGCCCACGCCCCGCAAAACTTCCCCGGCGCCAATATAAGCTCTTGGGAATTTAAGTCAAAGCGCAAGTAACGAGCGCCTTCCCCGCCTCCCTTCAACTTCCACAGGAACAGATCATGCGAACCAGCCCCGCTGGCCGTGCTGCTATTACGCAGCGCGAAGGCCTCATGCTGACAGCTTACCCGGACCCCGCAACGGGCGGCGAGCCGTGGACGATAGGGGTTGGCCACACCTCGGCTGCTGGTGCCCCCAAGGTTGTGCGCGGCATGAAGATTACCAAGGCAGAAGCAGACACCATCCTGTCTCGTGACCTCATCACATTCGAGAGTGCCGTTTCCTCGGCAGTCAAGGTTCCTCTCAGCCAGAACGAGTTCGATGCGCTCGTCTCTCTCGCCTTCAATATCGGGGCAGGGGCGTTCAAGAAATCCACCCTCGTCAGGAAGCTTAACGCTGGGGACAGGGCTGGCGCCGCAGACCAATTCCTCGTCTGGAACAAGGCAGATGGCAAGACGATGAAGGGGCTTGTGAACCGCCGCAAGGCCGAACGAGCACAGTTTCTCTCCGGCAAGCAGCCATCCATTCCCGCCACACCCAGCACACGTTCCCAGCCCGCTACAGGCGGATTCTGGACCGCATTCATCGCAATCCTGAAATGGCTCGCAAGAGGTGGACAATGAGCGCCTACAACAAGCTGTTCGCAGCCGTCATTTCGACGCTGCTCTCCCGCTGGATGCTGCACTACTTCGGCCTTGACGTAGAGGCTATGGGCGTTGCTCCCGAGCTTCACATGCTCGTCTCTCTGGGCATCGACAGCGGTGTGGCTGCCGTCAACGGGTTCTTCGTCTGGCTCATTCCTAACAAGGGGCCTGTCAACGATGGCTGACATCCTCTGGAACGCCGCCCTGGCAACCAACGTAGCCATCTGGATCGCGCTCTTCTGTACCACTTCCCACCCCGTGTCTAAGATTGCATAAGTGAAGGTGTAATTACCCTTAGACCCTTGCTGCACATGTCCCGAGCACATTCTGGAGCAAGAGCAAATTAAGATGCTTATTTCCAACGCAACGCCTGAGTATCAATTCATCTTAGCCCTTAATGATATTACCTCCTGGCAACAACTATATAGCTGAGTCTGTTTCATTCGCCAACAAATCCAAGATTCCCTTGACCCCAAGTCTTCTCTTTACCTTCCACATCCACATACACCTCGCCATTCACATCTACCACCTACTCACCCTCCGCCTCGCACCAACTTTTCACATATCTACCCTCCATGAGTCAACCCTCCACATATCAACCTCCCATGAGCCAACCTTCCACATATCCGCCCTCCATGAGTCAATCCCCCATGAGTCAACCTTCTGTGAGTCAGCCTTCCACATATGTGTCTCCACCTTTTGTTAAGAGAATTCCACACCCTGAGCAAGTGGATTCTGTCCACTACATACCTTCTACCCATCGTGCTTCCCGTGCATCTCCACCAAATCCCTCCGCTAGTCATCATGCACCCTTGCCTACACAGCCTCCATTTCTGTCTCCCCAACCATTACCTTCCCAAATCCCTCAGCATCCACCTCGCCCGAAGTGGGCTCCTCGTTCTCCATTGTTGGAGTCCCTTACTGACATCTTCAAGGTTTTGATGGCCACTCACACATTGCAACTCCCTCCGGTTGTGCCTTGCCGACCCGCGGTCGGAAATTCACTCCAGTTTTGTGATTATCATTGCCAGTAGGGGCATTTGGTTGAGGATTGCCCTGAGTTCTGAGAGTTTGTTTATGACCTGGAAGATAAGAGGAGGATTGATTGGGCTACGATTCATAAGATCACTTTACATCTTCATAGTAAGCAGCAGTAGCAGCAAGCAATGCCCAGGCAGCCGTGTCCATCTCTGCAAGGCCAGGGGCAACCCTGTGATTCTGTCACCTTCAAATCCATATCCATCTCCACTGTTGCCTATTCCATCACCTTCATCTCTAGCTCCATCTCCACCTACCTCATTACCTTCGCCATCTCCTACACCGGCTCTATCGCCTTCACCTACCCAAGCCCTTGATCAGGCTAGTGCCTCCACTTCCTTCGTTATCACCACTTCCACTCCTAACACCACCCGACGCATTATGTCAATACACTGGTGGTGGACACCGCAACCCTCCTCTTCCTCCTCTTCATCCCCATTGCCCTCACTACCACCTCCACCTTCGTCACCATCCTCATCACCTAACCCTTCTCCATCACCATCACTATCACCACTATCTCCACCATCTCCACCATCGCCTTCATCTCCACCGGCTTTACCTTCTCCACCCCTTCCTCCATCTCCCTCCTTGCCCGAGCCTGAGCAGGCTATATCCCCACTTACACCTCCACCTTCGCCTTTGCCAGTACTCGAACTTGCCATTGCCTCAACCCTTTTGCCTCCACCTAAACACACCATCCCCATTGAAGCCTCCACACCTTCCTAGTCTCCCAGTTCTCCACCATCTACTTCCACCCCACGTAGTGGGTGTGTACAACCTTTGGTGCCCCTTGGGTCCGATTCTCAGGGAGACGATGACCTGAGATAGGGCAAGGCTATGCTGGCCTTTCAATTCAAGATTCAAGATTTTATTTGTCATATGCTGATCCGCGTCTTGGTTTCTGGCTATTTTGGGGCTGATGAGCATACATTTCCCATGACGGTTGTCAAAAAGAGCTCTCTCGCATTAGTGCCAGTTTCTTCCCAAGCAAGACCGGCGGTAATCTCTTTGCTCACCGATAGGTTTACCATTGATGCTACTATCACTTCTCGCTCTGTCATTGTTCAGATAATTGGCCAAGAGGGGTTCTCTACCCAGATTGTGCTAACTCATACGGCGGCCAAGCACCTGCTGGATTCTATGTTCAAGGGGCAAAGGGCCGTATCTTGTGGACGTGTAAAATTTCACGGATGCAAATTTCTCAGATTTATGCCAAAAGAAGACACATATGCATTCCGAGGATGCGGGATGACGAGGCCTGTTTGACCCTACTATAGGGAAGAAGACTCCAAAGAGGCTCTATGTTTGGGCTCCGAAAGGGTTCGACCGCTCGGCAATGCCTCACACTTGCCCGAGCGAATTAAATAACAAAGAGTGGGGGCTAGAAGATGCCCTTGAATTTAGACACACTGCCATGGGTTCACATTCAGGCCCGCGATAGTAAAGAAGGCACTAGGAGGCTCGAGGTTCTCAGCTCCCCGAAGAAGACCAACGACTGTGAATAACATAGTATGCACGTCAACCCACACTGAGACACCAAATCAGAATTATTAAAGGGCAATTGCCAAAGGTGGCGGCCAGTCGCTCCCCATCCGATGGTGCCCGTGATCTGGTGGCGCCCCCAGCAGTGCGACCCGGTGACACTCCTAGTGCCCTGATCTAGTGTCCCTCGCCTTTACTTGATCCGATGGCTCGTTTAGAGCTCCCATCCGGTGACATACTGAACTCCCCTCATCCGGTGGCCCCCCCTTCAGCCTTGAGCCGGTGGTGATCTGAAGCGTGATCTAGTGGAGGCCCTGAAGTCTTGATCCAGTGGCCCTCTCACCAGTGGCGCTCTCACCTAGTCCAATGGCACTCTCGCTTGGTCGGGTGGCGGCCAGTCGCTCCCCATCCGATGGCGCCCGTGATCTGGTGGTGCCCCCAGCAGTGCGACCCGGTGACACTCCTAGCGCCCTGATCTGGTGGCCCTCACCTTTACTTGATCCAGTGGCTCGTTTAGAGCTCCCATCCGGTGGTGTACCGAACTCCCCTCATCCGGTGGGCCCCTCCCTTCAACCATGAGCCGGTGGCAGTCTGAAGCCTGATCCGGTGGCCTCCCGCAACAGTTGAGCTGTTGGTCCTTCGTAGAAGGTGATCCAGTGGCCCTTCAATGGCCTTGATCCGGCGGTGCTTGCAAGTGGTGGATCTGGTGGCGCTCCCCAGCCATTGGCATCCCCCTGCTGACCTGATCCGATGTCCCCCTTCCAAGCTCCCGAACCGGTGGCATGCCCTTCTTCTCCATTCGGTGGCTCTGGTGAAGGCGACAGGCCGTGATATTGTAGGACCGCCGGACACTCAGCTCCCTCTCCAGCGCTCAGTGCTATCAGGTCATACCGCCATGATTCACACAGTTGGCCCTTGGTAGGGATCCAGACACCAATCCTCCGCATACACCGCATCCGGAAGCTGGGCATCGACATGGCGAGGGAAAAGACAGGAGCAGGGATCCTCGAAGATACGTCCCATTTACCTCTCCCCTCACCGTCCACTAGGTGATCTCCCCCGTATAAATAGGAGACAGGACGAAGAAAGCGGGGGCTCTCTCTCTCTGGGCTTCTCTCCAAAAATCACACCCACGACCGGGGACAGTCTAGAGTCTCTATAGGAGCTTTGACACTGTAGCGTAAGAGAAAGTTTTTTCACTTCCTCTTTTGTTTTTCGTTCGTGTTGATAGTTTCGGTCAGGCATAAGAGTAAAATTGAAATGGGTAATAATAAAAAATGGAATAGGGGTAAATATATCATTACATAATTTTTATAATGCGGTGCTTTCCTTTGTGCTTATCCCAGCTTTCTTTTATTTCCAGGAACGTCCGTGCCAGGGAAGGGTATTTCCTTTCGACCTGGTAGGCCTCATCATTAGTCCGGTACAACACCACGTAATTGCATAGTTGCAATATGCGCGGCGGCACCGATGAAATGGAATGAAACAGCAGTATGTACACATTGCGCGTGTGCATTTTATTGATCAATATTTTGCGCATATCCTTGCCAATGCGCCCTTCTAAGAACATAGTAGCCTCTTCAAACACGCAGACAGTATTTTTCTTTGCCGCCACAATGCGCAGGTACTCGTTAAAATCCCCGCCGATATACCGGCTGCGCGGCTGGCTGGTATTGGCGCTAAGGTTTACCGGCACCTGGCCGGGGTACTTGGTGCGTGCGCCGTATTCGTCCTGTATGTCCATAACCAGGCAGTTCCTGTTTTTGATATACTGCTTTACAAATTCGCTCTTACCCTCGCCGGTCATGCCGATAACTACTATAGTAACCACGGCAAATGTTGTATTTGTTTTATTATTTCTACAACGTTTGCAAAATCTCTTTCACTCCATTGCTTATTGCAAAACGGTTGCAAAAATCTTACCTGTGTTTTATGTATTTTGCTTTTCTCGACTTTTGCAATTATATTATCCAAATAATACAGGGTGAAAGTTTCCACTACTATCCCCGATTCAGTAGGTATTGCACTTCCCTTAATGGATAAAAAATTTCCTGCCTCAATTATCCTGTTAGACATCATTCAGGTTTTTGAAGATTAAAAAATTGTTTCTTTTGCATATTATAGATGGAATATTTCCAGGTATCAGTAAAGCCATGCCTTGCCTCTAATCTTTCCATCACGCGGTTGCGCAACCGCGATACCGGGAACAGCGGGTAATACTCACACAGTACGGGTAGCACGCTTGCCGCCCGGTACCAAGTGTCTTTGATTTTGATCGCGACTATTTTCATTGACTAAATATTTTTTTTACTTATCTCTTGTTATTTAAAATTGCAATTTACTTTCATTTAGTTGTAATCGTACTCCAAATGTAAAAATCGATTTTCAAAACGTCGGCGGGTTCTTCGCGCCGCCTCGACCGGCTCCGCCCCGGTCGCCAGCTCCTCGCGGAAGCGGGAGACCATCAAGAGCGCGTAATCGACCCCCAGCGCCAGACCGATCATCGTGCAGACGGTCAGCGCGAAGGCGTCGATCGAGAACCACGAGGTGAGGAAGTAGGGGATCCCGCGTGAGGAGAGCACGGTGATCGCGCCGAAACCGAGTGGGATCGCCGCCGCGATCGGCGAGCGGAAGACGAGCAGCAGGACGACGAGGAGGATCGGCAGCGCGATCAGCTCGTCGTGCTCGGCGGCGTTGATCGATTCCTGCTGCAACGCCCGCGAGAGCGTCGCGAACCCGGCCTGCGTCACCTTCACCGGCGCCGACACCTTTTCTTCGAGGATTTCTTCCAGGCGCGGCACGGTTTCGTTGACCGCGGTTTTGGTGTCGACGTGGAAGTCGGCGAGGATCATCGCCTTTTCCGGCGTCGGCCGCAGCCCTTCGACGGACCCCTTGTCCCACGGCGAGAGGGTCGTGACGCCAGGTTCCTGGCGCAGCGCGTGGACCAGGCGCGGGCCCTGTTCTTCGAAAAGGGCTACGACGCGACGAGCGTTGATGAGATCATCGGCCGGGCCGGACTCTCAAAAGGTGCCTTCTATTACTACTTCCCATCCAAGGAAGCGGCGCTGGAGGCATTGGCAGAGCAGATGGCGCTGGAGGCCGCCGCCGAGGCGCAGGCGATCGTGTCCAATGAGACCCTAAACGGTTTCGAGCGGCTGGACCTGTTTCTCAAGCACAGCCGCCGGCTGAAGGTGGAACGGGCGCCCGAAGCGCTGGCGCTGTTCGAAGCCCTGTTCCGACCGGAGAATATCGCGCTCTACCACCACGTCTTCACCCGGATCAGCCGCGTGCTGATCCCGCTGGTTGCGGACATATTGCAGCAGGGCATGGACGATGGCAGCTTCCTGCCCGGCGACGCCGAAGCCATGGCGGAAATCCTGCTGGGGCTGACGACAACAACCCATGACAGCGTTGCGGCGCTGGTGGGAGCATCGTCGGAGGAGGCTTTCCGAGTTGCGGCGGCGGCCTTCGAGCGGCGGTGGGTCGCACAGGGAATTGTCGCCGACCGCATCCTGGGCCTGCCCGAGGGCAGTATCGAGTTCATCGAACCGGGTTTTACCGAGGCGTTCTTCGCTGGCTGGCGGCGGAAGCGGGCCGGCTGATGGATCTGGTTCGCGCGCGTCCACACCACGGGGCGCAGGCCGTGCGTGTGCTTGAAGATCTGGCGGCCGGTCGCGCTCGCGGTGTCCCACACCCACAGCGTGCCGTCCTCGCCCGTCGACGCGAGCTGCTTGCCGTCGGGCGAGAACGCGACGCCGCGCACCGTGCCGCGGTGGCCGCGCAGCGGGCGGCCGGACGCGGTCGCGAGCTCCCACAGCCACACGACGCCGTCGGTGCCGGCCGACGCGACGTACGTGCCGTCGCGCGAGATCTCGAGCGTCTCGATCGGCCCGACGTGCCCGCGCAGCTCGCGCGACGTCTCGGTCGCGAGGTCCCAGATCCGCAGCGTCGCGTCGTCGCTGCCGGTGACGACGTGCTTGCCGTCGGGCGCGAGCGCGACCATCTCGACGTCGGCGGTGTGGCCGATCAGGATGCGCGCGAGCCCCTGCATCGCCGCCTCGCGCGCGAGCTCGTGCGTCTTGGGCCAGCTCAGGCCGTCGCGCGACATGTCGGCGAGCCACGCGGCGGCGCGGCTCGGATCCTCGGTGACCGTGCTGTGCGCGAGGTCGTAGCGGAGGTTGTCGGTCTTCTGCACCGCCGCGGCCTGCGCGAGCAGCGCCTCGAGCTGCGTGCGCAGCGCCGGCTCGCGCTCGAGCGCGACGACCAGCGGGAACGTGATCTTGCCCTCGCGCAGATCCGCGAGCGCGTCCTTGCCCGTGCCCTCCCGAAAATCGAGCTCGTCGTCGACCGCCTGGAACGCGACGCCGAGGTGCAACCCGTAGCGCTCGAGCGCCGCGGACGCCGCCGGCGGCAGCCCCGCGACGCGCGCGCCCGCGACCATCGCCCAGCGGAACAGCGCCGCCGTCTTGCCCTCGACGATCGCGAAGTAGTCCTCGCGCGCGCCGGCGATCTTGCCGCGCCGCTCGAGCTGCACCGACTCCGCGACGATCATGTCGTCGATCACGGCCAGCATCTCGTCGAGCGCCTCCGGCACGCCGCTCGCGCGGATCCGCCGCAGCGCCGTGATCAGCAGCCAGTCGCCCGCGAAGATCGACGCCGCGTTGCCGTACTCCACGCTCGCCGTCGGCTTGCCGCGCCGCCGCTCCGCGAGGTCGACGACGTCGTCGTGCAGCAGCGTCGCCGAGTGCACGAGCTCGACCGCGACGGCCAGCGCGCGCGCAGGCTCGGTGAACCCCTCACCGAACCGGCTGGTCAGCTGTGCTTGGTCGACGGCTGCGCTCGCGATCGATGCCGTCCAGCCCATCGTCACGAGCGCCGCGCGAGCCTGGGTGCGCGACGCGACCTGCGCGAACCGGCTCGAGGTCGTGCCGCCGCGCGCGGTGCCCTCGTCGAGAACGCTCGGCACGGCCAGCTTCGCGCTCGGGGCACCGAGCTCGCACGACGCAGGTGGTGACGTCGGTGGTGACGACACTGCCCGGAAATGCCGCGCGACGCGCGGGCGCGTCACCACGAGCGCGTCGGCGGTACCGGAGATCGCGAGGTCGCCGCGGTGGTGCGCCGCGTGGCAGCCCGAGCAGAGAAGACAAAGGTTCCGGGGCTCGTGACCGCCACCGTGCTCGCGGTGCTGGATGTGGTGGATCTCGAGACCTCGCGAAGACCTGCACCCGGGCGTTCGGCAACGCCCCTGATCGCGCCGGAACACGAACCGCACGACGCTGGGTGGAACGTCCTGGTGTGCGCGCTCGGGCGTATCCCTGTCGAGGTCGCCCAGATGTTGAGCATCGCAGCGTGCCCTGGCGATCGTCGCGGCGTCCACGTGTACGCCGACACCCGCGCCCTCCTGCACCCCGCGCTCGCAACGCGGACACAGGCGCAGCGCGATCTGAAACTTCGCGCGACCGCTGATCTCGCCGCTCGCGTCGACGCGCGGCGCCGCGAAGATCGCCATCACGAGCTCGCTGTCATCGAGCCGATGGTCGTGCTCCGCGTCGATCTGCGTACGGCCTTGGCGCCACGTCGCGTAGGCCGAGGCGTTCACGCGCAGCGTGATCTCGTGCTCTCGCGCGTCGTCCTCCGGCGCGTCGGTCGGCAGATCGCCGGGGCGATGTCCCGCGACGGCTTCCTCGATCTGCCGCAGGTTCATGTCCTCCACGTGCGCGAGCCACGTCTCCTCGGTGGATGGTATCGCGACGCGGACGAGCTCGCGCACCGCCGAGAACGGCAGCGCGCCGGTAGTCAGCGCATCTGTCAGTACGGGCAACGTCGCGAGCGCACGCGCCACCTGGAGCCGCTTCTGTGCGGTGCGCGGCGCGTAGCCGAGCACGCGCTCCATGTAATCCGTCATGTTGACCATGCCGAGCGGCCTCCAGATCTGCAGGCGCTCGCCGTCGCGTAGCCACCTCGCCTCGTCAGCGTCCAGCGCGCCGCGTCGCTTCGCGTTCCCGCGAAGCTGCCGATCGACCTCACGGTCACCGACTCCTTCGGCATCGTCACGAGCGACGTCTCGGACGCGAACTTCCGCGTCGACTCGACCGTACCGACGCTCGCGCTGACGAGCCTGACCGGTGGCCAGGCGCTGGTCGGCGGCGCCGCGACCGCGATCGACTGGACCGGGTCCGATACGAACCCCGGTTCCACCCCGATCAAGCTCGAATATTCTTCGGATTCCGGCGCGACCTGGATCCTGATCCAGGATAACCTCGCGAACTCCGGCGCCTACTCCTGGACCACGCCCGCCGTCACGAGCGCGACCTACCGCGTCCGCGTGACCTTCACCGACGCCGTCGGCCTCACGAAGACGGCTGCCTCCTCCTCCGACTTCTCGATCAACTCGAGCTCCCCGATCGTCTCCGTGACTTCCCCGAACGGCGGCGAGATCTGGAAGGGCGGCTCGAGCCATGCGGTGACCTGGACCGCGTCGGGCCTTCCCGCGGGCGGCGGGACGACGGTCTCCGCGAAGATCGAATACTCCCTGAATAACGGCGCGAACTGGACGACCGAGGCCGCCGCCGCCCCGAACACGGGCACGTACGCCTGGACCGTTCCCGCGGCGACCGACTCCACTCAGGCCCTCGTCCGCGTCTCCGTCACCGACTCCTTCGGCATCGTCACCTCCGACGTTTCGGACGCGAACTTCCGGATCGACTCGACCGCCCCGACGCTCACGTTGACGAGCCTGACCGGGGGCCAGGCGCTCGTCGGCGGCCAGTCGGCCGCGATCACCTGGACCGGTTCGGATCTCCATCCGGGGACCACGCCGATCAAGCTCGAATCCTCTTCCGATAGCGGCGCGACCTGGACGACGATCCAGAGCGCGATCGCGGATTCCGGGAGCTACGCCTGGACCGCTCCATCGGTCACCTCCGTCACCTACCGCGTCCGCGTATCGTTCACGGATCAGGCGGGGAACGTCCGAACCTCCGCCTCAACCTCCTCGCAGCCGCCAACGCAGCCGCTGTTGCTGTACCCGTTCATACTGACACTGTACGCCTGTCCTACCACGCACGGACCACACGGCGTGTGGACGATGGGACGATGTGTTCATCGTGGTTGTGTGGCCGGTGTGACGGTGGACGCTGTGGTGCCACCGTGAGCTGCAGCCGCGTCGCCACCGCTGACCGGTCGATGTCCAATCAATGCGTGCACCGTCTCTATCGTAGCCACGGCAACCACAGGGCAGGACAATGGCTGATGCTGAGCGCCTTGCCGCGCTCTACGGTTCGTGTCACTGCGGCGGAGCTGACACGGCGGCTCGGTAACGAAGGTCATGCCGTGTCGAAACGCTCGGTTGAACGCGACCTGCAGGCGCTGTCGACGCAGTTTCCCATTGAGGCGGATGAGCGCAGCCGTCCTTTTGGCTGGAGTTGGCAGCGTGATGCGCCATCGTTCAACCTGCCAGGCATGTCCTCGTTGCAGGCCGTGGTGCTACTGACGGCGCAGACCCACCTTCAAGGCCTGTTGCCAGCGAATCAACTGGCGGAACTCCAGCCGCTGTTTCAGCAGGCACGAAGGACACTCATCGCAAACCCCGCTCTGGAGGGACAGGTGTCATGGCCCGACAAAGTGGCGATTGCGCTGACCTCCCAAGCCCTGCTGCCGCCCCACGTGGATGCAGACACATTGGTCGCCGTGCATGAAGCGCTCTACCTGGGGCACCAACTCGAGATCGAATATCTCGGACGTGGTCGAGCCCAGTCCAGGCACTACACGGTCCATCCGCTGGGCATGATCCAGCGTGGGCCCGTGAGCTACCTGGCCGTCCGGATCAATGACAATTCAGACGTGCGTCTTCTGGCGGTCCATCGCATTCTTCAAGCCACACGGCTAAGCACGAAGGCGGTGACACCCAAGGGATTCGACATCGCTTCGCTGCTCCCCGAGGTCGCAGCCGGATTTGAACGAGGCAAAACCGTCCGGCTCGTCATGCGCATGGCAGACCACGCGGCGCTTCACCTATGGGAAACTCCGTTGTCGACAGACCAGATGATTTCCGCAGCGGACGAGGCGGGGTTTGTGCAAGTTTCAGCGACCGTCGAGGATACTGCCCAACTACGCTGGTGGCTGCTGGGGTTTGGCGATTACGTGAAAGTCCGGAAGCCGGTGGTGTTATGTGATAATTGCAACGTGCCGGTCGAGGATTGTGAAGTATGCCATTGTAGCGAATGTGCCCCACCATCTCCTGCACACAAGAGAGTTCCAAGCAAATTGTCTGAATTGTGCCTCATATGCGATGTTCCAAACTGGCAATGTCGCGTATGTCATTGTGTTGCCTGTTCAAGATCCACTGTATGAATGTACTAGATCCACCATGTGTACAATAGTATAAACAAAATTTAACAATTTGTTCATATTATTATCGTCAAAAGCTATAAAAGTTGAAAATAGGAGTCTCGCCAAAGAACGTGATCGTCCACCGAGTTTCGCGGCGGCGCGTTCGCGGGAAGCTTCTCCAAAAACTCTTTGGACAATCGCTCGGCGCGTTGAATGCGCGCATCGACGTCATAACGTTGCGCAAAATTGATGTACTCAAACAGGTCGCCGCCCACATTCCCGGCGGGAATAGAATTGCCGTACATCTCGATCCCTTGCACGTGCGGAATCACGCCCTCGACGGGCATGAGTCGCCGTCGCAGGTATTCGTCGATGGTTGGAGGTGTGTAAGTCTCAGCCATAAAGGGCCGCGTCACTCTATACGACAGTCCCACATTTCACAAACCAACCGCACCCACATGAACAGACGAGTATCCAGAGAGTATCGCCGATGCGTCTGCCAGCGCATTTGATGTTCTCAACTCGCGTCGAGTTGGAGTTGAAATATCGGAAACATTTCTTCGGACCGACCAAATGGAGCCACGAGGAGTGCTTCGACTAAGCGGTTTTCGCAGCAGGTCTGAGCAGCGTCTGGACGTACTTCGGAGTCAACGGAATGCGGCGCGCGTTCACGCCGGTCGCGTCAAAAAACGCGGCAGCAACCGCAGGCGGTACCAATCCGTTGGCCGCCTCCGCTCCGCCGCCAAAACCTTTGTCGTCGCGCGACAGTTGCACGACCTGAATCTCCGGCGTTTCGCCCATCGTCAGAATCTTGTAGCGATTCCAGTTCGTGCTCGTCACCTTTCCTGCGTCGAAGGTGACCTCTTCTTTCAACGCTTCGCTGACGCCCATCACCACGCCGCCCTTCATACAACGATCGAGTTGACGCGGGTTGATCACTTTGCCGGGTTCGCAACCGATCGTGAACTTCGTCACTTGAATCACGCCGGTCGCGGGAACGAGAGAAATTTCGGCGATGCCAACCCAATATGCATTCTCGCGGCGCATCAGGCACATACCGCGGCCCGTCACTGGCGAAGAGCCGCTTCGTCGCGTATCGCGTTGTGGCGATGGGCGCGGCTGCCATTTGGCAGCTTTCGCCGTCGCGTCGAGAATGGCGAGCATGCGCTCGTCCGTCGTGTGCCGTTTCCGAAATTCAATCGGATCGACACCGCCCGCTGCGGCCGCTTCGTTCATGAAACATTCGAGCGCGAAATTCTGCTGCCGCTGTCCCGGCGTGCGCATGATGTTTCCGCGCAATCCCGCGGACTTCGTTTCCGCCCCGATATTTGCTTTGCCTTGGGCCAACATTTTGACCAAACCGGGTTCGTTCTCTGAATCGAAATCTTTCTAAGTCATCATCAAAATTACTAGCCACCCGGCCGACATTCGAAAGGATTTTGCCCCGGTTTTCACCGCTTTCCCACTACGGGTTCCCACCCGAATATGAAGAGGTCCATGAGCGACCGACATGTCCGATCACTTGTGTCCCAATGCGGGTTCTTAGTGTGATCTCTCCCGCTGCCCCCTTTTGCACGGGAAATATTAACGATGCTCACGCAAGTCTCGCTTCGACCACGGGGGGCCCACCGCAGTATGGTCGCGGCTTGATCTCGCACCGGGCTGACAGATTTATCGGTTTTTGACCGCTCTAACCAGGATTTAATCGAACATTTCCCGCTCCTCCAAATAGTAAGTTTGTCGCGTCCCGACATACATATGTTTCGATTTTTCCGTGACGATTACGCTTATCTTAAAATCGGACGCCGCCACTGCATATAGGGGGTCCTCCAATCAGGTAGGTTGACGGCTTCCACTGTGGCAACTTCCAGCTCTTCTTCTTCCTCCGGTTCCTCTTCTATCATGCTGGGCACCTGGCGTTGGTTGATTACTCGGATGTCGAGTGATCCATCCGGTGGGACTGCTAACGAGCTTGCCAATTTTGCCAAGGCGTCGACCTGGGCGTTCTCTCCTCTGGCGACGTGGCCTATCTCGAGGAGGTAGAATTGCTCCATGAGCCTTTTTGCCTTGGCGTGGTAAGGAAGTAGTTCGGGCTTTTGGACATCAAACTGTCCTTGGACCTGCCTGACGACTAGCAGTGAGTCGCCAAACACCTGCAGTATCTTGATCTCCATCTGCAAAGCGACTTGGAGACCGATAATCAGGGCATCATATTCTGCTTCATTGTTTGTGCAAGGTTTATTGATACAGCAAGAAGTGTGTATCACTTCCCCATCTGGAGATTTGAGGACGATGCCTACACCAGCGCGCACTCTGGTGCGCCCAGAGGGACCTGTCTCTGTTCTAGAAGCCCCATCGAAGTATAACCGCCACACAGCTTGCTGGGCCCGGTATGCTTCCAATGTTCCATCTTCGAGTAGCTCCGTGGCCAGTGGGGAGTCTCCAGGGACGGGATGTGCGACAAAGAAATCCGCGATGGCTTACCCCTTGATGGCTTTCTGTGGTATGTAGGTGATGTCGAATTCCATCAACAGCACGGCCCATTTTCCCTTCCCCAAGCAGATCTCCATCTTCCCAAGGTGGAATCTCACCCCACCCAAGGCCAATTTGAATTTCCCTCCATCCCCTCCACACCCCTAGACCACCAAAGAACCCACCCCCAAGGGGGAGGCCGCCCCATTCCCTCTCTCCTCCATCCACACCTCTCTTCCCCCATCCCACTCCCTCTAGTGCACACCCACTCCCCCCACTCCATTCCTACAACCACAGCCCATTCCACCCTCTCCCCCTCTGCCCCCACAGCCCTCCAAGAGACCCCATCCACGTCCACCCTCTCCCACAAGCATCAGCCACCCCTCTCTTGCATTGCAGCCCCCCCTTCTTGCTTCATTGGTCAATATAAGGCTTCAGCTTCGGTGGCAGTTCGTAGGCAGACAACAGGGTCGTGGAAACTACAGCTTCTCCGGCCCTTCTTCAACTTTTATGGTGGAAAACCATACATCACTGGAAAGGTCATCCAAAGGGCTTTCCAAGCAAGGTGGTTTCATCTTCATCCGAGCTTGGAGCAGCCCGTGAGAGCGAACCTCCCCCGACTGCGCAAGAGTCCCCAGGCAACGAACCAGAGCCCCAGTAAAACATCCACCACGGTCACTCCTGAGTAGATCTAGATGTGAAACTTGCCTGAGAGTAACTTCTCCCAGTCCTCTTTCAACCCCAAGAAGCAGAACGACGATCGGATCCCAGCACCAGAAGTTCTGAATTTTCTCCCAAAATCACGCCAGGTTGGTTTTACTGTTCCTACTCGGACCCACCTCTACCTTTCTGGTCAGCACGAACGTCCCCGACATCTTCAGAATCTTCCATCAGTCTCATCTGAAAGAAGACTCATCCACAGTCATTTCGGTACCAGACTCACCTCCATCCGAGTTCGGGACAATCCGTGGCGCCTCTATCTTCCAGCAGTAACACCCTGAGAGCAGTCTGTACCAGTACTGTCTGACCCTGCTCCAAGACTGGTACCAGCCAGCGACCATATCAAGGATGCTCCAGAAAATTTAAGCTTCTTCCTGGGTCAGATAGGAGCATTTTGGCTCTGGTCTCGGCCCATTTGGAGTTCGGGAGCATCCGTGGCGGCATATTCTTCATCCGGTGGTCCTGCGATTCCAGAACCGGACAGCACCGACAAGGAGCCCGACAACTTCATTTCCAAGCTCCATCCCCTCCCCCGCTTGGCCGGCTGAAGGCCCCTCCCTGCGGAGTCGCGGGATGGGTCTCGCACTCACAACTCACAGTGGTGATTAGTATATAACGAGCTAATATAATATCCTACTCACATGCAGCGGCATCTAGAATGTATACTAGCTAAGCAAATATGACAAAAAGGGGGGTGGCGAGTGTACCTCCATGCTCGGGGCGTGGGGAAGGCTTCTCGGCCGAGATCCATCACTCCTGGTACAATAATTGAATTAATTATAACATGTAAATTACGGACCACTCCACGTAGGGAGATAAAAGGCCACAACAGTGGTCTGGGAGTGCCGTTCTCGGGTTGACGGGCAACAATTGGTGGCGCTCAGGCGGGCACGGTTGACCAGTTTAGCACTGTTCACTTGGGCCCGCTGGACAGCATGTGGGACCCGCTACTGGGACGATGACATCCGGGGTAGCTCCTGGCTGCCGCAACTGGCAGGGGCATTCCTGGAGTGTCCCGGGTCGATCCCCGGGAGCGACGGTCACCGAAGTGGAGACGGGCGATTTCTTGGGATTTATTTCCCAAGGCTATCCCGCAACTTAATTTCTGGCCAGAACAGCACGCTCCGACGAGATCGGATGCCACGCCCAGTCACGATGTTGGATCGAGACATGGTTAGCGCCATTGCGAAGAGAACTCTAAGAGCTTCAACATACTAGAATTTCAGAACCGTCTAATGGTCTGAATAGGAATGGGAAACTCTGCAACACGGACATTGATTCTGTCCCGAAACCCAGAACACACAGGGCAGAATAGAAGCTGCTATTTATGGGGCTTGACTGAAACTCAAATGAGGGTTTTTGGGCGTGAGGATTTTTGGGAAGGTATAGGGGAGAGAGACGGTCACTCACATAGCTTATTTGTATCAACCTGACATCGTTTGGGGGGTGAAAAAATTTGCCTACCAAGATCTATCACACTGGTCTGCTCATAGGTAGATTGTGGGGGTGAAGAACAGTGGACTGGGAAGGGGCCTAAACGAGATCTGATCTAGGTGAAAATTGAACTGGGAATGACCTATGATGGGGGGAACCTACCCTCAAAGTTTCGTCACGATCCAACGGTCGGATCTCCCGTACCAGCCCTTTCACCGAGCTGCTGTCCTGCAACTCCGAGTTTTGGGGCAGCTAGATGAGGACCGGCTTGTGGTGGCTCAACGGCGGCACGAACGGCGGCGGCGGCGGCGGTGAACGTTCACAATAGATAGAGGAAGAAAAGACCATTAGAGGGACAGAAATGGCCCTATGATGGCCACCACCTTTACAGGCTGCATTTACTATTTTTTCTCCTTTTTTTATTTTATATATATGCAATGCACGATTTATGAAAATGAATGACTGACCTAGAATGTTGAATGTATGTAGGGAAAACATCAGACACGGATCTCATGGCTCCAGGACCGAGCAGTGTACCTAGCACTATCGGACTTCCAAAGGGAGCGACTGGCCGCCATGGGGTTTGTAGAGTTCCTGGGCATGGAGGTGGTGAGGCTAGACACCGCCCTCCTCTACGCGCTGCACGACTGGTGGGACCCAGTTAGCTGGGCATTCCCATTCCCATGGGGTCACATGATCCCTACACTAGAGGATGTGGCGTGCATCACTAGGCTGTGGGTACATGGTGTGCCGGTGAGCAGGAGGACTTTGACGTACTATCAGGAGCTGGCTTGGAGATTGCTGGGGCTGGAGCTCTTGTGGCCGGAGCGCCACTCCTCGACTCTACCGAGAGCGAGGCTGCAGGAGAGCCTGGGTTTGAGAGGAGCTGGGATCGTGGTTGGGGAGCTGCCAGAATAGCACCTGGGGTGGCTGACGGATCGGGCACAGGAGCGGGTAGCAGCGGAGCTAGGACCTGAGGCGGATGGTGGTTCCTGATGCTATTTTTCGAGAAGCTACTGTTCACCACTCGAGCAGATGGGGTGAGTTGCAGACTTTTGCCCCTGCTTGAGGAGGTAGACAGGGCTGGTGAGTATGCTTGGGGTGCAGCTGTACTAGCCTTCCTCTTCGACACCCTTAGCTCCACCAGCCGGCGTACGATGCTCGGCGGGTTCTCCCCACTACTTCAGGTAAGCCTCGACTCCTAAAATACTTGTGCAATTCCTATATGATTTTTATGCTATATGTTAACACTTTGATGTAATGGATTACAAGTGTGGCCCTACATGTACCTCCCCGGGCTGGGGAGAGGACCAGAGGTACATCCAAACTGGGTGCCCATCGCGAGGCGGTGGACAGTGGTTTAAGAGGTGGGTTCCCTGAGACGCCAGGTACAGGTGATCCAGGATGACCTTGACACTCTCCCCTATGGCTCGGTAAGACCTAAACTTAAAATTTTCTTACTCTGAAATGTGACTATATACTTGGATGCTAATGCAATTGGTTGCCGTCTTACAGGTCCAGTGGACACCGTACTAGGGCAAGGGACAGGAGGGCCAACCATGGGTGGTGGCCACCCTAGCTTATGCAGGATGCGACATCTAGCTACACTGCATGAACATCATCGAGCCACTCCATTATCGGTTGATCATGAGGACAGTGGGCTTCTACCAACCATAGGTGGAGTTCCCGATGAGAGAGCGATCGGAGAAGCGCGTGGGACGCCACTCAGGCAGACTTGCTGCAGAGATTGACTGGATTACCCAGGCAGCAGATCGGCTTTAGGATTGGACTAGGCAGGGGTGAGCGGTGCATAGTCGAGCCACGAGTGATGAGTCCTACCTGACAACCTATGCCCAACGCTACGGGGACCAGGTCTTTCGTGGCGCGCGACGACCGATACGACTCTACACTTATACTTTCTAAAAATGCTTATGACTACAATGCACACTAATGACGGACATTCTACATGCAGTTAGACCTCCAGGGACAGATTGCGGAGCTCCAGGGGTTGCTCCACTCCACGGTCCAGCAGTGGGATGAGCTCTAGTGCTCCCTGGACCTCGCGGTAAGCTTCACCCTCAAATCTAAAATGAAATATTTATGCTTAAATGAGACTAACATGATTCTAAATGCAGCGTGCCGACGGAGCCCAGCGCCAGGCGCCAGACGCACCATCCTCCTCCTCACAGCCACCGGCGGATCGGGTTGAGCGGGACGCAGATTTTGCGTGAGCGACAGCGCGAGCCGAGGAGGCCGAGGCCACTCTTGCCGAGAGGGTAAGCAAAGCACTCTTCTTCCTTTTGATTTCGTGATTAAGACTGTAGGAATGATTTATGAGATGAATGCATATGCAGGCGAGGGAGTTGGCAGCTGCGCTGGGTGAGGCTACCCGGCATAGGGAGGAGGCTGAGCGCTTCCGTGCCAAGACAGAGCGACTCCGTGCAGAGGTAGCAGAGGCAACACGCCTCTGTGTAGAGATGGAGTGATCCCGTGTTGGGATGGGGGAGGTGGAGCCCCTCCGGGCCCAGGCAGCAGCGTTGAGGAGCAGCCTAGAGCAGTCTCAACTGCAAGTAGCCGACTTAAGGGGTGCATTAGGGGTGTACCAGCAGATGAGCCAGATATCGGGACGGAGCAGGACCTATAGTGGCGCGCCCAGCAGTGCCTGTAGAGGATACTTCACCAGCTCCTCCAGTCTGTGGAGGAATGAGGACGAGGAGTGACGTCGATGACGACGTGAGGAGGGGAGCTTAGCCATGGACCCACCGGGAAAGAGGCACGAGAGGACTGGTGACAGCGAGGGTCCTGATGAGGAGCAGACTTGATGTACATGTATGTACATGATGTTAACGGAATGGCATTTGTTTATTTAGTTTTTAGAAATGATGAATGCGTGCATACTGACACTGACTAACTAACTTAATAATGAGTCCTACGACTGACAACGTGAGGGTACAAAAGAGAGTGAGAGAGAAGGAGAAGGGGAGAGAAACTTAGGTGTGGCGGGATTTAAGAAAGGGAACTAAGACAGTAGGGAGAAATGGTCTCGGCAAGGCCGCTTAAAGAGCTTAGCGGTGCTAAGACAGGCTGCTAAAGACTGAACGAGCCACAACTGGATGGGTGATGAAGATGGTTCATTCAAGACTACAAATCAGGAAAGACAGTCCCATTAAGATCGTTTTAAAATGAAGACGGTCTAGCCGAGACCGTTAACAACACTGATGGATAAGAATTTGAGCGGAGATGGAAACGGTTGTGGAAAGACCGCTAAGAATGAATGGCGGTAGCTCGATAGACTGCAGGGGTGGAAAGACTGTTAACTCCGACCGAGACTCTTTTGGAGAGTCCCAACCCGTGGATAAACTTATCCAACCATGCTAAGAGCGATCCTAATTTGGAATGAGCCTATCCTAACTCGATCCTAGTGGCTGAAGGATAAGAACTTGGGCTCTATAAGTAGGGGCACTCTCAAATTTGTAACACACACCGCCTTGAAAATCTTAGTGCAACCACCCAAATTAATATGAAAAGGGCTCTTGAGGCTAGCACAATGGGGGAGAGCTCCTACCACGGGCCACAACTAGCTAGGAAGGAGCGTGAGGTGCTACAATGACTGACTTCCATTCCTAATCATTTGAGCACCAATCCCTTGCGAGAGGTAGCCTTTATTAATTACTTTTCAAATTTGTTGAAATTATTTTCCAAATCCTTATATTGCTCCTCTCTTTCTCCTCTTTTTTTCCCCTTTCTTTACATAACTTCTTTCTAGCCTGAGGCACTATTCAACATTGAAGTGGATGTCCAAAGGCGGTGGAGATGATGGAAGTGATGGGATAGAGGTCTTTGGTGAAGGCGGTGGTGATGGTAGTGGGGGTAGTGAAGATAGTGATGGCGAAAGTGGTGGCGAGGCAGAGGAAGTGGAGGGTCGTGGCGTGCACCTTCGATGTATCGACACAACTCGTCGAGTGGCATTGGGAGTAGAAGCGGTGGTAAGAACGGAGGTAGGTGAGGTAGCACTAGCTTGAGCAGAGGCTTGGGTCTGTTGAGGCATTGGAGAAGGAGTAGAAATAGGTGAAGATGACGATGTGGTAGGTGGAGATGAAGACGGGGTAGGCGACGGAACAGGTGATGGAGCGGGCGCTACACTAAGCGCAGAACTACGGGGGTGCCCCTGGTCTTGAAGTGATGGGGACGACTGTTTGGGCCCTTCTCATTGCTGCTTGCTATGGAGATCTAAAATGACTTTTTGCATCTTAGACCAATCGATCCTTTTCTGATCTTCTAAACTATAAACAAACTCCCGAAACTCGGGACAATCCTCAACCAAATGCCCCTGCTGGCGATGATATTCACAATATTGAAACACATTCCCGACCGCGAGTAGGCAAGGCATAACTGGAGGGAGCTGCAATGCGTGAGTATCCATCAAAGCCCTAAAAATGTTGGTAAAACACTCCGGCAACGGAGGATGATGGGGAGCCCGCTTCAAGCAAGGTGGATGCCGAGGGGTATAGGAAGGTAATAGAGATGATTGTGGGGGTTACGTAGGCAATTGTGCATGGTGACTAGTGGAGGGAGTAGGTAACAGAGTATGCGGGGTGGGATGCGGAGGCAAGTAGTGGACAGCATTCACCTGCTCGGGGTGTGATGTTTCCTTGACTGAAGGTGGAGACGCGTGCGGATATGAAACAACGGAGGGCTAAATGTGGATGGCGATAGGTTGACCTGTGGAGGGTTGACACGCGGAGGTATATGGGTATGTGGGAGCGGAAGGTCGACTCATGGAAGGATATGTGGTGGAGGGCTGACTGATGGGAGATGACAGATAGGAGGTGTACACAGGTGTAGAAGGTGAAGTAGACTCGGGGTCAAGGGAACTCAGGAGCTGTTGGCGGATGAAGCGGGCTCGGCTATACAATTGTTGCCAGGAGGTAATATCATTCAAGGCTAAGATGCACCTATACTCGGGGGTTGCATTAGAAATGACTATTTTGATTTGCTCTCCCTCCGGGAGGGTTAGGGCAATTTCATGATTTGGGGAGTGATCGCCCGATCTAGTGTTTCGTCGCGTTTTTGGCCGATCCGAGGCCATAGATGCATGCCTAGGACCTTCGGGGAGCTTCCCCATTGATTTCCCCCTCTCCGGTGGAGGTACGGGGGCGTGGTTGTGATTTTTGGTTTCCATTCGCCGTTTCACCGTCGGACCGTCATAGCGGTCCTACCAGAGACCGCTATGAGCATAACGCACCAGTATGGGTGCGTTATGCTTCGTGAGTTTGATGTGTGGTCCGTGGGGGCATAGCGGTCTCGCGATAGACCGCCATGCCCATCATGACGCCCCTGTGCAGGCGCGTCATGGCTTGTGACCGTTGGATTCGACCGTTGGTTTGTGACCGTTGGGGCCCTGGTCACATAATGGTCCTCAGGAGGTCCGTTATGTCACCATAACGTCCAAGGGCAGGCGCGCTATGATTAACGCCCCTACCCACCGCTTAACGCGCCTGAGAAGGTCCGTTAAGGGGTCCGTAACGCACCTTGAGGAGCACGTTATGGCCTGTTTCATCGCGAGACATAACGCACCACGAGTGGTCCGTTATGTGCATAACACCCCTAGAGGAGTGCGTTATGCTGTTTTGATCGACCCAACGGCCAAGCAGTCGTCGGGGGTATAGCGGTCTGGGGCTGATGCGTTTTGCAGACATAACACGCCTCTCCAGATGCGTTATATCGTGCAAGTGCGTCGACCTTTGGCTAGGCAGCGTCGACGCTGGGCATCACCTGCGTGGACGCAGGGCGTGGCTGCGTCAACGCCGCCTTGGCGCTTTGGGGACTTTAACGGACCAAGACCCATGCGTTGTAGTCTTCATAACGCATGAGCCCTGGTGCGTTATTCCCCTTGGGTTTCTGTTCAGCTCGTGCGGGGCATAACGCACCTCACCAGGTCCGTTATGCACTATAGCGCACCTGGACAGGCGCGTTATGGTCTGTGACCCATCGGGAGTGGTCAACGGCCGAATGGGACCGTCCCTTCTCCCTCGCACAACTGTGAGTCAGACGTGCATCCGTGAGTGGCCTATGATGGACCACTTCTCGTCTGAGGCCTAACCGATAGTTTTCCGTGCCGATTCGAGTCCCGGGCGAGCGGACCTCGATCCACGTGCTGTCCCGTGGTCCGACTGATGCTGGGCATCATAGGGGGACCAGGTGTAGGGCGCCGTGAGGGGCTTCCCTGCACAAACCCGCTTTGTTGTTCAGAAATGATAATTGGCAGAATTCCTCTTAGTCTCTCACTGATAACTTTAGATACCATCTTTGCCGAAAAATTGCATAGGCTGATCGGACGAAAATCAGCGAATGTAGTGGGGTTCTTAACCTTTGGAATGAGACAAACCAGAGAAGAAGAAGCACCTTTGGTTAATCCCCATCCTTGAAAAAATCCTTGTACTGCCTTGACAAGATCCTTCCCCACAATATCCCAACAAACAGTGTAGAAACTGCCACTGAACCCATCCGGACCAGGTGATCCATTACCATTTGATGCCACCACTAGATTGTGTATCTCCTCTGCTGAAGGAACAGCACACAAAAGTGAATTTTGTTCCTCAGTAACCAGCTGAGGAATACACCCCGCAATAAGCTGCTCATCCACACAATGAGGCTCAGAAGATAGCAATGTTTGGATAAATTTAGAGGCCTCCACTTTAAGAACTTCCTGGTCCTCCACCCAGTTATCATGAACCCTTAATTTATGAATGAGATTCCTTTGTGTATGAATCTTTGCACATTGATGGAAGAACTTAGTATTCCGATCGCCATGCTTTAGCCAATTGACTCTAGCCTTCTGAAACCAAAAAACCTCTTCTCTATACAAGGCATTATTCCAACCTGCATTTGCTTTATTCAACTTTTCTCTATTCACCCTTGTGGGATCCCTATCAAAAGCTATTTGACTATCATGTAATAAAGTTTCAGCCTCCTCTTTGAAGCTATTAATATCCCCAAATACTTCTTTATTCCATTTCCTCAAAGCTACCTTCAATAACTTCAGTTTGTTTTGCAGAGAATAGAAAGGATGGGGTAAGTCCTCAAAATCATTCCATTGCTTTTTCACAAAATCCATGAAGTCCGGATGGGTATGCCACATCTGCTGATAGATAAACCTCCCCGGCGTGTATTGTCTTGGACATAGCTTCAGGAGCAATGGTGCATGGTCAGAAGGCCCCCTATCCAGGTGGTGAACTACGCCCTGCAGAGATAGATTCAACCAATTATCATTATAAAGCACCCTATCCAACCGGGCCCTGATATGAGCAGATCCCAATTGTTTGTTGGACCATGTGTATGACTGACCATGAAAGCCTGCATCAATTAATCCAATGGCTGCAATAAAGCTCTGGAAATCTAACATAGCAGAAGGTGAAGACACCAGCCCACCTCACTCTCTCACATCCACGGTGGTCACACAATGGCGATGGGGCCTTGGGACCGAGCGCTCTCTCCCTTAACCGACGGTGCAATTGAAGAATGTTAACTGAACAAGCACAAATTGGAGCAAGGGCTGAGAGCTTACCTAGCCGGTTTGAAGAAGCCGACTCCGGGCAGAGACATGGGCGAGCGAGGAGGTGAGGGTATGCACCCGCTCGCCGTGCCGGTGTAGCTTTGACCTGCTCAAAGTGTTTACAACACTACGCCTCTCACAGGAGGGGGATCTTGGGGTGGGAGTTAATTTCTTACAACTAAAACTACCTCCAAGCAGGGAGGGGCCTTCAGCCGGCCAAGCGGGGAGGGGATGAAAAGAGAGAGAGGAGCTTCAACGGTCGGTGAAGTCAGTTTTGTCCTCTTTTTGGAACAGGGGACAGGGAGGCGGTGTCGATGCCGCTGTGACCACTCCCGGATTCCTCTTTTGATGAGACCAGTAGCAAACTCTCCGTACTTGGTCTAGGATGTCGCCAGAATTTTGGGGTAACTCCAGGTCAATGGTGCCGGTCGGGGAAGAGCCTCGAACAGAGCCTCTGCTCCTGGGTTCTGACAGTTGCAGGAACATAGTAGCAGCAAGCCAAGGTCGTCACGAGCAGTCCCGAACTCCAAATCTAGCGAGGTAGGAGGCGTTGGAACCGTTGACGAGTCGCCGTCGAAATGAGACCCACGAGAATGCTAGCTGATGTCAGGGTAGGCCATAGAATCCCAAACAGTGACAGAGTGTCAGTTCAGTCCCAGGGAAGATAGAAGTGCGCACCCTGGGGAGAAAATGGAGAAGAATTCGCTCGAGCTGTCGAATGGAGTTCCACTTCTTGGAGGAGGAGGGAGACTCGTAGTAGAAGGTCCCAATCGAATCCCGCCTTCAGATCTTTAGGTGAGCAGGCGTGGCAGCTTCTGCAAGCCGCCTTTGGATGCTGATCAGACCCCTTCTGCGTAGTCGGAGTAGATTGCTTGCCCCAGAAAGTCGGGAACTTAGAATGAGATAAAACGATAGCTGTTGTGAAGAAGTCTTGGAGACGCTTCCATCGGTACCTCTTGAGCCTTCAAAAACACCCAGACGAAGTCGTAGTTACCTCTGCAAGCTGCTGGTTCACTGCTGCCTGTGACCCAGAACTGCAGGTTGAAGAGCGGAGGTGGGGAATGTCGTAAATGGGATGGGAATGGGGGGTCTTGCTCTGTGGAAATCTCACACGGATGAGTCATATTTATGGAGATCTATAATTGTGAACAAGTATTTGGGAGGCGGGGATGGATGGTTCTTTGGAGTACCTATCAGCCATCGCCTGTCGAGTATTTGGAGAAACATAATGAAGTTTAGGGACTTCTACAAATGTTCCTCTCTCATTTGTCTAGGGGATGGTAAGAAGTCTATTTTCTAGGAAGACCCCTAGCTGTTGAACACTCCCCTTAAAGAATCCTTCCCCAACCTATATCCTCTTGCAAGTAGGCCGGGAGAAGGTGTTTGAGGTCTGGTCGCTGCTACAGGACAGTCCGGGATGGAGAATCCAGTTTAGAAGAAATTTCAATGAACTTGAGTCGCAAGAGAACCTGCAGTTTTCCTACCTTCTGGACAATCACGAATTATCTCCAGAATCTACAGATTCAAGGGTTTGGAAATGGGAGAGATTAGGGAAATTTTCCACCAGGTCTGCAACCATTATTCTGCTGCAAGGAGGTCGGAGTGTTCCATGGCATAAGCAAGTGTGGGATGTCAAACATCCCATCAAAATCAGAATCTTCTTCTGGAAATTGACATGGAGGAGAATCTCCACTGTTGATAGAGTCCATAAATTCAAACCTGGTATAAGGACATACTACATTTTCTGTGGCTGCTACCCAGAGAGTTTGGACCACCTGTTCTCCACTTGTGGGATCACTCGGACGGTCTGGGCGCAATCTGTCATAACAACCAAGGTTCAGTGGCAAATCAAGAATCACTTGGAAGAGTGGTGTACAGAATGGAGGCTTCTTGATCCTATCAAGGAATAGAAGGACCCATGGGGTCCAGTGGTGGTCACTCATTCTCTGAGCAAGGCAATGAAGAAGTGGTGCCTCCACACTACGGTTGCTTTTACACTGAGCGCCCGCTAACAAGGTCATCCCTTTAACATGTTCATGACAGAAAACGGCAATAACCAATGTAGTCGTTAATCAAATTAGCACCCTATAAGTCAGATAGAGACAGACCTCTCACAGATTTGCCATAACAGCACTCTATGAGGGTCGGGTGTCGTGTTTCCTTAGAGTGACATGGCAATATCAATGTATCATAGGTTTTGAGGGTACAACCTGCTCGGCTGTCTTGAGGGAATCCAAGGCTAGCGTAGACTTACGGAGGTCTCTATGACAAACTCGCTAGTCCAAAGGAACGGAATGTCTTTTAGTAGAAGCATGTCCAGATTAGGGTTTCTAGTGTTCCTTTCAATATAAGTTGTGATTTCAGGTAGTAAATATGTAATTGATCATGCCATCTCATAGTATTTTTTGTGCTCTTTCCAATGATAGCAAAAGCCCCTTGTTTCATGTTGTATTTCATGTGTATTCAGTTTTTAATTCCAACCCTAGTTAACCCTAACCCAACCGGCGTTCGTCGGACGCGGAAGAGATGACCAGAATACAACCAGAGTTGTGCGGCCACATGATAGACCGCACAACCCAAGCCTGGATACCCCGACCCTGACCTAGCCAGGGTTGGGCAGCCCCTTACTGACCATACAACTAGGATGGGCAGCCCCCAGATGACCATACATCCTGGGATGGGCGGCCATCAGCATGACCACATAACCCCTGACAGGATGGGTGGCCACCCCAATGACCACACAACCAGAGGATGGGCGGCCCTGTTTGGACCACATAACCCATTGGGCGGCCTTGTCCCAGCCGCACAAGCCACTGGGCGGCACTAACCCAGCCGCCCAACCCCTACACTACACCCCCTTGTATTCCGATAGTTAGATATAAGGTCCAGTGGCGACCGCACATCCTGTATGTCAAGCAGATATAAGGTCTAGTAGTGACCGCACATCCTATAAGTCAGGTAGATAGAAGGTCCTGAACTGACCACACATCCTACACGTTAGATATAAGGTCCTGAACTCACCACACATCCATAGATATAAGGTCCTGAACCGACCACACATCCTGTAGGTTAGATATAAGGTCATGTACCGACCGCACATCTATACAGAACATGACTTAGTATTTTTTTTTTTTCAGCCAACACCGATCAAACAGGGGATGCTTAGGTCGAGTGTACCCTCCCTCAAAGAGGGAGAATGTTCTCACTCCCCCCAGCTCACCCTGTGGCCTAAAATTTTATTCATGAGAAAGTGTATTGAGTACATCTGGAGGGAAACCCTTACACTGTACAAAAAGAAACCCGTGCCCAATAAGGCAACCCCAACCAAAGAAAAAAATCGAAAAGCCTATACAAATCTTCTACGAAAGGAGGGGATGGACATGGCATCCGCTCTTACAAAACCTTTGACAATAAGAGGCAATTCACTATAAGAATGGAACACATTATTGCAACCACAAAGAATTCCAGCAGAGGCAAGAGCATCCGCCACCTTATTAGCTTCCCTGAATGCGTTTGGGCTCACCAATGCCCCCGCAGCCTTCATGGACTTGATGCAGAGGGTGTTCCGTCCCTATTTGGACCAGTTCATGGTCGTGTTTGTGGACGACATCCTTGTTTATTCGCGGTCTGCCGAGGAGCACGCGTACCATTTGGGTGTGGTGCTACAGACGTTGCGAGATCACCAGTTGTATGCGAAGCTCAGCAAGTGCGAGTTCTGACTTCGTGAGGTGTACTTTTTGGGGCACGTGATCTCTGGTGATGGTATTTCCGTGGACCCCGCCAAGGTCGAGGCAGTAATGCAGTGGCCGAGGCCGAGGTCTGTGACCGAGATCCGGAGTTTCTTGGGGCTTGCTGGATATTATCGGAGGTTTATCCAGGATTTTTCTCGCATTGCGGCCCCGATGGCCAGACTTACGTGGAAGGATGTGCCTTTTGTCTGGAGCGATGAGTGTAAGTGTAGCTTCATGAAGCTGAAGAGATTGCTCACCTCGGCTCTAGTGTTGATTTTGCCTTCTGGATCGGAAGGTTTTGTGGTGTGTACAGATGCTTCCGGGTTGGATTGGGTGCTGTGTTGATGCAGCATGGTAGAGTGGTTGCATATGCTTCGCGGTAGCTGAAGCCACATGAGGAGAACTACCCTACCCATGACCTAGAGTTAGTAGTTGTGATCTTCGCGTTAAAGATCTAGAGGTATTATCTATACGGTAAGAAGTTCTAGGTGTTCACTGACCATCAGAGTTTAAGGTATGTGTTCACTCAGAAGGACCTAAACCTCAGACAGTGACGTTGGATGGAGTATATGAAGGATTATGACTTCACCCTATCTTATCAGTCGGGCATGATGAATGTCGTCGCCGATGCGTTGAGTCAGAAGGTCATGGTCAGTGCCTTGATGTTACGGAAGTGGAGGCTCTAGGAACAAGTGCCCGAAGTGTCATTCAGGCTCAAGATTCTCCAAGAGCTAGGGTTAGCAGTGCTCGCGAGTCTGACTGTCACCCCTGCTATCCGCTGTCAGGTGACAGAGGCTCAGCATGCATGTAACACCCGAAAATGTTAAATGGAAATAAATAAAATTTAACTCCTTTAATCCTATTTGATTAATCATTTAAAATATTTAACTCATAGTTAAAACCCTTCTTAAACAATAAATGTTATTTATTTAAATGTATAGAATTAATTTAGTTATAATTCAATTTCGTCGGATTCAATTTTTCATTTATAGGCCTACTAATGTAACTGAAGTTAGAAGTTTCTTAGGCCTAGCAGGTTATTATCGAAGGTTTATTAAGGATTTCTCTAAGATTGTGGTACCTTTAACAAGATTAACCCGCAAGGAGAACAAATTTGATTGGTCAGAGGATTGTGAGAGAAACTTTCAGACCTTGAAGGAGTGTTTAACCACTGCCCCTATTTTGACATTACCGTCTGGAGGAGACGGCTTTGTGGTATACACGGATGCTTCAAGCATTGGTTTAGGTTGTGTACTCATGCAGCATGGGAAAGTGATAGCCTATTCTTCTAGGCAGTTGAGGAAGCATGAAGAAAATTATCATGTTCATGATTTGGAACTAGCAGCAGTAGTGTTCACCTTGAAGATATGGAGGCACTACTTATACGGAGAGACATTTACAGTATTCTGGGATCATAAGAGTCTAAAGTATTTATTTTCTCAGAAGGAACTCAATATGAGGCAGAGAAGATGGCTGGAATATTTAAAAGATTTTGATTTCTCTATAGAATATCACCCTGGAAAAGGTAACGTGGTAACATATGCTTTATGTCGTAAACTGATAGCCAAGTTGTCAAGTCTCATGTTGCAAGAATGGAAACTACTAGAGCAGTTAGCCAGTTTGGATCTTAATGTTGACAAGGACCGAGTTATGATTACGCAGATTCAACTTAAACTGGATTTATTGATGGAAATCAAGTCCTTGCAAGACAATGACCCAGAGCTGGTAGAGATCAAGGAGAGCTTGAGTAACAGGCCTAAATTTATGATAGCTGATGATGGCAGATTATTGTTTCAAGGAAGAACTTGTGTACCTGATATGACTAAAGTGAAGAATAAGATCCTCGAGGAAGCTCACAGATCGAGATACACTATTTATCCTAGAGGTACTAAGATATTTAAGGATTTAAAGAGATCCTTCTGGTGGCCGAATGTGAAGAAGGAGATTGCAGAATTTATGAGTAGATGCCTAGTGTGTCAGCAAGTTAAAGCTGAGCATTTCAGACCTGCAAGAAAATTGAAACCACTTGACATACCTCAATGGAAGTGGGAGAGTATTGGTATGGACTTCATTATGGGTCTACCTAGGACTCGTAGTGGGTTTGATGCAATATGGGTTATTATCGACAGATTGACAAAGTCTGCTCATTTCTTGTCCATTAAGTCTAAGTGGACAGTTGATGTTTTAGCTGCTTTATATATAAGGGGCAGAAGGTGTGTGAAGGGGAGGGAGAGGAGTCAATGCTCCACCCTCCCCCACCTTGTTCTCTATTTTATTTCCTTCACTGTGTATCACTCCCCGATCCCCTTTTCTTTATCATTCAAGAGATGATGTTCTCTCTTCAGTCTTCTGGCCCGATGTAGTTGGATGATGTGTACATTTCCATGAATGTATGATTTGAGTTTCTCATCTCTGTTCTATTCCGAAGTATAGATGGGGCCAATCTTTATTGTTCTAAAGGGAACATTTCTTGTACCATTTCATTCATCTAAATGGCATGTAATAAAGGAAGCATAACCTGGTAATGCATATCAATTGGTTAATGCGGATAGGGAAGAATTGGCTCACCCTTGGAATAGTCTGTATCTTAAGAAATATTATCCTTAATAAAAAGAGCAAAAAATAAAAAAAATAAAAAAGTGAAAAAAATATAAAAAAGAAAAATAGAAGGGTTGATATCGTACGCATATCACGATAAATGTGAAAGATCAAAACCTCTAATTTATTCTTCACTCTTAACAATTTAACATTTGGGTCAACACCCACACACACTCCACGCTTAACCCCCAACCTTGTATGACACAGAATCTAAGGTGAGTCCAAGCCAAACCAATAGTGGAAGGCATAACTCATTCTCTTCTCTTCGATTTATGAGGGGGAAAGTTGGGACTTAGTCAGACCATGAAACCTACCCGTCACCCTAGTAGGTGGAAGTCAATGCCCAAAAGGGTATGTCTGCCAAAAGCCTTAAGCCCCCTTCAAGTAAAAATAGCATGTCAAGAGGGCAAAGTCCCCGTAGGGAAAACCCTGGGCGTAAGCATGAACATGTCAAGATGGCAAAGTCCCCGCAGGGAAAACCCTGGCTGTAAGCATGTGTAGTTAAGGCAGGGGCAACTAAAGTCACCCTAAGTCGAAGACCGAACCCCAACAGGCAATAGGGTAAGGCAAGGACATCCCCTAACCCTTTCTACCCTCCTCGTTAACTTCCCACATTATTGTCTTCTATCTTTCCCCGAGCCAGGCTCTAAGCTCAAGGGGCGGTGAAGATAAGTCTAGGAAGAAGTGATGTGGCACAGCCCTATGATGTTGTGGGATGCAATGACAACCGTAGGACATAGACCAGCAAGCATATAAAGGAGATCACGGACTCACGCGTACGGCTTGCTCTCACGGCGCACACGATCCCCCGAAGAGTGGGTAGGGAGTTGGCGCCCCTGGGCCAAGCCCACTTAGTTGGGCCCAATACAACACTACCCTATTACAAACTTAAGTAAATAACACATTTAACCTAGAGACTTGACTCATTACATCATACAGACTCAATAAAAGAAGGAAAATACACCACGATGCCCCAGTAACAAGACCAAGTGATGGGATGGACCCGTCAAGTCACCAATCGCACTCTACCCGTCTCCAGGAGGGAGAGAGGTGCCGAGCTAGAGAGAATCATGGGTGATGTCCCCATCACGTCCTCAAAGCAATCGATCCCCCATCCTTCTTCCTCGATATCACTCGATTGAGATCACACTGTACTTGCCTTTTGGCATTTTCCTTTTTACCTTATGTAATATTTTTTGTGCTCTTTTTGCTTTACTCAAATATCTTCCAGAAATCGCTCTCAAAAAATAGCATGACTCACACAATCTTTGACTATGTGTGGTCTATCATATCTGCCAATGTTAGTGGATCACGCCTTCGTACGATTTTCCTATCGAAAAGTCTGATCACAACTCTGGCACTTGACTTATTGGGATGTTTGTCAGGTGTCAGGCTAGCATCTTTTCGACTCCCCCTCCATTGAAGACAACCTCCATTCGTGTATTCCCCGCGATGAATCAGGGAAAATAGGAGTAACTACATTTGGGAGAGGCTGCTCACGTCCCTTCATAGCCTGTTCATGTCTCTTTGGGAAAGGAATAATTAAAGCTGGAGCGTTGTAGTGGGAGCGGAGCACTGCCTCATCTTTGGCCTATAAAAAGCCTTGACGAGTGGCTTCCATCCATACGCTCTCACATTGTGCGGCTCGTGATTCTTACCTTCTTCTCTACCTTCTTATTCTCACAGTGGGGTTGCTATGGAGATTGCCGATGAAGATGAAGATCCTGGGACTCCCTAGAGAAGTTGAGCAAATTCAACATGGCAGAGGAAGGACAACTGGGCAGACAACGTGCCAGAACGAAGGATAGCTAACGGGTCTTTCCATTTGAGACCATTCGGGTTGTCGCCCACCCGAGGGGAAGGGATGGGTCCTGGAGGTGTGCTTTTAGCCTTCTTCTCCCTACAGGGTGAGAGGGACAAGAGGGCCACCCCGGGCTGATGCAGAAGAGGCTTCCTCCTCGTTTGTCTCCCTTCCCCCTCCCTTTTTATTGAGGGGCTCCCCCTCCTCCTTTTTCTTTCACTTTCTCTTTCTCTCCCTTCTGTTCTTCTACCTCTCACATCTTCTTCGTCCTGCTTCTTCCTGTCGGCACCCTCTTCCTAGAGGGGAGGCATTCCACCACATCTTTTCTGCTGGGGATCTACAAATAACTCGTTCGACTCTAGGAACAATTTGGGCTAGCAACTTTACTCCCCGAGCCAGTTTCCATGCTGGGCGGAGTCAGTGGCTCGATTCGAGGCTATTCATCCAACGCGGGTCAAACTACGTCCTCTTTATTGTAAAGGCTTTTGAGCCAGTGTTTTATGATTGTAAGGGCTACAGCCTCTCTGATGTACCGAAAAGCATATAATGAAATAAAATCTCTGCTTCATGCTCATTTTAGATACTTGTTTGTTTTGTGGTTGCTAAAAGCATAACAATAGAATTTGCGTAGTGTCATAGCATTCCAAGTCTGCGGGATCAATTCCGCTTCTATAGTTGCCAACCGTTATGCCCCTTTTCTGAGCGTCTCGAGCACTCAGTAAGGGCCTTCCCAATTAGGGGCTAGTTTTTCCACCACCTCTAGTGGTTGAGAGGCTTCGGCCTTCCTTAGGACTAGGCCTCCCGGTAGAAATTGTTGATCCCAAACTTGGGCATTGTAGTAGCGAGTCATTCGGTGGCGGTATTCCATGGCTCAGATTCTCGTGACCTTGTGCACCTCGTCAGTAAAATCGAGATTCTCCTTCAGTTTTAGCTCATTTATCTCAGGCTTGTAATTAATGACTCGGAGAGATGGACTACCAATTTCTAACAGAAGGATAGCCTTCATAATGTACACTAATTGAAACGGAGTCCCACCCATGGAGGCCCTCGGAGTAGTGCGGTAAGACCAAAGTATGCTAGGCAATTTCTCGAGCCAACTCCCCTTAGCTTTACCAAGTCTAGTCTTGATGCCTTTAAGTAGGGTCTTATTGGCATTCTCGACCTAGCCGTTGGCCTATAGGTGGGATACTGAAGTCAAGTGATTGCAGATATGGAGGTCGGCACACTTATTCTTAAAATAAGCGCAGTTGAACTGCCGACCGATATCACTCACTATCACTCGGGGGATGCCAAAGCGACATATAATTGATCGCCACATGAAACTCCAGATTACCCCTTTTGTTACCTTAGCAGAGGCTTCAGCTTTAATCCACTTGGAAAAATTATCGACGTCAACGATGAGGAATTTTTTCTGGACCTGGGCCATAGGGAACGGCCCTAGGATGTCAATGCCCCACCGAGGAAAGGGATAAGGATTGGTGAGAGTTATGAGTGTTGAAGCTGGCCGATGGATTAGGTAATTGAACCTCTAACAACGATCACAGCCTCAAACATAAAATGTGCAGTCATGCTAAAATGTAGACCACCAGTACCCCTAGTGCAGCAAGATCCTTGTGATCAACCTCCCCCCCTTGGTGTGCACCGTAGATCCCCTCGTGAACTTCCTCAACTGCTCGTTGAGCCTCTCGAGATTCAAGGCACTTAAGGAGAGGTCCCTCAAAGGATCACCTATAAAGCAATCCATCAAGCAGAATGAACCTTTGAGCATGATATTTGAGTCACTTGGATTCTCGTAGGTTGGCAGGCTCCTGAGTGTCTCTTAACCAGGTTATCTAGGGTGTTCTCCAGCCATCGGGTGATCGTCGTATCGTGGCCACAGGCTTGGTGTCTATGCTAGGTCACTCCAACTCCTCAAGAAGGACCGAACAACTACCAACCAAGCTGATGGAAGAGGCGATGCGAGAGAGTGCATCCACTTGAGAGTTTTCCTCCCGAGCTATTCGGATCACCAAAAAGCACTCAAATTGCCGGGCCAAGTCCTTCACCAGCTGGAGGTATTTGATCATCAGGGGTTCCCGAGCTTCATAGTCCCCACTGACTTGGCTGGCAACTAATTGAGAGTCTATATAAATCATGACTCCTTTCACTCCCAAGCATTTCAGCATCTGAGCCCCCGATATCAGGGCCTCGTAGTCAGAGGTGTTGTTGGACGTAGTAAATTTAAACATCAAGACATACTGTAAATCTACTCCTTTCAGTGAGCTGAGAAGAACACCAGCGCCACTGCCAGTCGAGCTTGATGACCCGTCCACGAGAAGTTCCCAAGTCGATGTGAATGACGTCATGGGAAAGGAAAGGGGGAAACTGATGTGACACAACAAAGGAGGGTGGACAACAAGTGTGTAATGGGGTCCTCGGACCTATTACGCAAGCACATACAACTAGCAAGTCTTCGGTAGTGGCCGAATCCGCAACTAGTCTAATCAACCTAATGACACTCAAACTTAGGTAAATGACTCATTAACCTAGGTACATGACTCAAATAAAAGGAAAAGTACAATGATATGACTCAAATAAAAATATGAAAATTACATGACTCGACTCAGAAAGACAAGACGGACACAATGGAACCATGCCGATGAGCAATCGGAGCTGTGAAAAAATGTGAAGGGCGAGAGATGTCCCCATCATACCCCCGGGGTGCGAAGAACTCGACTCTATAGAGTATGGGTCCGCCGGGGAAGAGATCCTCCAATGTAGCTCCGGGCGAGCCACAACCTCCAAACTCAACCTCGTGTCCTTTGCCGGGGGACGGCTCTTCATCCTCTCAAGGTGGCTTGGGCACACCCTCTTGCTAGCGATAGTACCTTGCTTGCCTAGTATTACCTCCGTGTGCACACGTCGGACTCTTGAGCTGATATGTGGAGGCTCTCTGAGGGTGTCACTCACAAAGGTGGGGGTACGCTCAAGGTGCTCACTGGGATCCACCGCGGTGCCCTTAGAGGGTGCTAGATCCGCCATGTGAAAAGTGGGGTATATCCCAAAATCCCATCGGTAAATCCAACTCGTAAGCTAGGTTGCCAAAGCCACTTGGAACATGGAAGGTCTAAGTCCTCGTGCCCTTGATATGGAGATGACCCTAGGGTAGAGCCACTCTAATGTCTCCATCGCTAGGCTGCCTACTTGGAATCCCAAGTGGCACTCACGAGCTTTTACCCGCTCATCATGAACCTCACCGCTCGTCATAACTTGCATGCTTGTATGCTTATGCCATGCATCATGATGTGGTGTGAGTGTGAAGACTATAGAGTGCAAGGGGGGCCAGGACAACCAAATATAAACCTATTATGTAATGCTATCATGGGGACTTTGGTGGTCCTAGGTGGGCCGGGGCATCCATAGGTGAATCTATCATGCATGGGGGTGACAAATGTTGGGGGACCCGGGCATCCGTGAATGCTCCTAGCATGTGTAAGACCATTGATGAATGGGGGAGGGCCATTACACCCGAATATGGACCACTCATGCTTTCAATTTGACATGTGGGTGTCATGAATGAAAGGACCCGACTTATTATTCATGCCAAGTGGTGTGTGGCGCCAAGATATATGCATTCCTACTCCAAAGATGATTTCCATGTGTGGGGTTGCGAGATGGCCTTTGAGCTTCCATTTGAAAGGATCGATTGGACCAATTTGGCTGAGAAGCTGCTCGAGCGAACTAGGCTCTTCCCTTCTTGGTGAGCTTCTGATAGTAAGCTCGATGCTTCCCATGTCGTTTGGTGGATCTCATGGTGAGGTTGGCCTTGGAATTGCCGTTTCTGTGCGGCCTTGTCCTGTGTCTACCCAAGCGTGGACAATTTAATTTGAGCCTAATCATCTCCTTGTTTTACGGTTGCGTGGCTTTGGACCTAATCTTTGTGTCGAGAGCTGTTATGTACCATATTTTTGTTGTGCCGTGTCCAACGGTCGATGTGATGTGAGGCTCATTTATCGTTTGTAGGACACAAAGATAGGCCGAGATTAGTGCTCTTCATTGGGCTTTGTGCTGAAGCTGGTGCTCTTCTATATTGCACTTAGGTTTTTTCTGCTCGGTTGCTCGCTGGATCAGTGCTCGAGGCGTGTTACATTACGATTTTCAGGGATTGCGATGACGCCTAGTGTGTACTGAGATGCGAAGGCCGAGGTTCTTTCTGATGCCGTTGTGTATTATTGAGTGCACAGCGAAAGCGTGTGGGCTGGTGACCCACAAGCCGAGGATCTTTTCGTGTAATTCTACCTGGTCGAGAGAATTGCTCCTTCTCGATGTGGCTCCATCTTAGCTGCATGTGCCTAGACGTTGTTGTGACTGTGCCGTTGTCGGTCGTCTTTCTGGTTTTAGTGTTGGAATTTGTGAGTGTTGGGGAAATCATCGGCTTCCCTGTTGATAAAGTACCCTCTACTCTACATTCCTTCTCATGGGTGTTGTACTCTCGAGGCGTGTTCGTAGTCCTTGAGATGCATTCCCCAAGATTGTGGTGTCCCTTGTCATTTTGCGATCGATTTCAATTGTTGTGAGTCTTTCCTTGGTGAACGGCCTGATGCATGACTCGTTCCCCGTAGTCATGTGCTCAGCTGCCGCACGCCCTGATACGACCCTGCTCGCAGTGTGTTCCGCGGTTCTGTGTACTGTACGGAGTCAGAATCCTGCAAGTGCTGCTGTCATTGGCTGTTATTTTTGTAAGTGCTGTTCTCGTATGATTCTACATTTATGTGCTGGACCATTGTCTCGTTAGTAGCTTGTTGTGCTCCTTGTCCCGGTGGAGTAGCTCGCGACTCGATCAGATGCGATATCTGAGTGAGGACTGACTTAATGTTGTGTGTGGTCCAGTGTTGTTGATTTTACTGTCGTTCCTATGATGAGGAGGTTGCAAGGCTAGCCAAGGCTGCTGGGCCCAAGGAAGAGGGAAAGGTAGGTGTACCGGTGAGGAGGCCCAGGGTGTGCCGCTAAAGGGTCAGGGACCAAGTGTACCGGCCAAGGGAGAAAGAAAGGGGTGTACCGCTGGGGGTTGAAAAGGCTAGGTGCACCGGCCAAGGGGGAGAGAAGAGTGCACCGCTGAGGGGTTGAGGGGATGGGTGTGCCGGCCAAGGGGGGTGTACCGCTGAAGGGTCTAAGGGTTGGGGAATGGGCGTACCGGCCAATGGGGCGTACCGCTGAAGGGTCTAAGAGGCCGTATGGTGTACCGGCCAGGAAGTGTGCCGGTGGAGCAGTTTGAGGAGTTGCAAGGCGTACCGGCCAGGAAGTGCATCGGCCAAGGGAGATGACGAAGGGTGCACCGTCCAAGGGGTTCGGCCAATGGAGGGGGCTGCATGGATGGAGGGTGCTTGTTACGGGGAGGTCCAGAGACGCTCCAAAGGGAAGTGTGTTGGTGGGGATTGGCTCAGGGGGGATATGGAGGCCAAGTGTTGGTCTATGGGGGGGTTTAATGGAGGCACGGCGCGCACACACGCGCACCCAGGCATCACCACGAACGGGAGACCACTGAGCACGAACATCGACTAGATATAGAGGAGGTGACTCAGGAAAACGAGGGGGGCAAAATTCATTCACGCGAAAAAGCAAAGCTTGGGGGTACAGCAGGGAGAGGGGAAGAGGATGAGGATCGAAGAAGGGGAAGAAGAGGGCTTGGGGTCAGAGCCAAGGGCACAAGGCCCTGGGCTCCCCCTCTGACCCCTAACAAAATACTTCCTCCCTTTCTCTCTCTTACTCTCTCTTCCTGGAGGCTGGTCGCCGGAGGGAGCTCCCACGGCGAGCTTCTTCTTCTTCTCCTCTTCTTTCTCTCTATCGCCTGGGCTCTGTCCCTGTGTGTCTCTCCGTCTCTCTGTGCGTGTGTTCTCTCTTTTTTGTGTCTTCGACGGTGGGCTTTTTATACCCCACCGGCACAGCCTTCCGTTCGAAAAACCAACCGGGGAGGCGGGAAGAGCCCCATTAATGGGACCTGACCTCCCATCATTTCGTTGACAAGGGGCCCGTCCGTGTTTCAACCTCTGGTCGACACATCAGCTAGCCCACTGCGCGCCAGAGATCTTCGTAGGGCGGCGTTGGATCTCCCGTGTCGGAGGGGTCCTAAGCCAATCGTAGCATATTTCGTTAAGCTAGTTGTATTCCGCTGTAATTTATTTTAACTAGCTATAAAGAGGGCTACATTGCGAAAAGAGGGGCAGATCTATTCACCCCTCCCCTCTAGATCCGCCATCCACTACTCACCATCTACTGCAGATCGTTGGATCTGATGAGATAGTAACCCACTCTGATACCACTTGTTGGAATGCATGGGTGCAAGGCTGAGATTCAGAGGGGGGGTGAATGAATCCCTTAAAAAATTACTTCGATTAAAACTTTCTCTAAAGGGTTCGTGCAGAAATAAAACTAGATGACACAGTCTACACAAATGTTCTATTGAGGCACACACTCAAATACTAAGCAAGCATCAAAACACTACGTGAAAAACTAAGTGCAGCAAGATGAAGACTGGTACAAAGATCTACTGCTATGAAACCCATTGCCACTATCGAGAGTACTCAACTAAGAAACACCTTTAATATGAGGAGATTAAACACCTAGGATAAAGAGCACATCATGCTAGACAATGAAACTAATTGCCTTATGAAGGAGGTAGAAGATATGGAACAAACACAAAAGTCAAACCACAGCACACAAGATTTTTAGGTGGTTTGGCTAGACACCAGTCTACCTACATCCACCCCTCACTCCAAATCGGAGTGAGGATTCCCTGGCAAAAGTAAGACGTAGACTCAGTCTGGAACAGGACGTTGCCTAACAGCTTGATTACCCGAGGGAGACAAATCCCTCAACCTGGTTCAGCAACCCACAAAACCAGAGACCTAGCTCCGCTACCCACAGAGCTAGAATCGGAGGTCCAACCGCCCTTCCTCTGAATCCTCAGAGGGAACCCACGAGCAACTGCCCGTCACTTGCAACCAGAGACTAAGTCTCCCTTTCTCTGAATCCACAAAGGGCAACTGGAGATGAAACTCCCTTCTCCTGAATCATCAGGGGGAACCCTGTGAGTGACATCGAGTCACTTACAGCCAAAGACCAAGTCTCCCTTCTCCTAAACACACAGGAGGAACCTGACACCCAAAACAGGGAATCATAAATCAACGATAAAGAGGAAAAAGAACAAAGAAGAAATACAATCAGGAAAGTAAAAGATGTAGCTCTAAGTAGAGCAAAATAGTTCAGGATCTGATCCTTGAACTGTTGGAATCAAATCTTCAGTCACGAGCAAACTTCTCTCAGATTCTTTTCTCTTTCGGGGAGCGTGGAGGCGAGACGAGTCGAGAGGAGTCACGACGTCCCATCGTTCGATCTGTACCATTTTGCGGGCTTCATCACGATCGAGGTAGGGGAATGAGTTCCTCACATCGCAAGGAGCATTTTGACACCTCATGCGTCACCGATGATAGACGTTTTCATCATTTCATGTGCAGAAAACCCTATTTGGGAGATTTTAGGCCTAATTTTGGGATTTCTCTTCTCCTCACTCGATTTTGGTCCAGATGGTCGTTGATCGAGGGGCGGGAGGCACCGTTGGGAAGGTTGTGTCGCAAGGATCGCGTGGATGTCCTTCTTCCCTCGATCCACGGAGCATGGAGGTGCATGAAGTCAGGAGGTCACCGTGGCCCTCGTCGTCCGTTCGGCATTGGATCGACGTCCTCGTCGTGTCAGAGGTAGGGGGATGGACTCTCTTCCTCCCTAGGAACCCGTCGGCACCACATGCGCCGTGGTCTGACGCCAGTTGCATCATTTTCTGTGCATTGTTCCATATTAGCATAATTTAGTTATTAAATTATGAAATTACTTCCATGGGCATCGTCTTTACATTTTCGTTGATGTAAATGGATGTATGGATGCATGCTTGAGCAAGTTAGTTCATTTTCGCGCGTCCCCCGTCAATTTTGATCGACCGGGAGGGAGCTCGGTATCAAACTCGTCCAACCCGTAACCCAGTCGACATAACGCGCCAAGACTGGTGGGTTATAGTCCTTTAACGCGCCTAAAGTGGTGCGTTATGCTATGCATTAAAACTGTGGATTTTCTGTTAATTCTTGGCATTCGGGTGACTTTAACGGGCTTAGACCCATGCGTTATATCCTCATAACGCACTAGCCTTGGTGCGTTATGTTTCTGTGATTTCTAATTGAAGAGCAGGTGGGTATAACGGGCCATGGGGGGTGCATTATACTCAGCATAACACCCCATGCTTGGCGCGTTATGTCTCTGTGGTTTCTGATTTCAGTTCGGGTGAGTATAACAGGCCATGGGAGGCGCGTTATACTCAGCATAACGCCCCAAGCTTGGCGCATTATGCCCTGTGTTTCTAGTTGCATTGCATTATTCAGTTTGTAAAATGGGCCACGGGTGGCGCGTTATACTGAACATAACGTCCCATGCTTGGCGCGTTATGATCTGTGTTCTTGGTTTCTCGCCATTGTTCAGTTGAGTATAACGCACAGGGGTAGGTAAAGTCCGTGCATGTTCTGCACGGGGTTGAAGAACAAAGTCTGTGCATGTTATGCACGGGGTTGAAGAACAAAGTCCATGCATGTTATGCACGGGGTTGAAGAACAAAGTCCGTGCACAACATGCACGGGGTTGATGAACAAAGTCCGTGCACATTATGCACGCGGTTGAAGAACAAAGTCCGTGCACGTTGTGCACGGAGTTGAAGAACAAAGTCCGTGCATGTTATGCACAGGGTTGAAGAACAAAGTCCGTACATACTATGCACGGGGTTGAAGAACAGAACAAAGTCCATGCACGTTTGCGGTTAAGTGCATGCAATGCTGGGCAAAGTCCATGCAAGTCTGAGAATGAGTCCATACAAATGCAGGTTAAGTCCATGCAGACATGCAGGGTTCATACAAGGGACGAAGGCCAAGTCGGTGCATGGGCAAGCAAGGTCCGTGCACATGGGGCCAGGGGCTGAAAGAAGGTCAGTGTACATGAGGGTAAGGTTGGTGCACATGCTAGCAAGGTCAGTGCACGTGCAGGCCAAGGTCAGTGCACGTGGGCTGAAGTCAGTGCACATGCAGACTAAGGTCAATGCACTTGCAAACTAAGGGTAGCGCACATGCAGCCTAAGGTCAGTGCAGGGTCCGTGCATGTGCACGGGGTTGAGTCCATGCATGTTTGGGGTAAGTCCATGTATGTATGCCGGCTTGGAACAAAGTCCATGTAAATGTATGGGGTTGAGTCTGAGTAGGGTCCGTGCATGTGGGATCCAAAGTCCATGCGTGCATGCAAGGGGAACAAGGTCCGTGCAGGTCCATGCACATGGGGCCAGGGGTAATGCAAGGTCTGAGTAGGGCTTGCGCTAGGCTTGTGCAGGACTTGATGAAGTCCGTGCATGGTCTGCGCTGGGTTGAAGTTGAGAGGGGATAGGTGCACCGGGGAAGGCCATGGGCGTGTCGTTGAAGGATTGGAAGGGTGCACCGGGGAAGAAGGTGTACTGGCAGAGGGGATGTACTGACGAAGGTTGAACTGGGAGGTGTGCCGGTGAAAGAGAGGGCAGCCTACATCGGTGAAGGGCCTAGCACAAAATGAAGGGGGTGCACCGCTCAAGGGGTGTACCAGCGAAGGGTAAGGAAGAGTGCATCGGGGAGGCACTTGGAGGGCCCACTCCTCTTCATCCCTTTAAGGCCTTTCTTTTCTTCTTTTCTTCTTCCCTTCCTCGATGTTGATCCCTGCAAAAGAGTTAGGCTCTGATACCAAGTGTGAGGTTAAAGGAATCCAGTAAGGTATGCTCTGATACCAAGTTTGGGGTCCTAGAGGATGATCTAGAGGGGGGTGAATAGATCGATCACCCAATTAAAACTAACTATAGCAGCAACAGTTACGGAATAAAATCAAGCTACTGTAGGATGAACAGAAAAACACTCAATCACAATCGCAGTAGAACAAATCAAGTAAATCGGCCCTTACTCGATCCTAAACATGCATCTAGCCCGAATGGGAAGAATGAATGCGATGCACACAAATCACAGATCAATTACACTAGAGACTCAGGAACTTTTAGGTGGTTCAACCTCAATCCAGAGGTCTACGTCAACCCTACACTCAAACCAGAGTGTGGCTTCACTGCTGACTAACAGCTTGCTGCTGATCCACAGCTTCGGGGAATTCCTTCCCTACAAATCACTGAGCGTTACAGCTTTGCTATCCAGAGGAATCCACCTCTGACCACTGAGGATTATAGCTTCACCTGTCCAGAGGAACCCACCTCTACAATCGCTGACTCACAGCTTGAAGAAACAAGAGTTTCGAAGAAAATAGAAGAAACAAAATGAAGACTTGAAACCCAAACGGGAATGTAGCTCAACAATGAGCAAATCAACTCCGGTTCTGAACCTGTAGACTGATGAATAACAACTCTCTCAAACTTCTCTCAAAGCTTTCTCTTTGATCTACTCTGCTCTCTCTCAATCTAGATCATGCTGGCCCCTTTTTCTCTTGCTACTCTTCTTCTTTCAATATCACACTCAAATCTGTTCTCACGATCAATCTTCTCTTGAAGGAGAATCTTCTTATCTATAGGCAGCAACAGAGAGGTAGGGTGCGTGCTCACCACGTCTCCCACCCAAATGTCTTATCTAGATCTGACACTGCTCGACCACGCGGCAGCATCCTAGCATGACTGCTTTCCACATGTCACTATTATATCTCATCCTTCATTTTGGATCACGTGCCATTCTTAAACTCCACGAACAAGAGTCCTGTCAAAAAGTCAGAATTGAAGTCATCTTATGACAGTTAGACAAAAAATAGGGAGATGCACAGAGTCGATAGAGCTTTGAGCAAGAAGTGCACAGACTTAATTTAGCATGAGATCATGTATGCACGGACTCAAGTTTCACACATTAGACATATGCACAGACTTGATATATGTATGGTCCTTGTTATTTTCATGGTGCCTCTAACTTTGACTTCTAACTTTCTTGTCATGGTGTAGGGGCTCTACAACCGCCAGAACTGTGGTTTGAGACGGTAGAGCTATTGTGGTCCGTTCCCCGGTCGTGTGACCACATCGAGCCGAGTGCGGATCAGGTGACCATCGCAGCCCCCCTACTGGCAGTCGCCTTTGAGCCGGTGTGCCTACCATACCCCTTGCCGGCGATGGCTCGGGGCCTGCACCCACCTTCGTCATCGTCCCTTGTGGCTGCCTTATCCGCGCCCAGCGTCGATTCGGGCAATCACGTGGCTAGCCCGAGAGCGGTCTCCAGCAGTCCGAGGAGCTCGTCAATCGTACCGGTCAAGGTCTCTCCGATGGCCGGGGACAAGCGCCTGTGGGTTGATCTTGGGGCCGTGGCGGTAATGGACCGCCAACGCAACTTGTCAAAGAAGAAGAAGGTCGTCATCGAGACACTGCGTAGTCAAACACCTCCTCTGTGATCTACGACTCCTCCGGGCACCAAGGCCGACCCGACGGAGGTCCAGCTGCTGATACCGTTCTGTCCTGTCTGTTCGCCACAGACAGGGGTTGGCCCATTGGTTCTTGTCGAGAAGCCGACCGAAAGGGGCGAGACGGCATACCCTACTGCTAATCCTAGCTCCCCTTTGACCAACGATGCCTCAGGGATACTCACCTATCAACTAGAAGCCTACACGTTAATGGAGAAGGCCTAGAAGCCGAGGGAGTGCTCAGCCACCCTCTCCCCGGGGATTGGCGGGGAACTGTTTAGTCTGTCGGCCAGGAACCTGTGCTCGATGGCTCGGGCTCTTGGCGTATGGGGAGTCTACTTTCAGGAGGCTGCTCGGCAACTGGTTGACAGTCGCGTTGAGCGGTCGTCGTTGGAGACCCAGCTTCAAAAGATGAAGGCTGAGCACATCGGTCTTCAGGAGCTTTTGGAGTCCCAGGGGTGCAAGCTAACAGAGGCCGAGCGTGACCAGGATGGATCGAGGAGCTTGAGCAGCATTCGCTATAGCCAGGGCGAGGAGGCAGTCGAGCACTTCCGAGAGTCCTCGGAATACGAGGCCGAGCTGAACGTCGCTGCCCTCGAGGTCTATGGGTCGGCGAGAGATGCCAGCTTCAAGGATGGCTGGGCAGTTTCTCTTCAGGCTATTGCTGACACCATGGGGACCCAAGTGCCGATGTCGTCAGTGACTTCCCGTTCGGCAATGTAGAATCTCTCCTTGAACTTCTTCTGCATATCGGGCCAGTCGGCAATGGACCCGAGGGGCAGGCTCGAATACCACTCGAAGGCCAACCCGGTGAGTGTTGAGCCGAAGAATTTCAGGAGGTAGGCTTCATCAGTAGCTAGATCTCCCATGACATTTACAAAATAGGCGATGTGCTCCCTAGGGGACCCCTACCCATTGAACTTTTCAAACTTCGGCGGTTTGGTGATGCCAACCGGTAGTTTCCTTGTGACATAATGAGCCGGATAAGGGACTCGGTAGACGTCGAACGACGTCTGATCCCCGTCGCCCCTTTCCGCTAGCTTCATGTCGATCATCTGTTCCAACATCAGCCGACTGACCACAGTCGGGTCCACTGAGCTTGGGTAGAAATGAGCGGGCTGCACTGCTGGGGTGGTCAGCACAGTTGCCTGAGGGGTTACAGGAGACTGTTGAAGGGAAGGGCCCTACAACGAGGCTAGGTACTGCGCTTTTTGTAGGGGAACGCCTGCAGGGAAGCCGGGAGTTGGTGGGAATGTCGCAGCCTGCAGGGTCACCTCAGAAGACTGCCCATTGCCCCCGAGTGCTTCTGGTAGAATCTCGGTCTGTCCCGACGTTGAAGGCAGGGCCCTCCTCTCACTGAGTTGCCTTTTCAATAGTTCGATCTCCCGTTGGTACTGCTGGATCATGCCCAGCATGACGGGGTCAGCCACAGGGAGAGTGGACATACCATCCCACTTCTTCGACCGAGACATCCTCGGATGACGTAGAGGGTCCGCTGCTCGTGCCCCTGGTGGTGACGACATTGGCCGTGAAGGCTGCGGGGGAGTCGTCGGGGGAGGTCACCTCGACACCTGATCGCGCCACTTCACTCGCCACCCTTCTCCTTCTAGTGAGGGGATTGGGTCTGGTAGCTAGCCTGGCCACCTCTTCAGGATCGGTAGGTAGGGCTCCGTACCGACTGGAAAACCCTGCCATATTGCAGGTGTAGACCGGCCAGGCTCTACTCCTTCTTGCCGCTCTCCTCTATTGCTTGCTCAGGAAGACCAGCCTGTCGAAAATCGATCGTCAGGGCGGTGTCTCCTCCCGTACGAGGGATTGGCGTCGCTCCTCTGGCTGGTTCCTCGACTCTACGCTAGGTAGGGGTCGGGCTTGTTCTTCTTCTTGGAAGGCGGAGGCCATTGCCCCCAGAATCTGGCTACATGCCCTCAACCTGGTTGAGCCCTTATATAGCAGGCTGATCATGAGGACCATGGGACATCACCAGGTGTTGGTCGAGTTCCCGACCCAGGTGACTGATCCCCAACCTGGGCGACGCTTCCAAGAGCTCTAGGGGATAGTGGATTGGCGACAACGTGCACAGGAGTAACTTGCGGATTGGAAGTGGCGTGGACGGCCAGTCCCAGCAGGAGTAGACTCTGATGACGCCTACCTCCAGGCTTACTCGCAATCATACGACGGTTGAGTCTGCCAGAGCGCTCGAGGACAGGTATGCTTTTAACTCATTAGATTTTCCAATCTCGAAAGTGCTATCTGCCTGACATGCGACCATATGTTTATGTAGTTCGAACCAGAGGGGAGATTATCCATGGTGCTGGGGCTACTTGACTCTACGATCCGCCAGCACGACAAACTCCAGCACACCGTAGATGAACTAGTAAGAACTCTCTCTTGCAGCTTAAAGTGTTTTGGATTTGCGTTAATGACAATGTTTCCTTTCAGTGCGAGGAGCTAGAGAGAGTCTGCTCTTCATACAGTGCCTCACCCTCAACCCAGCCTACTTTTGACCATACCGTGCTAGAGAGTTAGCTTGCTAGTGTAGTTGCTCGCACGGAGGCAGCTGAGGCCACCCTTCAGGAGAGAGTAAGCAATCTATTCTTTCTGGTCCAATCTTGAAAAATATTATTAATATTAGCCATTGACCAAGATTTTGGGCGCACGAGCAGGAGCTGCGAAGAATGATGGCAGAGGAGCTTTCCCGTGATGTGACAAAGTTGTGCCTCCTCCTTGGGATGGAGAGGAATGAGCAACAAAGGGAGAGGGAGGAGTGAGTGTCAGAGAGAGAGAGATGGGAGAGAGAGAGAGAGTGGAGAGAATTAGAGAGAGTGCAACTGAGCACCAGACGAGGGATCACCGGGCAGCAGGCGAAGGATGCAGAGGAGTGCTACCGGCGAGGTCGAGAGCGAGCTAAGCACGAGGGGTACTCTCGGGTCTTCTCGAGTAGTGATTATCTGGTTACCTCTTTTGAGCACCAGAGGAGGGAGGACGTCAAGAGGAGAGCTTGTGGGAGGATTGCTACTTCTAGGGGACCGACGGGCCTTCCCTGGCCTTCTCAGAGAGGGCAGGAGGATGTTGGGAGTTCCCATATAGGAGGTGACCAGGAGGGTGGTGGAGAGAGCTAGACGCAGTGAACAACAGACACAGCAAGCAAGGAGATTTGTGTGTGTGCGGTTGGCTTGTGAATCGACTTACACACGCCAAGGGTATGTCACTCGTACTCCCCTCATACGGCGTGTAGTCATGTCACACAAGTCCACTTCCACTACACATAAGGCGTTATGATGACGCTGAATACACCCTCACCTTGGGATTGCCCGTGTGTGTCGGTCTACGATAATCACACACACGCCATGACGTTGTACCTCCTGCTGCCACGAGGCAGTGCCCGACTGCTCAACCTGAGCCATGCCCGGCCCTCGCCCAATCACCGGCCAGTACCCCCTCCGATCACCCAGTCTAATCCTCCCTCGGCGAATCGGGCATGGCCCTTGCCTCGAGGAGAGCCTCTGTAATACATGCTGATGTCCACCTTGTCACGCATTGACCAGGGGACCGACCTCTTTGTCGGAATTGTCCTGTCGCTTGTGCCAATTGTATCTTGGCCGCTACGGCCCACCTGTAAAGCCCATGTGGCTCTCTTGAATTATATTATCACCCAAATGAATGTCTCCGCATCCGCATTCGGGTCCCAGTAATTCCCCCACACCACTCAGCCCTTCCGACCTCAGCAAACACTTCCCAGTCAAACGCGAGCCCATAGCTGCGAAGTGCCCCCGGCCCTCCACCCATGGCTTCAAATATATACTGACTTCTCTTCAGCATAGAACGAAGGTGTTCGGATTTAATCCGATGTAAATAAACATCGACTGCTTGTGGTTGGTGGGGAAAGACGTCCAGTACACGATTCCCCACAATCACCTACGCATTCACACCTATGGAACCTCCCTTCTCTCCACGTGTCGCTTGTCTCCCGAGCCCACGTGCCACGCCCTGGCGGCACTTCCCAGTCAAACCTTGGTTCCATAGGTGATTGTCGAGAAATCGACTGGCATGTCCGCATTCCAGTCACGTTTCATCAAAACCCAAAAATCACCCGTGCCACTCGAACATCCCTCGACTTTCCGTAAAAGGCGAGTGTCCGATACCGCCTTGAGAAGGATATAGTCACGGGAGGGGGTGCCCGAGATACATCAAACTCTGGCGTCTCCCCCATTGCCTTATCTCCCCCCTCAGTCCGATCACCGAACACACACATCCACGCCCGGGGTGGCCGATCCCGAGGGCATTCCCCCCTCGGGTCCCGTACCCGTGACCCGACGAGCGTGAACAAAAGCTTTAACAATCATGAGAATATCTTAAGTCCAAATGTTGCAGGTCAACCTGAACCTTAAATTCCCCTCGCTATTTTATTCAAATCCACGGCGAGTCGATTCCATAGTTTGTTTGCGTTGACCCCACTCTCCCCCAACTGACTGCTGAGTTGACTCTAGATGCCCCATGCATCGACCCCAAGCTTTCAAATGTCAATGCCCCCGTTCTCTTCAGGTGACCCTTGCTTCGACTCTCTGTTGCCCATGAGTCGACTCTGAGCTCTTTTAGTGTCGACCCTACATGTCTATGTGTCGACCTCACTTGTTCTCTCCAGTTAATGTGTTGCTTCTATATGCTACCTTTCTAATGGTATTCTGTTAAAAGGAAGCGAGTGTTTTCTCTGTGGGCAGGGAATAATGATCTAAAGGTGTTCACTGGGGTCTATGACTCCTCTTACTTGGCTAAAGGGAATCCCTAGCTTGAAGGGCGGTGTGAATCGGCCCCTAGCTTCATAAGCGGATGAATCGACTGCGTGTCCCGGTGCCAGGGTCCCTCCCCCTATGCTGACTCACTCCCCTTCTCACTTTGCTCTATGCCGGTTCACTCCCCTCTCTTGCCACTCTCCCCCTTTTCCTTATGCACTGGTTCACTTCATTTCCCCTCACCCATTCTACACCGATTCACCTCGGGCTCCCCTTTCATCGATATGCAGTTGCTATATGTAGGGAATAATGCATATATATAGAGGTTGAAGATTATAACAATCCAATGAATGAAGAAGGGAGTTGGGTTATTGTAATATGAGTAATAATAATAATGGAATAAACTGGAGTATATCTGCATATCTCCGCATGCATATGCATCCGCTTTAATGTGTGCTTGTCTGCTCTGACTTTCTGGTATATCAAATGGTGATCTGCGAAAGGTCAGGTTAAGCCTGACTGGAAGCACTCACTAAGCTTGAGGTAGTCTCCAGACCTAAGTTCTCCGCCGCGTGCCAGGAATCGATTTAATTGACAGAATAAATTATCACTCTAGTGTGTGCTTGCGTGCATATTCAGACTCTACATTGCATAATGCGTACCTCTCAATCCATGCATCTACATGCCATTATTTAACCCCGGTGGCCCTTTATCTTGGCGATTAATCAAGGGTTGTCTTTCTTCCTGAAGGACGTAATTAACGTCATACCCTTTATAGTATAACGAACATCGGGTCCTGACGCGATCACTCACTTTGGTCTAATCGATCAGATAGAGCGCATAATAAAATTCTTCACGAATGTGACTGGCACGCCTACGCAATAAATAAATAAATTGAATAAACTTAATAAGCCTAATCAATAAATCCCTCTTCCCACAACGTCCCCCTCCATAGTTTCATCGTTAAGTTGTTGAATTCCTTCCAGTTGGCTCCTGTCCAGTTGGTCTCCAATTCGTACACCTTCATCTTCTCTTTTATCGTCCTCTGTCGAAAATGTGGTCTCCCGGATTCTCTTGACCTCTTCCATGCCTTCCATGAGCTGAAGAAGCACGCTTAGGCTGAGAAAGGCTTTTTCTTTCTCCAGGCCAAGAGAGGGATGAGAATGTGCCTCCCTCTCCCCCAGGGATTCCTTGCACAAGGGGGTGGAAGACCCAATATTTCTGGGTGGACTACTTCAAGGGTTCCCCCTGGCTTTTTTTGATCCTGCCAAACTATCATCCAGTGCTCCCCGAAAGGCCTCAGGCATTCTCCCAGGAGGTCGAGGACGGAATCAGAATTCTTCAGAGCAATAGGCAATCCACCATAGAGCTTCTGTCTAAGGCTAATATTCAGCGCTACTGTCGCGCCCCATTAAATATTGGAGGTAAGAACTTAATCATCTCAGCTGAGTCCATTGCTAATTTTGTTGTCCTCTAAGGGTTTTACTTTGGTCTGTAGAGATTCCTCGTAGCCGTGGAGAAGGTCGGTCGGTCAATCCGACCGAACCAATCGCTGAGGGGGAGGAGACCATGGAGGGAATGACTATTGCTCCTCGGGGGGCCGGTCCTGAGGTACAGGAGGTCGAGGGCCCCTCGATCACTCGAGACAAGGGCAAGCGAGCCCTCACCGGGAGGAGTGGGAGCGAAGAGGGTCTAAATGTGAGCAAAGATTGATGCTGGTCTCCATAAAGGCCATGGCTACCGAGCAAAGCAGGTGGAAGAAGGCAAAGGCCCCTTGCTCGGTGAGGGCCCATCCGAGTGAGTTTACTCGCCTTTCCGTGTCTCCAATCCTTCCACCAACGCTTGAAGCTCTAGTTGCTCATCCCTCCGCCAAAGGCCCTGCCGTCGACTCTTTGGCTGAACCGAGCTTGGCCCCCGGGGCCGTCACTAAGCCACATGGGGAGGATGCCCATTCGGCTTTCCCGTCCACGTCCGGAGCTGCTGCCTCTGGCTCAGGGAGTCTCGAGGGGGTCCCTTCGATACTGCCACCAACAAGGGGTAGTCCCGACCCCCGACGGGGGTGGCTTGCCCTCTGGGCTTCCATCTACGATTGTTGTCGGTCGCTAGTGACTCCCTCTATGAGGGACGAGTTCCAACGCTGTTCCTCCCAGATGCTCCTTGAAAGGGTCATGGAGGGAGGTCTCTTCATGGCCCAGTTAGGGGTCGAGGTAGTGGATCACCTGGCACGAGCAAAGAAAGGTGAGGTAGGGCAGGCCAAGGCTCGCGCTGAGTCAGATCGAAAGTTCAACCAACTCTTTGTCGAGCACGAGGCCCTTTACCAAGAGGTGGCATCTCTCTTCTCCCAAGCCCGAGCGGATTAGGATGACGTATGGTCCCTGGCCGACCAACTATCCCAAGCTCAATTCATACTTGACCTCAAGAGTGGGATCCTAGATGAGGAGCGCCAGGCTGGTGAGGTGAGCTCAAGACAGTGGGAGGCCAAGTAGGAAGAGCTCCTGGGATGCCTCCTAATAGTAGAACGAGAGAAAGCGGAGGTTGAGATAAAGGTAGCAAAGATCGAGGCAACATGAATAGAAGCCAAGTCGAAGGCAGATGAACTGTATCTCACCTCGGAAGAATATCAAGAGGCTTTGAAGAAAACCACATTCGCCTACTATGAACCGGGCTACAGGCGTGGGTTGAGGAAAGTTTCGCACAAGGGTTCAAACGAGTAGTATGCCTGGCGCAGGACCAGGTTCTCGATGAAGTTATTTTTGAGCCCAAATAGCAATACGAATCGGACAAAGAAAGCTCGACCCCTCCGTGTGCCCGAACCTGGTGCCTCGGATGAAGAGAGCGAGGGCCCACCCTACGTCATGGAGGAAGAGACACTCGCCCTGGCCGACCCAAGGGACCACATGGTCAAGTGGGGTTAGTGCCCGAGCCAACGGCCCCCGAGGGGACCGAGCGTACATACCCTTTCGTCATCGGAGTGGTGCCAGACTCCGAGGACCCTCCAACTTCTGATCCTCCTAAAAGATAGTCGATTCCTCGATCTCCCTCTCTAATCTCAGTAGACTAAGATCCATTTGTACTCGGCTTCTTGGCCTTCTTTTTTCCTTTTCATTATCATTGTATTTTCCTTCCTTTACTTTTTATGAAATAAAATATTCTATACAAAGGAATGACTCACCAAATCTTTGACCAAGCACAAGTCAGCAGATAGTATCTCTGTACGATTCTCCTACCAAAGGTCCGAAGTTTTGTGCATAACACTTTATTTCACTAGTACAAATCCCAGGCGCGACGCTCGCATCTGCTTGCATCCTTAGGTATTTTAGGAGCATATCTTTCGTGTATTCCCCATGGCAGGTTTGAGAGGCTTGGAGGAACTACTCCTCATGGAATCCGCATGTAGCTTTCTGAGGTTCGCTCACTTCTCCTCGGGGGAGGGGACAGTTAGGGCAAGCGGCGTGACGTGGAGGAGGGGCACCACCCCAACGTTTGCCTGTAAAAGGCTATGAAGGGTGGCTTTGGCTTGCCCATCCCTGAGTCGCATTACCCAACCCCCTCCGCCCCCCTCCATCTTCTTCTTTCTTCTTCTTCCTCTCTTGTTCCTACGGAACCATGAAATCTGCCGATGAGGATGAAGATCTCAAAGTTCACTAGAGCAGATGGACTATCTTAACATAACAGAATGGAGGACGACTAGGTGGACGACATAGTAGAAGGGAGGACAGAAGATGGATCCTTCCCCTTGAATGTGCTGTCGCCCACCTAAGGAGAGGGAAGGGGGCCCCGAAGACGCACCTTCTACTGCATCCTCCCTGCTGGGAGAGCGACACCCCACTCTGGGTCAGGGGAGGAAGCCTCACTCGTGCAGCAGGCGAACCATACCTACGCACAAGAGGGTTCCACGCCGTCTGCCTCCCCTCCCTCTTCTTTCCAACAGGGGGCTTCCCCCTCATTTTCCTTTTCTTCTCCTCTTTTCTTTTTCTTGTTTCTTCTTACTCGTACCACCCTTCCACATGGTAGGCATGAAGGGGGCATTTTTCTTTTTATATTTTCCTATTTTTTGTTCCTGACACTATCCTTAAGATGACGGTGGCAGGTACGGCCGCGACCTCATCGCCCAAGTCAGTTTCCACATTTGGTGGAGTCAGTGGCTCGGGCTCGAGGCTACTTTCCTTGCATCGAGCCATCAATCATTATAATGAAATAAGACTTGTACTTGTGCCTCACACATCTATTCTTATCCATGTATGACATTTGGATTACAAGTTAGACTAGTTCAAAAATAAAATTTACGCAGTGAAGTGGCATTCCATATCCATGGGATCAGTTCACCTTCCGTGGTGGCTAGCCTATAAGCCCCTTTCCCGAGTGTCTCGACCACTCGGCAGGTACCTTCCCAATTTGGGGCTAGCTTCCCCACTGCCTCCAGGGGTCGAGAGGACTCAACATTTCTTAAGAGTAAATCCTCTGGGAGGAACTGTCAATCCTGAACCTGAGCACTATAATATCGAGCCATACATTGTTGATACTCCGTCACTCGGATTCTTGTAGCTTCACGCACTTCATCCGCTAGCTTGAGGTTCTCCAGAAGTTTCTTATCATTAAGCACAAGCTGGAAGTAAGTGACCGGAGGGACATGCTACTGAGTTCCAACGGGATGACGGCCTCGGTCCAGCTAAAATGGGGTTTCACCCGTATAAGCTCTCAGAGTAGTGCGGTAGGACTATACTATGCTAAGCAATTCCTCGAGCTAGTTTCCCTTGGCTTTATCTAGTCCGGTCTTTATGCCCCTGAGTAGGATTTTTTTAGCATTCTCGACCAAACTGTTTGCCTGCGGGTGGGCTACTGACGTGAAGTGATTGCGAATATATAGGTCGACACACTTATTCTTAAAATATGCGTAATTAAACTGTCGACCATTATTGCTCATTATCACTCGGGGAACACCAAAGTGATAATTGATCAATTATCATACGAAACTTCAAACTAATCCCTTGGTTATCTTTGCAGAAGCTTCTGCCTCGATCCACTTGGTGAAGTAATCGATGGTAATAAGAATAAACTTCTTTTGTGCTTGGGCCGTAGGGAAAGGGCTCAGGATATCAATTCCCCACCGAACGAAATGATAAGGCTCGGTGAGTGACAAGTCGGCTGATGAATCAAATGGTCGAACTGTTGACAGCGATCACACTTTTGGACGTCGGCCACGCAATCATGTTGTAAAGTGGGCCACCAATACCCCTGTCGTAGCAAAATTCTTACAACTGACCTCCCTCCTTGGTGTATGTCACAAATTCCCTCGTGAACTTTGTTGATGGCTTGCCGAGCATCACGAGATTCAAGGCATTTGAGGAAGGGACCTCCGAATGAACGTCGATAAAGTGATCCGTCGAGCAAAACAAAGTGCCGAGCTTGGTATTTGAGACGCCTAGCTTCTCGAGGATCAGGGGGCTCTTGACCGTCGTTCAGGCAAGCGATATAAGGCGTCCTCCAGTCACCCGGCAATACTCAGACAGTGCCCACTAGTTCACAGTTAACACTTGGGCACTCTAGCTCTTCTAGGAGAACTGATCAGGTCCCTGATGGGCTTACGGAGAAGGCTAGGCGAGATAGTGCATCCACTCGGGAGTTGTCCGCCCGAGCTATCCTAACTACTTGGAAAATCTTGAACTACTGCGCCACCTCCTTTGCCAGTTGAAGGTATTTGACCATTTGTGGTTCTCGAGCCTCGTAGTCTCCATTGATCTGCCTGGTGACTAATTGAGAGTCGGTATAAATCATGACCCGTTCTGCTCCCAGGCGCTTTGCCATCCGAGCTCCTGAGATCAGGGCCTCATACTTAGAAGCATTATTGGATGCTGCGAACTAATTGTGTAATTTTTCCTTTTTGAGTCAAAGGTTGTAATTTTCTTCTCATTTAGTCTTCATACTATTTGGAAGAAATATGGTTATGAATAAAGGATTGGGTTATTACTATTTTACGCACTCTGTCTCTATGTGTTGAATGCACTATGCTCTGATTGACATGAACGTTATAGACATCGTCACGCCACTTCCGAGTAATCTTCCGCGCTCGGGGCATGACACTCTCTTATGTAGAGGCATGACTACTGGGGATGGAAAGTGTAAAGGGAGAAAGATCCTCACCGATCAGGGGAGGAGGATGCCTACGACGAGCATGACAACCGGCAAAAGGCAAATGGGGACTACGGAGAGACCACGCAGTTGTTCTTATAACCACCCACGACGGCCCAGCACTACCCCCTCGGGGGGAAGGGGCAAGTGAAGGGGCTCCTGCCACTACGGCAGTATGGATGCCCAAAATCAGGCGTCTGTTCGAGGCCCGCGCTCCCAGAATAGGACAAGACGCGAGTCATGATGACCAGCGTGACTTTTGCCACCGTCAGAAGCGCTTTGCGCGCCAAGCAGGCCCCGAAGCTACCATCGCCCCGGTACGAGGAGATTGACTTTGGGTCTCACACTCTAGAAAGCCCTCTCCTGATTGACTCTCAGCCTCCAGCAGAGTGCTCGGTGACTGAGAGTAGGGGGGAAGTGAGGAGGGTAAAACTGGTTTGGCCCAGGAACGGCCCAATAATGGCTGGCCCACGAAGGATTGTTCGCAATAAGCACTCCCAAGGGACGGGCACATGTGCTTGGCCCACCAAGGGGAAGCCCAGCCCAGAAGGGCATTGAATTCTACAGTGCGTAAGCACTACGGCCCAAGCGTAGTTATCACCGGAGGACTCTCCGACGACCGACCGTTGCCCCCACGACGTCGACTTTAACCCCATAACAGGTGAGCACACCCTATCAGTGCCGTAAGACTCACCCTGAGACTAGCCAATGCCGGGGTAATCGCCCTCTAACGGAAAAATTTTCGCCATTATAGCAGTGAAACGTTACTCTACTACGGACGCCCTTCCCTATCAAGGGATGAGACTCCTCGCTCCAAGACAGTCCCCTATAAAAGGGAGATCGATAGAGGAGACAGACACATTGGATCATTCCACTATAACGCTACTCAAGAGGATAGAGCTACTAGCCCTGCTACATAGAGAGAAGAAGGAAGCGGCTGCCCATCCGCCTCAAGGTGGCATCGTACACTCGCCTTTTATGGAGAGTCGAGGAGAGACTGAGTGACACGGGAGGTTTTTCAAGTTAACGGGAAACGTGGCTGGGATGTGGGCGTGCCAGTCAATTTCTCGATAATTACCCGTGGAACTGAATGTTTAACTAGGGATGTGTCGCCAGGGTGCGGCACGTGAACTCATGGGATGAGCGACACATGGAGGGAAGAACGGTTCCGTGGGTGCGAGTGCACAGGCGAGTGTGGGGAGTCGTGTACATGACCTCTTTCCCCACTGACCGCAAGCAGTTGGTGTTTATTTACATCAGATTGAATCCGAAGACCTTCATTCTATGCCGAAGCGGAGTCCGTATTCCTGAAGCCTGGGATGAAGACCCGAGAGTACTTTGCAGCTGTAGGATCGTCTCAGACTGGGTTGTGTTGGCCAGGGGTGAAGGGTGCTGGGGGTTCACGCTAGGTGACATAGAGGGTAGCTGGAGACTCGAACATGAATGTGAGAGCATACGTCCAGCTGGCGGTGTAACACTGAGATGTATATATTTTTACAGGCGTGCCGTGATGGCCCGGGTACAACAGGGGCATGCCTCGGGACAATTCCGATGTGCTAGTCGGTACCCGGGTTGATGCGTGACGTATGAGTACATGTGTGTTTCACAGAGAGTTCCTCCCGTGACGTGGGCCGTGGTCGCGGTGTCGAACGGGGGCTTGTGGCTGACTGGGCGACTGAGGGGACACATCGGTTCGGTATCTGGACGAGAGTCGATCACGGCTCGAGTTGAGCGGTCGATGTGGCCTCATTACTAGGAGGGAGCAAGATGTCATGACGCGTGCATGGTCGTGGCTGACGGGCACGTGAGGGGCGATCATGGCATGAGGGGGTGTCTACCCTTGTTGTAGCGTCTCACAGGCGGTGGGCGTGGACTTGTGCGTTACGGCTAGTTAACACATGAGGGAAGTGCAAGGGACATACCCTCGGCGTGCTAAACTGCTTGGCAAGTCACACACACACAATTCTCCTCCACTCGTTGTGGAGAGCCCACTCGAAACCGGATGTCGGGTGATCTGTGCGCTGAGTTAAGCCAAGTTGAGTTGAGTTGAGTGTCCTCTTGTCCGTATGTTGCCCCCTGAGCCCCTAAGGGATTTTTATAGGGGAAGTTGAAGGGTCAAGGGGTTTACGCGGGTTGGCCAAGGGGTTGGAGCTGGGAGAGGGGTCTACTCCTCCTCCGTCCTCCATCCCTATGGAGGGCGCCCAGTCCACTCCATCCTTTTCCCCTCCTTCTGCCAATTCCATCCTCCAGATGATGGCCCAGTTGGACCCGGCCCAACTCCAGGCTGTCTATCAGGCCATACAGGGGCCCAACACCCCACCTTCCATGATTCCACAAGGCCCATCCAATACCCCCGTCCAACACACCCCGATCAATCTCACCTCGGTCTAGCCTAGGACCATCACCTTCTCCAATCTTGAAATGGGCCAGTCCTCGGCGTCGGCCCAGCCATCTTACGATAAGTGAAAGACCACTCTCCCTTCTTCTTTTCAGTTGGATCACCACACTTCTACCCCATCAGTACCACAAATCTCTATGGGCCCATCAGATTTTTGGCACCCTCAGCAAGGGACATCCCAGGTCCACCCTAATTTGGGTCATTCAGCAGCCCAATATCCTTCTTACGGGCTTCCTCCTACCCAGGCTACTTTTCCTTCGGCGCCATCTTACGGGCCACCTCCTGCGGCTCCTTTGCCATCCGCTCCACAAATCCAAACTCCTTCTTTTATTACCCCTGCTCCATCTAGGGAGCAGGAGCTCCTTGATAAGCGAGCCACCATGCAGCAACAACTCGACTTTCTCCAAAAGTAGGTTGGTCCACGGTCCTTGGCCGATGTGCCCGTTCCAAGCTTTCAGAACATCCATTTTCCTCCACAATCTGAGCTTCCCAATTATAGGAAGTATGATGGGAATGGTAATCCCTTTATTCATGTAAGGGACTTTTTATATGAATCGGCACAATTCCAATATGATGACCATCTCATGGCATATTTGTTCCGCCGTTCATTGGACGGGGTTGCATTAGAATGGTTCTATTCTTTACCATTGGAAGATGCCGAGAGCTTTAAAGTGGTCAAGGATAAGTTTATCCAGCGATTCCAAGACAGGGTCGGCCCAGAATATTCATTCACAGATTTTGTGGCCGAGAAAATGAAAGCTGATGAGGAGTTTGCAACCTACGCCGACAGATGGAGGTAGATGGCCGCCCGGGTGCCCGGCCATATTCCGGAGGAAGAGAAGGTTAAGTTGTTGATTTCTAATGCCACTCCGACCTTCCGAAATATATTGGCTATGAATGACATATCAAACATGCATCAGCTATATAGCCGGTCGCAGTTCATTCAAACACAGTTTAAGGACTCTCCGCCACACGCTCCTCCTCCAGAAGCTTGCCCTTCCTCTCGAGTGACTCGCGTGCCCGAACCAGTTGCTCGGTCAAGTCCCGGGCCTCCGCCTGACTCGCCCTTGCCAGCTCTCTAAACGAGGAGAGCTCCCGCAGCAGCCCATCGCGCTCCTCGGTGAGTCGGGATATCTTCTCGTCGGACGTACCGAGGGTCCAGGCAAGGTTCGCCTGGTCTGACTCCGACTGAGCATAAGCTTCAACAGGGTGGCCCCCATTTGGGCCAGGATCAGGCCACCCTCCATAACCATTTCGAGGGCCGCGGCCAGGGATCGCTGCCTGTCTCCTCCTCGCACCACCTTTGTGGCGATGCTGCAGCACTTCTGGTATAGAGGGGCCCGGATGCCCAGCCTCTCCAGAGCAGCCGGAATAGGGGCTCCCCCTCCGAGTGGCACCCCCTCGGGGACCCCACCGGCTGGCCTGGATTGAGCCACTGCTTCCTCCGCCCCTCTCCCCTTGGTCTGTTGGGGCTGCATCACCTCTTCTTGCGACCCCCCGACCTCCATCAGCTCGGCCCCGATGTCTTCGCCCTGAACGCCACCTGCCTCGCTCGGTGCTCCAGTCTCGGTGACAGTCCTAGAGCCGCCCGCTTCGGCCCCGGCCTCCTCAGCCCCCTCTTGCCCAACAGACAGGAGAGCCAGCCGAATAGGCTCGGCCCCTTCTAGCTCAACAGACGGGAGAGCCGAACCAGAGCCATCTTCGACCGCGGGGACGGCCCCGGGCTTCTTGTCCCACTTTTTGGCCTTCATGGCGTCCCGCAGCATCTTCTCCACAGGATCCTTGCGCTTGGACCGCCGTTGCTTGGAAGACCCTTCCCGGGCCACCCCCTTGCCCTTGTCTTGGGCTCGGGTGGAATCCTCAGGAATTTGTGACTCAACGGCGGCCTCAGTCAAAGGCGCCTCCTCCTCAGTCGACCTCCTGTCATCTGTGCAAAGGAAGAGAGGGTCAGGGAAAGAAGAACGACTTCCTCATTCGAAGGGAAAGTTGATTCCTGGTGCCCATACCTGCCTGCCACAATTGCTTGAGAAGGCACCGCTCGATATTCTCCGGGGTCACCAGCTCCTCTGTAGACTGGCGATGCTTTAACAGGGTCGCTGCATGCTTCTCCACCTCTGGGGTGAACTCATCCTGTCTTGGAGGGATGTTCGGGTGAAAATTGGGCATCACGGGACATCTCTTGGCTACGCGGTCCTGGTAAGACCGCCTAGCTCTTGGACGGCCTAGGGTGGACCGCCTATTGGCGTTGTTCTTGCCGTGACCGTTTGAGCGTTGTGTTGGCCTCCGGTCGATCTGGTTGTGACCCAGTGGTCGAGTTTCGATCTCGTGAGTGTCCAGGACACCCTTAAGGTTTCGTGTCCATATTTTTTGAGGTGTCCGTAGGTTCCGTGTTACCGTGGTTCTAGACCTAGGGACTAGGCTAGATTGACAGTGTCGTGTCGTCACGTTCAACGGTCTTGACCCCGAGTCTCGTGATTCAAGGACCGTTGGATTTAGTAGGTCTAGCGGGATGCTCAGAGTCTGGTGGCGTCGTGCCACCTGTTACTCCGCGTTTCACGCGATGGGTGTGTGATTTTTAGTGTACATGTTCTGTGAGCCCCCACTAGTCGTAGCTTTCCCAAGGCACGCGTGTGCTGGCTCACCTGGGAGTGGTGGTGCAGCTTACCCGAGAGAGACGGTTGTTAGGCTGGTTACCATAGGGCCCCCATGTGCAGCCAAGTCTGGACTTCGGGGGAAGAACCAGCTAGAGGACAGGCCTAGGACGTATGGTCTGAGTGTGCACACGGGGCTGAGGGCTTTGGGCCCGCACTAACGAGTGCGACCTCAGCTAGTCCTTATTAGTGGTACTCGTTACTTGGTGTGTCCTTGTCTCCGCCTGGGGCGTGATAGCTAGGCACTTGTGGCGCGGTGTAAAAAGTCAGGGGACGCATCCGGTCGTTCTTCTGGTAGGTGGTACTCCTGTCACGTGACGTGAGTTGTCGTGTCCCAAGTTTCTGTTTCTTGTCTGCGAGACTGGGCTTCGTGCGTGGTTTCGGGAGCGTTCCCGTAGTCGAGGTCTGGGATTTTCGGTGAGCGTCACCGAGGGCTTCCCCTAGATGGCGTTGAGTTCACGATCGCGAGGCCGTGACTGTGTTTCCAGACCGTGTGGTTTTGCTGGGGCCTTGTTTGCTAGGACAAGCCTCTACGGCAGTGGCGTCGTGTCATTTCCTAGTAGAGTGATTAGGGTGGTTCGTGTCTGGTGGTCCCCCATCCTTGGGATCGGGGTGTTGGGTTCTGTTTCGATAGAGTAGGAGTAGCTGTAGAGCCGAGGTTTTACCGGCCACTGAGTTTACTGTTCCTGCCGTTACTGTTGTTCTTGTTGTAGTTGCTGCTTTCCGTATCGCCGTTGTCAAGTTCATGTGGTAGATACCACGGCCCAAGAGGGTCAATTGCCTTCCCAGGTCCAACCTACCACACATGATCCATCTGGGGCTGCTCCCCCGTCCCTTAATGTTCAAGATCTAATCCAAGCCCTGTCTCAGCTCGATGACTCACAAAGACAGGCCATTCAAGCGGCTCTAAAAGGGAAATCTATCCCTTCTTCCTCCAATCGTCCACCAGCCGCGGGTAGTCATTCCCCTTTGCATGGCCAGGCAGCCTCTTAAAAACCTCATTCCCGTCCTGCCACTCCAATTTTGGTCACACCGGTTCAGCTAGCAAGTCACTCGATGGCTAGGCCTCAATACCCTCCACCTCCTCAAATCCTAAGAAGGCATATGCCGAGCACATATCCTTCCTATCCGGCCCAGGTCGAGTCTGACCCCAATACCATCCTCCTCCATAAGATTGCTAATATGGAGGAGCAACTAAAGAAAGTTACTACACCGAAGAACGCTCCTGAGATAGCTCTCCCCACTCTGCCGGTGTTCCACTTACCACCATCAGAAATGCCAAATTTTTGGCGTTACAACGGGACGGGCAACCCGTTTATTCATTTAAAGGATTTCATGTATGAAACGTCTTTCTGGCAAGACAATACAATATCTTTGGCATACTTGTTTAGAAGGTCATTGGACGGCCCAGCACTAGAATAGTTTTATTCTCTGGAGCCGGTAGAAGCTAGCGATTTTGACATAGTCCAGAGAAAGTTCCTACAGAAGTACAAGGACCGTGTTGGCCCTTCTCTATTCATGACTGACCTGGTTGCTGAAAAGATGAAGCCTGAGGAGGACTTCATATTATTTGTTGATAGATGGAGAGCAATGGCCGAAAAATTGAAAGACACATTGTCAGAAACGGAACAAGTAAAGTTGATAATTGCTAATGCAACTCCCCAGTTCCGGCATATTTTGGCCATGAACAAGTTGACCACCATGGAAGAGCTATATGAAAGGGCACGTTACATACAACTCAGATGAAAGATTCACCTATCATGGGCATGTTCGAGCCAAAGCCGAGGCTCATAAGAAAAACTAATGTTACAAATCCTAACGGCCCCACCACCGAAGGAACAGTTACAAATGAGCAAGTTGGAGCAGTGGGCCACCCTCCACCTTTCCGTCACCCACCTAACCCACGACCACAACAAACTTTCCAACCTCCACAGCAACAGACCTTCTTCCCATCAACCCCTTGCATTGCAGCCCTTCCTCCTTGCTTCCTTAGTCATCACAAGGGTGCAGCTCTGGTAGCAGGTCGTAGGCAGACAGCAAGGGCCCTGAAGATCATAGCTTCTCTAGCACTTCCCCACATCTTCTGGTGGAAAATCATATACCACTAGAAAGGACGTCCAGAGGGCTTTCCAAGGGCGGTGGCTTCATCTTCATCCGATCTCGGAGCTGTCCGGGAGACCGATTCTCCCCCGACTGCGCAAGAGCTCCCAGATAGAGAATCAAAGCCCTAGGCAATCTTCCACCACGACCTCTCCTTGGCCGTTCTGGATGTGTAACTTGGCTGGGAGTAACATCTACCAGTCCTCTATGATTCCCAAGAAGCAGAACGAGATTCGGACCCTGGCATCAGAAGTTACGAATTTTCTACCGAAGTCGCGCCAGTTTGGTTCCTCTGTTCCTGAACAGACCCACCTCCACTCTTCTGGCCCGTACGAACAACCCCGACATCCTCTGAGGTTGCCGTCAGTCCCATCTGAAAGAAGACGCATCTGTAGTCATCACGGTACCATCCCCGCCTCCATCCAAGTTCAGGACTGCCCGTGGCGTGTCCTTCTTCCAGCAGTAAGACCCTGGGAGTGGCCAGCACCAGGACGGACCAGCATTGTTCCACAACCTGCACCATCCAGCAGTCGACTCAGGGTTAATCCATAAATTTCCAGCATCTTCCTGGGCCATATCAGAGTGTTTTGGCTCTAGTTTTGACCCAATTGGAGTTCGGGAGCATCCATGGCGGCGTACTCTTCGACTGACTGTCCTGCAATCTTAGAAGCTGGCAGCACCGACAAGGAGTCTGGCACGTTAAGATTCTAGCCCATCCCCTCCCCTCGCTTGGCTGGCTGAAGGCCCCTCCTTGCATGGAGGTAGTTTTGGATGTAAGCATTTAACCCCCATCCTAAGATCCCCCTCCTGTGTGAGGTGTAGTGCTGTAGCTTTCCCTAATTTCAGGTCAAGCGCCATCGCCGCGGCGTGTGGGTGCGTACCCACGCCTCCCCGCTCGCCCTCATCTCCGAGTGGGATCGGTGTTTTCACACCGGTCAGGTAAGCGCTTGTTACCCCTTGGCTGGTTACCACTTTGCTAATTCCGTATTGTCTTGAATGCCCATCGGACGGTGAGCCGAGAGCCCGATCTTGCACACCACTCTAGTGTGCCCACCGCGGAGTGCATCGACCTTCCCCTAGCCCTGGCATAATGTGCATCGACCTTCACTTGTACTGACAAAACATGCACAGACCTTGGTCTTGTGCTGGCACAATGTGTATCAACCTTCCCTTAGCCCTGGCACAATGTGCATTGACCTTCACTTGTGCTGGCAAAACATGCACAGACCTTAGTCTTGTGCTAGCACAATGTGCATCGACCTTCCCTTAGCCCAGGCACAATGTGCATCGACCTTCACTTGTGCTCACAAAACATGCACAGACCTTGGTCTTGTGCTGGCGCAATGTGCATCGACCTTCCCTTAGCCCTGGCATAATGTGCATTGACCTTCACTTGTGCTAGCAAAACATGCACAGACCTTGGTCTTGTGCTGGCACAATGTGCATCAAATTTTCCTTAGCCCCGACACAATGTGCATCGACCTTCACTTGTGCTGGCAAAACATGCACAGACCTTAGACTTGTGTTGGCACAATGTGCATCGACCTTTCCCTAGCCCTGGCACAATCTGCATCGACCTTCATTTGTACTAGCAAAACATGCACAGACCTTGATCTTGTGCTGCCACAAGGTGCATCAACCTTCCCTTACCACAGGCACTATGTGCATCGACCTTCACTTGTGCTGACAAAACATGCACAGACCTCGGTCTTGTGCTCGCACAATGTGCATCAACCTTCCCTCAGCCCTGGCATAATGTGCATTGACCTTCACTTGTGCTGGCATGATGTGCATCGACCTTGGTCTGGTGCTGGCACAATGTGCATCGACCTTCCTTCAGCCCTGTGCCCATGTGCGTCGACCTTCATTTGGCTTTGTGTCTAATGTGCATCGACCTTCCTTCAACTGGGTGCCCATGTGCATCGACCTATCTTCAGGCTCGAGCCAAATGTGCATCGACTTATCTTCAGATTTGAACCAAATGTGCATCGACCAGCCTTCCCCCTTGTGTCAATGTGCATCGACCTTGGTAACCCAGTGATGGAGGCATCACCCATGACTCCCTCTGGCTCGGGTCATCGTCACACTCTGGAGTTGTGTGAGCTCGGGCATCACTCTATGTGGGCCCAATTATCCATTTTGAGCTTTTTACTTGAGTCATTTGATGTATTTTCCTTTTTATTTGAGTCATTTCCCTAGGTCTTTGATTTATTTCCCTATGTTTGAGTCATTATTCCCTAGGTCTTTGGTTTATTTCCCTATGTTTGAGTCGGGATGGGGCAAACCACTACATGCACTACCCTCGCGCAGGAGGGGGGAACGAGGGGAGGGGAAACCAAACTACGATCATACACCTAGCTCCGACGTCCAATCGAGGTGTTGCCAACACCTGGACGAAGCTTGGGGGATGCCGAAGGATGCCTGCAAGTCTGACATCGAGCCGATGTTGCTGGAAGGTGGAGGAGGTCGTAGCCGATGGCCTACGCAATTCTGCCTCGAAGGACTGGATGGCGCGGTCGTGGTGCGTCGATAGGTACGCTCCCTGTAGAACTCCAAAAGTAATGGGACCAACTCGTGGGCGTAGCAGACAGGGGGTACTACAAACCCTCAAAAGCTGGTGGCCATCAGATCATCTCACAGGTCGGGGTCACCCAGACGGTCGGCATCAGGTTCCTGGGTGAACAACAGGACAGGTCGACAATGGCCCTAGTGGAATTTTCAGTGCTGACATCAGAATGGGATGAAACCACTTGCGTTGGTTTCATATCGTCAAAATCCACAACTTCTCAGAAGACTGCTTGGCCTGAAACTGAGTGGAAGAGGGAGTTTCGGGGCTGACTTGGCAGCAGACTATCCTAGGTGAACAGAGGGCTCTGGGTCTAGCGCGACTGAGAGAGAATGGACGCCCGAGGCGGAGGTGTTGTCGAAAGAATGCAGGACCACCTCTGGTTCATCGGTGCTTCTAAGAAGAAGAACTCTTGTGAAGGGAGCTCTGGCCGATTCGCACAGGGGAAGTCGGTGTTGGCGTTGCCAAGTGGCACACAGGAACAGATGCAGTCCGGGCACAGTTGCATGGAAACACCTGTAGCAGTTGATGCCGTTGACGAACAGAGGCGGGACCACTTCTGGAGCGTGGCCGACTCGAAGGTGGACGACTCTTATGAATATGCCTCGAGCCGAATCTTACTGTGGATGCCGCTGGAAGGTCTGCCAACGGAGTCTCTGCTTGCAGGCTTGTAGCAGAGAGCAGCAGAGCAGGGCTTCTTACTCCACGGGGAGACATAGCGTCGATGGAGCGGCTCCGGGACTACTGTGGATGTACGGAGCAGAGGGTGGCAGACGTGGGTTGCAGAGGGAGAGAGGGCAGGGGCGTGGGGTGCTGGAGAGGCCGGCTAGGGCTGGTGTGGAGGAGGGGCGCGCTGGTTGTGGGAAGGAGATGGAGGGGGGCGGCCAATGTGGAGGGGGGAAAATTGTGTTTAGGTAATGTTTTTTTAAACCCACCCACAACCCACCCCGTGTTTCTACTATTTTTTTGTCCCCATGTTTTTTTTTTGGGCGGGGGGGGGGGGGGGGGGGGGGCCGCCGAGCCAGGTTCTCATATAAGGCTGAATGCCTTCCGTGCACTTAGTGCCAGCTAATTTGTGATAGCAGAGGGCATCCATCCTCTTTTTTTTTTCTTTTTAACCGCCTGCACCCCACCTCATGCATCATGATTATACTCCCATATCCCTAACTTTACGCCAGTTTCAGAATAAAGTGGTAAATAGTTGTGGATTGGCAAGGGTCCTACGCGGCGGAGACACCACGGGCCGTTCAAAGGCAAAGCTCATCACACGGTCCAGGCTTATCAGATGGAGGGCGGGAAGGTGAGATTGTGAAGGTTGGGGTTCTGGAAGCAGCGGTGTGCTCACCTGGTACAGACTGCGAAGGCAGCGGGAGCACCCGGCGGGCCCTGGGAAAGCGCAGTCCAGCTCGACCCGACGGGCCCGGTCGTCCCCGGCGACCCACCGCCCGGTGGCGTCCCTCTCCACGGCGAGGCCGCGGGGGCATGCGAGGGGACGCAGCCGCACCCCGCAGTAGCAGTAGGCCGCGTCGCAGGTGTCGTTCACGGCGCCCAGCGCCAACCCGCGCGCCCGGAGCGCCTTCTCCGCCACGTCCATACAGGCCTCCGAGTCGTCCGGCAGCACGGGCAGGTCCGACGAACGGGAGGAGGAGGACTGCATCTTGGCCGCCGCGGCGATGGCGGTGGCGGAGTAGGCCGAGTAGAGCCACGCGGCCAGCGTGGGGCAGCAGCGGGAGCGGGAGAGGTGCGGGGAGGAAGAAGAAGCGGATGAGGAGGAAGACGATGACGGGCAGGCGTGGGCGATGCCCCGGAAGAGCTCGTCGGGGAGGTCGAGCGGGCAGCTGCCACCGACGTCGGACTGCTCGGGGAAGGCGGGGATAGTCGACGGAGGTGACGAGGCCGGAAAGACGAATGGCTGGATGGGCAGCGGGTCGGGCTGGTCAGGCAGCGCCGGGAGGACGGAGAGGTTGGAAGAGAGGAGGAGGAACAAGAAAAGGAGAGGAGGGGATGAGCACACTCCCATTATATCTTCTTCCAGCTTCTTGTTGGCTCCTCCAAGCTCCCACACTTCCAAAGACCCCTTCCCTCTTCTCCTGCCTTGTTCTTCTTTGCTTCTTCACCAAGTTTGTCAGAGAAGGGAAGAGAAAACCCATGCGAACTGCATAAAATTAAGGAAAAGAAGAAAAGAAAGAACTTAAGAGAATGGGAGAGGAGTGAGCCCATCATCAGTTCCACTCAGCACACCTTGCCTAAGGCCTACCCGGTACACCCCTCCAGAGCCTAGGCCAGTACACCCAGCCGTGCCTTGGCCGGCACACCCAACCCCATGCCTCCCCGGCACGCCTCGGGCATGTCTCGCCCGACACACACCGACCTCGTCCTCGATGTGCACTGACATCGGCCCAACTAGCGTCGACCTCAGTTGCCTTTTGGTCTTAACCTACACCGACCTTGTCCCTCGCATGCATAGAACCTGCGTCGACCTCAGCTGCCTTTTGGTCTTAACCTGCACCGACCTTGTCCCTCGCATGCATAGAACCTGCGTCGACCTCCCCTTGGCCTAGGCTAAACCCGCACCGACCTTATGGTGAACATGCACTGACCTTGGCCAGACTTGCATCGACCTCAGCCCCTTGTTGCACCGACCTTGTTTCGCACATTGCACCGACCTGGCCCTCATGTGCGTCGACCTTATTCCCGACCCATTCAAGCATTGCACCGACTTGGCCCTCATTTGCGTCGACCTTCATCTAGCCTCATGCGCATGTGCACCGACCTTTGTTCAGCCCAGTTGAAACCTGCGCGGACTTCGCCCGAACTTGCACAGACCTTGCCCATGCATAGCCCCCCACCTGCGCAGACACCGCCCAGCCTGCACGGACCTTGCACAGACCTTGCATGCACATGCACGGACTTTGCCCAGACTTGCACGGACCTGGAACCCTCCTATGCACAGACTCTGTCAGGCATGCACGGACCCTGATCAGCCTGCATGGACCTTCACCTCAATCTGCACGGACTTCACTTCAACTTGCATAGACCCTGCCCCAACTAGTACAAACCCTACCTGAACTAGCTCAGACCTTGGCCCTACACTAGCATAGACCTCGTCCAACTAGCTTAGACCCTTGTTCAGACTAGCTCAGACCCTTGACCCTACACTAGCACAGACCTTGTCCAACTAGCATAGACTCTACCCCACACTAGCTCAGACCTTGTCCCTACACTAGCATAGACCTCGTCCGGCCAGCATAGACCCTACTGTTGGCACCTAAAATATGACGACCGGAGACCAAGCCGCAGAAGCGAATGACACGGCTTAGGGAGACAGTAAGCTGAAGTATGTGGACCCCATATCCACCCCTCAACCAAGGCCCATAATGGCGATCACACCCCCACCCACAGCCCCCACCCCAAACACCCCACCCCCAAAAGGTGAGAAATTGTTTTAAAAAACATTAAGCCATCCAAACAACTGCAACAATACAGGCACAATACCTCTTCCTTGCCCCTTGGGAAATATTCGAGGCATCCAGTAAGGAGTCTGATAATCTCAACAGCTTCAGTCGGAAGAGAGCAAGACAACAAGGCCAAACTAGACACCAAATCCTTCGCGAACACTGATGAGCGAACCGAAGATGGAACCATCAGAATAGAAAACACTAAAAAGGGCCTTACGAACTGGGAGACCGCCTCCATCCCAGCAGGCTTGTTGTGCACAACAAACAGCAATACTTGCCGTATGAGCTCTTCCTGGACCTCGGATCGACAAGAGAGCACCTGCTCGCAGAAATGTCTCAAAGAGTACCGAAAGACTAGGGCAAAGCCGTTAAACGAGAGCAAAACAGGAGGGAAGAAAGATCGGCACACCTTCACAAACGGATGGAGCTCCACAGATAGGGAGCGGCTGCGACCCCATGACGGGTCTCCCCGGAAGGCGAACCGGCAGAGAAAGCCGATCCCCTTGACGAAGAGGGATACGAAGGCGGGGCCGCATCCCTCCAGAGCCGACTGCAGCTCCAGCAGCGCGGGGTCCACCTTGGCGCTGCCCGTGGCGACGAGGCGGCAGAGCTCCCGGACGGCCTGGTCGGCGACGGCCACGGATCGGGCGCTGAGGCAGAGGGAGATGGCGTCCCTGCCGGGGCCGGACTCAATGCCGAGGTGAGGAGGGGCGGCGCGGAGCTTCTGGAAGACGGCGATCACGGCGTAGCGCTGGAGAGCGGGCTGGGGGAGACGGGTCTTCTCGAGGAGGGGTGTGTAGGGGGAGGTGTCCATGGCGTCCCCGCCCCGGTGCGGAGGAGGGAGGTGGAGAGGGGTTTTGGCCGTGGATAGAACGAGGGGGGGAGTTGCCTTCGGATTTCGAACAGAGTGGTATATAAGGGACGAGGTTGTGCCGCGCTTGGGGAAGACTGAGCCTCCAGTTTTCCTCCGAAGCCAGGCCCAACTTGAACTAAGCCCATCGTATATTGAAAAGAGAAAGGCTCATAGTAGGCCCGGTGTGTTGCACACCCGAGATTAGTAATATTTTTAAATTTTTATTTTAAGAAAATAAGTCGATGGCGACGATGACGAACTTCTTTTGGGCCTGAGCCATAGGGAATGGCCCGAGGATGTCGATCCCCCACCGAGTGAAGGGGTATGGCTCGGTAAGAGTAACGAGCTCCGAGGCAGGCTGATGGACCAGGTGGTCGAAGCGCTGACATCGATCGCACTTCTGTGTATAGGCTGAGCAATCGCGCTGGAGACTGGGCCACTAGTACCCTTGCCGAAGCAAGATCCTGGCGAGCGATCTTCCTCCCTGGTGCGTGCCGCACATTCCTTCATGTACTTCTTGAACTGGTCGAGCAGCTTCATCAGTACTGATGCACTTTAGAAGGGGGCCGGAGAAAGATCTGCGATATAAGATGTCGTCTAGGAGGACAAAGCACCGAGCTTGATACTTCATCCTCCGAGCCTCTCGAGGGTCGGGGGGCTCTTGAGAGTCCCTGAGCTAGGATAGGTACGGGGTCCGTCAAGCGCTTGGTGCAGCTGGGTCAACGATCATGAGCTCGGACTCAATGCTCAGTTGTTCTAGCTCTTCGAGGAAGACCGATCGAGTGCCTTCCGGTCCAATGGAGGAGGCCAGGCAAGAGAGGGTGTCCCCGCGGGAGTTTTCTTCCCGAGCTATCCGGACTACCTCAAAGCTCTCGAATAGCTGGGCTAACCCTTGAACCATTTGAAGGTACATAATCATCGGGGCTTCCCGAGCTTCGTAATCACCGTTGACCTAGCTAGCGACCAGTTGGGAGTCAGTGCGGATTCTGACTCACTCGGCCCCTAGTCGGCGTGCCATCTTGGCCCCCAAAATGAGGGCTTCATACTCGAAAGCGTTATTGGACGCATGGAAGTGGAACTTCAAGGCATACTACAACTCAGCTCCTTCGGGCGACTTGAGGAGCACGCCAGCACCACTGTGGCCGAGTTGGACAATCCATCTACGAACAGGTCCCAGATGGGTCCTTGTGCCAACGAAGGTTCTTCCTTGATCGGGACCATGCTCTTTGTGATGAAGTCTGCTAGGGCCTATCCCTTGATGGCCACGCAGGGGCAGTAAGAGATGCCGTAGGCCTCGATCATGATGGCCCACTTAATGAGGCACCCTGAGGCCTCAGGGTGAGAAAGAATCTTCTTCAATGGTTCGCTGGTTAGCACAACGATGGAATGACCCTGGAAGTAAGGTCGGAGGCGCTTGGCTGAGGTAACCAATGCTAGCACGAGCTTCTCACCTCCCGTAGAGAGAGAGAGGCAGTAGAGAGAGAGAATAAGAGAGAGACGGGATGAGGGAGGGAAAGAGAGAGAGAGAGCACGGGAGGGGGGGGGCATTCGCGAACACGAGAGAGAGAGAATAGAGAGAGAGGGCGGGGGAGGTGGTTCACCGCGGGTTAGAGAGAGAGCGAAAGGGGAGAGAGAGAGAGCGTGAGGGAGGTGGGCAAGCAGTGGCAGCGGGAGGAGCAAGGGAGGTGGTCGCGTAGCTTCGGCGTCGTCGGCGAGCGTCGCCGTGTAGTGTGAGGACAAGGCGGCTGTGAGATGGGTGGTTCGCGAGCGGGGGTGGCAGTGAAGGCCAGCCACGGTGTTGGCACCGGTTAAGGATGGCCGACATATGGGGGAGGGGTGTGTGATCACCGGGGCCGGTCAGGCGAGCTGGACAGGTGGGGGGGGGTCACGGCGTTGTGATAGCCGGGTTCGAAGGGGGAGGTGGTAGCTAGCAGCCGCGATCCTCTGAGAGGGGCTCGGAGCGATGGCGACAGTGGGAAGTTGTAGCGTCCAGGCTGAATGGCGACGGAGACGAGAGGGGTGATGTGTAGAGCTTGCTCGGACCACCATGCAGGCTGTAGACAGGAGAGCTGGAGTGACAACGGGTACACAGCCAACAATAGAGGGTGGGGCAGGGATCACTGGGGGTGAACGCCGATGCAGCTTTTGGTTCATGCCACCGGTGCCAGGTGAAGTGGTTGCGGTTGGCGGAGGTGGCACAGGGGGAGCGTGGGCTGTTGGGTGTTCCACAGAGAGGGACCAGCGGCCCTCTTTTGCGGCAGAGATGGTGGGGGCTGGGTTCGCAGCAGTGCGGCTGGGAGGGTGGTAGAAGTGGAGCTCACGGATGACAATAGGAGATGGTGCGGTCGGTGGTGGGCCTCGTGGTGCTGTAGGGGTTATAATGGTAGTGGGGGTTGGGAAGAGAGGAGCAGTTGGCGGCCTCACTGGTGGGGTTGTCCCTACTGACGGGAAGACTGAGGTCTGCATGTCACTGTCGGAGACGATGAGAATGCCAGGGAAGGCCGCGGTGAGGCTAGGTCCAACAGCCGTGGCAGTGGCTGCCCTCCTTTTAGCGGCGACTGTGAGAGAGAAGTTAGAGAGAGAGTGTTATAGTGGGCAGCGGTCACGGTGGGTGTGACTGTGGCAACGGTGGGGGAGGTGGGTTGGTGGTGGCGATGGTGTGTGTTCTTTGTGCAAGCCCAAGTCATGTTGTCTCTGAATGCCCCACGGCGGCTCAACTCCCTCCATTTATCCAAGAACAAGTCTTTGCTGCTCAAGGTGTCTCCAAACCTGCATACGATCCATATTCTAACACCTATAATCCATGCTGGAGAAATCACCCAAACTTTTCTTGGAAAAATCAACAAGGACCATCTCAGCCACCCAATCCCTCCAATCAACCAGTTCAAAAACAACCATTCCAAGTTCCGTTCCAGTCCCGTCTAAATTTTTGTACACCTCAAAATCACTTTCATCAACCTCCAGCTCAGTTTTCACAGGCCCCATACCCTCAGGTTCAATTTTCTCAGGGCCAATATCATCAATATCCTCCATTCAAAGCTAATCAAGCTCAAGTTCCATCTCATCCCCCTCCTCAGCCCAATTTTGATGATAAATTTGAACAACTCCAACAACTAATTCTTACTCAGCAACAATCCATTGCTAAGTTAGAAGGTAAAATAGGGCAATTAGTTGCAAACAGTATGAGGAGAGAGGTCAGTCAGTTTCCTAGCCAGCCTATGGCTAATCCTAGGAACCAACCTCTGGGCTTCCCCCAAAGAATTCCTATTCCTCCTCAACCAAACTAACCTCAGCCACCCCCTCCTGTAGGTCCCCAATTTGAGAATGCTAAGACAATCTTTTCTCTTAGGAGCGAGAAGGTTTTAGATGATTCTTACAGGGCCAGGGGAGTTGGAAGTAGTTTGGGTCAAGAGGCCCACGAGGAGAGTGATAAGGAAGAGGAGCCCACAATTGTTAAAGAAAAGAAGTTGGAATGTGAGGGGGAAAGGAAGGAGCTTGATAAAGGAAAGGGTAAAATTGATGAAAGACCCCAAGATTACTTGCCAAATGTCCCCTTCCCTGATGCACTAAAGTCTAAAGCCAACAAAAAGCAGCCGGTTCAACAAGAAGAATTGTTAGAATTGTTTAAATAAGTTAACATCAATATTCCACTTTTGGATGCAATCAAGTACATGCTGGACTATGCAAAATTTCTAAAGGAGCTATGCACACCAAAGAGGGAATCTAAGACACTGACTCAAAAGATCCGCTTATCTGAGGATATGAGTGCTATTGTTATGAATCATTTGTCAAAAAAATTGAAGGATCCTGGAGCTCCATTAATCTCATGTGACATAGGTGGAGTTACTTTCGATAGAGCATTACTGGATTTCTTGGCCTTTGGCAAGGTCGGTGCACATTTGGAGCTTCTTCACTTGAGGTCGGTGCACATTTGAGTTTCTTCAGTAGAGGTCGGTGCACATTAGATGCTTGGCTTTTGGCAAGGTCAGTGCACATTTGGAGCTTCTTCACTTGAGGTCGGTGCACATTTGAGTTTCTTCAATAGAGGTCGGTGCACATTGAGAAACAAGGTCGGTGCACATAGGAATTCCTTCAGCAAAGGTCGACACACATTTAGGGCTTCTTCAGTTGAGGTCGGTGCACATTTGGAACTTCTTCAATAGAGGTCGGTGTACATTTGGAGCTACTTCAATAGAGGTCGATGCACATGTGACCTTTCTTCAGTAAGGTCGATGCACATGTGACCTTAGGCTCAGTAAGGTCTGTGAACATATGCATTACCAAGTCTGTGCACATTTGCATTTGGCATGACCATGTCTGTGCACATTAGCGTACAGCATGACCAAGTCTGTGCACATTTGTATTTACCAGAACCAAGTCTGTGCACATCAGCATACCAAGCATGTGCACATTTGCATACAACAGGAACAAGTTTGTGCACATTTGTATTTGCCACAACCAAGTCTGTGCACATTAGCATACCAAGTCTGTGCACATTTGCACACAATATGAACAAGTCTGTACACGTTTGTATTTACCACAACCAAGTCTATGCACATTAGCATACGAAGTCTGTGCACCTTTGCATACCAGGTCGGTGCACATCTGGAGTTGATGCATGTGAAGGTCGATGCACATCACTGTTTAAAGAATATGGGTCGGTGCACATCTGGAGTTGATGCATATGATGGTCGATGCACATCACTGTTTGAAGCATATGGGTCGGTGCACATCACTGTTTGAAGCATACAGGTCGGTGCACATCTGGAGTTGATGCATGTGAAGGTCGATGCACATCACTGTTTGAGGCATACAAGTCGGTGCACATCACTGTTTGAAGCAAATGAAGCTCGATGCACATCTTTCTGAAGCATATGAAGGTCGATGCACATCTGACTGATTGAAGCCTACAGGTCGGTGGACATCTGGAGTTGAGGTCGATACACATGAAGGCTTGGCAGGATATCTTTACGCCTGGACACATCATAATGATGGCATGAATTTTTGAGCCAATTGGCTAATGACTCATGGTGTGACATCATCAAAACATCATGTACTTAACATTCTCCCCCTTTTTGATGAGTACCAATCCTACCTTTTCATCGAAAATCTAGAGGATGTGGTTAAGGGTTTCATCTGCAAATGAGTCTTACCTGCCTGCTAGCCATAGGGAGTATAGAATCAGGATATCTTACCTTCACTTGTCCTGCTATCGGGTCCATTACCTCTATCTGTAAAAAGGGCCATTGTACTAGTGAGATTTTACTTTCCTTGCCTTGGCTCGAAGAGTGTGACCGAACCCCTATCTTTGAGACCCCAAGTCCCAACCTGTGCCAGTTTGGAAGTGTCCCAACTAAGGTTGAGTATGTTCATGCATGTCCCATCCTAGAAGCATCCATAGGGTTGTGCACCACACATAATATTGACTCATCAAGAACAGGTTGAGCTATCCCACTGCATATAGAATGTCAATATGGCAGCAAGCGAACTGACCTGAGCTACGAAACTTATGCACGACAGGAGGACATCCGCTGGTGTCAGCAAAGAGTCTCGGCTAATGATCTTGTAATGGTGAGGATGGCGAGAGCCTGTGGAATGGGGCCATTTCGAGTCGCGAAAGGGTTGGGCCAAGGTGCCTACAAAGAGGACCGACCTAAGGGTCAAGGAGTGCTCAATGTGATAGATCCAGTACCAAATGAGGGCAAGGCAGTGGTTCCTAGCGAGCCTTTTGAGCCCCCACCCTCCTTTATGAGTGAGCTACATCCGATGCGACCACCAGTAGAAAAGAGTGATTGGGAAGAGTGAATAGAGCAGATACTAGGCGAGCAGGTCGATATCTGCTAGAGTAGGTCAATTCACCATTACCTCGTCAGATGGAAGGGATGGCCTGGATCGGACAACATATGAGATAGTAGGGCAGAGATGTAGCACCCTAATCCATGGCATTAGGTTCCACCAGATCGCCACTCGATGGAGTCAAGTTCTCGTCACCCTGGGGGAATTGGTGAGGACACCGGCAACCCTTAATTCCCCAGCTTCAACTTTGACCCTTCGAGATGGTTTCGACAATACCTTTACTATTTATTTCTTCTTGGTATGATATATTTATATTTTTTTGAGTTTGTAGCCTTTATTGGTCCCTTAAATAAGGCCCAAAGGACCAATCTAGCTTTTGCCTCGGTTATAGGTTATAGATAGCTTATAGTTACCCCTCATGACAATGGGGTCATTTTCCATTTGTAGAGGGTATTTTGAGTCATTTGTAACCCTTGGCCTCTCCTATAAAAGGGGACCCCGACCGAAACCGAGATCGAAACCGAGTTTGCCATCCTTGTTATGCTCATCACGGAGAGAAGGGACACTCTAAGACTGAGTGCATCAGCTGCTCGATTCTTTGTGCCTTGTGCTTCAGCACAAAGGTGTAAGCTTGAAGGAATTCAACCCATCGTGCATGTCGAGCGTTTAGCTTCTTCGAGGAGTTGACAATATTAAGAGCCTCATGATCCAAGTAGAGAACAAACTCCTACGGCAGTAAATAATGCCTCCAGTATCTCAAGGCCTGTTGTACCGCATAAAATTCCTTGTCATACGTCCAGTACCTCAACTTGGAGTCACTAAGCTTCCCATTGAAAAATGCAACAGGGTGACTCTCTTGACTCAAAATACCTCCAATGTCTACTCCCGAGACATCACATTCCACTTCAAACACCTTAGAAAAATTAGGAAGACATAAAATAGGTGCTTAAGTCATCTTCTCCTTGATGTCCAAAAAAGCTCTATCAGTAGCCTTGGTCCACTCAAAAGCTACCCCTTTAATGCAATTTGTGGGGGCCATGATTGTGTTGAAACCCCGGATGAATCGTCTATAGAAAGTCGCCAAGCCGTGAAAACTGCGAACATCATGGATGCTCTTCGACTTTGGCTAATCTATGATTGCCTTGAACTTCTTGGGGTCAGCTGAAACACCCTCTGATGAAACTACATACCGCAAGAAAATGACGCAATCTATCATAGAACTACACTTCTTGAGATTGGCATAAAGGCTCTCTCCCCTAAGGGTGGCACACACACAACGAAGGTGCTCTAGGTGATCCTCCCAAGTCTTACTATAAATAAAGATGTCATCAATATACACGACCAGGAATATGCCAATGAAGGGTCGTAGTACTTGAGTCATTAGCCTCATGAACGTACTAGGGGCGTTAGAGACCTCAAAGGACATCACCAACCACTCATATAACCCATCTTTTATTTTGAAAGCCGTCTTCCATTCATCTCCTAGTCTAATGCGAACTTAATGGTAGCCACTCCTCAATTCGATCATGGAAAATATTATAGCTCCAGCCATCATGTCCAACATGTCATCCGGACGGGGAATCGAAAAACAGTACTTTACGGTGATCTTATTGATAGCACAACTATACATGCGCATTCTCCAAGTACCATCCTTTTTGGGAGCTAAAAGTGCAGGTATGACGCAAGAAATCAAACTCTCTCTCACCAATCCTTGCCTGATGTGCTCGTTTACTTGTCTTTGCAATTCAACATGCTATGGGGTTCATGCAGCAATGTGGCAGGTTCGGCAGAGTCACTCACGGCACTAGATCGATAGCATGTTGAATGTCACGCATGGGCGGTAAACCATCCGGAAGTTTATCATGGAAGACATCTTAAACACACTCAAGAGGCCGGCTATCTCCTCAGGATGCTCACTAGAGGTGTCCTCAGCCACCTCCCGAACAACCAAGCCCCAAATCAGGGAGTCTGCATCAAGCTCTTTCTCAAATCCCCTGGCACTAATTAGGTTGAACTTCTTTGTTTCAAGGGGTGTTTCCTATTCAGTGGGCTCCTTCTGCTATGTTGGTTCTTTCTTGGTGATCAGTCTAGGCTGCGAAGGATTCAATCTAATCCTTTTGCCTTCGTGCTCAAAGGAACACGAGTTGGATCGACCAAAAAGAGTAACATCATCATCAAACAACCAAGGTCGGCCTAGAATGATGTTGCTGACCTCCAAGACAGCACATCACACCAAATCTGATCCCGATAGGAGCAGAACTGAAGGGGGACTAAGGATCTGGTATGAATGGGGATGGATGAGACATCAACCCATGATACTCGGTAAGGACTGAGGTGATCCACAGGTGTCAAACCAAGGCTGGTGACGGCATCAATGGAGATTGCATTATTGCAACTCCCACTATTGATGATAACCTTCCACACCTTGCCTCTTAACTTGAGGAAGGTATGAAAAATTGATATTGGACGCCAATCATCGCTCTCTTTGGGTTGGGACAAAACACACCTCACAACCCCAAGCCACATGCTATCAAGAGCGTCAGAAATCTGATCCTCACAAGCATAACCCTCCCGAACGCAAACCAACATCTCAAGGTCATCTTGATACTCAGCCCACCAAAGGTCAACCTCATAAACTTCTTCCTCAAAAGGGTCCGAGGGAGTCTTTAGCTCAGTCTCTCCTACATGAAAAGCCCTGGTGGGACATTGTTGGCATAATGACCATACCCATGGCACCGGAACCACTGGGCACATGAGCTGCTCCCTGTACGTGACTCACCAATAGCTACACCTTTTCTTTTAGCATGCACACTCAAGGGTGGAGTAGAAGCCACCGGAGGGACTACATCGAGAGTTTGGGCTCGAGAGGCTAGAATGGCTAACGGCCAATCACTAGATGGGGACAGGTGATGAGAGGGCTCAAACAGAGGGGTGCCTAGTTGACGTGCAACCTGCATCCTCTAGGCTGACTAGGGACAACACAAGGCTCCGAGAGACGAAGACCCTACGGCCGTGGTGGTAGGGGCTGCTGGAATCTCTCCACATCGAGGGCAATTTGGTATGCATACTCGAGGGTGATCACCTCCCGAAGGAAGGGCTCACACAATCCTGCCCTAAAGTAGGATAGGGTCACGACACTATCCTCAATGACATCACATCTCAAGAAAAACTCGTCAAACTGTGCGATGCACTTCGAGATAGGACGATCCCCGTGGGAATTCGTTGCCACTGATTAAGGAGTCGTTGTCGATACAATGTGGGCAGATATTTCTCTCACAACTTCTCCTTCATCTCATCCCAGGTTGCTATTGGCTTCTCTCTTCTTGCAGTGAGCAAGTGCACAAACATTGAGCCAATAAATCTTAGCTTGGCCCACTAGATTTATCTTGGTAAGTGTGACCTTATGTGCTTGCCTCTAACAGATCGTACCACTCAAAATAGTGTTCCATGCCGGTTTCCCAATCAAGATACACTCAGGGGTCAAGACCCACCAAAGCTAGGTGCCTCTAGTTCCACACTCCTCAAGACCCGATCATTAGGATCTACTGGGTCATGGGGCAATCTCTCCATATGGTCGTGATCCTAGTAGTGCCTAGGGTCCTACCTACGCATCATATGACCTACCGGGGCTCCTGGCTACCCACCTGGCAATCTGCTCAACTGATTCTCTACCCCTGGCTCTGCCTGAATGTCCTTTAAAACGGTTACCCTCATGGCAACTCCCCTGACGGACTCATCGAGGGTGGTGATCTTATCAGTGGCCGTTTGGATAGACCCATCAATGTTGTCAAGGCGGTGATTTATTTGTGCAATCGCTGCTACCAAATCCCGTAATGTGGTAGCCACGTCAGGTTCCATGGAGGCGTCTGACATGGGATCCGGAAGTGTATACTCGGTGCCTCGACGAGGGGGCATGCAAGACTACTAAATGATGATGCTATGAAAAAATATATATAGCAAAAAAATAATATATCCCGGAATTCTAGACGTTGTATTCTTATCGTCAAACTAACTCTTGGGTGAATTTTAATCCATTCAAAATCAGTTTCTACATGCACTTCGTCTTGAATATATACGAAGACTGCACTTACAAAAATTAACCACAAGTCAAAGCAGTTGTTCGTTGTTGAGGAAGGTAAATCCAGTTTGGTATAGGAACGACCCAATAATGGCAGGCTCACGTCAGGTTGCTCATGATGAGCACACTCAAGGGGCGGGCACACGTACGCAGCCCACTAAAGGGAGGCCCAGCCTAGAAGAGCATTGGATTCTATAGTGCGTAGACGCTACGGCCCAAGCGTAATTATCACCGGAGGACTCGTCGGCGACCGACCGTTACTCCCATAGCGTCGGCCTTGACCCCATAATGGGCGAGCATGCCCCATGGGCGCCGTAAGACTCGTCCCGGGACCAGCTAACGTCGGGATAATCGCCCTCCAAGGGAAACTTCCGCCACTATAGCGGAGAAACGTTACGCCCTTTCCTATCAAGAGATGAGTCCCCTCGCTCTAGGACAACTCCATATAAAAGAGAGATTGATAGAGGAGAGGAAAGGAGAACACGGTGGTTCATTTCGCTATACTACTATTCAAGAGAATAGAGCTACTCAAGTAAGGAAAGAAGAGAGTCACGCCAGTCTACACGAGAAGAAAGGCCCCCTCTGGCGATTTTACCACCCAGGGAGCACTCACCCAGTGAGAGTTGGGGGCGGCGAGCACTCGTCAGGAGGATCCTCTCGGCTCCTCGACCTTCTATTACTACTTCTTTCATTCTCTCTCATTCGCTCTCCTCTGCCTTTCATTAATACGTTGCTGACTTAAGCATCGGAGGGTTGCCTCCTGGGGTAACACCCGGGACTCCTTCTGACGCTCTTGCCTCCTGGTGTTTGCAGTTCTCCACGGGCGCGAGACGTCTTCCCCAAAAAATAAATAGAGAATGTGGTACGTAACATAGGAACCATTTTTCAGCCTCTGCACTTCTTAGCGCCATCTATGGGAATCCGAGCAAAAAACTATGGCGTCCCGTGAAAACCTCCGCAATGCCAACATCTGGGGCCGTAGGTCCAACCAAGGGCCCAACTCCCGCCGGGGATCGCAGGAAGCTTCTTCTACTCATCCCCAATAGGAGGTCACCCCAGGTGACCTAGATGAACTTTATCAGCAGATCCGCGAGTGTCGAGTGAGTTGGCCGCCGATATCGGCCCGTTCGGTTGCGCATGTGCTTGTTTGCTAGTAGGTCCGAGGTCGTGTCACATCAGACCGGTTTGAAGAAACCGACCCCCGTTCAGAGACGTGGACGAGCGGGGAAGTGTGGGTTCCCCACACACTACGTCAGTGAAGCTTCTCCATGTTTAATAATTTACATGCACTACACCTCTCGTAGGAGGGTTGGACAAGGGGTGGGGAACTATGAATTACATCAAAACTACCTCCACACAGGGAGGGGCGGTAAGCCGGCCAGGCGGGGAGGGGAGATTAGCTAAAACTAGTGCCGCTTGGGTGCTTCCCCGGGTCTGTCTAGGTCTGGAATGACAGGATAGGGAGTCACTGTAGACGCCGCTACGCACTCCTCTGAACTCGGAAGTCACCCAAATTGGTGTCAAAATGTCACTGAAGGGTCCAGGTACGACTTGTGAATTTTTATGGGCAGTCCCATTGTCGTCACTGGTCGGGGCAAATTCTGGATCTGAACCTCAGTGCTCTGGCTCAAATTGGACCAAGGATACTACAGCAAATGGATATAGTTTCCACGGCCACTCCCGAAGTCCAAACATAGCGGGACCAAGATGAGTGTGACCGTGGTCGAGTCCTCTTCCAGCAGGAACCAGGAAGAACACCCGACGAGGTCGGGGCAGAGAGAGGGAGCTCATTGAGTGAAGGGGTGTCAATTCAGGTTCTGAGAGGCCTGTTCTGTGCACCTGGGGGAAGAAAATCAGAACGGGAGGCTCTGGACTCCGAACGAGGTTCTGCCTGCTGCATTGCTTTGAGGACTGGTACCTCGACCCCGTCAAGTGGCGCACCCAGGAGAGTAAGGATGAAGTCATGGAGGCTTCTGTATTTCAGCTCTATCTTCCAGTCAGGGCAACTGTGTGCAGTCGGGGAAGAACGGGCTCTCTAGACAGCAGGGATGCCAGATGCCCGCGGGACCACCATAAATGCGGAGCTGCCTCGACGAGCTTTCTGGTGATGTATGGTACGTCTTCAGATGATGCCGATTGGCTCCAGGATAGGATCTACAACTCGGGCCTTTGCTGCTACCTGCGAGCTGAGCTATGCAGGGTGGTGTTGGTGGAGGTACGGTGGCAAGGGGCAGAGGTACAGCAAAGGGTAATGAGGGGCTAATTGCTGTGGATTGGAGAGGGATGTTGGGGGGTGATGGGAAGGATGTTTGTTGGAAATGTCATATTATGAAATAAAGATTTGATTTTGTCCATCTGTTGTTCGTACTCATCATCTGAGTCTCTTGATCAACCCGCTTGTATAACTGTTCATGCCTTGATATTTCCGCCTTGTTCGGGGCGTGACACATCCCGTGACCCGATCCGGGCACGGAGGAGTGTAGACCACCCTTGACTCAGCGTCGATTTCTCAACCGTGCGAATCCACGCGCTTCTATCACTAGGGACAAGTCATGAGTTTGCGCTTCTTGTTGAGGACATTTCTCCTCTTCTGGAGCTCCTTAGTGCCGCGTCGAGGTGTTCTTATTGTACCTGTCTTACTGGTTGCATCTGTCCCAGGCGAGTCGAGTCAACATAGTGAGTCCAAGGTTGCATTGTCTATTCGAGTCACATCTGTCATGCATCAAATTGGTATCAGAGAATGGTCTAAGTCTAGGGTCGTCTGTCTAAGGTGTTGCACCTCAGGCCTCTATCCGGTATATGACAAGGCGCTACTAGAACAATAGGTTATGCCTATCTGGATGGTGGCCTCTTGCGTGAGTTGGGTCTTCGGAGCAATACCTCCGCCAGGTACTGGATACTGGTTTGGGTTTAGGTTGTTCCTCTCCCATTGGTCAGTGCATTCCAACCTCTACATCACTACATGCCCACTAGTAGAGGTACCTAATACTCACCACCACCACAACCCATGGCAGACCCCCAGGCCCGTGCACCCGGAGAGCCCTCAGTGGCAGAGATGGTTATGACCCTCATGGAACGAATGGATGGCTTAGGCACACGTCTAGAGAGTAGGATGAAGGCCCTAGAGGACAGGGCCGAAGCATCGGACCAATCCATTCAAGGTCTGATTGGGAGAATGGCCTCCCTAGAGAGAGTCCCCTTCGGGGCGCAACCTGCGTCGGCATTGGGACAACCAGAGGTAGTTCCGCTGCCCGCGGTTCCTAAGGCTCAAGGGGTTGATATGAGGAGGCAAATGGTCCCCGATTTTGATGAGGAGTCTGATAATGACTATGGGGGTTATGGTCGTGACCGTCATGCCCAACGACGCCATCGTGATCTCGATGAGGACGATAGCGTTCTACGGAGCGTGCGTGCGGACCCTCCCACTTTTGACCGGTCTTTGAACCCGAAGGATTACTTAGATTGGGAGGCCAGTATGGACCGGTATTTCGAGTGGTTTGAGATGACGGACCAGGTGCGTTATGGTCGATGGATTCTGAGGTTCTGACATGTCAGAACTCTCGTTGACCGTGCCTGCCTCGAAGACCGATTCAGTCAGTTTGCATAACGGATGTCTACCCATGCGTCATGTATTGGATGACGCACAGGTGAAGGGCCGTTATGGTCCCACTAACTGTGGCTTTGTCTGGGTTGAGGGGTTGGCATGACGCGCCTCGCCCAGTTCGTTTTGTGGCTATGACGGACAGCCCTTGGTCCATTATGTGCCTTTTGGAGTCTGGTTGGGTATAACGCATCCCTCCACGTGCGTTATGCCTGTATAACGTGACGGGGGTGGACCGTTATACATTGTGTTGGTCTGTGGAGCATAACGCTACATGTTAGGTGCGTTATGTGGGTAAACGCCCCTAAGTAGGCACGTTATATTGTTTGAGCGTGATTTCAAGTCTGTTGTGCATAACGCCCCTCTGGCAGTGCGTTATGTTTGTGTAACGCCCCTGTGCTGGCACGTTATATGGTTTGTTGTGGTTTTCTGTCTGGTTGGCATGGGCCCCTCTTCTGGTGCGTTATGCGTGTATAGCGCCCCTCTATAGGTGCGTTATAGTCTCGTTGACCATTTTGGCCGTGTGCCTGTGTGTGGTGCATCTATTTGTCCTAGGTCCCGATTTAGGGCGGTGTTGTCTATCGGTGGCTTTCCGGATAGGTCAGTTAGGTGACTGGTTGTAGTCTTTTCCTAGACTACGGTAGTACCCTAGCGATTTTATCTAGAAGCTACCACTATCCTTGTCTCTGGTCGAGTAGCGGCTATCTCTTGACTGTTGGGTTCCCCTAGCAGTTGACTGATGGGTTGCTCTGCCCAGATTGTTGTCGTCCTCCACCGTCGTTGTTTCTGGTGGTTCTGCTTGCTTGTGTTGCGGCAGCGGTGGATGCGTTAATGTGTCTGCGTCGTGTGTGGTTCCCTTCAACCCAGGTAGGCCTAGCGGTTGATAGGAAGCCTTGTCTCGTCTCGACGGCCTTGTCCAATTCTAGACGTTGGTTCTGGATGCTTCGAGGTATCGTTCTACCTCGAGCTGTGTGTCCAGGTGTGGTGAGGGTTCTTAGTGTTCCCTTAGGTCTCCGTGTTTTGGTTCTCGCAGAGTGTTGTTCTTCTGGCTTAGGATTAGACCGATTGGTGGCTTGTTCTGCCATGTGCGACGATCCTAACTCAGAGTCATAGGACTCAGGAAGTGATATTGTAGGACCCCTAACCTTGTTAAGGACCCATAACCTTGTTAAAAGTCTAAGGACCCAACCTGGTGAGAATTGGGTAGAGACTTGGGTTGAGTTAATACCTTAATTGTAATATTATCTATCTTAATGAACCTAAATAATCTATTCCACATGTAGGTTTTTGCAATGGCAGCAAACCGCGCAGAATGGAGGAACTTGTAGTGCACTGTTCAACGCCTTACTCAGGCTTTACAACAAGTGGCTCAAGCAGGAGCTGCAAACCATGGCACGGGTGACTTATATCAGAATTTTAGGGGGATGAATCCACCTAGATTTGGTGGCTCGACTGACCCTGATGAAGCCAAGTACTAGCTGGAAGAGATAGGGAGGATATTTGAAGTAATGCAATGCAGTAATCAAGAATGTGTCCTTCTCTCGACCTTTCAACTGGAACGTGATGCAAGGACATGGTGGGAATCGATAAAGGCCACTCTTGATGATCCACAAGTCACGTGGGAGGAGTTCGAGGAATTCTTCAACGGCAAATATTTTTCTGATCGAGTGCAAGAGAAGAAGGCAGCGGAGTTCACGGCTTTGAAGCAGCGAAATCTATCTGTGGCTGAATATGAAGTTCAATTTTCTCGACTATCTCGATATGCTACTCACTTGATATCCACTGAGAAGATGAAGGCTAAACGCTTTCTGAATGGACTGAAGCTATAATATATCAACCAACTGTCACCGATGAAAATTCAATCTTATTTTGAGATGGTAAGAAAAGCTCAAGTCCTAGAAGATACGCTAGAAATGATGGAGAGAATCCGTGGAAAAAGTACAAGAAAGGAACAACCTACGGGTTCCAGGAGCATCAAGCCCGGTATTGGCAAGAAGAGGCCTATTAGTGGGTCTGGTTAGTGGAGTGGGTCCAGATCGTGGAAGGACAAGATGTCGAAGCACGAAGATAAGAAGCCTGGCCCTATTGTTCCATTCAAGGGCATATGCAAGTATTATGATCGTCCTGGTCAGAAGATGGAGGAGTGCTGGCGCAAGCTGGGTGCCTGTCTGCGATGTGGAAGTAGGGAGCATCGTATCCCTGACTGTTCTCTTATATCTGAACAAGCTACCCCAGCAAAACCACAAGGCATCAAAAAGCAGCAAGGCAAGCTCCAAGCTGTACATGCAGACGAAGCAGGAACCGCTGAGGATGGTGGACTCGTCGAAGGTACGGGACATCTGAGTTGTTTTGGGTCTTAACTTGATTGGTTGCATATTGATCATATCTTGATGGAATGAATGTGCTTCATGTATACAGTTCTTGGGTTGACTGGCCTTTGTAGTTCTCCATGTATATACTTGCATTTGGATGGCCAGGTTCTATTACTTCAACAAAGTGCCGACACTGGGTTGCTGAGTGTCGACACTCCCTATGCTGTCTCTTTAGCATGTGATTGTTCAAGCACTATAGTTGTATGGGGTCTTCAATTTCATAAGTGAAACCCATCTCATTGGGTCGTGATTGATCATGGTGAAACTTGGTTTCTGGTATACTCATGTTGCTAGTGTGGATTTCTTGTTGGTTTTCAACGAACTAAGGTTTTGACATTTGTTGAAATGGTTTTTCATTTGACACGCTATATTCCTGAAGCATTGGGTTGAGATTAAATTGACTGCATTGTTTGTGGTTAGTGCAGGCTTCATGTGCAAATTACTTTTAATCAGTTGGATCCATGATATGAATGCACTTCTGAATTTAATTATCTATTGCCCACAATATGATGGATCCAAGGTAAGAGTTTATATTGGATCTATGGTGATATTCTTCTTATCTTGAGTTTGGAAAATGGGTCTTCAAATGCCTTCTATAAATCTTGGTTATCCAAGTCTGTTTGGTGTTTATAAGACCCCCTAACCATGATATTTAACTTGGCTAAATCATGTCTCCAAATGGGGTTAATAGGCTTTCATGCATATCCTTCATGCAAGACTTACATGGAGTTGAGTGAATGGAGTTTACTGGGCTTACACTTGCTTTGGACTACTGCTAACTGTCTTGGACTGAATTTGAATTTGTTGAATTAAACTTGAATGCCTTGGACTGAATTAGAATTTGCTGAACTAGAACTAGTTTTTCCATGCTGAATCAAATTTGACATGTGAAGCCTGTGTAGAAAACGGCATGGTCATTATGCATTTCAAATGCATTAATTTTTTCCATAATGGGTGCAGGTTCATTTAAGTGCACATTTTCTTGAAGTCATGATAAGAATTCATCTTTGATGTTTTTTTATGTGGACTCATTAGTGTTGATTCATTTATTGAGTTTATGGGAATTAATTCATTGAATGTCTTGTTTTCTAGTCTGGAGCTACAAAGTGTTGACTCTAGGAGTCGACACTTACAGTAACTGTAAGTCTTTTTGGCGCTGACAGAACTCGTGTATATATATAGAGATATTATATAAGCATACATACACATATATACATCTAAAAGGAGGAGAGAAGATATATATGAGAAGATAAAAGTAAAAATATATAAAAATATGTATTGGGGAGAGGCAGAAAGAGAAAGGGAGTTAGAGAGAGATGGAGATCGAGAGAGGGAGAGAGAGAGAGTTGCGTGAGAGAAAGAGAGAGAGAGAGAAAGAGAGAAAGAGAGAGGGAGAGAAAGAGGTGACCGCGGTGGGTTCGCAAGAGGGCTGGGAAGGTGGCCGATAGAGGTGTGAGGTGGAGAGGGGGGAATCGACGATGGAGAGGTTAGCCGTGGTGGGATGGGAGGCGAGGCTCGTGCAGAGGGAGGGTGATGGGGAGGCCCTGGTGACAACGGCAAGAGAGGTGGCCGGAGGGTGGCTAGCATGCAGGCGACTGTTGGCCGCGAGGTGGCTGTGGGGAGCTGAGGTCGACGACGGTCAGAGGTGGGGCGCAGGGTGTTCACGGGAGAGAGGGAGAGACTGTGAGGTCGGCCGGAGCGAAGGGAGGTCGGTGGGTGTTGTCGTGGTAGTGCCTGGGTGAAGAGAGGAGCAGCTGAGCGACGACAGGGTGGTGAGGGCATTCGCAGAGGTGGGGCATCCGGGGACAGCGGCTTGGGGAGGGAAGTGCAGCGAGGGAGGATGGCTCGTGCGTGACTTGCGGTGGCTGGCTAGGGAGGAAGATGGTGGTGGTTGCCAGAGTGGAGCGCTCACGACGGTGGCTGGCAGGGGGTGGTGTTGGCGGAGGGAGGTATTGGCGTGGGCTTGGTCTCGCAAGGCGAGGTGGCTGTTGGCAGGGTGAGAAGGAAAGGAGGTGGTGAGAGGGGGAGCTCGTGAGGGTGATGACTGCGTCGATGGTGGGAGGTGTGAGAGAGGAAGGGCTCGCCGATGGTTGGAGGTAGTCGGCGGGAGGTTGCGGCAGGCGTGGGGAGTTGATAGGGAGGTGGTGTTGAGAGGAGTGATGATAGTGCGAACGGGAGGTCGGAGGTTGGTTCGCTGCGGTGGTGGCATGAGGGTGGCAGAGTGAAGGGGAGGTGGGCAGTGTGTTGGTGCAGGAGGGAGCGACTGGGGCGAGGTTACGGTGGAGAGGAGGGAGATGGAGGTTGTAGCTAGTGAGAGAGGGAGGTGTGGTGAGGGAGAGCATGGTGGAGTGCAGGGGTTGGTTGGAGGGGGCGTGGGTTAAGAATAAATAGATTTTATAGAGGAGGCTTAGGCATATAGACAATTTTGGTTTCTTTTGCATTGGGGAGCAATCCCCAAAACATTTTTATTTCTTTTTATTTTCTCTCCCCTCCCCCTTCATCTTCCTATTGAGACCCCAGCGGCCCCGACCGTTGCCCTCTTCCTATGCGCAGACGCGGCGCCCTCCCCTCCTCTGGCTACAGAAGGCAGATCGAGGTGGCGGCGTGGTGACGACGATGGTGACAAGGTGAGCACGGTGGTGGTATTTTCGCGACAAAGACATGGAGGTCACGGTTTGATCAAGATTTGGAGATCGGCGGTGATCGGGAGGATTTGAAGCTTCTTTGAGGTAGGGGGATGGATCCTTGCCTTCTTTCCTGCATTCCCCGTGAATTCTAGGCCGAGGAGAGGTTGAGAGAGACGTGTTTTGTGCCGGGATGAGAAAATCTATGATTTGGCGTTGAGCGCCAGATCTAGTGTTTTTCAAGATTTTTGATCGATCTATGGGCATGAAATGATGCTAGGACGGTAGGGGAAGAGTTCCCCTTTGTTTGCCCATCATATGGAGCTGATTGGGGTGGGGTTTGGATTTTTCTGCCGTTCACGTAGTTTTCGTGCTCGGGTTCGAGTTGCGGTCCTACCAGGAGCCGCCTTCTTCATGAGGTGGTCCACTGTAGGCCGCTACCCAACATGGGATTATCAGTTGGGGGTTGTAGTCTCGAGGAGACCACTACACCTAGTTGCAGCCTCGCGACTGACCGCAACCCTTCTATAGCAGCCAGTCACCGATCGTTTCTTGGTTAGGTCAACGCACTCTCGGGATGTGTGATATGACTGTTGGGGGGACCCCTACCAAGTTGCGGTAAAGGGATGGCCGTTTCCGGTGGGTGCAGTCAGAGTGTGACCACCCCATTGAGGTAGCAGCCATGCGATAGGCCTCCACCTAACCCCTCGGGTTCGCGGTGTCGCGGCGACGGAGTGGCCACTTCCTTGCGTTTGTAGTCTCAGGGAGACCGCTAAGCTCAAGTTGTGGCCTAGAGCTGGCCGCCGCCTCTGGTGACGGTCCAGAGAGGACCGCCACTCTGTTTCAGTGTCGATCGAGGATTTTATTGTGTCGCGTGAGCCTCCAGATGAGTGGTTTTTGGTCCCTTGTGGTGTTTGGCTCGAGGGATGCCTCGATCACCCCGTGAGAGTCGTGTAGGTGCTAAAGGGGGGGAATTTAGGCAGTCTAGGCGCTAGGGAGAGAGGGGGGCCGTCCTCACCTATAAAATTTGATTTTTGGTCTTTTTCTCCTTAAATTGACTAAGAAGAAAAGGACAGGTGCGCTGGGAGGATATGTGGAAGGCTTTGTGAGTGTGTTGACTGCTGAGGGTCGATCCCGCGTGCTGTTGCTTTGTGATTCCGCATGTTACTCCCACGAACTGGTACGACGCACGAACCGTATCGTAGGACCGTGAACTGGATGAACTGGAATTGAACGGGGCTGTGGGGGCACCGGGCTGGAGAGAGGGCGTGGCCCCCAGGGAGTTCACCCTCCTTGGGGCGCGCGGCCATCCCCGGGGCAAACTGGCCCCGGGGCCGGTTGTAACCCTAAGGGATGGCCCCCGGGGGTCTTCTTTTGTCTTCTGGGGTGTCTTTTAAGGGACACTAAGCTTCGAGAGACTGGAACATGCTTGTGGGGGCCATTGTTCTTCGAGTCGTAGTAGTCGCTGGCAAGGTGTTCGGGTAAATGCTCGACACACCCCGAGCTGCTGAACGGCTTGGGTAGCTGGCCGGGAGGCCCCAAAATGGGCCTTGGGCTAAGGATGGGAGCTCGTGGGAGCTAAGGGGAGGCATTTTAGGCACACGGGCCCTACCTTGAGTTGCATGCCATGTCGCACGGCTGGTTGGCAAGGTAGTCTCGGGTTGGCCGGAGAGCTAAAGACGGGTGGCTCATCGCCACGTATCTGAGGGTCGAGCTGGCCCCATCTTGCTGGGGGGTTGTTGTAGGACCCAATTAATGTGCTGGCACAACAGGTTGACCCGTGGTTTGATGCCGGAGGGCTGGAATATATGTGCCCACAAGGTGTTTGGGAAAATGCCGAACACATGTGTGTGAGCTGTACACCCACACTGCGGGCCTCCAAGGCCTGTGATTGACTTGATTAGGTCTCCCTTTGACCATGAAGGGTTGAAAGAAGGTGTCTTAGGGCTGACTCCCTATCTTTTCATTGGGTGCCACGTGGCATGGCTTAGTGTCTAGGCACCCCCAGGTTGGCCCTGGCGGCCATATACGGTGCGGGCAATGCCCGTTGATAAGTAGCCGAGATTAGTCCCGATTAATTGCTTGTGTAGCCTCACGTCACGGCAAACCGGTCAGGGCCCTTGGCGGGACCCACAGAGTTGTAGAAAGGGCTAGATAGCCCGTGCCTTAAAGGTGTTCGGAACAACAACGTGCATGGACACTATAACTTGAACTACGCATGAGCAGATATGCACAGAGTTAATATGCACAGAGTTTTATTGCATGAAGGCTTTATTGCAGAGATAGATCAGAAATAGAAACAATGAGAAGCACAGTAATTAAAAGGTTGTTAGAAAAACTAATCAACCAACTTTGACAAATAGTGTTGAACATCGTCAAAATCGTAGGAATGCAACACTTCGAAGTACGTGCGATAGTGCTCTCTTGCCTGTCTGTACTTTCGCACTCGTGTTTTGAGTCTCTGTGTCTTGTGAGCCTCCACTAGTCGTAGCTTTACGGCACGCCACGGTGTGATAGCTTTTATAGTAGGGCACTTTCCGATTTACAATTTGTAAGCTAGTTTTCGTCGGCTCCCGTGGTTATCGTAGCGTCCTACGGGGGGAGAAAACTAGCTAGAGGCCTGGCTTAAGCAAGAGCCAGTGTGTGCACACGTGGTCAGGGGCTTTGCACTTGCGTCATCGGACATGACCCTGACTAGTCACTTGGGACTGTTGTACTATTCAGGTTCTGATAGTGTCTTGGTCTCGCCCTAGACCTTGCGGTAGGTTACTCAGACAAGACACTAGTAGGCGCAGCATAAGATGTTAGTGGACGCAGCTAGCTGTTCTTCTGGTGAGAGGTACTCCAGTCATGTGGCACGTGACTCTTCGCGGTTCTCTTTATGTTTCTTGTGCGTCGTGACCTCCGGCTTAGCCCTCTCATAGCTGTACTCAAGGTTAGTGTCCTGTCATATGCATGACGTTCTAGTCATGTGTGAGACAGTGTGCACGACGTCCTAGTCATGTCGTCTGGGTCTGCATCTATCAAGAGTTTTCCTAGGTTTCTTTGTCTGTTTTGTAGGTCCCTTATAGTGTCGACAGATCGGCAACTCCTGACTTCATCAGCTTAGAATTGCCTTCCTGTTGCTACTTGGAGTAGTTTGGGGTGCCGAGGTTAGTTCGACAGCCGCTTGTCTAGTATGGCTTCCTCCCCCTCTTCCGTTGCTTGTTCCCTACTCCTGCTCCATGTCTCTTATTTTACAACTTTCTAGCGTAGCGTTTATAGCCTTGTAGTTTAGTTTTTCTATTTTACTACCTGCTGTTTTACTTGTTCCGTGTTACTGCGTGTTTTTCAGTGGGGATCCGCGTGACCCCTACTAAGCCAGTGACACGAGACTCACCCCTACTTTTCAATCAAGCTTGAGAAGCATGTTGTGTCCTCTGACAGGTCTATCTATCTCCATAAACATTTCCTTAGCCAGCAAAAAATGATTAGTGATTTGTCTTCCACTTATGAAACCACTTTGCTCATTAGATATAATGAGAGGCAAGATGGGACGCAACTAATCATAAATAATTTTTGAAACTATCTTATATGTAAAATTGCATAAACTGATAGGTCTAAAGTCAGCATAGGTGATAGGGTTATTTACCTTCGAAATTAGACAAATAATTGTGGATGTAACACCCCGAGGTAATCCCCATCCTTGAAAGAAACTCTGAATTGCACTGATTACATCCTCTTTGATAATATCCCAGCAGTGTGTAAAGAAACCCCCAGTGAAGCCATCTGGCCGAGGGGAGCTATTGCCAGATAATGAAAAAATTGAGGTTTTAATTTCTTCAGCCGAGGGAATGGAACTTAGTATTCTATTCTGGTCATCATTTATCAACTGAGGAATAACTGATAGCAAGCTTTCCTCAATGCTATGCTCTTCAGAGGTTAAAAGAACTTTGAAGTAATCAACAGCACCATTTGATAAAATATCCTGATCTTCCACCCAGTGGTCATTAATTTTGAGTTTTTGAATATAGTTTCTCTGCCTTTTAACCTTAGTGTAATGGTGTAAAAATTGAGTATTCTTGTCTCCACATGAAATCCATTGTACCCTGGATTTTTGGTACCAAAATATCTCTTCTCGAAACAGAATAAGGGGCATCTCAGCATTAGCTTTTTGGAGGTTAATGCGATTTTCCACAGTTGGGTTAGCATCATATGAAGCTTGAGCCTGCTCAACCTGAGTTTCAGCTCTTTCTTTGGCCTGATTAATATTGCCAAAGATCTCCTTATTCCAGACCCTTAACGCTGCCTTCAGGTGGATAAGCTTCCTCTGAAGAGACTGAAATCGATGAATTTCTACTTGACTGCAGCTACACCACTGCAATTTCACAAATTCCAAGAATCCCTCATGGGTGTGCCACATGTGCTGATATAAGAATCTCCTTGGAGTAGGATGAGCAGAATTCATACGTAGAAGTAATGGAGCATGACTTGAAGGGCCTCCTATTAAATGCCTGACAAACATATTATTGCCTGATTGTAACAGTGAGTATTGTATAAAACCCTGTCCAAGCGAGCCCTAATATGAGAGAGCCCTGTCTGATTATTAGTCCAGGTGAAGGTGGGTCCTGAATATCCAGCATCTATCAAACCAGTGGCCGACATAAATCCTTGGAAATCAGTCATAGCTGTCATAGAAGCAAAAGAAGCTCCTATCTTTTCTTCTGGAGAAACTATACAATTAAAGTCTCCTCCAATAATCCATGGGATAGACACCCCATGATTAAACTCCATAAGGGAATCAAACATCTCTCTACGGGTGCTCATGGAGCATGAAGCATATATGACAGTGAAGTATAATGTTACTGAATTATTATCCTTGAGTGCAATAGTCAAATATTGAGAATGAAGTTCTATAATATCAAGACATATACTAGGCTTGTGAAATAACCAGATCTTAGAAGAATCACCATTATTGCCAATGAAAGAATGAAGATTAATACACCGAGCTACTCCCTGGGCACGACTGAGATCTATACGGGGTTCAGAAATGGCAGCAATGCATACATCATGAGCTTTAATATGCTGAGCAAGGCTTCTAATAGTAGCCTTATTACCAATACCTCTAACATTCCATATCAAAGCTGAATTAAACATGATCAAAGGAAGGATATGAATTAGCAGCCAATACCTTGGCTTTGGCTCTAGTCAGTCGAGCATCACTAAAGAGCACTCCAGGTAGGACAGAAACCTTGTTCCACTTCAAGTCTTGAGGATGGTTTTTACTATCATTTATTTGACAAATCATCCTTGACTTCTCCGATGCTGATAAATTTGAGACATCTTCCAAATTTGAGACATCAATAGTCTTGAGCTTCCCATTGTGGTGGATTGAAGGAAGCTCAACTAATTCTGCAGTCTCCTCTATCCGAGGCAGAGTTGTTGCAATTATCTTAGTAGTGTCATTTGTACAAACAGTTGATGAGGGGCTTGTTAAAACAATGGGATCAGGTTCAGCACTGATGTACTGAATTGTAGCTTGACAACATTTCAACTCTTCAAAGAGATCACTATCCCCAGAGACAAGTTTATCTTGTTTAGTGACTTCCTCCAAATCAGAGACATCAGGTAGCTGATTCAATATAGAGAATCTATTTATGCCAATTGCTATTGTCCTAGGATCAACCAACTTAGGTGATCGAGGCCTAAATTCCTGATGGATAGCTTTCTGAGTAACAATGGGAGCAGCATTCCTCAAAGGCTGATCACGTACTAACTTCTTACTCTATTTCTTTTTGCAATCAACTTCCATATGCCCAATCTTGTGACAGTGAGAACATAGATGTGGCACTCTGTGGTAATTGATTCGCTGCCAAAATCCTCCACCTTCCATTCCGATCCATATCCTATCCTTTCTCCGAGCAGCGAGATCAAGCTCAACACATACTAGGGCTTCTGTTGTTTCTGTCATGGCAGATGTAGCATCATGGATCCGCAACACAAGGCTTACATCACCTGCTATAGATCAGATCATATCCTCATGGTAAAAATTGACTGGAAGCGAAGGAAACCCAATCCACACCGGAACTGCCGAGGGATCAGAGTCAAAATCAAAGTCATGCGACCATCTAAAAAATCAAAACAGGAATCCCTTGATATATAAGTTCTTCTGAAGGAGAACTTTGATGAAATCAGCTTCGCAACCCAGCCGGATCAATATATGCCTGGCATTCATCCGACTGATGATGAAATCAAAGCTAAGTTGAAGACGCTGAGAGAGACAGGCTTTTACTTCCAAAATTGATGGTCGGCCATATGAACATTTGGCTATAATTGCATTCTACAGATGAGAACAGGATGCCTGAATTTCTTCTTGAGAGAAGAAAACAGTAGGCTCTCCTTGATCTGTGTACGCCGGAGGGTTCACCTGAACTATTATACACGGCCGAGGATGAGCTTCCATGAGAGTTTGGGCATATGTCTTCCGTGGAGCCACCACCACTTCAACACTGCCAGCGTCGTTGTTCTCCAGAGGAAGCAGGACCTCCCCTGCCACACCAGCCATGGTCAGCAAGGGGGGGATCACTGGCAAAAACGAGAGAGATGAAGGCGGAAAGAAGTCGAACCAGAGTCTCTCACTCTAAAATTCTAGAGAGAGAAGGCTTTTTACTATATGCCAACAATAGATATCTAATTCATAAATCAATTTGAGTTTAGCTTGAGTGAATACCTACCTAGTGGAAGATCGAAGAGGAAGAAGAATGAAGAACACTTCGAACACTCCTCCAAACTTTAAGATTTTCTCCTCTCTATAACTAGCACTTCCTCAATAGATTGTGCTTTGAGTAGGGAAGATCTAAGCCCTATTTATGCTGTGGCGGACCAACCCTGGTGCGCCACGGTAACCTGACGGACCAACTCAGGTGCGTCAGGCACTCGGTGTGAAACGAGCTGTAATGCACCTATGCTGGTGCATCACAGCACCTGACGGACCTAAAAAGGTGCGTCAGAGCATGAGATGAAGCAAGTCGTAATGCACTCCTCCAGGGGCGTTACGCTCCTAACAGACCAACCCTAGCGCGTTAGGTCACGGGACCAAGTTGGCTGTAACGCACACCTCTAGGGGCGTTACAGACCCTAACGGACTAGCTCAGGTGTGTTAGGTGGAAGGGTGCATCAACTCTGACGCGTCTTCCTAGGGGCGTCACACATCCTAACGCCCCACTTTGGGTGCGTCAGGCATCTATGACCCCCAACGGTCAGAAAGCAATGGTCGAAAACCAACGGTCGAATCGTCACTCTGACGGTCGACTCTAGGGGCATCACACCCCTGTGGTGGTCTATCGTGGGACCGTCAGGCCCACAGACTCCACGCTTAAAACTGAACGAAGCGTAACGCACCTCCCTAGGCACGTTACACCTTGTGGCGGTCACTGAAACGACCGCCACAGTGCTCCGACGGTAAAACGGTGAATAAGACCCCAAAATGCCAACCACGCCGCCATACCTCCATGGGAGAGGGGGAAATCAAGGGTCAAGCTCCGTTGAGACCCCTAGCATGATTCTAGGCCATTGAAATGCCGAATCGTGGCTTAAATCCATAGATAGGGTGAACTCTCCCCAAATCATGATTTTGCCCTAACCCACTCAAAAACGCCCCTCTCGGCTCCCATTCGGCCTACAATTCGTGGGGGATGACGGGATGAGCATAGGGATTTGTCCCCCTACCTTAATGGAGCGAAAGCTCTGCTGAATTATTATCGAAATCAAGGAAGATGTTTTGAAACCCTGGTCCCTTCACGATCTCCCATAAGCTTTACGCCGCCACGATCACCTCGCCGTCACCATCGTCTCCACGCCATCACCCCGCGCTATCTGCAATCGGAGGGGACACACCACCCGATCGTCGAACGAAGAAGAGGAAGAGAGGAGGTGCTCACTTGGGGAGGAATAAGGAAAGAGGAAGAAGAAGAAAAGATGGGAAAAGGGTTTGGAGTATTTATAGAAAATCTAGAAATTTTAAAAAATATCAAAAAATAGAAAATTATGTTTTCGCGATCCTCAGAATGCACTGATCGCAACGGTCCATCATTGGCCACTCACGGATGCACGGCTAACTCACAGTCGTGCGGGGGAGAATGGACGGTCCAACCTAGCCGCCCGTCACTCCCAACGGAAATCAGACTATAACGTGCCTGCCCAGGTGCGTTATAGTGCTTAACGGACCAACAGAGGTGCATTAAGCCCCAAGTCATGACAGCGAACATAACGCACTCCTACAGGGGCGTTATGTACATAACGGACCAGACATGGTACGTTATGTCACGGAATAAAACAGACCATAACGCACTCCTCAAGGGGCGTTATGGGCCCTAACGGACTAGCTCTGGCGCGTTAAGTGGAAGGCAAGGGCGTTAGGCATAATGCACCTTCCCTGGGGCGCTATGGTACATAACGGGCCTCCCCAGGCGCATTATGTGACCAGGACCCCAACGGTCACAACCAACGGTCAAAAATCAACGGTCAGAAATCATGACGCACCAGCACCGGCACGTCATGCCAGACATGGTGGTCAGTCGAGGGGCCGTTAAACTCTCGATGACTAGACTCAAATCTTACGAAGCATAACACACCTGCATGGGCGCGTTATGCTCATGACGGTTTCTGGAATGACAGCTATGTCGTCCCACCGATGAAATGGCAAATACATCTTAAAAATGTCAACCACGCCCCTATATCTCCACAGGAGAGGGGGAAATCGAGGGGGAAGCTCCCCTGGGACCTCTAGCATGCATCTAAGCTATCAAAACGTCGAATCGCGGCCTAAAATCATAGATCTGGCGAACTCTCCCCAAATCATGAAAAACCCTCCCCGGTATGGAAACCCCATCTCACGGCCTCACCGCGGCCTACAAATCGCAGAAATGGAACGCGGGGAGCTAGGGATCGTCACCCTACCTCAATTGAGCAAATGCTCCGCTGAATCGACGCCGAAATCGTGAAGAATGCTTTAAAACCCTCATTCCTTCACGCTTCCCACGCCGGCCGCACGCCCACGCGATCACCTCGCCGTCACCCACGTCGTCGCGCCGTCGCCGTCTGCAGTCGGAAGGGGGCTCGCCACTGTCGAATGGGAGAGAGAGGGAGAGAGGGGCGCGGTCACGGGAGGAAGAAGGAGGAGGAAGAAGAAGAATGAAAAAGAAAAAGGTTGTTATTTATAGAAAATCTAAATTTTTTAAAAAATACTGAAAAATAGAAAATCACGTTTTCGCGATCCTCGGAACACACCGATCTGTTCGAGACTTTCCCCATAAAAACACTTACCTTGCGAGAATAACCCCTTCAAATCTTTAAATCTCCAGAACTTCCATCTTCGTTCTGCAACGCTCAGAGGCTCTTTGTCGTCCTACTGCTCACGGCAGAATTCTTGCAACCAGCAACCCTTCTTCCTCTCTGCAACGCATAAGGCTCGACAGTGTTCATAACTTCATCCATGGATCGCATGACTCATCGCCCGGGGAAAAAACCCAAGGTGGCGCTGCCCAAGATCACAGAGGTCACAGGGCATCTCAGCAGGAGAATACTGCTCAATCAGGTTAGTTTATCCCCGTCAAATTACTTTCCATGCCCACTGCTATGTATATTTCTGTTCACTGCTGAACCCACAGACTCTTTAATATCTCCTTCTGTTATTATCTCTTCACGCCATACTTCAAAGCTCCTATTCACTGCATTCCATTTTCAACTCAACTTCCAAGATGCTTCTTAATCGTGCTATCTCTTCTCTTTTTGTTCAGGATTACCCAAACATCCCTGGTACAAGGCGGTTTTCACAGAACAAATGGCTTCCACTTCTAATGTCCAAGATCACCCTAGACATGCAGTCTTACCTTTCTAGATGGCACCTTCTGGGATTGATCACCCACGCTAAACATTACCAAGATGTTCACTTAGATTGGGTCGTGATTGGCGCGCTCGTGGAGATTTGGCACCCCGACACTCATACTTTCATGTTTCCCACTTTTGAAGCTACCGTGTTGCTAGAAGAGATCGAAATGCTGCTTGGGCTGAAGAGATTAAAGCAAGGTGATGAAGAAAGGATGGCAACTATGACCCAACCCAAAGGCATGACAGAGATCATCACCGGCCTAATTCCTAGCTCGAATATTGTGAACCAAATCAAGATGAACAAAGGGCTCAACTTGATGAAGCTAGCAGCATGGGTGTACAAGCAACTGGGCCAAGCCCAAGAGGAAGACATGGAGAACGTCATGAAGGCATTCGTGATTTGATTGGCAGGGGCCCTATTGTTTCCTACAGCTGAAGATTTCCTAGAGGAGGAGCAGTTGAGCATAATCAGCGCAATCTGGGAAGGGAAGAGGATGGGTCCTACAGTCTTGGCTTATCTCTACAGTGGGCTCACCTCAGCTGCCCTGGGTCAACCTTTACATGGGTTCGTGCTCCTTCTCACTTGCTGGGTGGATCTCCACCTCAAATTTGACCCTTCCATCTTGGGTGAGTTTTTGCCATTGGTCTAGGAGACGTTGATGGTAGGAGGGTGGCAGATACTTCTCCCTCAATTTCTCCTTCATTTCTTCCCACGTATTTATGGGCTCCTCTCATCTCCTTGCTAGGAGATTCTCAACATTGCAGCAATAGGTCTTGGCTTGGCCTGGGAGTTTCACCTTGGCAAACCTCACCCTTGTAGCAGGGGTCATGCGGTGATGCCAGTCAAAGTATTGATCTATCCCAGTCTCCCAATCAAGTTATGTGGCGGGATTTAGGGACCCATCAAAATTAGGAGTGTCTATCTTGACATTCCGTAAGATGATCTCCTCATCATCGTGGTCTCTCCCTAGAGGCGCACGATCATCTTGCTCTCTACCTCGAGGAGCTTGGTTCCGGCAGGCGTGGTGTCTCTCTTCTAGATGATTAGCGATGGGATCTCCGTGACCATTCAATCTCCTATCCTCCTTCCTTACATGATCCTCAAAGGCTCAGATCCTCTCACCTAGCTCCGCTCGTAATTGGCCTATAGATGCTTCAAGTTGGGCCGTGAGATGTTGTTCGAGTTGCACTAGCATGGCACTCACACTCTCCTGATCCATGGGTGATTGTAGTGTCGAAATGTCCTCTAGATGGTCTGATGAATTCCTAGACCAATGTGGCATGCACGAGCTTGGACATAAATGATGCAATCCTGGGACCGAAGACTAGCAAGGTGTAGACCCAGTTTGTCGGCTAATATGCAAAGGGCCAATTCCTTTTGTGAAGGGACCGGTCAGGGAGAGTTGCTCGCCCGTAGGTGAAGTAGTTTTGGAACTACCTCTTGACAATTATGCTGCCCTAATGCAGCAATTCTAGGGCTTAAGGATCGGATCATAGAAGCTCTCTCTTTCCGTCCACAGCGATGCACTTAGGAGACCGATTGTATGGGTCGGGCTCTCTCTCACTTCGCCGCACGGCAATTGAAAAAGATACTAAATGAGCAAGTGATTAGAGCACGCACCTTGCTAGACTGAAAAGTCTAGCTCCGATTGGAGATGAAGGTCAGTGGGGATGTCCGTGTCTGCATGGCTTCGACGAAGCTTGAACGATTACAAAAATTCACTCCACGCAGGGAGGGTGCAATTATTACAAAATCGCTTAGCTTAAAATTTCCCACGCAGGGGAATAAATTAATTCAGAATTTCTCCATGCAGGGAGACTCTCGGGTCCGCCGTTGTTTTCTCGGTTGGGGTTCCGCGGGATCCCTACTGAGCCAGTGATAGGAGGCTCACCCCTGGTTTTCAAGTGCGGTGATTCTTCCTCGGGGTTCGAGGGAGCGGGGTGGAGGTTCCTAGTTGCCAGCTTGCCAGACCGAGTGTTCACTTGACGTGTGGTACGTTTTACTGCTTTAGACTGTACTTTCTGTTGGATTGGACTCTATTGTAGTTAGTTATTATTTCTGTTATATATCTGTTGTCCTGCTTTATTTCCTATTTTTATGTACACCACACCTATCCTTTTATCCCTTACGAGTCTTCGGGCTCGTGGGAGGTGGGCCGAGGTTCGAGTCGCGTCGGTTCCTTTCCAGTACTCGAATCACGGGTCGCCACATTAACGGTCCTATAATTGGCCGCTAGCCAGGGAAAATGGTCTATCGCACGATCGCGAAGACCTGAACCGACATAGGATAAACGGTCGCATATTGGACCGCGTAAGAAGCGAAAACGGTCTCTGAAAGGACCGCTATGGCATTACGGTGGGAAAAATAGAGGATTGGCCGAAACCCGTCCTTTCCACGCCGTGTTCACCCTAAAACGAAGGGGAAACAATCCCAATGATGAAATTAACCTTCCACAGTCCGGAAGGGATCAAATAGATGCATCGATGACAAGAAACGGGCGATTCCACTGAGTCGACCCAACACGAGTCACTTGGGTTCCCGGGCTCGTACCAGTCCCAAACAATAACCAATCAGAACAAAACTGGCGGGAATGGAATGCTAACATACCAGGGGTTCCAATGATACTAATCTAGCAAGAATCTGTCGTCGGAAATGACGAACTCGTCTCTCACCCCCCGAAGCATGCTTTCGCCCAAACGTTATGAAACCCGCTCTTACGCGCACCGTTCGGCTCCAAATCGCGAGGGAACGCAGAAGAGAAGCAAGTGATCCATCTCCCTACCTCCACCGAAGTTCTCGCGCGTCGAAGCGACTAAACCACACCGAAAATGACACGACGACCAAACCACGCCGGCTTTGAATCCACCGAGGGATCGCGCCAAAGCCACGCTTCATCCTTCACTCCAGCACGCTCCACGATCACTCCATGACGTTCTTGCATCACCCATCTCGCCACGGTCATGCGCCCCGCGGAGAGAGGAGAAGAGAGGAGAGAGAATGAGAGGGAGAGAGTGAGAAACACGTGGGAGGAGAGAGGGCCCCAATACGGGTTCCCACTCGCGGGCTTCGCCCACCAAGTACATTGGGATGCTTCTAGGGACAACATGTGACAAGCTGTCCCGAGCCTGTAGAATTGCATGCTCCATCGCTTTCACAATCCACAGCTCTTGCCTCTCCCGAGACCGTGACTGCTTAAGGAAGCGGAGCAAGTGCCTATCCTTTGGGAAGTCTCCCCTATAGCCCCCTGTAGTACGGTCGAAGGTGAAGTCTTTCTCAGCCATGGCAAGCCTCTAAATGTCCATGCTCTCGGTGTCCGAGCCTAAGGACTCGGCCAGTGCCACTATCTCGGCATGATCTCGGTCCAAATCTTCAACATTGAACCATGTGACGGTCGACACTGGAGGCGGAAGGACACGTCCAGCACCAGCAGCAACGGGAGTAGAAGAACTGCTCGGGGTAGCCATTTATCTGCAAAGTGCAACAAACAAAGATCAGAATGAACTACAGACAATGAGAAATCAAAACCATGAAGGGGGGAAGGTTCCACTATAAGCAAAAAGGGAGGAAAAGAAAGAAGAGGGAAGCAGAGTAAGACTCCACTGAATGGGTCCTCCCGGCATGCCCCAGGTGACCCTTCCCCGGCATGCCGTGAGGGGCCTTCACCGGCACGCCCTAGAGCACACCTCCCCCAGTACAGTCTGAAGCCCTTCGCCAGTACGCCCCCTGCGGCCTTCACCGACACAGTCTGAAGCCCTTTGCTGGTATGCCCCCTACGGCCTTCACTAGCACAGTCTGAAGTCCTTCGCCGGTATGCCCCCTACGGCCTTCCCCGGCACACCCCTTGTGTGCTCTTCCCCAGCACAGCCCCAGCTGCTCCGCCGACACGCTACTTAGCGTCCTTCCCCGGCACGCTTGCAAGGGACCCAGTCTGACACAGCCTCGGCAAACGCCATTAAGTGTCAACGAGCGTAAGGAAAAAAAAGAATGAATGAAGGAAAATGAAGAGAAAAGGCTGAATGGAAATGATGGGGGATGAAGACAATGGGGGGACCCTACCACAAGCAAAGAGAATGAAACACTGATAATTTCTGATGAAATTTCAGCAATGTTTCCCCTAGGCCAGAGGTGTAAGGGAAAACACGGGTGAGCGCCCTGACGCGGGACGAACCCGGTCGAGACACGGGACCCTAAGCCAGCAATCAACGAGTGCAAGTCGTCTAAGCGACAAGGCAAACACACACGTGAGTCATATGGGGGGCCTTAACGGGTTCGGATCCGGGGTGGGCCAGATCCGACCCGATCGGGACCCGTGAGGGTCTCCCCTCCCTCCCGAACGTAGGGGCGGCTAGGGTGAAAGCAGCACCAGGGGAGGCACCGCTGCCGGTTGCCATTGGTGCCCTCGCCTCCAGTAGCCCCCGCTGGTGACCCCACCGCCGTCGCCGTTCTTCCCACCGATCACCACTGGTTGCCACGAAGTGGAGACGCCCCCGATCACCAGAGAGTGCCGCGATGGTACTCCACCGTTCTCCCACGTCGTCGGACCCTGCCGAACGGGTGCAACCCACCGTTAAGGACAATCGTTGGCCCTGCCACCCCCATGGGCGCTAGCAATCAAGGGATTCCAGCCATAAACGGCCTCCTCTTCACACCGCGAATGCCAATCGGGATGACAAAAATGGGGTCGATCTGGCCTCGCTGGTGGGTCAATCTGCGCACCATGACGTGCGTTTTAATCCTCTTGATCCCGGGAACAATTCCATGGCATCGATCGGATGATGCTCATCCCATGAGCGACCTAATCACGTGATGAACATTGAGCCCCATGCATGAATGAGAATGATGAAAATACAATAATAATGCACCGATTTTGATCAAACCAGCAACCTGGCTCTGATACCACTGTAAGGTTTCGACCAGAATGCACAGCGCAAAACATCGAAACCTTAGGTTGCATGTCGTTGTCGATTTTTCAAAATCAAATTGAGTCGGTAAATCCAGCGATGTGAAGAACGATTCTTTACCTTTGCGGGGTCGATAATCTCCCAAAATCTCGAAGACGAATGAGAGGAAGATCCCGGGGTCATGAGCTGTTCAAACGTCTAGCCTCTAGACGTATCCATATGAGCAGTGGAAGCGGACGGAATCTCCTCCACAATCTCCACGCGTCGACCTGATCTCAACACCACCATTCACCATGGAGGAAGGAGAGAGAAGGAAGGGGGTGTCCCTTGGAGAGAGAGAGAGAGGAGAGAGGGCGACTAGGGTTTCCACCTTGTAGCTTGGCCAGGGTTTCTCCCTTCAGCGTATATCTGTAGACCTTTGGCATTTTTCACAAAAACCCAATAATAGTCTATAAAGTCCACCCATCCCGATCTGTCCAATACTCTAATGTGTGTGACCCTCTAGGCCCAATAGTCAGTTTGATTTTTCAGCCCATTAAGTAAAGAACTCCTTCTTAAGGACAGGCTTTGCTGAGGTCCCAGAAGTCGATGCAGATGCGGACATGATCATTTTTCTTTTTAACTAGGATGATGTTAGCGAGCCAGCTCGGATAGATGCACAGCTCGATGAAGTCGACCTCTGCCATCTTATCTACTTTGGTCATGACCTGGAGCTCCAACTCATGGTGCATACGCCGCTGGGGCTATTTGACTGGTGTGCCTATGGGAGATATGGCCAGATCATGCTCTGCCACAGAGGGATCTAACCCCGGCATCTCCTGGTATGTCCAGGCGAAGTAGTCTTTGTATTCGAGCAGGAATTGCTTGTAGTCCTACCTCTCTTCTTCAATGAGGAGAGCGCTAAGAAATGTGGGCTAAGGGGCCTTGTCTCCGCCCCAGTTGATCTCGAAGAGCTCGTCGACGGTTGCCTGGCCGCCGTTCTCCAGCTCAAGAGGAGCAGGCTGAAAGTCGACGAAGTCTTCATCATCAGTGGTGGATTCGTACATCCGTGGGTCTTTGGAACCAGTGGTTGAGGCTGTTGGAACTGGAAGGTCGTCGCTACTGGGTCCGGACAAGGGTTGTCACATGCCGTCTACGTTGGACTGGCAGCTATCAGTCGAAATTCTAGAAACTTGGTTGGAGTTGTCTGCCAATGCCGGCGATGCCTCACGGTCTTCGTTCTGGAGGCCTTCCTCAGGAGGAAGGCTGGAACTGGTTGGGAGGCCGCAGAGGCCTCCTTTGCTCCCAGGTCCTTATGGACGGGCGAGGAATCCTCATCGAGTGTTGGAACTGGAGTGCTGGTTCTGGCGGGAAGTGGAATTATGATTTCCTCTCCCTCATCTCCCGAGCTGTCAAACTTGGTGTTGGTGACAACCGGGTCGACGGCTAGCTGCACCAGTCCTATGGCATGGACTGTGTGGTAGACACAGAAGTCTGGGTCTTGGTCATAACCATGACCTCTGGTGTCTTTCTGGGAGGATGGGGTTTGCCCCCAGACCTGTGATGGCGTCCACAAGTTGTGGAAGTACCTTCGCTGTGCAGAGCCCTGCCACTGGGGGATATGTTGTTTGAGGCACATCTCTCGAATGTAAGGTGATAGGTCGTCCAGGATCTGGAGAGCTTCAGGGACATCGTCGGCTCGCCTGGACCAGCCGAAGTCATCCTTTGGTAAGGCTGGTGGGACCATGTCTCCTTTGTGAAAGATGATAGACTTGTCCCTTTTGGCCTTTACGGCCAGCCCGAAGAGGAAATCCCAGATAAGAAATGGCCACTATATGATGGCGATAACCTGTAAGCGCTTCAATTCTAGCTGCCAGCCTCTAAGGGGCTTTCTTCGATAGAAGAAAACTAGTTTTGACATGATTAATTTTTTGACCCGAACAAACTTCATAACCATGATGGAAATGATGGAGCTTCCTTATGTTCGAAACTTGGCCATTGAGAAAAAGAAGAATTTCATCGGATTACAAGAGATGAGAAACCACCAGACTACCTCTTGGGCCTGAATATGGAAACAAGGTACCTAGCGTGTGCAGACGTGTGATACCCCGGCTGAGCACTTCTTGCATGATGATGAACAAAGTAGGAGCAATGGGGTCCCCTTGCCTTACCATGAGTAGAACGAAAGAATCTGGCTGGGGAACCGTTGAACTGAATAGAAAACCAGCAATTCGAGAGTAGCGCAGAGATATAGGTGATGAACTGCTTGCTAAAATTGAATCTCTGGAGAACAACCAGTTGGAAATCCCACTCTACTCGATCATAAGCTTTCATCATGTCCAGTTTTAGAACTACATTGTGCCCATGCACCTTTTGGCCAAGATCAGACACCAGCTATCGAGCCAAGCATATATTGTCTAGAATCAATCTGCCTTTGACAAAGGCACCCTGCTCCACCGAGATGATATAAGGCAGAATAGAAGACAACCTTGCAAAAAGAATCTAGGAAATAATTTTATAAGAAAAATTACATAAGCTGATAGGTCTAAACTCTCCAAAATGAGAAGGACTTGAAACTTTCGGGATTAATGTGATGAGGCTCGAAGAAATCCCTTTGGGGAGAGGATGGCCTAAAAAGAATCCTCGCACTGCCTCCTCCACATCCCTGCTAATGATCGACCAACAGGAAGCATAGAAACAGCCAGAAAAGCCATCCGGGCCCGGGGCACTATCACCATTCAAGCTCCAAACTGCTTCCTCAATTTCAACAGCAGTTGGGATAGCAGTAAGATCAGAGTTCTGCTGATCAGAGATCAGGGAAGGAATGACCTGAAGCATCAAACTATCCAACGCATGAGCCTCATACGATAGGAGAGTAGAAAAATACCGCACTGCTTCACTTCTGAGAGAATCTTGATCCTCACACCATGAACCATCCACCTTCAGCTTATGAATGAAACTTCTGCGCCGCTTCCCTTGCACAACAGCATGATAAAAAGTAGTATTACGATCCCCCTCCTCTAGCCACTGCACTTTCACTTTCTGCACCCAAAAAACCTCCTGTCGATGTAGGACCTACCGTAGCTCTACATTAGCTGCGTTCAAAGGCGAATGATTGACAATAATGGGGTTATCGTCGAAAGCCTGCTGGCGGGACGAGACTCTTTCTTCAGCAATACGTAAGTTCTCCTCAAGACAACCAAATACGAACTTGTTCCAAGATCTTAAATCCTATCTTATTGCTTTCAATTTAATTTGTAGCTTGATAAGAGGATTGTCAAACCTGCCCTCTTCTCGCGTCCAAGCTTGTTTCAGACAATTAAGGAAAGACTCGTGATCAATCTACATTTTTTGAAACATAAAGCGGGGGGGGTGTGGAAGTGAAATGCATTGAACCGAACTAGAAGAGGAGAGTGATCCGAAGGCCCACGAGTTAAGTGTTCGACGAACAGTCCTAGGAAAGAACTCTGGCATTGAACATTCAAAAGAACATGATCCAAACGAGCTTTGATAGCAACTGCTCCTACATGATTATTAGACCAAGTAAAAGCAGGACCACGAAATCTAGCATCCATCAAACCAACTGTAGACAGAAATGCGTTGAAGTTAGCCATAGAATTAACACAGTGCATAAGGCCACCTCTCTTCTCAGAAGGGTCTGCAATACAATTAAAATCTCCTCTTATAAGCCAAGGCAAATTAATAGAGTTAGCTTCCATGATAATGTCATCAAAGAGGCCTCTCCGAGCAGTAGCATCACATGCCGCATAAATAGCAGTCACAGTACAAATAGTAAAGTCTCCTCGCTTCAATAGACCAGTAACATGCTGCGAGGACTTAGAGCACAGTTGGAACAATAGAGACGGAGCCCAAAAAATCCATATATTAGAACCTTCATCCAATTCATTATGTAGGCAATCCATATGTAACCGCTTACTGATAGAAAGAGTTGAGCTCACCCAAACCTTTGGCTCAAAGATAGCAAGAAACTGGATATCATACTGACTACACAATCTTTTAAGATGTCGCTTAGAGGCTTTATTAGCAATGCCTCTTATGTTCCAGAACAATCCTGAACACGTCATGAGGAAACATACCCCAGACCTTCCCAAGGCTGTTTAGCTTGAGATCTCATCCGGACCCCCACCCCAGCCCAGCCACCACCGCCCTTGCCCCGAATTTGATCAATCATAAGGAAATTTTTCCCCACCACCCTCGACGAAGCATTTAAAGAAGGTTGCACGTACCAACCTTCCTCAGAATGCTGAATGGGATGAGGCAACTCTGACGGAGCAGAGTCGATTGCAGGAGTCGACACCCCCTGATTCCCCACCTCCGTAGTAAAAATCGACAACTCTGGTGTAGCAGAGTCGACCATAAGAGTCGACACCGCTGGATTTGCCACACAAGCCTTAGAGAGGCCCTCCGACTCACGCTCATTAACACGCCCATGCAAATCTGGACACGTCAAAACATCTTCTATAGCCAACAACTCACTTGCAAAACTACCTTTGCAAAAACCACCTTCATCGCCTAACTCAAGAGAGACCTCCTGCCCATCAGACTCCAACTGAGACACCAAAGTAGACCCTTCAGCCAAGGCAGGACCATGACACAAAGCATCAACCACCGACGTCCCCTAACCATCAGGCATCGCACAATCCAGACAGACTCAAGAAAGACTCAAGATGGCACAATCCAGACAGAAGTCAAATGCTGACAATAGAAGAAGTGATCTGGAATTTCAAGTTGGAGACCATATTTTTCTCAAAGTATCTCCCGACCGAGGTATTAGAAGATTCAGTGTTAAGGGCAAGCTTACACCGAGGTTTATTGGTCCATTTGAAGTGTTGGAAAGAGTTGGTGAGGTGGCTTATCATATTGCTTTGCCTCCACAACTATCAAAAGTGCACAATGTATTCCATATTTCTATGCTGAAGAAGTATGTGCATGATCCTTTTCATGTCATTGACCACACTAATTTAGTGATACAAAAGGACCTTACCTACGATCAGAAGCCAATGAAGATCCGTAACTGAGAAGTTCGAGTTTTGAGGAACAAGACTATCCCTATGGTGAAAATCCAATGGAATTGATGCTTAGAACAAGAAGTTACATGGGAAACCGAGGAATCTATGAGAAGGAGATTTCCGGAGCTATTTTAGTCTGTAAGTACTTCGCACCCTTCCTATCTCCGTATATGCAGTTGAATTTGGGGACCACATTCTTTTAAGAGGGGGAGGGTGTAGCGTGTGCACACTCAGACCATACGCCCTAGGTCTGTCCTCTAGCTGGTAATTCCCCCACCAGCCTGGACTCGACGGTACGCGGGGGCCCTACGATAACCAGCCTACTCACTGTCTCTCTCAGGTGTGCCACACCAGTGCTCCTAGTGGGCCGACACACGCGTGCCGTGGAAGGTACGACTAGTGGATGGGTCACCGGAAGTACAGACCCTCAAGTCACGGAAAACGACTCCAGAGGTAGACGAGTACAAGGATCACTCCGTGTACAACACCGACTCATGGTGATGTAAGTCGAAGATGCCACATATCGGGACCCCCACGGCGTCCCTCACCTGGTTCCCACATGATGCCTAGCATTAGTCAGACCACGGGTCAGCATGTGGATCGAGGTCCGCTCACCCGGGACTCGAATCGGCACGAAAGAAACTACCGACTAGGTCTCAGATGATGAACGGTCCATCATTGGCCACTCCAGGATGCACGGCTAAGCCGCAGCCGTGCGTGGGAGAAAGACGGTCCAACCTGGCCGTCCATCACTCCCAGCGGTGACCAGACTATAACGCGCCTTCCCAGGGGTGTTATAGTGCTTAACGGACCAACACAGGTGTGTCAAGTCCCAAGTCACGGAAGGGAACATAACGCACTCCTCTAGGAGCATTATGTACATCACAGACCACCCATGGTGCGTTATGTCACGGAGTGAAAACAAACAATAATGCAGCCCTCTAGGCGCGTTATAGACCTTAACGGACCATATCTGGTGCATTAAGTAGAAGGCAAGGGCGTTAAGCATAATGCACCTTCCCTGGGGCGTCATAGAACATAACAGACCTCCCTAGGCGCGTTATGTGACCAGGACCCCCAACAGTCAAAAATCAACGGTCGAAAACCCATAACGCACCAACACTGGGGCGTTATGTTGAACATAAGGGTTAGTCGTGGGACCGTTAAACCCATGAAGGCCAGACTTAAAACTCACGGAGCATAATGCACCTACCTGGGCACGTTTTGAACATAACGGCCACTGGGATGACCGCTATGTCGTCTCGGCGGCAAAACGGCGAGTTAGCCCTAAAAATGCCAGTCACACCCCTATACCTGTAAGGGAGAGGGGAAAAATAAGGGGGAAGCTCCCCCTATAGCCCTAGGCATGATTCTACGGCCTCGGATCGGCTAAAAACGTAGTGAATCACTAGATCGGGCGATCACTCCCCATCCTAGACTCGACTTAGACCGTGCTTTGATACAAAGACTACCCTAGACTCAAACTCGCTCTGATACCAAACTGATGCGGGATGGACTGAGGGACCGACTCTAGGTGATGCGAACCTCAGACTCTAGATGGAGACGCGACCAGCAACATGTGAACACTAGAGACGCCTTGGTCCGACACTAAGAGTTTCTATGGGCTATACGTCGCTAACAGAAACGCAAGCTCACTCATCATCCCAAGCGAGGGATAGCGTGGATCTGCGCGGTTGAGAAATCGGCAGAGTCAAGGGCGGTCGACTCACTTCTGTGCTCGGATCGAGTCACGGGATGGGTCACTCTCCCACTCACAGCGGTGACATGGACTCATGGGCTAGGATCCTATCACACTCATAGCGGCACATGACCATATACTAGCTAAGCAAAATAACGCCAGGAAGTTAGACTGTTACCTCCACGCTCCCGGCGTGGGGAAGATGACCCCGGCCAAGTCCGTACTCCCAGTTAACAAAGATTATTGCAGTACAAATGTTTCGACCCACTCTACGGAGGGAGGTAACAGGTCACATGTGGGGCCCGGGAGTAACAGGAAGTGGGTTGATGGGCAGCATCTTGATGTCGCTCCAACGGTGTCGAAACCCATGTTTTGGTGCTGTCTGGATGCCGCGATCTGCGGGTCCATGGGGCCCACGTGCTGCCCAATCCTCCGGACCTGACGGGGTGGGTCCTACTGTGATGGTGACACCTGGTGACGTACTTCCCTAGATGGCGGTCAGGCTGGAACATCGGTCGAAGGCCGGGCAGCTCCGATCACCAAATGTTGGAGCATGCTATCTCGGACCTGAAGTTTCTATTTTTTAGCGCGCAATCCGACGAGATCCATCGCTGTGATCTGCCACGACGTCGGATCAATGCGAAACCAGTGCCGTTGGAAAGCTCTCTTGAAATCCTTCGACTCTCTATAATCCAGAAAATTGGTTGGGGTCGTACTTCTGATGGAGAATTTTAGAACCGAACTAGCCCCAGTTTCAGAACTGGCTAGGCAGAAGTGAAATTTCCTGAGAGTTGGCATTGACCACAATGTAGACCTCCGATCCAGGTGTTGAGCTCTTCACAGAAGTTGTAAAGGGGAGAGAGAGGAAGACGGGGATTTTTTTATGAAAGCTTTGGTGGAGGTTTGGTTAGGCAAAAGTATTTTCTACTGATGGGTGGTCGGGGTTTACCTAGACCAAGTTGGGCCCCCAACTTGGTCCACCTAAACCCTTCCCTGCCCCTTCAACTTCCCTATAAATTACACCCCTTGGAAGCTCAAGGGACAAATGGATACACACAGGCATGCATGGAAGAACCTATGACCTAACTGTCACACCCTCAGACTTCCGCAAGCATCCAGCAAGGGTCAAGGACGTGAGGAGCTAAGTGTGCGCGTGAGGTTAGCTTGTTGATCGGCTCACACACGCCAAAGGTATGTCGTTCGCGCTCCCCTCATGCAGCGTTTAGCCACGCACACGAGCCCATCTCCGTCACACATAAGGTGCTATGATAACGACGAACACACCTGCCACTTGGGTCCGCCCGCGTATGACAGCCCACGGTGGCTACGCATACGTCATGGTGCCGCATTTACCTCTGTCATAGAATCACGTGCCCATCACTCACCCCGAGCTTGTCGCCGTCTGCTCTGACTGATGACTCGAGTTAGCCAGACCATTGGCTTGGGAGTAATATGCCTGGGACCGGCCTCGACTCACCAGCATGACGACACTCGCCTTCCAAGGCCCAGACCCGACCACTCATCTCGAGTCGCATCTGGCCTCCTTCAGGTGCTAGCCCACAACCGCCCCTACCACCTAGGCAGTCAGGCTCGTCTCGATCTCCTCATGGAGAGCCTCTATAAAGCATGCTGATATCCGTCTTATCTAGCATTGACCCGGGGACCGACCTGGGCGTAGGAATTGTCCTGTGGCGTGCGCCAGTTGTATCTTGGCCTCCTCGTCTCATCGGTAAAGCCCACGTGGCTCTCATGCAGCATGAAACCAGTTGAATACATGTACCCCTACTCGGGTCTCAGCTCCTCCAGTCACATCGGGGCCTATAGCACCCCATCGCTCAACTCCTTTAGTCATAACGGTGCCCTTGGCACCCGACTGCCAGCTCCTCCAGTCACGTCGGGGACCGCGGCACTTGATCGCTCAGCTCCTTTAGTCACAACGATGCCCTCGGCACCCGACTGCCAGCTCCTCCAGTCACGTCGGGCTCACGGCACCCAATCGCTCAGCTTCTTCAGTCACAACGGTGCCCTCGGCACCCGACTGCCAGCTCCTCCAGTCACATCGGGGCCCGCGACACTCGATCGCTCAGCTCCTTCAGTCATAACGGTGCCCTCGACACCCGACTGCCAGCTCCTCTAGTCACATCGGGGCCCACCCAGAGTTGGAGAACGCAATGCTTCACCCTACACAGTGTTCCAAAGACTCATCAGAAAAAAAATACACGTAAATATCTAAAAAATATCTGAAACACCTGGGGCATTACACCCTTACTTTTCAGCTTTACTGGTCATCCAGACGGGGATGCAGCATCGCAGCTGGAGGGAGCCAGGAGGGCCCTATCTTACTTGCCAAGCAGAGGCGAGGACGGGCTCCCGTTTGACCGTGGGTCGAGAGGATTTCGACTGGTTCTAGTGCTGGCGAGTGACGGGGCAGCCTACGCCCTACCACACAAGCAAGAGCCGGACACTTCAGTGTACACAGAGTGGGTGATCAGCACCCGGTCGACAGTGTTAGCACTACACCGGTCTAGCGTCAGTGTTCTGGAGCCTTGCTACTCACACCGATTCACGAGGAACTTCGGGTATGACCAGGCGATCTTGTCGAACTAGGAGTTTCCTTTGGCGGGCTGACTGTATAAGGGCAAGGATAGCCATTTGCTGGTGGTAGCTTGGTGGGACTTCTACTACCGTGGAGAGCTGGAGAAGTTGCCGACACCAGGGTTAGATCGTCGTGGGAGATTCAACGTCCACTATGCGCGGTGGTGGTTCGAGCACAGCCATCTGTATCGCCAGAAGGTTTCAGCGATTCGAAGGGCTGAAGATGGTCGGCTTCTGCGGGAGGATCAACCTCCCATTTCACTGGACGCTGAGTACCTGAGGACTCACTTTTTCAGGATCCGTCGAGATGTGGGGAGACTTATGCAGCAGCAACCCCGAGACAGTCGGGTTTTCTCAGCATCGAGGCGAGGTTATAGTGGGGCCATCAAGCCCCTGAGGCAGGTGTAGGTGGGGCCTGTGGTTTCTATAGGAGCTGGGGCGTCGAGGCCGAGGCAACAGAGGACTTGGTGGGCCTAGTTCTGGGCCGACTGTGGCTTTGGGAAGAGTACCACCTTGGACGGCGTGCTCCCGTCAGCAATTGGAGGCGTCATATAGCCCATGCGATTGGGTCGGCTATGCCGGTGGAGTTTGTGTAGAAACCCGATAATTAAAAGTGTGAAATAAAAATTTTCAATTTGAATTCCATAATTAAAACCTTCATGGAATAATTAAAATAGAATTTTTAAAGCTAATTTATTGAATTTACTTGAATTAACTTAGAGTAAATAGAAATTAAATGCTTTAAACCTTAGATAAATCATAGAAAGCCACGTCCACGGCACGTCGTATCTTCGGTGGAGGTAGGGGGACGGTTCCCTAGTGCGCGTACTTCATTTTTCCACAGTTTCACTCTTTACGGTGTAAGAACGAGCGAGTTATGTCCCGTTGTAGTTTTTCGAGATTTATAGGCTTCACCGAAAAACGGCGACAGTTTTGCGATCGGTTAGTGTCACTGGACTCCCTGGAACGTCGACGTTCCATGGTCACTGATCTCATCTCGATTGGCGGCCCCGTTGGACCGTAAGGAGCCTGGGAAGTTCGGATGCTCCATTTGGGTCGATTTGGTAAAATCGTCTGTTTCTCACTGTTTCTCAGCCGATCTGGCTCCAGATCGAGTCTATGGGTTTCCCAGTGCGATTGTGATTGTATCCCATTCGTTTCGGCACGAACGGGGCGTGGGAAGGCCTCCGTTGGGCCAACCCCATGGGTTGCTCGCCGTGATGGTTGGGCGGTCGAACCAGGGCCCGTCCATCCCCATGGGCGGCCCTGTTCTGATAGTTCATCGGCTTGGCGCGCTGTGCTCGGCTTGGCGCGCTGTGCTCGGCTTGGCGCGCAGTGGGGGTTATGCAGTCTATCGTGCGACCGCATAACCTAGGTGCGGCCAAGGTCCAGCCGTCCATCCCCTCCGGTATCGATCAATTTCTCTGTGCACCAGGGTGTGTGGCTAGGGGCTAGCCGCATGTCCCATTGTGCGGCCAAGAGTTGGCCGCACACCTCCTGGTGTCGTTGGAGGACGTGCGGCCACCAGTGGGTCCGCACATGCCTTGTGCGGTGAAGCTCTAGTCGTCCTTCCCAAGGTGCGGCTAGGGACCAGCCGTTTTTGTGTTTCACTGTTGGGGTGATGAATGGCCGAGTTGGACCGTTCATCTCACGGTGCGGCTAAATGTTAGCCGTTCGACATTTGTGCGGCCTGGTGATAGCCGCATGTATCTAGTTTGATTCGGTGGTGGTGCAGTCCGTGCATGGCCACCCATCTCTTAGTGCGGCCCATGTCTAGCCGCACGTCCCTGAGTGGCCCAGTGTGGACCGTTCAAGGGGCTGGTTGAGCTGGCATTTCCGTTTTGGCCTATTCGAGTCCCATGTGTTGGTGTTCTCGACTTGTGCCACTCTGTGTTGGCGCGCGTGCGGTGAGGGTTCCCCGTGCGTTATCTGTTTGCTTTAGTGGGTTGTCCCGTGACCGTTTAAGTGTCGTGTTGGACTGGGGCTAAGTCTGTGCAGATTCCAGCGAGGGGGGGCAAAGTCCATGCAGGTTTTCAGCAAAGGGGCAAAGTCCGTGCAAATGCGCGAGGGCCAAAGGCAAGGTTCGTGCATGTTTGTGCGGGCTAGGGGACAAAGTCCGTGCAGATGCATACAGGCTAAGGACGAAGTCCGTGCAGGTTTTGGAAAGTCTGTGCAGGTTTTGGGCGAAGTCCGTGCAGATGTACAGGGTTAAGTCCATGCAGGTTCTGAACGAAGTCCATGCAGGTATAAACAAAGTGCGTGCATGTTTGATGAAGTTCGTGCATGTTTTGGACAAAGTCCATGCAGATGTGCAAGTTTTGGGATGAAGCCCATATAGATTTGGACTGACTCCGTGCATGTTCTGGGGTTGAGTCTGTGCGAATGTGTAGGTTTTGGGGTTAAGTCCGTGCAGATGTTCAGGCTTTGGGATAAAGTCCGTGCAGCTTTGGACTGAGTCCGTGCAAGTTTTGGGCGTTGAGTCCGTGCATGGTTGGGCAAGTCCGTGCATATGCACGGGGTCAAGTCCATGTAGTTTGAATGAAGTCCATGCAGATTTTGGACGAAGTCCATGCAGATGTATGCGGCCAAGGACAAAGTCCGTGCAAGTCTGAGAATGAGTCCATGCAGTGTAGGTAAGGTCCATGTATGTTCATGCAAGTCCGTGTAGGTTTGGACAAAGTCCATACAGCATTGGATTGAGTCCATGCAGGTCTTAGGCTAAGTCCATGCACGGTCCGTGTAGGTGCGTGCAAGGTAGGAACGAGGTCCATGCAAGTTTGGGTAAGCCCGTGCAAGGTCTGTGCATGTGGGGACCAAAGTTAGTGCAGGTGGAGCAGGGTTGTGTGTGTATCAGCCAAGGAGTTCAAGGGCATACTGGCGGGGCTCTAAAGGGTGTACCGGAGAATGGATTGGGAGTGGTTGTACCGGTCAAGGAAGCCGGATGGTGTGCCGGGGAAGAAAGTCTGAGCGTGCTGGCGAAGGGGTTTAGGAGTGTGCCGGTGAAAGGGAGTTAGGGGCGTACCGATGAAGGGGTTTAAGGGCGTGTCGTGGAAGGATTAGGAAGGTGTGCCAGGGAAACATTTGGAGGGCCCACTCCTCTTCATTCCTTTAAGGCCTTTCTTTTCTTCTTCTCCCCCCCCCCCCCCCACTTCCTTTTTGATTGATTTTCTGTGTAGTTCATGTGGGTTTCCCTTGAAATCGTCTCCATGGGCATCGTCTTTTAATTCTAGTGGCATGTTTAGGTATTGAATGTTGTTATGGCATGCTAGGGCGGTTTAGAAATGCATTTCCGCACGTCCCCCGTCGATTTCGGTCGATCGGGAGGGGGTTCGGTTTCAAACTCCGGAATCTTGAAACCCAGGCAACATAACGCGCATGTCCCTGCGTTATAGTCATTTAGCGCGCCTGTATAGGTGCGTTATTTTCCATTGTGGCGGTCTCCCCTAGGTCCGTTTTGTTATTTAACGCCCCGATATGGGTGCGTTATATCATGCATGAAACTATGGTTTTTTGTGGATTTTCGAGTTCGGGTGTCTTTAACGCGCTTGTTATAGTGTGTTATAGCCCTTGTCGTTCGTGTTGTGTGCTTGTTGACTTTAACGCCCCTACCCCCATGCGTTATAGTCCTATAGCGTGCCTGCCCTGGTGCGTTATAGTCCCGATTGATTGCGGATTTTTATGAGTTTTGTTGAGTATAGCGGTCCTGCCCCGGTCCGTTATAGTATGTAATGGGGTGGTCCTGATCTGTTATATACTTGGAGATTTCAAAAGAGTGTTTATGTAATTTCTAATGCATTTCATGATTCATACATGGCATGTTTAAAGTATTTTGTACACTGTAGCATTATTTTACATCCCAAAAGAATAACTTTCTCTTTCCTTGTGATGGAACCACTAGTAGTAGCCTGACAATGTCCATGTCGGCCCACCTGGGAGAGGTGGCAGGGTGTTCCCATTGTATGATTTTTAAGCTAGTTTTCGTGGGCCCTCTCACATAGTCAATAGCATCCTACTGGGAGGGAAAACTAGCTAGAGGCCTTGCTCAGGGCGATGAGTCAGTGTGTGCACACGTGGTCAGAGGCTTAGACTAACGCTAACGAGTGTTACTCTGACTAGTTACTCGGTGCGGTACTGTTGTGTCACTCGCTTGTCATGAGCTTGACTGCGAGGTGCTAGAGACGCAGTGTAAGGCATTACTGGACGCATCTGGTTTCTTTCTTCTGGTGGTCTTCCTTCTTCCTATCACATGGTTAGTTGATGTTTATGCTTTCGGTAGATATGGTTTCTGATGTGTTCCTCGTGGGTCACGAGCCAGACCACGAGATGAGTTTCTAGCAGTCGCGGTTATGTGTCTCTCGCGGGTCACGAGCCTGACAGCGAGATGGATTCTAGTAGTTGTGGTAGAGTACACAGGACTTGGGGCATCCACCGGGATACACAAGGACCCACAAAAAGGGGACAAAGAAAAGAAGGAATTACTACAAGGGGCGATGAAAGATATCTTCAAACTTGAGCAGCCCCAAGGATGGGAAGCGAACTAGCTCCTGCAGGCGAGACTCCTCATCTTCGAGTCTCACCAACTCCTCTCAGTAAGAGGCAGCTTCCCCCGCCGCCGATACCGCCACGTCCAATCTCAATGCCTGGAACTGTGTGGCCTGCCCCAACTCATCCTGGATGCGGGCCGGTTCAGCTTGAAGGTCTGCCACCCTTTTCCGTAAAGAATCAATAAGGCCAACAGCACTCTCAGCATCGTCTTTCTTGCGCTGCTCTGATTCTTCGGATGACCGAAGGGCAGCCTGGCATTCGGTACGTTGAAGCTTCAAGGTTGTCATCTAGTCAGCCAAGATGTGATCAAGGTACTCACGTCAGCTCACAAATTTTAGCAGCAAAATCACCCGTTGCGTCCATTCCTCTAGGAGACAGCCAAAACCCTGAAGTACGGTGGAGATGGGCTTGGCTATCGCCCGTAGCTACATATAGGTTAAGCTGGGGCGGGCCAGTACGTTTTGCTGCAGTTCGTCAAGATAATGCCATACCATCTCATCTGAAGACTATCCATAGGTGCTACTTCGGGAAGGTGAAATTCTACTTTGCTGTCGATATCGGCCCAAAGTGCGTCGGAGGGTTCTGATGAGGAGGACGACAGCATCGCTGAAGAGCTTGGAGTCACTACTATTTCCCTTGAAGTTGATATCGGTCCCCCTCCATTCCCCTCTAAGGGCGGAGGGAGGGCAGGAACAATAGCCACTGACTCATCTCTGACTTCAACCACGAGGTTGGAAACCTCTACGGGAGCTGGAATTGGCTCTTGTGCAGCATGGGAAGGTTCTTCATCCTCTTCTTCATGGATAACCTCTTCAAGCTCTGCACCGACGGTGATTGCCAGACTGTCGATTGTTTCGGTAGCTGCCTCTTCATCTTCCGAGGGAGTTGCCCCGCCATCAGCAACATCTTCAACTGGCCTTTGTTCAAGGGCTTGGGGCCAAGGTTGTAGCTGCTCCATAATCTGCTCGAGGCCAGGAGTCTTCACCGGCTCACCAAGGACCCCCGTTTGAAGATACCCACTTGGGAATCATAGTGCAAGCGGCCTCTAGATGGGCACTGCACCTTCACCGGGCGAGAACAAGAAGGACTCCAGCTGCAAAGTCAGGAGTGAGGGCATTGTGCCCTCTAGCGATGGGGTTGGCCCTGTGGGAACGATGGGATCCTACACGAAAGGGAGACGATGTCAAAACCCACATCGTGGAATGAAAATAGTAACAAGGCGACCAAACAAAGTACGACGACTCACTTCAATCGGCACGAGACCCACTTCAGTCGTCGCAGGGAGCTCCATCGATGAGCGGGTCAGTCCAGAGATGACCTCGCCTTCTTCTAAAGAAAGACCCAGAGCAATGATAAGGCTTGTCTTGAGCCTCGTAGGACTAAAAGCTATAACGTCGCTCCCGTAGGAAGCTGACGGTGTAGTCTCCCCTCTCTCTCCCTCTAGAGGCTCTTCATCACTCAAGGTCCCGTAGTCCACCGGTTCTTCAGAGGGCGGGCTATCTTATGAACCTGTTGCGTCCTGAACCTACACCGACATATGTGCTAAATCGTCGGGAACCATTTCAGGGGAACTCCTCTCAACCGACAAGATAGTCAACTGTTCGGAAGGATGAACCTCGGCAGAAACAGAAAGGGTGACGTCTGTCCAAGGAGATTAGCCTGTAAGGTTAAGGCAATTCACAAGGAGCGTAAAGGGAAAGCAATGGAGATGGAATACCTTGACCCTCATGGCTGGGCATCGATGAGGGCAAATCCACCTCTGCTGGAAGAACGATCGTTGTACCGCCTTTCCCTTCCTCGGCTACACTAGCTACAACGTTCCCCTCCACGATAGGAATGGGTTCAGGAACCATGGCTGAAGGAAGAAGAAGCCGAACAAAGAAAGAAAAGAGGAGCCCGGGGTCAGCTTATGACTCACGCCAGAGCAAAGGAGTCATACCTGGAGAAGGATGCTCCTGTTGCTACGAGGCTTCAAATTCCTCGAATGTTGGGACCTGTGGAAGAGACACCATGGGCTGTGATGCTACATCTTTCTTCTATCGTTCCATGGCCTTCGTCCAAGCTTTCTTAGCCCGGGTTACCACTGTCTTGATGTGATGCCTCTCTCACTTCTTCGAGCCACCAGCCTACAGGGGGTGGTCGTTGAAACAGTAGCTGGAGTCTCAAAATAGCTGGGCTTCTGGGCCTATGATATCAACTTCCTATACTCCTCGATCCTCTTTGAATCGGGGTGGTCTGCATAGAAGAACATCAACACAACATGGTGGTCATGAGAACAGATCGCCGTATACGTCCAAAAGGGAGATAAGAACATGAGTAAGAAGCAAGAGCAGATGCAAGAAGGACATCCCTGCTGGTCCAGAATACAAAGGAGAAGGGGACCAGTAATACAACAGAGGTTCCTTATTGCGGGAGGCCCCTTCGCAGACCAGCCAACAGACATCTTTGATCGAGACGCAATGCTCAGCCAACAAGGCCAGGTCTTCATGCCCGTGAACCAACAAGCAATCATATAAGTTGAGATGGTCCATGCCCCATCCATCGGCATATCTGAAGGCAACAAACAAGGGGTGGATTAATATCACCTTGGCCTTGTCACTCATGGAAAGACCGTGAATGCGCAGCAGCACAAATAGCCAAGCGGTTCGACTATAGAAAGTCGGCCGCCGATCCTCTTTCCTGATAAAGGTCCTGTAAGGACAGTGGCGATCTGTCTCCGGGCGCCAAGAAGTCGGGGATGCAAGAGATTCCTCCACAGGCAGAGGGAGTTGTTGCAGCACCAGTCTGCCACTTCCCACATGGCACAACCCCTGAAGGGTTTTCAGAAAATCATCTTTGTTGACCGTCAGGAGCTCTGGCTGTAGTCTTGGGGTGCTGCGCTTTGCAGTCTTCCATGCCGCCAAATAAGCTTGCACCTTGTCATCTTCGCGGTGCTTCAGCCTCCTCAATTGAGCCAGGTCAATCTCGAGCACTGAAGAAGGCTGAGCATTCAGGAACTTCCTCTCTGCTGTGTCCCAGCAATCGTTCCTGGAAGTTCGAAAGAAGCCGGTGCTAGAGTTCCACCATTTAATGTACTCCGACGTTACGCAAGGGAATCGTGCAGGGGCAGGCACCCTGAATGTAGTGGCCTCTCGACGGTGGAAATGATCCCACCAAGTGTGGGCCTCCTCAATTGATGTGGCCCCTAATCTCACCTGACTTTCCAAGGGAAATTGCGCCGAGGAGGAAGGAATGTGCTGGTCATAGCCAAAATTTCTACCAAAATGAAAAGGATAATAAGGTTCCAAGAAAGTGGTCCCTCCTTTCTAGAAGACAAGTTAACATCATTAAATCGAATTTTGGCAGCATCTCCCCTTATTTCAGATCATGCCCGGGGGGGAATAGACTATCATCCACGGAGCGCCGAGATGAAAGCCGAAAGAAAAGAGCACTGAGCCCTTGAACACTGTACATGCCCGTGGCAACGATTAATATCCCCTCAGAAACCGTTGGAGCTTATGCAGTGGCAGAGCTCCTTAGAGTTTGAGGGTCATAAATGGATCCAACTCGGGACGAGGTCATGTAGGGGAGGCCATTCCCCGTTAATTTGTTCCCTAGGGTTTGGATGAAGACCCCTGGCTACCCTTTATGTAGGCGTAATGGGGGGTAGTTGAAGGTTAGAGTGACATATAGGGGGGGTTTTCTCGGCTGGCTGATTGGTGAGCAGGATGTCGGCGCGACCTTGGGGCTTCTCGGCACAGCTGGTTGGCGGGAAGAGGAGGGAGGTTGTCGGCGCGCCAGGATCTCGGCACGTAAACCATCCCGCCGAGGGCTATTCATCACGCCGAGGTTGATCCGCGCCGAGATGGTGGTGGCCCCGGGAAGGTTTCAGGGTTTTACGGAGCCATGTTCTGGGATTGCAGAGGGTTTGGTTTCAAATCAAAAGAAATTTGAGAGACTGGGGAGGCTTTAATTTAGAGGTTTTCAATAGAGAAGGACATCAAGAGGTTTCTTACTCAAGGAATCATCAAGGGGATTCAAATCTCCATGCTTATAGGGCCCCTGGGAATTTGAACCATCGACAGCTGATGGCAATGCATTTGTATATATCACAGACCCGAATTGGACACCACAAGATGGTCTGTCTTGGGTCCCAGGACGATCATGAATCTTCGAATATATCAACGAAAACTCAGAGAGTAGACTCGATAGTAACATGGAATCCTGGAATCATGGCATCCTAGCCACTTCCAAACCCAATACCCTACGGGTTGGAGTGACTAGATTCAACATCATTTCGATAAAAAGGTAGAAAGGCAGCGTTAATGGCAAATGGCACTTTAAGGAACACAAATTCGAAGCTACACTTCTATCCATCTCTCAGATTATTCACCACTTCCAACAGCGAAACAAAGATTAGACGCAAATGGTTTATTAGAAGGGTAAAAGAAACACCATCTACGTTTCGCTCTGCAACAGAGAAGAAAAGGAAATACAATTCACTCTTTACAGAATTGAGTGCATCGTCAAACCAAAAGAAACAGGAGATTGAGGTGTCTAACGATTCGGTCAGCCGCCCGAACCTTGAGCAGCTTCATTTCTTCGGCCTTGCCGCGTCTGCCCCCAGTCTGGACCTGAGGTACCAAGTTGGAGGATGGCTCTCCCGTCAGATCGGGTGCAACAGCTTGGGACGACACACCCTGATGGGCCTCCTCCTTTTCTTGCATGAATTCGGTGAGGTTGGGGACGCCGTCGAATTCTTCTGCTGGCTGGGACGGGGCCACGGTCGGTAGAACCGGGACTTTATTAACCGGTGGAGCTGGAGGGATGCTGACACCCTCTGCTGGCCGGGGTCCCCAGGAATGTTCCTGCCTTTCGGCACGTGACTGCAAAAACTCAGCGAATGAGAGGATGTCCTAGCTCTTTGGCTTCTCGGGGTAGAGACCCACCGGTGGAGGGATTTCGGCACCTCGGACCTCAGGTTCGGGGATTCGGTATGGTTGTTCACCTCTGAGCATGATGTTGCGGCTATCCTGAGGAGGGCAGCCCCACTTCTTCCCTGACCAGGTAGCATGTTAAGAGGTGGATGCCTCGGCCTGGTTTGCTTCCTGCAGGTCGCAGGACGCCTCCTCTCCTTCCTCGCCCAGAGAGAGGGCAGTGTCGAACAACGTTAAGAGAGTGTTGCAAGCAACGACAACCTCCTTCTTCTTCTTGTTTTGAGGCCTTCTTTTCTTCTTCTTCTTTTCCCCGGTGGTCGGAGACTGCTCGCGGGAGAGTTCACCCCACAGGGGAGGCTATTCTTCTGCTTGGGTCTCTACATCAGGGTCCAACTCGAGATTCTCGAATTCCTCCCAGGGGACATATTCCTTCAGCTCGACAGGCTGAATCTCGGGCTGTTCATATTCTTCCAGCCCGTCAATAATGGTTTGAAGTCTTTCAACCGCCGGGCTGACCTCTTTATGGATCCGCACCGAGACCCGCTCTTTTCTGTTAGAGGTAGGCCGCCTCATGACTAACCGAGGGGCCGTGTCGTGCCAGACGGGATTCACCGGTGGCGGTGCTGGCCGAGAAGTGACACCCCTAACATGGACTGTCGGGGAGGGCCGAGGAGCCGGTCTTCTTCTATTTCTCTTCGGCGGGGACTGCCAACCCGTTTGATTCTGGGCGGGCGCTGCCACGAATGCTTCATAAGTGGCGCGGGTGCTGGCCTCCGCCCATTCTTCTGGCAATTCTTGATATAAGGATATCATGTTGGCCGAAATCATCTTTGGCTCCCCAGAAGAAGCAGCGTCGTAGCCGTAAAGGCGAGCGACCCGCTGCTACCACCAGCAACTTCAGTCTTTGTGTCTTGGGGGTTTATTCCGGTATTCCCGGTGGGTGGTCCTGCGCCACCAGCATTTACGGGCCGGGTTTTCTCAGTCTACCACCTCGGAGCGGAATCATCTTTGGCTCCCCAGAAGAAGCAGCGTCGTAGCCGTAAAGGCGAGCGACCCGCTGCTACCACCAGCAACTTCGGCAAGACCATCCTTGTCGGGGATTTACGGATTCACTTGGATAGGGGCGACCCCATTATACCTCCAGAACAGATCATCTCTACGGTCCCGACTACCAACTGCTTTAGCCTCCTGCGTCGAACGCAGGAAGACAAGGCAAAACTCAAAAGGGTAGACGCTTCAGCAACGGCCCAAAGGCGCTAGTGTCGGTTCGGCATCCTAGCTCCCAAGTCCCGTCAGAGACATGGGGGTGAGGGGGACCAGCAATCCGACTTAAGAAGGATCTGGGTTACCCCAGAGGAAGCTCAAGCTGTCCGGGAGGTGCGTCTCAGCAACCCCTTTCGGGCACCAGGGTGCCGCGCCAAGCAAGGTGTAGTTGGCCCTACAGCTGCATCGTCCGATGGTGCTCAGTCCCTCATCCCCTCTCGCTCAGATAGGTGGAAGCAGAGACGGACTCGTTCTGGGCCCCACCAACATCCAGCCTCGAGTTCTCCTTAGGCGGATGCCGTGATGGAGACCCCTCTGCAACCCACCTCGGTCTTTGATAGGATGGGGACACCCATCCATCCTAAGAGGCATTCTCAGAAGAAGCGGATGGTCTGACTCCTCAATGACGCAGTCAGAGTGTTCGCGTGCTACACCACTGAGCATCAGCCTGAGGTCCAGACTGACGATCTGAACCAGCCCATAGCTCAACTCAGGAGACCACGGCACCCGACTCAGCTGCCGACTTCGGTCGGCCATGTCGGCACTTCTGTCGGGCCTTAGACATCAACACGAGTGGAGGAAGTTCCCGTTGAGGAACGTGCCACCCCCGTCAACACCCAGCCGGTCAATAATGACCCTCCGGCCTGTGAAGTCCAAGAGGTAACTCCTGAGACTCTCATGAAGGAGAACCAACACTTGAAGGCCCTCCTGCAAGACTTGCTTCAGGAACGTGACCTCCATCCTCAGCTGCCCACCGGACCTTCGACGGACTTCACTCAAGCCCACATCTCCTTTTACCACCAACACCCCTAACCATTTAACCGTGAGCCCATGTATGCAGCCCACAAAGCCATTCAGTTAACATCACAACAAGGCCCATACCCAAAGCAAAGCTTTAAATATATAAATGGTTTTTAATATAACAACTCAAACCATTTTCCCTCACTTTAAGTCAACCCAAAAGGGTCCACGTGAGACCCAACCCAAACCCCAGGCAAATATACTAGAATCCATGCACCACTATGCATGTTCGAACGAGCAAAATGAGTTTTAGGGTTTTGGGAATGCAAACTGGGCATGCGGCTGTGCTTTTAGCAGGGGAAAGCTTAACACATGGACGGTTTTAAAACCTTTCCGTTACCGAGCGTAGAATCCTCTGGAATCTTGCCCTTATTCGATCACCACCCCGTTTAGGATTTTTCTCTCTATAAAAACCCAACCCATCAGACATGCGTGACCATTTGGTTGACGCGCCGACGCCCTCCTGCTACTGTCGCTGTCCACCTGCTGCAGAACGTGGAGGAGTCTGCATCCTCTTCTTCCATCTGTTGCTACCGTTGCCGAACAAGGGCGACGTCTTCATCCTCTTCCTCCTTGCTGGCTGCTATGAGAAGGCAGCACATTTTCCTTCCACTTCTTGTTCTTCCTGCTTGCTGTTGCGTGAAGGAGCATCATCTTCCCCTACTTCTTCATCCTGCAAGCATCCTGCGGTCACCCTTCTTCCTCTACATCCTCCTACAAGTTGCAGTTGAAGCATTCTCCATACTCTGTTCAAAACAGAGTATCGGTTATTCACTGTTCACCACCAAATCTTCAAGAAAGGTAGGTTTTATCTACTCCTTTGTCCCAACGAGATTAAAACAAGTTAAAATGAGTTAAAGCATACATTATTATCATGTCTTAACCTCCTGTAATCGTCATTCTTCAGTTCCTGTATTAAAGTGATTAGCGTCCACCATAGTGGCCGCTATTTGAATAAGCGCCGAACTTCACGGATGCTCTTTATTCTTGAATTTAGCACATTATATCGTGATTTCTGCAAAAAGTGCCCTCCATGAGGGACGCCTATTCCTTTCAGCGCCTGATATCCAGGACGCCTAAACCTGAGGATTTAGGTGCATCACTATGAACCATCATGATTATAGTTTAAATCATTGTACATTGAAAGAAACAGCGCCTGTTAATACAAACGTCATTTGTAGGGACTACAGCTTCAGCTCCGTAGACCAAGGAAAATGAGGAGCAACCCGTGGGGGTCTTGTAGATGGTCCAGTAGGCCCATAGGGTTTCGTGGACCTTCTCGCCCCAATCTCGTTTGCGACCGCCTACTATCTTGGACAGCAACTTGCATAGGGTCTTGTTGAAAGCCTCGGCCAACCCGTTCGCTTGGGGGTTGTAGACTGACGACGTCCTCCAGTCAATATGGAATTTAGCCGCCACAGCATAAACAGTCCTGTTTCTGAAAGGCGTGCCATTATCGGATATAATCCGACTGGGGATGTCGAATCTGTATATGATATAGTGCCGCACAAATCGGGCAACTATCTCCCCTGCAACTTCCCGTAGCAGAACAGCTTCTACCCACCTAGAGAAGTAATCAGTGGCAGCAAGTATGAACTTGTGCCCTTGGGACGATGGTGGGAATGGTCCTACATTGTCCATGTCCCACTCTGCAAACGGCCAAGTAGGCGCAGTTGGATGGAGCGGGTTAGGAGGCCTTCGAGGCACTAAGCCAAATGCTTGGCATTGGTGGCATGTACGAGCATATTGGTTGCAATCTTCGTACATAGTGGGCCAGTAGAACCCTTTGAGATTGATGTTGTTTTTCATCTTGGCTCCTGCTTGGTGGGCTCCACATAATCCGGAGTGGATCTCATGCACCACGGTCTTTGCTTCCTTAGGTGAAAGGTAGCGTAAGAGGACCGACCGGTCCTTTTCATTAACGAGCCTGAAAAGTAGGCCGTCAATTCGCTGGTAGGATGTTGCCGTGCGTAGCAGTTGTATCCTCTGAGCCCGATCAGGAGAGAGCCAGCCATTCTTTATCTTTATGATCAGCTCGCGCCAATCTTCTTCTTCGGGAGTATTCCCTGCTTGAATATTGTCGACCTCATGGACTGTGAGGCCTGATTCATCGTCGAGCACACTTGGCACAAGCCTTCGGTGTCTGACAGTAATATTCAACTCTCCCTCAGGCGGGAGCTTTAGGGCCGCTGCCAATTTTGCCAAAGCGTCAACCTGGGAGTTGCTGCCTCTCGGGACATGACCTATTTCAAATAGGTAAAATTTTTCCTTGAGCCTCGTGACGGCTGCATGGTAGGGGATAAGCTCCTTCTTCCGGACGTCGTAGACACCCAGGACCTGTCGAATGACGAGCTGAGAATCCCCGTACACCTTGATGCACTTGATGTCCATGACCCCTGAGGTAGAAGCCCAGACAGACCAAGAGCCTCCCTTGTGGGGTGAATTCCCTTAAGAGTAGCCACAGGCTATTGCAGAAAAGAAGAATAAAAAGAGAAGGTCCAGAGGTAAGAAGAAAAAAGAGGTCATCGCCGTCGCCTGCAACACCCTCTCGGCGCTGTTCGACACCGCCCTCTCTCTGGAGGAAGAAGAAGAAGGGGGATCCTGTGACCCGCCGGAAGCAAACTAGGCTGAAGCAAACACCTCCCAACATGCCACCTGGTCAGGGAAGAAATGGGGACGCCCTCCTCAGGACAACCGCAACATCATGCTAAGGGGTGAACAACCGTACCAAGTCCCCGAACCTAGGGTTCGAGGTACAGAGATCCCCCCACTATCAGGTCTTTATCCTGAGAAGCCGAAGAGCTAGGGCACTCCCTCTTTCGTCAAGTTCCTTCGGGCCCGCACAGAAAAGCTGGTGCACCCGCAAGGACCCCAGCCAACCAAGGGAGTTAGCAGCCGCCTGACTCTGCCTGCAAGTAATCCTCTGACTCTACCGGCGGCGGTCCCATCCCAGCGGGTGGAAGAATTTGATGGTATCCCTAACCTCGCTGAATTTATGAAGGAGAAAGAGGAGGCCTAGAAGGCCCCGCAGGCTCAGGTAGCTGTGCCAAATCCGACAGAGGAGTCACCTTCTGACCTGGCGCCCCAGGCCCAGTCTGGGGGCAGACGCGGCAAGGCCGAAGAGATGAAGTTGCTCAAGGTTCGGGCTGTCGACCGAATAGTCAGGCATCTCAAGATGATCCCTACCGGTTCACTGTCTGGGAGATGCTATCCCTGGATGAAGAAACACGGCAAGCCATTATTGCCGCACTCCAAATGCTAGCATACCTTGGAGTCTGTTTGGCAGAGATGTCCCCGCAGGTGGCTGTGGCCTTCACAGAGGACGACATGCTCTTGCCCACCTGCAGTCATAATAGGCCGCTCTACATGAATGGGCAGCTGAATGGGCAGCCTATCAATAGGGTCCTGATCGACCTAGGAGTAGCAGTCAACATACTCCCCTACCGGGTGTACCAGAAGCACTACGTCGACATGCACCTAGTCAAAGTGAAGAATGTCAAGATTACTGGCTTTAACCAGAAGTGTGAGGTGCCCATGGGGGTTGCAGAATTTGACCTGGCCTTCGGCGACTTCATCACCAAGGTCCAGTTCCATGTAATCAAACATGGTACATCGGGATGGCTGACACCACACCTTGGACATGGTCTCAGCTGACTCACGGGGAACTCTCAGCGTTACTGAAAAGGAGAAATTGACTGTTGGATAGAATCAGAAGACACCGATTGCTGTTGCACAAAACCCGAAGATGCTTGATGGTTAAAACGCTTCTTAGACTTTCTAAACATCTGCCTCGAAGGACCACTAGAAGTAGGCACAACGAACAGAACGTCAGTTGCTGACGGCTGAAAGGACTGCTGGAATGGCACAATCGACTGAGCAACACTGGATTGAGAGAACCCCGCAGACCTCGCCAGATCGAGCTCAACCATGACTGCTGCCTGATATGCATCATCCATGACAGTGACACGGGTAGCAAGAAGTGGAACTCTCAATTTGGCTCTCAAATCTCGGAGAAACTGCTCGGTCTTTAAGGCTTCATCAGCAATGATATGCGACGCATACCGACCCAACTCGATGAACTTGTTCCGATACTGCAGCACGGTCATTTCACCCTGACCCAAATCTAGGAATTGGTGCATTTGATCCATGCGAAAATAGGTTGGACTATAAGTGCGCTCAAAGTTAGTCACGAACTCTTCCCAGGTGATCTAATGAAGTGGTCGGGAACGGAAAGCGACTTCCCACTCTGAATTCCACCACATCAATGCTACACCCTAAAGTTGAAAAGTAGCAAGCATAACCTTCTCGTCCTCCGCGCATTTCATCGATCGAAACACACGTTCAGTCGCCTTAATCCAAATCCTAGTAGCATCCGGATCTGACTGACCTTCATAAGTTGGCGGGTGGAATAGCAGAAATTCCTTGAGTGCTCTACCACGGCCATCGGGTAAGTCATCTTGCGAAGTTGGCACGGCAGGAGCAAGGACAGGCACAATCGGAGGAGGAGCAGGCACGACAGGAGGAGGAATGTTGCCACTCTCTTTCGGGGGAACAAGAGCTCTTCTTTTACGGGGTGGCATCTAAAACATACGACAACGAAAAAACATATTAATAATCACGAAAAACATCCTAAGCCAGCAATAGACGAGTCGACTAGACTTGTTCTGGACAATCACATGCAATTGTAATTCTTTATACGATTCTCCAACGCCGCTCTGATACCAACTGTACTGACACAGAGCTCAGGGTACCGATAACCCGATACAAGTATCGAATTACCGCTACCAAGAACTGGGGACGCCACCCAAGAGGCCATGCCTGACAATCTCCCTCATGAATGAATCATATTTGGACATCAACAAAATAATAGAATTAGACATGTTGTACATACTCCCAACAATTTGGTCTATGACCTGCACGAAGGGCACATAATAGATTGGGCCGAGATGAATAAGGCCATCATGGAAATCAAAGAAAAGAGAAGGCAAGCGCCAAGGCAACAAGTGCAGCAACAACAAGCACCGCCGCCACAGCAGCAGCCACCACAGCAGTAACAGCCGGTCCAAGACTTGGGGATCCATCAAAACCCCATGCCAAACCATCCTCCTGCTCTGCAGCCTCAGTCGTCGGCACTGGCTCAGGTCAACTTAGTCCAACCCCCGGCTCTTGACATCGGATGGTCCAACGATGATGACGGTTCCATCCCGCAAGTAATGGCCCTCCATCATAACCACCGCAACCCTTCCATCCTCAGACCCAGCCACCAAACCCTTCCTTCGCCTACCAGACCACTTGTTCTACCACCAACTACCACCTTTACCCTGACTACCTCCACTCCGCCAACGCTCGCACTCATCCTGCCATCTCACCCTCCACTCATCACCCCCGCCATCATCACCACGCCTTCATCCAACCCCTCGCACGTCATCATTTCTCCACCCGCCTTCACGCCTCCACCTACACCTGCGCCCGTCATTACCATGCCTCCATCCAACCTTCCCTCGTCATCCTTCCATAACAACCCATTACCTCCACCACCACTCCCATCATCTCCGCCACGCCCTCTTCAACGCCACTTATCCACCTTATCGGGCACATTAGACGATCAGCTGATGCCGTGCCGGCACAAAACCTTACCTTGCTGAGCAGACGCTTGTTTCACAGGAACTATACTTCCACTGGTGCACCTGCACCCAATCCCTAGTCTTCACAACCGGCTGCCGATCAAGAAGAGGCCGAGCCACTGCCGGGTACTCAATATGATCTACTGCATCACTTAGACTTGGTGCCTGCCAAAATATCTGTCACGCCCTGAGCCCTTGCTTACAGCGGAAGACTCACTCGGGAGAACGCGAACAGCTGACACGGTAAGTCTCTTTCAAGCAAGCATGATCAGAGCGCGAGACAATCACATATAAGATGTAATTGCACAAGTATTTACTCCATTTCAACTTCTATTTCATTTGAAAATCAAATAATCCAATTACAATCACTAATTTATCTCTTATCAAATTTGCTAGACTCATCCACCCCATTTCCCCTCCCCTCTACCCCATTTCCCACCTATCATCTTCAACATGTAGTTCCCAGTTCCTAGACGGTAGAGAAGCTTCTGGTTGTAGAGGCTCTTCTATCATCTCCACGAAGCTCCTGGTGGCAACCCCTATACTTCTGGAAAGCTCGTCAAGGCTACTTCGTAGGCGAGGTGGTCTTGCCATCATCTGAGGTCCCTGTTGCCCAGAGGAGCCAGTCTCCCCCGACTGCACAGAATTACTTCGGTGAGGAACCTGAGGCCAAGAGAACAAGTGACCACGGATGCTCCAGGATGACTTTGGATGTGATTTTTGGCTGAGGTCTTCTCCTCCAAGCCCTCTGTCTGAACCAACAAGAAGGGAGTCATTTGGACCCCAGAGCACAGATTTCCAAATTTCCTCCCCAAAGTGCACAGGTCAGCTTCCCTTGAGTCAGATCCGACCCCTTCCACCATTCTGGTTTACGCGGTCTACTCTAACCTCCTCTGATGACCCCGTTGGTCTCGGATCGAAGAAGGCTCTCCCATGATCGCAACAGTTCTAGTCCCGCCTCCATCGGATCCTAGGAGTGTTCGTGGCGGCCTATTCTTCCAGCAGTAGCAGTTAGGAATAGTCAGAACCACAGTAGATCGGTCCTGGTCATGACCCTGCCCTGGCCACTGTCAATGTCAGAAAATTCCATAAGAATTTGGGCACCTCCTGGGCCAACGCAGGAACTTTTGGCACCAGTTTCATCATCACCAGAGCTCGGTGGAGTCTGTGGTGACATCATCATCGACTCCTTGTCAGGCTATTCTAGAAGTGGGTAGAACCAGCAACGATTACCGATTTGGCTTACTTAGTTCTCCCTCACCCCCGCCTGGTCAGCTTAAAGCCCCTCCCTGCGGGAGGTAGTGTTTGCATGTAAACATTCTATCCCGACCCCTAGTCCAACCCCTTTGCAAGGGGAGTAGTGATTGCAATTGTTATTTTTGGTTGAAGCTACATCGGCCTAGCGTGCGGGGAACCCACGCCTCCTCGCTCGCCCACGTCTCCGACCGGAGTCGATTTCTTCAAACCGGCTAGGTAAGATCTCGACCCTTGCTCCCATTTGTGCTTGTTCATTTAACATTTCTCAATTGCACCATCGGTTAAGGGAGAGAGCGCTCGGTCCCAAGGCTCCATCGCCATTGTGTGACCACCGTGGATGTGAGAGAGTGAATCATTATGCGTCAAGTCTGCCTTAAGGCCCATCACACTTTTATCTGTTGTGTGTGTGTGGGTTGGGTGTTGCCTATTTATTTCTTTAGAAAATTTCCTTACGTCTAATCTATTTAGAAAATTTTATTCCTATAATTTGTCAGGATTGCTACACCCTCCCCCACTTACAAGAATTTGGTCCCCAAATTCAATTGTATATAGACATGGAGGGTGCAGAGTACATACCATAAGTCTGGGAATCTTTTCTTCATGGATTCTTCGGTCTCCCATGCGGCTTTTTATTCCAAGCATTTGCTCCATTGAACCTTGACCATGGGAATTGTCTTGTTCTTTAGTACACGCACCTCGCGATCCAGAATTTTTAAAGGCTTTTGTTCACTAGTGAGATCCTTTTGTATCACCAAGTTACCATGATCTATTATGTGTGATGGATCGTGCACATACTTCTTCAACATCGAAATGTGGAATACATTATGGACTTCAGACAATTGAGGAGGCAAGACGATGCGGTAGGCAACCTCGCCAACTCTTTCGAATACCTCAAAGGGACCGATATACATTGGTGTAAGCTTGCCCTTAACACCAAATCTCCTAATGCCTCGTCTAGGGGAAACCTTAAGAAAGACATGATCTCCAACTTGAACTCCATCTTGTATCGGCATAAGTCTTTTGCCTAGACTGAGCCATCTTGAGTCTTTCTTTAATGAGTTGAATCTTCTCAGTGGTATCCCTTACCATGTTTGGGCCTAGCAGTTACATTTCGCCAACTTCGTCCCAGCATAAGGGAGATCGGCAACTCCTTCTGTATAAGGCTTCAAAAGGTGCCATTTGTACACTTGCCTGGTAACTATTGTTGTATGCAAACTCGACCAGGGGCAAGTGATCATGCCAGCTTCCACCGAAATCAATAATAAAAGCTCTGAGCATATCTTCTACCACTTGGCTTGTTCTCTCGGTCTGACCATCCGTCTAAGGATGAAAGGCTGTACTAAAGTTGAGTCTTGTCCCCAACGAATGTTGTAGACCCTTCCAGAAATAAGAAGTGAAGCGTGAGTCTCTGTCAGACACGATTGAAATAGGCACTCCATGCAGTCTGACAACTTCCTTGAAATATAAGGCAGCAAGAACATCGACTGCCCATCGGCTCTTGATTGGCAAGAAGTGTGCCGACTTGGTCAATCGGTCTATGATGACCCATATTCCGTCATAACCTCATCAACATATTTTAACTATTTCTACTGTTGCGTTCTGATATTTCACGTTGGGGCGTGATAGGATCCTTCAATAATCTATCTAGATTTCTACCTTGTTGAGTTCATGGTCCCGAATTATACTCAATTGGGCTAGTGCCCAATTGGGAGTCATAATAGGATGCGCCGGTGGCTCCGGTGGACCGAGCGGAGGAGGGACCACCGCCGGCTCAAACGGAGGCCGAAAAACCATCCACGGTGGCTACCGCGCCCAAGGGAGGAGCTGGAGATGACGACAACGAGCATACGGCCGAGGAAACACCAGAGGCGGCAGTCGGAACCCCCGTGTCAGAGGTAGGCCGCGTGACCTCAAAACCCATTATTTTAATTTTTCCAAAGCATGCATGAGGGTAGGAATAGGATGGAAATGGGTCAGAGGACCCATAGACGAGATGTAGAGGCCATCTGGGCCATTTTCCACAGTTGGGGAAATGGGGAGACGCCACCCGTCATTGCAAGTACCTAGCGATCGCTCCTGAGACTGCTAGGGAGATAAACGATCTGACCCAAACTGCTAAGGCCTGTGAAAGGGTCCCCAGAGGACCGTTAGCATCCTGATGTTTTTTTTTCTTTTTTCTTTAAATATGCAATGCATGACTTATGGACTATATGACTGACATTGATTGTTTAACCTTGCGGTTTTGTGTGAGAACGAATCTAAGGCGCATAGTCCCTGGTAGATGGGGGTGTTTGTAGATGGCTGATCGCACGGCTGACCTGATCGCCGACTACGAAGCCCTCGGTGTCGAGATGGCGAACGCGGAGGGTGCTGCTCTTGCCTCGATCGTGAGGGAGCGGCGGATGTTGCGGGCGCAGATCGAAGAGCGTGACGCCGAGGGTGGTGATGCTGTTGTCGACAAGCTCGCTGGCACCGTCACTCGACTGGACACTAAGCGGCGGGGTAGATCCGGCGATTCTGGTTCTGCCGCCGGCCGCCGTAAGTCTGGATGAGGCGCACGCCGCGATAGAGCTGTGGGAGCACTACTCCCGCAAGACGCTCGACCCGTCGCAGCGGTTGGTGGTCGAGGTGCTGATGGCGACCCGCGAGGATGGGCGCTGGGCGGCGAAAACGACTGGCCGCGAGATGCCGCGCCAGAACGGCAAGGGCGACGAGATCGAAGTCGTCGAGTTGTGGGGCTTGGTTCAGCGCGGCGAGCGGATCGGCCACACGATCCGCAGCTCCCAGAACTGGACACAGGCTCGCGGACGGTGACTTCTACAGCTTCTTCTTCCTTCTCCTTGATGAAGCAACACCCTCACCTTCTCGTTCTTCTTCTTCCCTGCAAGAACAGATAGACAATAAGCCCCTTTCTCATTCTCTCTTGATGGAAATCGTAAGATATAAACACTCAATAGAATCTAGCAATAAATGACTACAATCCCCATCATAACACCCTCTCAAATGCACTCCTAATAGTAGGGTATAACCCTAAGGGCATTAGGGTAAAAAGCCAGCCAGATTGGATCAGATCTTATCTATGTGCAGCAACAAAAGTTGCACGGACTTAAGATGCCGCATGTACTACAAAAAATGCATGGACTTTCATTCTCAGATGCAACAAACATGGACCTAGTCTGCGTCCAGCAACAGAAGTTGCACGGACTTCGTTCCTTCCATGGAAGAAAAAGTGCACGTACTTGATGTGCATGGACTTGGTTTGAAAACTGCACGGACTTTGTTCAGTCCAAGGAAGAAAGGTGCACGGACTTGATTTGAAAATTGCACGGACTTTGTTCAGTCCAAGGAAGAAAGGTGCACGGACTTGATTTGAAAACTACACGGACTTTGTTCAGTCAAAGGAAGAAAGGTGCACGGACTAGGTGTGCACGGACTTGGTTTGCACGGACTTATGTTTTGTGAAAACTAAAACATGCACGGACTCACAATGCATGGACTTATGACTCACAATGCAAGGAATTATGTTTTATGCAAAACTAAAACATGCACAGACTCACAATGCATGGACTTATGTTTTGTGCAAAACTAAAATATGCACCGGCTCACAATGCACAGACAATGCACGGACTTAGAAGGACTTGAAGATTGCATAGAGACATATGCACAGACTCATATATGCACGGACTTGCATTTTTAACCAAGCCATATGCACGGACTTGGTGTTCTATGCCGAAATGTGCACGGACTTGGTCAGGAAAAAGGTGCACGGACTTCAGGGATGCAACCAAGGCATATGCATGGACTTTGGTTCTGTGCTAAGCATATATATGCACGGACTTTTGAACGTGCACGGACTTGAGGAAACTTGCACGAAGTTGAAAGATGCATGTGAGACATATGCATGGACTTGGTGTTTACACCAAGCTAAGGACATGCATGGGCTTACAGTCGATTTGAAAAAAAAATAGAAACCCAGTGAAACAGTGTCTCTTTACGGTCACGCGATAGACTGTTTATGCAGGTTTGCAGTCCATTTTTGGACAGTTTATCTTGTTCAGGTGGAACAATAGGTGACCGCTTGTGTTTGACTAATTCGGTAGCTTGGCTAGCAGTCTTACGATAGGCCGTTTAGCTTGAGTAGGCGGCCCTTGTTTAGACCGCTTACTATCGTTTAACTTAGGTCAATATTTTAAGTCGGTTCAACCTAGCGGTCCCATGTTCGACCGTTTAGTGCCTTAGCGGTTCTTTTCTAGACCGCTTCTACGTGTTTGACTAAGTCGGTTAGGGTCGGTGTCTCTCGCGGTCCATAGGTAGACTGCGTAGCTCTGTGTGACGGTCCAGTATTAGACCATTTAGGTGGTTTGACTGGGCATGTTGGTTCGTGGTTGACTGAGTCAAGTGGCCTAATCTATGACCGCTACAGTCACCTCACGGCCCATCATACGACCTCCTAGGTCCCATCTTCTCTCTGGATAGTGTAGCAACCCTTCAATTGACCGCTTATGTTGTCTAGCGACCAAGAGATAGACCACTTATGCCCTGGAGTATTGTTTTCCCATTGTTTGGGCTTTCCAATCATCTTGGCTTGATCTTGTGGTCTGCCCGATGTCACGTGGATTGCTTTTGATATCCTATGAGGGCTATGACCATGTTATAAGGTAGCTAGGAGTGCCTTTCTATCAAGCAGTCTTCCGTACTGCTTTCATGTCATTATTGGTGTCTGGTCAACCCGGTGACATTCAGTTGTTGACACGTGACCTCGTGAGTGTCTCGACTATTCTGGATAGAGCGAGACATGGTTGTGGACATCTTGAGGTACTATTTTGCCTCGATCTGCAAGTCTAGGTGTTTTGAGAGTCTTGGTGTTCCCGCGTATTCCATGATTTATGGTATACGGAGTCAAGAGTCCTTGGTGTAGCCTGAGGGGCTAAGGACTTGTGTTTTCTTATGTCTTTGGCTTAGAGATTAGGCTTGATTGATGGCTTGTTATCGCTTATGTGTGACGATCTTGACCCTGAGTCGTGAGACTCAAGGATCGTTGTGTCAGCAGTTCTAGTTGTCATCCTAAGCCTGGTGGCAGTTTGGTCCACTGCCTTGTGTCTTATGCTTGTTACTTCGTAGTACGTGAGACAGTGCATGCTAGCCTATCTGTACTCCAGCACTCGTGTTTCGGAGTCTTTGTGTCTAGTGAGCCTCCACTGGACAGGCGGTCGAAGATGGCACCGCCACGATCACTAACGAACTCCAAATGAGCTGAAACTAGTGCTAAAATCTTCTGACTTGGACCAGAAAGACGTCTGAATTTTCTTGATTTGCCCTTAGAAGGTCGCTGGCCGGGGCAGGACTTGGAACAATTCTGGACAGTTCTGGTTCTAGCCACTCATAGGGTAGTGCTACTGGAAGATGGAGGCGCCATGGACAGTCCTGAACTCGGTTGGAGGCAGGGCTGGTACCGTTACGACCGCGGACAAGCCTTCTTTCAGATGAGACTAATGGTGCTATCAGCAGATGTCGGGGCTAATCGTACTGGTCAGAATGGTGGAGGTGGATCCGTTCAGGAATAGGGGAACTGACCTGGCACCACTTTGGAAGAAAATTTGGAACTCTTGATGCCGGGCTCCAAACTTCACTCCACTTCTTGATTCTGGATGGTGACTCGTAGTGGAAGACCTCAGCCAACTCCCGTTCCCAAATCTTCATGTTGCTAGCCGTGGGAGTTGTTGGAGTCAGCTTCAGGTTGGTAGTCTGGAGGTACATGCGCAGTCGGGGGAGAATGACTCCTCCGGATGGCCACGACCTCTGAATGGGACGAGACAACCTCCGATGTGAAGAAGACTCAGAGACGCTTCCAACGGTGCCACTTGGGCCTATTGAAACATCAGGATGAAGCCACAGTCGCCTCTGCAAGTTGCTGGTACTCTGTTGCCTGTGACCCAGAACTGCAGGTTGAAGAGCGGACCCGGAATATGTGCCCTGTACTTAAAAAATGACTCTAGATAAGAAAGAATTGTGATAAAACTACGATCAAATCAAACTAGACAAGTTCATGAACCATATAAAATTTAAGATAGATACAAGAGTATATGATTTTAGCATGACATTAATAGAAGTTAAAATAAGTCTAAAGTGTATAAAGAACATGAAATCTACTAGAATAAGTAATAAATAGAACCAAGTGTATGAAAATAGGACTTAAAACAGGAGTAAGACCTAATTAGCTAGGCTTACCATATAAATATTAGGACTATTCTGCATTATGTTTTAGGTTAACCATAATTCAGAACTCAAAAAACTCAAGCGGTCATGGGACGACCGTTTCTTGGGACTTAGGGGTCTATCGGGAGGTCGCTAAAGGAACCCTTGCGGTCTTGAGGAAGACCGTTTCTTCCAATGTACTGCGAATAGTTATGATGCTCCCATTGTCCACTAGTATCCTATCTATGTTACAATAGTTTATAGTAGCCGAGATTACAAGGGCGTCGTCATACGGGGTGGCTACCCCTTCCAGGTCCTGGTAGGAGAATACCAAGGTCCGCTAGTCGTTTGCTGGTGGAGCTTTAGGGGGCTAGAAAACCCAGGAGGCTATTTTAGCGTGACGCTTCCTTCCTCGGCTGTTGTCCCCTCCTGAGGCAGATCCTCCCGAAATAACATTGATGTGGACCCCATGGGGGTGGCTGTCGATCTCTTTTGGGGGGACCCTGCGATCTTCCTGTCGCTCGGCCACATACTGGGAAAGGTGCCCTTGGCAGATAAGACTCTCGATCTCATCCTTGAGGTGCTTACAATCCCCAGTGTAGTGGCTATGGTCATTGTGGAACTGACAATGCTTGCGATGGCTACGACGTCAAGGGTCAACCTTCATAGGCTCGGGTCGGCAGAGAAGACTTGAGTCCTTGATTTCTTGGTAGATCTCGTAGACAGGAGTGGATAGACGAGTGTACCGCTCAAACTTCTGGGGAGGTTCCTTGGGGTCCCCATCTTGGTTTCTTCTTTTTTCTTGCCCCGAGGCTTGCTCGGATAGTCATTTCTTGTCTCCTTCTCACCCCGAGATTGTTGGGTCTTGGCAAGCATTGAGGACTTCTTCGCACTCTACCTCGTGCAGAGCTAGGGTCACCAAATTGGCGAGGAAGGAGGGAGGGTGGAGAACCAGCTCTTGCCGGAGGTTCTCATCTTGGGTGCCTCCAGTCAGTGCAGTGATGGCTGAGGCGACGTCTAGGCGGGGGATGCGCAAGGCTTCCTACTTAAATCGGTTGATGTAAGCTCGTAACTTTTCCCATTATGCCTGCTTTAGTACCACTAGCCCCGCGATCAACCTTGGAGGGCTGCCACCAGCGAAGCTTTCCTTGAATAGTCTCCCGAACTGTCTGAAGTTGCAGATGCTACTGGGGGCGAGTGCTCGGAACCAAGCTTGAGCTCCCTGGATCAAGGAGTTCGTGAACACTCGGCACTTGACAACGTCATCAAAGTGTCAAAACTATCATAATGGTCGGCTGGCTCGCCCTGGCCGTCGTAGGACTTGAAGGTCAGTAGTGAGACTCTCATAAAAGTTCTTCATTTTTAAGTTCTCTACAACTTCTTCTTCTACATCATCTTCTAATTCCTTCTTGTTTTCAAGTTATTGAAGCCCTCCGGGTAACTCGGATAAATCAAAGAACATATCCCTTGCATGTTGTCTCTCCCTTCTAATATGGCCCTCTCAAGGCGGCGCCTCTCCTCGGGCAGTGAGGGATCGTCAGCCTCCATGCCGATCGGTACAAAGCTCTGAAGAAAACAGTAGAGGTGACGGTCCAAGGGGTAGTGACGTGGATAGCCCCCCGAACGATCATAGGTATAGAGGTCGTCCCGTCTCGTAATATGAGACACGTCCACGAGGCCTTCAGCCTCCCCAGCGCTCTCAATCGGGCCATCAACGACCCATAAGTAGCCAAAGTCCAACCGGCTGAAATTATTATCATCAATGACGCGGGGAGGGAAAGGCGGCATGCGCCGGTCGGTGCGCCCAACCCAGCACTCATCAGCGCCCCTGGCCCTCGACCTCCTCGGCCGACTTCCATCTCCGCTGCTGCGAGCCATCCCTAAAAGTACGGAGAAAAGGAAAACGGGAGAGAAACGCCAGGCCAAAACATCCCGGGACAACAGTTTAATCGTTGAATGCATTTTCGTCCGAGAAAGGTACAATGTCTATACAAAGGACGTGTGATGAAATCCCCTTTAAAGGGCACGGGCCATTTGCCCCCGCCTCCAGCCGTGACGGACGTCCCGTGCTGGCCATTTGTTGAACCCGATTTTTTTTGAAATATTTTGAGAATTTTAGTACGAAACAACCGACGAAAATATGGCGTAGCGTCAACGCCGTCGAATTGCGAAGTATCTCTGCGATTTAGGGTCCATTTGTCCGACAACTCACAACCACAAACGACGTCGCAGCAAGGACCTGTCAAAGTAGCCGAGCAAGTGTATCACACGGCACGGATAGATGCAAGGATTCCTCTCCACGCGGCGAAGCGCAAACAAACGACAAAACAAGACGATCCTTCGTTCCTGTGCGAGTCTCCACCAACGCATTGCTGCCACGGGACGAGAATTGGACCTCAGGGAGCAATATATGTTGTACGAGACTTCTCCTCAACCCAGGGTGACAGAAACGAGGGAAAAAGACCCCGAGAGGGGCCAAAAGGGGGACACCGAGGTCAAATGACCCCTTTGGGAGACCGGTGGGCTCCGCCCACCCTGCGGGGGGGTCGCACCCACCCCGCTGGGCCCAGCGGGGTCGCCCACCCCCGCGGGGGGGCGACCCACCCTGCTGGGACCCAACGGGGCCACCCGACCCCTCTGACGATCTCTTTCTGTCTCTTTCTTTTGATGGCTACTCTTCCTCACAACTTTCTCTGAAATGGCTCACAGCAACTCACTTTTCTCGCAGCAGCTCTCTCCTCTCTATTTCTTTCTTCTTTTCTGCTCTCATGATCTATGGTTGTTCTTCTCATCTGTTGTCTTCTACTTCTCAGAGATCCTCTTCTATGTATACCAGCAAGCTGGATGGCGTGGACCCCACATAGCTTGGCTCAGATGCATGGAGGGAGAATTCCAGCCAAATAGCTTTATCAAAACTGTGCTCTTCGAAGGTCCATGTGTCAGAAGTAAAGGAAGAAGCTGATCGACATGTCAATACTTCAGAGTAGCCTCTCGCCTTTGGATCATGTGCCACTCCTCAGCTTCCTTAAGTCCCACGTGAGATTAATGCGGTCTGACTTTATGCAACCCAGGTGTTCAATCAATAGTCTGGGTTAGTCCTTAATGGCTTGGTTTGTCCTTTTAGACATGTTTTCCTTCCCTTCCTTCCTTTCCCCTAATCCCTTTTGACTATATCAATATAGAAATAAACAAGAATGAAGCTAGAAGGGAGGAGGGATGTGAGTATGTGATCGTGATCGCCACTAAGGTTTGGAATGCAAAGGAGTGCACCCTTACCTTGGAAAAGGGAGAAGACACTCGCCAGAAGTAGCACTGACAGAAATACACGGTCGAGAAGGGACCGCCCTGTGGATCACACGGTCGCTCGATAGACTGCCCACCACTGCTGGAAAGAACGCGAGACAAAGCCTGGCTGACGATAGGACTGTCCGGAGGAGGCTGCAGGAAGAAGTGGAATGGCATGATGGGGACCGCTCTATCCTTCAGACGGACAGGATGAAGACCGTTCAGTGCCGCCAGGGTTCAAGTTGTAGGATCTGAACCTCCACCCCTTCTGGCTGGCCAGAGGGAGTGGGCCTCGTGCTAGGGTGATTGCTGACCTACAAAACACGTGGAGAACACATGAAACAAACCCAAATTAGAACTGAGAAGTGTAGTAACTATAGAAGAAAATGGAAACTAAACATAATAACATAGGACAGGGGATACTTGGGGGTTTTTAAACCCCTGAGGCCATGGAAAACAATAGGAATGTGTGTGAATGACAGTGCAATGATGAAAAATGTGAGAAGAAAGATGAAAGGACAATCATGCAATGAAGAAGCCAATGGTGGGACAATTAAACTAAGATCTGACACATGATTTTGCTATTTTCTCCAGTGAGGTCGACCTGCTGAACCTGTAAGGTCGACACTGCTTCAGGAATTCTAGCTCAAAATGGTTTCTGGAATGACTCTAGTGTCGGCCTCTTGCAATGGTGGTGTCTACTCCGCTTTGAATTTGAGTGATTACAACATCTTCTTATTGAAACCCTGATTTTGATGATGTCATACTATGAATCATATGGTGGCAAAATTACCTCAATAATGATTGATTGAGCTGTAACTTTTTTTCTTATTTTGGATGCCATTCAGACTGGTCTTGCATCTTAATAAATGATTAGGAACATAAGGTCGATGCATATGTAGACAGTCAGTCATGCAGGTCGATGCAGGTAAACATTGCATTCAAAGCAGGTCGATGTAGTTAAGCATTGCATTCAAATCAGGTCGATGCAGCTTTGTATTTTAATGGAATCAGGTCGATGCGCATTTAAGCTTGTAGCTTGAAAAGTCGATGCACAAACTCGCATGAAGTCTGTTAGGTCGATGCATGTTTACTCCTTTAGTCTATCAAGTCAGTGCACTAGAGGACCTTGTGTTCAGCAAGACTGGTGCACTAGAGGACCTTATGTTCAGCAAGGCCGGTGCACTAGAGGACCTTATGTTCAGCAAGGTCGATGCATATAAATGCATTCGATCTACAAGGTCGATGCACATGAAAGTGTTATGTCCATCAGGTTGATGCACATGCAGCAACATGGTTTATCAAGTCGATGCACATATAGAGTTTAGGTCATAACAGGTCGATGCACATATGTTATTCACTAGACTCAGGTCAAAGCATTCATGTTTGCTTAAGACATCAGGTCGATGCATAATCTCTAACTGTACTAGCCATCACCTTGACTGGTCAGTGCAACCACACTTGTTTTAGCTCGATTGGACAATCTGTGTTTCACATAGTTCGGTGCATCCCCATAAGTCTTGGCTTCATCCATCCTCACTTGGCATATCAGGTCTACCTGTGGATTAAACAGGTCGATGCAACTGCAGTTGATCTACTACATTCGTGCTGAGGTATACTCTTACAAGTCGATGCACTTGATGAATGCATCAACACATCTATACTATTTCATGCTACATGTTACTATCTGATTTTCATAGCTCTGGGTTTATTTTGCTTATCTTTATAAATATACATAAACTACATTCCTCAGGCATTTTCTTTCTATACCTCAGGGTAGGGGCGTCAGGGCAACCAGACCACAACTTGGATGAAAGGGCATGTAACGGACCTATATAGGTGCGTTACACCAGCCTAATTCACCAAGACAGGTGCGCTAGGGCCAACAGACCTAAAACCACTACACGGATCATGTAATGCACCAGGCTAGAGGCGTTACACAACGTGACGCACAAGGGGAGGTCTGTCAGGGCTAACCGACTGACCCGATCTTCGAGACAGACACGATCATCGAGGAACTGGTAGTCACAGTCCTCGAAAACCATAGCACGTAATGCACCAAGCCAGGCACGCTATAGCCATGTGACGGTCCCACTATGGTCTGTCACACCCAGAATGTAACGCACCACCCTAGGCGCGTTACAGCCATGTGACGGTCCTGTACTAGTCCGTCACACCAACCCAGTCTTGAAGAACACAAAATGACCAACCGTTGTGCTAGTCTATCGTGGGACCGTCACATAGTGTGACGGTCATTGGAATGACCGTTACACAAAATCGGCGAGCAAAATAGGAGAACGGTCGAATCGGCCCGTTCTATGCCCCATTCACGCCAAAGCGCAGGGGAAACACAGCCACACGTTGATACAACACTCCTGGGGGCTACAAACACCGCATGCACGCATTAAAACGCAAGATCGGGGCGATTCCGACGAATCAACCCTAAATGAGTCACTAGGGTTCCCAGACTCCTACCGGCCCCAAATGACAACTGATCGACACGAAACTAGCAGGAATGGGATCCTGACATTCCAGCGGTCGTTTTGACACTAATTAGGCTAAGAATGGTTGCCATTTTTCGACGAATCCTACAAACCCCAAAAACTATGATTTTCACTAAACAGGCTCGATCTCCCCCGATCAGGCAGCAAACCGTGCACAGGAGTAGGGAAAACGTGCAGAACGAAGTAGCGATTCGTCTCCCTACCTCCACCAAAGAAACCGAGCACCGAGACGACTAAACCGTGCCGAAAATCACAACCCGAATCGAACTACCAACTTTGAATTCACTGTTTGGGATCGTGCCAAAATCGCACTGATCCTCACTCCACCACGCATCTCTGCAGCTTCCTGGCGTCGTCACCTCGCCCATGGTTGCCTCCGCCTGCAGCCAGAGCCGAGAGGGTGAGAGACCGAGAGAGAATGGGAGTGAGAGTGTGAGAGCGTGAGAGTGAGAGGAGAGTGAGGGTGGGGGGTTAAATAAATATGATATATCAGATGTAGTATCAGACGGAGATAGTGGGAATTTAAGACTAGCAGTCAGTTTCACAAACCACTTAAAACGCCACAACAACTGCGTCAAGATTGCAACCATTTTTTGATCCAATCGAGATGCACAGATGTATGCCCTCGAACCCATTTCCTACTGACAAACATTTGTCGTTTGGGCGCAAGTCAAGAAAAAAAAGGCATCTATATTTCCATGTGAGGGAACGGCAGCAACAGATTTTTGACGTGCCCGCGGTTATGTCTGAATTATTTCCAAATTATACAATCATACGAAATATCCGATGTTACTCACGTGAAATAAAGATGCAAGATCATGAAATCCGTCTTCCCTCTTCCTGGTGATCCTCAAGAAAACATTGACCTGCACCACCCAGAAGCCACTGTTTGGAAGTACAACCACAAGCTGAAGTCTACATCGCTGATTTGATTCATACCTTGCAAGGTGAGAAGAGGGTTAACCTCGACAGTCCTGAGCTCTTATCAGCCTCATCCGCCCACCTGTTTACCTTGCCCTCTGGGTCGTACACTATCTACAAAACAAGAAAACCCATCCACCCAACCCACCCCAAACAAGCACAAACTCAAATTTCATCACGTGTCATTGCTTGAATTCCAAACTACACAAAGAAACAGCACCCCAAATTGCCGCGTGCGGGCGTACCTCCACCTGCCTCCTGCCGGAACCGGCGTCCAAGGCCACAACTTTCCGGCATGGGTACCTGCAAAATTGGCTCTTTCGATCGTCGGAGCAGGACCCACGTCGGAAAAGCGAAGGAAGAGCCGCCTTCTTCCCGGGGAGCGGGCCATTGGGCTTCCTGACAAGTGTGGGATAGACACTCTGGGAGGAGAGGCGCTGGGCGGACGCCATACGAACGCAAGGAAAGTGCAAATGGGGTGCGAGCGAATCGCCGACTGAGGGCGGCTTTTAGGTGGAGAACATGATCTCGGTAGGCTTCCGTGGGGGAGAACTGGAGCTGGAGCCACCTTTAAACGCAGCTGAGAGAAGGATTCCAACGCGCACCCCTGCGGCCGCCTTCGAATCTTTGTTATCGTCGCCTTCACTTCATTGAGTGTCAAGGTAGCCTCCCTTCATCCCAAAGTCAAAAGTTTAAAAAACATTCTTTCTCTTTGGACTCATTTCACATTGGAGATAGAGAACAGTTTGGTGACTAAGGGCGCGTTTGATAAAACACAGGGGTGAGCCTCATTTCATAGGCTCAGTAGGGATCCCGCGGACCCCCACCTCGCACGAAAGAAACAAGGTAGGAAATGCAAGTAGCACGAGAGTAACACCACCTAACAGGAGTATGATAGAACCAACAGGCAGTAATAAATAAATGGAAAAACTACCTAACTAATCACACCGTACGATCAACCTCAGTCTGACAAAACTCGAGTCTGTACCTGCCAGTAGACAGGAGCACCACCCACTAGAAGAACGACCGGATGCGTCCCCTGACGTCTTACATCGCATCACGAGTGTCTAGCTACAACGTCCCAGGCGGAGACAGAGACACACTCAGTAACCAGTACCACAAATAAGGACTAGCTAGGGTCACGCTCGCCAGCGCTGTCCGATGCCCCCAACCTCGTGTGCACACTCAGACCATACGCCTTAGGCCTGTCCTGTAGTTGGTTATTCCCCCTAAGTCGGGACTCGACTGTACATGGGGGCCCTACAGTAACTAGCCTAACAACCGTCTCCCTCGGGTCAGCCGCTCCACCATTCTCGGGTGGGTCAGCACGCGCATGCCGTAAGAAGGCTACGACTAGTGGACGTGTCACCGGAGGAGTGGACTCTCCAGTCAGTGGAAAACAATGCCTAAATTGAACAAGTACGAGGACAACTCCTCGTACTGACATCGACTCACGGAGACACGAGCCAAGAACATAAACTCCCGGGGCCCCACGGCACCTTAACACATGGCCCCCACATTATGCCCAGCATCAGTGGGATCACGGGTCAGCACGTGAATGGAGGTCCGCTCACCCGGGACTCGAATCGACATGAAAGGAACCATCGGTTAGACAGACCACAGTAAACGGTCCACCCTGGGCCGTTCCTGGGTAAACGGACGGTCAATGGACTGCCTCAGAACTCAAACGGTTCTTCACAGGCCATTTGATATTCTGGCACGGTCACCCACGAACCGCCTATAGACAGATGCAAACGGTCCTCATAGGGCCATGTAAGGTATACACGGCCCATCCCTGGACCGCTCTAGAGAGTGAACGGCCTCCCAGGGACCGTTCAGGCTCTGGGCAAGATCAGAATATACACGGTTTCCCTCGGACTGTGTAGACACACACGGTCATATCTTGACCGTGAGAGACATTGAACGGTCCCCCAGGGGCCGTCCAACCTCAAAACAGAATGGGAATACAAATTGCCACGCTACAGACACTACTATGTGTAAGCACAGACTTTAAAACACTAGACAATGCATGTGCACATACCTCCTTTATGCATGTGCACAGACCTCGACTTAATGTGCAGAGACCTAATGCGTAAGACATGCTTAGACTTGTATGTGCAAGGACTTCTATACATGTGCAGACCTGAATTCCAAATGTGCACAGACCCTATATGCTGGAGAGCAAAAGAAGCATCAACCTTATGTGCTGACTAACAAAATGTGCACTGACATTGTATGCAGTCTAAAAAAATGTGCACCGACCTTATATGCAGTCAAACAAAATATGCACCGACCTTGTAAATGACTAAAGCAGATGTGCATTGACCTTATAAATGACTAAGGCAGATGTGCATCGACCTTAGTATGCACAGATGACTAAGTGCACCGACCTTAGTATGCAACATGCAACATGCAACATGTGCATCGACCTTAGTATGCAGGATGCAAAATGTGCATCGACCTTATAAATGACTAAGGAAGATGTGCATCGACCTTATAGATGACTAAAGCAGATGTGCTTCGACCTTATAGATGACTAAGGTAAATGTGGATCGACCTTACATGCTATCGCTAACACATGTGCACCGACCTGACCTTTCTAAATGTAAATGTGCACAGACCTCATGCTTCACATGTTCACAACCCTTCAGCAACATGCACCGACCTTACTCTTTGCTAGTGAAAAGTGCATCGACCTTCCCTTAGACAGATGGAAAATATGCATCGACCTATCTTCAGGCAGATGCAAAATGTGCATCGACCTGTCTTCAGGCAGTGGTAAAAAATGCATCGACCTTAGTGAGTACACGTACACACTAGCATCGACATTATTATGCAGCAACAAGAGTATGCATCAACCTAAGTACATGAAAATTCACTGACATGCTTAACTGAGAAATGTATGGATGCATCGATTGATGAGTTATAAAAATGAAGGATGCAACCCAATGATGCATTGACTCATTGAATATAACAAATGATAGTGCGTTGTCCTACATGTTTATGATTGCATGTATATGCATTAGTCTTGTATGACACAATGCATCATAGACCTGTATGATAGAATGTTATAAGTCTACATCAACCTTGTATGAATGACCTGCTTTGACCCGAATTTAAGTGAAAACATAGGATGCATGAATGCACAGGATGCATCAACGTGAAGAATCACACCTTATCACAGCAACTTAACTTTGTGCTGATGCTGGTGCTCTCTTTCTTTGCACTTTGGCTTCTTGTGATCGGTTGTTCGCTGGATCAGTACTCATGACGTGCTATTTGTGATTTTTATGAATTGCGATGTCACCGAGTGTGTGCTGAGATGTGGATACCGAGATATCTCTGATGCTTGTGTGTGTTGTATGAGTGCGTAGTGGAAGCATGTGGGCTAATAACCCACAGGCTGAGGATCGTTGTCATAAGATTCTGTCCAGTTGAGAGAATTATCTTCCTCGATGTGACTTCATCTTGGCTTCCCGTGCCTTGATGTCGTCTATTGCCATGCTATTGCTAGAGTCCTTCTGGTGTTGGCATTGGCATTTGTGAGTATTGGGGAATCTGTCAGCATTCCTGCTAATTGAGTACCCTCTGCTCTGCATTATATTTCTTGGGTGTTGTGTCTTCGAGGCGTTATCATGGTCCTTGACACGCATTTCCCCAAGATTGTCATTTTCTCGTTGTCGTGGGTCTTTTCTTGGTAAGCTGCTCGATGCATGACTCGTTCTCTGTGGTTGTGCGTTCAACTATTATTGTGCCTTGATGTGACCCAGCTTATAGTTGTGTTCCATAGTTCTGTGTTTCAGTACGGAGCCAGGATCCTGTAGGTGCTGCCGTTGTTGTTGTTTTAGTGCTATTTCTCTATGATTTTACGTGTCTATCTTGGCACTGTATGGACTGTGATCTTGTCGGTTAGCTTTGCTATACTCTTCTCTTCTGGTAGAGGTAGCTTGAGACTCGATCGGAGGTAATATCTGAGTGAGGACTGACTTGATTATGTCTGTGGTCCGGTGCTGTTGTCGTTGGTATCCTGTGTGCCAGGTGTTTTCTGTCGCCTTTGGCACTAGAGCAGATAATGTTGTTGAGCTGTCAGCTGTAAGGATTATGTCTCCTTGTTTAAGCTGATGCTTTCCGTATCTATCGTCTTGTTCCTTCGAGATCTGTTGTCATGGCATGTGTCGTGTCTCTTTCCTTGTGAGACGTAAGCAACGTTGCCTTGTTCGGAGGTGTTGGACTTGTGTCGAGCTCGGTCTCGAGCGTGTACTTGTGATTATGGTCTGACTTTGTTCCTCTGAGCGGTGTTTCTCGTGATTCGTGTTAGTGTCGTTCGGTTGTTCTTCCCTGCTTCTCCTTTGCTTAGTCCTTAAATTTTGAGGATGAAATTTCTTAAAGGAGGGGAGGATGTAGTACACTGTCACGAGGCATACCCTGGCATTGGCAAGCTAGCCACAAAAGATCCTCTGATCGAGATGCACCACCTCAAGGCGAAGCATTGCACCTGAAAAAGCAGGGAGTGAGTCTCATCTCATTAGCTCAATAAGGGTCTCATGGATTCCCACCACAACGAAAGTGGTAAGCAGTAACAACAGTAGCAGTAGTAGTAATAACAACAATAACAAGAGCAACAATAGTGGCAAAGTAACTATAATATCAACAATATCAACGGTGGTGCCTAGAACAATAGAATAGTAAAATGGCAAAATTATAGTCTCTACGCTACTCCTACCCTCATAAGAGAATCACGATCTTGAGTCAAAACTGTCGATCTAAGGAAGGTCTATTAGGAACAATAAATATAATAAGACCTTCCTTAAGTCAGGGCGTCACAATGTAGGACTGCTGAGAGAACCTACGAAAACATATATCGTACAAACTGTCCTCATAAATAGGAGCCACTATAGAAACCATGTCGCTGAAACATCCTATCCTAGCTACCGAGAGAACCCTAACAATGCTATCGGGAAGCCTCAACCTCGTAGTTGAGAAGTCACGCTAAAGTCACTTGGTCAAAATGCGCTAACCCTACTCTGGGAGAACCATGGCTCATGGTCGAGAACTAAACCCATGGGTGACTAAAGTACTCATGTGTGAGCACCAATCAGATGCATCCACTGATGTCTTAAACCACAACTACTCTCCCTGGCCTGCCCACCTCTCCCAGAGAGTGAGGCAAGGGACTGGGTCAAATGCATCCCAAATGCCTTACACCACCCACCATACTCACGCCTGCACGCCTCTCCCAGAGAGTTAGGCAGAGTCGCAACAATAACATAAGGACTAGCTGGGGTCACGCCCGTCAGCTTGTGTCCCTTGCCCCCAATCAGATGTGCACATACTGAGTATCTACTCTAAGTTAGGTCCTCTAGCTAGTTTTTCCCCCAGTCGGACTCTAGATGCTAAGACAAGGGGCCCTATGGTAACCAGCTTAAAAATTATCTCATCAAGAATAGCTCTCGACCATGTGGTCGAACGTGTCGCCACTTAGTAAGTAACACTCATGGCTCAACCGGTACATGCACGACTAATGGGGGCATTCCTTCTCCCTCCACATTTTTTCAAAGATTGGATTGTTCGTCAGTGTATGCCATTATGTTCGTCATGTATTTCTGAGTCTAGTGGCTCCTTATGACCCCGACGCCTCTTGCCAAGACCAGCTTCCTTGAGTAGCTTCTTGAGCTTCGAGCCAAGGGATGATGACTCTGATGCTGAAGCCACAGACTGAGCTGCCCCTGAACCACCTGCTAAGGGCTGGACGGTACTCTGCTACTGCACGTCCATCGGCTGACTGAAACCTGCCTGAGCCTTACCTGCACTGCCGTGCCCTTGGACCTTCTGCAAATCTCTCTCCAGCGCCGCTGCTGCCTTGCAAGCTACATCTAGGTTAGCCAATCCCAATGCAAGAAGGGGATGCCTCAACTCTAACCTCAGACCTCCCACAAACTGCCCAGTCTTCACTTCCTCATCTGTCATAATATGAGACGCATAACGGCCCAACTCAATAAACCTGGATTGGTACTGCATCACTGACATGTCACCCTGGGTCAACTCCAAGAACTCGCGCAGCCTCTGAGACCTGATGAAAGACGGACAGAAAATATGCTCAAAAGTTGTGACGAACTCCTGCCACGTGATCTGCCAAAGAGGACGAGACTGGAACACTGCTCCCCATTCTGACGTCCACCAAGATCGAGCTAATCCCTGCAATCGATGCGTAGCCAATACCACCTTCTCCTCCTCATCACACTCCATCGCACTGAAGATCCTCTCAAAATAATCCAGCCACTCCCTGGCCACCTCTGGATCTGGCTGCCCGCTGAAAGGAGGCGATTGGAACTACAATAACTCCTTCAGCACACGACCATGACCACCTCGAGATGACGAACCTTCGCCAGCTTCACCTCCCTGCTGCTGAAGAACATACTGAAACATGCCTCGAAACAAATCCTCTGCTCCAAGAACTCGCACACCTCCAGTTGCGCCCTCTGGAATCGTAGCTCTACTCTGCTCCTATGAACCATCACCTGACTCTCCCTACTGGGAACGAGTCCTCCTCCTCGGCGCCATAACTCTCCTGGCATCAAGGAAGCAATCACAAATCAATAAAACACACGGGCCCTAAGCCAGTCGCCGACTGTACAGGACATTCATGGACCTCTGGACCACTGCAATCATTCCAGATTCTTATGTACCTCCACAACCTCGCTCTGATATCAACTGTAGCGACTCGGGATCCGAGTACCGGAAAGGAACAGGCGCGACTCGAATCTCGGCCCGCCTCCCACGAGCCCGAAGACTCGGAAGGGAAGAAAGGATGGTGTGAGAGTGTGTGTGGTGTTTTATTTGTGATTCTCATTAATTGTGATGGCGCCGAGTGTGTACTGAGATGCGGATATCGAGATATCTTTCATTGCCTGTGTGCATTGTATGAGTGCGCAGCGGAAGCGTGTGGGCCGATAACCCACTGGTCAAGAGAATTGCTTCTTCTCGATGTGACTTCATCTTGGCTTCTTATGCCTTGATGTCGTCTATTGTCATGCTGTTGCTGGTAATTTTTTGGAGTTGGCATCGGCAATTGCGAGTGTTGGAGAATTTGTCGGCATTCCTGCTGATTGAGTACCCTCTGCTCCTCTGTATTTTCTCTTGGGTGTTGTGCTCTCGAGGCATGCTTGTACTCCTTGAGATGCTTCCCTTGAGATTATGGTTCTTATTGTCCTTTTCTCATTGTCGTGGGTCTTTCTTGGTGAGCTATCCGATGCATGACTCGTTCCCTGTAGTCGTGTGATCAGCTGCTGTTGTGCCTTGATGTGACCCTCCTTGCAGTTGTGTTTCATGGTTCTGTGTGTTGTACGGAGCCTGAATCCTGCAGGTGCTACCGTATTGTTGTTTCGAGTGTTGTTTCTGTATGATTTTATATTTCTATCTTGGACCATTGTCTTGTCGGTTAGCATTGCTGTGCTCCCCTTCCCAAGTAGAGTTAGCTTGTGACTCGATCAGATGTAATATATGAGTGAGGACTGACGTGATTGTGCTTGTGGTCCAGTGTTGTTGTCATTGGCGTCCTGTGTACTAGGTGTTCCTTGTCACCTTTGGCACTGGGCCGATTATGTGGTCGAGCTTTCAGCTGAGAGGACTGTGCTTCCTTGTTTAAGCTGATGCTTGTCATGTCTGTCGTCCCATTTTTCGTGATCTGTTGTCGTGGCAGTCGTGTCTCTTCTCCTGTGAGACGTAAGCGATGTTGCCCTATTTCGGAGGTGTAAAACTTGTGTTCACTTGTGTCGTGCTCAGTCCTGAGTGTGTGCTCGTGATTATGGTCTGACGATGTTCCTCTGAGCTTTGTGTCTCGTGATTCGTGTCATTTAGTAGTTGTGTCGCCGGGTTGTTCTTCCATGCTTCTCCTTGGTTACTCCTTAAATTTTGAGGATGAAATTTCTTAAAGGAGTGGAAAATGTAATGTCCTGGATCTTTATTGGATCATTATTAGGTCTTCCGGATCCTTTTTGGAGAGTTTCGGATCACTTTTGTAGCTCCCGAGTTGAGTTAGAAAACCCATGTAATAAATAGGAGGAAAATAGCGAAAACCACCCAAAGAAAATGCATAAAAGGAGCGGGCAACGAAAAAATATAATTGGGAGTTCAGATAATAATAATAATAGAATCTATATTGCAGTCCCGTCTCTCCCCGTGACCCGACGCTAAAGGAACAATGATGCTGCCCGTGCTGGCCGCGCCCGAGTCTTGGGAATCATCCCACTGTGGCTACGACCCGACCTTACTTTGGGACGACATTCCGATGCAACCAGACTCGCTTCCTAGGCCGGATCCCTTCCGACCAATTATTGAAATTGTCGTACACTCGGTAGACATTTAAACGGGTTTATTTTTGACATTCGTCGAACGTTGCTATTATGGACCCTCGTCTGAACATGAAATGGTCCGTGAGTGACCAGCACAATCTGAATGGGACGAGAACGTCCTCGTCATCCCCGGATCCCCATGTGGGAATATCGATAGGGCCTTCGTGGGCCATGCCTGGACCTCAGGTCGATCCCGATCGTGGTCACTGTCTGACCCACATCTTTGGCTTATAGTCTGCTCCCTTCGAATACATGTTGGTTTCGGGATTTGATCCCAGGATATCCTCCTCGTTGCCTTTCGACTTTGGAAATATTAATGATGCTCACGCAAGTCTTGCTTCGACCGCGGGGGGCCCACCGCAGTATGGTCGTGGCTTGATTTCGCACCGGGCCGACAGATTCACTGGTTTCCAACCACGCTAACCAGGATTTAACCGAATGTTTCCCGTTCCTCTGAATAGTAAATTTGTCATTTCTCGACATACATATACTCTAGTTTTCCCCATGACGATGACGCTTTTCTTGAGCTGGACACCCGTCCGAACATTAAAATGGTCAACACGTAACTGGCATGGCCCCGAATATTTTCTTCTCACTCTCACGTGAGGGCTTCAGCATTTCTTAATAGACCTTCAGACAATTAATTTTCTGGCCATGAGGCCCTTTTTCCCGACGATTAATCAAGGGTATTCCCTCATATGGGGGATGTAAATGACGTCGTGACCTTTATGGCGCGGCGGGTCTTGGCTCCGACCCGAACCACACAATCACCTGATGAAGTTAGATCGAACGCACCCATTACTCTTCGGAGCCCAAATAAATCGTCACCTAGGTGACTGGCACGCCCTCGCACTAAATAGACAAATAAACCAACCCAACAAACGAAAAGAAGAATACCATGAGCATTGTCTGTTGATTTTAATAGCATGTTTAGTTATGGAATGTTGGTATGGTAGGGTGGTTTGTTAGAAAAACTAGTTTTCCTGCGATTCCCGTCGATTTCGGTCGACCGGGAGGGGTTTAGTTTCGAACTCCACAAGTTCGCAACCCAGTCGGTGTAACGCACCTCCCTTGGTGCGTTATAGTCCCCTGACGCACCGTGCCTGGTGCGTTACTTGAATTGTAACGGGCCACCCTTGATCCGTTACTTGACCATTGAACGTTCCTTTGATGGTTGACTGAGATAGGCGGTTAGTCTGATGGCCCAGCCCTGGTCCATCATAGTCGCGTAATGCGCCATCTTTAGTGCGTTACATTCTATTCAAAACTGTAGATTTTAGGTGTTCGGGTGCCTTTAACGGACCTGGCCGTGTGCGTTAGAGTCATGTAGTGCACTAGCCCTGGTGTGTTACATTTCTTGTTAAAAAACTGTGGATTTCCTAGCGTTCTGGTAAGTGTAACGGCCCCTAGGAGGCGCGTTACATGAGTATAACCCCCCATGCTTGGTGCGTTACAGTCTGTGCCACTGTCTTTGTGTTTTCTGAACTATTTGGGTGACTATAATGGTTCGACACGTCACAAGCAATGTAACACCCCTAACCTGATCCGTCACATCGTGTAACGGGGTGATCTTAGTCTGTTACATCCCCTAGCATTCTAAAAGATGTAAGCTTAGTTCCTAATGCATTTCATTATGCATGTACGCCATGTTTAAACTATTTTATAAAACTATGATATTATTTTAGATCCTGATAGAGTAGCTTTCTCTTTCCTTGTGATGGAGCAACTAGTTGTAGCCCAGCGACCGAAGTGTCGGCCCATCTGGGAAAGGTGGAGGGGTAGTTCCCGCTTAACGGTTTTTAAGCTAGTTTCGTGGGCTCCCGGCCAACAGTAGCATCCTACTGAGGGAGAAAATAGCTAGAGGGCCTGGCTCAGGTAGGAGTCAGTGTGTGAACACGTGGTCAGAGACTTGGACTGACACTGACGAGTGTCACTCTAACTAGTTACTTGGTCTGGTACTTTTACATCGCTCACTTGGAGACTTTAGCCATATGAGTTGCTCGAGATGCAGTATAAGACGTCAGTGGACACATCTGGTCTCTACCTTCTAGTGAGTCTCTTCTTTTTCCTATCACCGGGTTAGTTGAGCTTTCTTCTATTGGTAGATTTGTTCATTTCCTGAACCAAAGTATAGACTGTTGTTTAGTCTTCTTCATCCTCTTTGGAATCAGCATATCCCTTCTTATCCTAATCTATCTCCCTTCCTCCTTTTTGCTGATGGCAAAGGGGGAGACTAGTTTCAGCTGTTTATTTCTCTTCTATTTATTTCTCTTCTCCTCTCTTTTCTCCTCTGGTTTATGGCAAATATGGAAAAGGGGGAGAGGACTGATTCTGATGGCATAGGGGGAGAGATTGAGTTGTTCTTATGGGGAGAGACATTGCGAGTTGTAGAGTTGCAGGTGAGAAAAGGGAAGAGAAACGAAATCATGTTTATTTTGATCAAAGGGGTAGGATTTCATATATTCAGGGGGAGCATCATTAGGATTCAAAGCATGTGCATAGTGTCTGCAATTCCATCTGTATAATCTGACCATCATTCATGTATCATCAAAATATATCAACTTGATTGCATTCATTATTTGGGTTGTCATCATCAAAAAGGGAGAGATTGTTGGAACTCTCCTGGTCTGTCTAGCAGCAGCCTTGTGCTGAAATATTTTGATGATTGGCAACCGTTGTTCTGATGATTAGCAATGGTACTATTTGACTTTGTTGACTGCATAATTGACTCTGTCAATTTTATTTTGATTCGATGATGTGAGTATTTTGATGACTCTTATATGTTAGAGTTCACGTGCATACTGTCTGCATGATCATACTTAGTCTGTGCATTAGAATAATGACGGTGCATCACTTAGTCTAGTTTGCATTGAGTCAGTGCATCCTTAGTTGCTGCAAGCGACTAAGTCCTTGTAGAGTCTGTGCATGCATATAGTGAGTCAGTGCAAGAGCTGTTTGCCGTGCATGACCAAGTCGGTGCAATGCCTCTGTGCATCAGGTATGTCTGTGCACTACTTTTCCTTGCAGTCCATTGAGTCAGTGCAATATTTGCGTCGGGCACTTAGAGTTAGTGCATCACGTCTTAGGTAACTCGGTGCATAAGTGTTCACGCATCCAGTTGCACATTGAGTCTGTGCATAGCTAGCATGCTGCATAAACTAAGTCTGTGCATCTCTCCCATTCCTACATACTCGTAGTCTAAGCAAGGATGCTCTCGGCTACATCAGGTCTGTGCAATACTTGCACGGTGCATACACACACTCGGTGCATTCGATGCATCTCACACACACATAGTGGTGCACTTCGAATCGTAGAGTCACATCAAGTCTGTGCATGTGTGTGTAAACATCACATTGAGTCTGTGCACATCTGGCTGAATGATATATTAACTCCGTGCATTTCTCTATATCTGTCTCGAGCTGACATTTCTTTCTGACATTATGACAGGTACCTTTTCGTGAAGAATAAGAATGACACGTGATCCAAGATTGGAAGAGGTGCCAGGATCATGACGCGTGGAAAATAGTGAGCTGAGATGCTGCCACATGGCCGAGGCATTTGGGCGAGATTCGTGGAGAGCACATGCCCTAATCTCTGCTGCTCCTATAAATAAGAAGCTTCTCCTTCAAGAGAAGATTGATCGTGCCAGAAGAGCAGATTGTGATGTTGAGAGTTGAAGCAGAGAAAGCAAGTGCCTACACGATCTAGATATAAGAAGAATATAGAGAGAGCAGAAAAGAAGGAGAGTTCTGAGAGAAGTGTTTTGAGAGATTTGTGAGAGTTTTGTTATCAAACCCGTGGTTCAGAACCAGGGCTGATTTGCTCAGTGTTGAGCTACATGCCCGTGTGGATTTTGATTTCTTCGTTTGTTTCTTTTTATCTTTAGAAACCCTTTTTCAAACTGTGTGTCAGTAGAGGTTAAGTTGTAATTACTCAGCGGGCAGAGGTGTGGTATCCTTGGGACGGGTGAAGATGTAATTCCCCAGCGGTTGCAGAGGCGGACTCCTATGATCGGCGTAAGCTATGAGGCCCAGCGGTTTGTAGGGTGTTTACCCCGAAGGTGTGGATCAACGGGTTAAGCTTAATTTGTATCATCAGGAAGCCACACTCAGGTTTGAGTGTGGGGTGGACGTAGACCTCGGGTTTAAGGTCGAACCACCTTAAAAACCTTCTGTATACTGTGCGATTACTTTCTATTCTGTGTGTCTTTGTTAATCTCTTTCGCTCACGGTAGATGCTTAGTTAGGATCGTTTCAGTTCAGATCCATTTGAGTTGATATTCTTTGATCGGGTTTGAGTGCTTGCCCACAGTCCTACAGTAGCTTGTTTTAATTCCGCACTTGAGTTTGATGTAGTAAGTTTTAACTGGGTGATCGATCTATTCACCCCCCTCTAGATTGTCTATAGATTCTTGCTGTAGGCATCAGAGCATCCATTCTTTCCTAACATACAGCTCAGAAGGAGTTTTCTTCAGTATGAGCCTTACTATTGTCCTGTTAATGATGTAGCATGTTGTACTTACTGCCTCAGCCCAGAAGTATTTGGGTAGGGAGTTCTCACTTAGCATGGTCCGTGCCATGTCTATCAGCGTTCTGTTCTTCCTCTCCACCACTCCATTCTGTTGAGGCATCCTTGGTGATGAGACATTGTGTGTATATCCCTACTTTTCACAAAACTTGTTGAAATCATGATTCTCAAACTTTCCACCGTGATAACTTTGAATGGTGGTGATAAGATAACATTTGTCATTCTGAACTTTCCTGCAAAAAATTTGAAATTCTGTCACGGCATCATTTTTATTGGCTAACAAGAGCACCCATGTAAATCTGGAGTAGTCATCAACAATCACAAAATTGTAAGATTTTCCTCCTAGGTTAGAAGTCCTAGTTGGACCAAAAAGATCAAGATGCAGCAATTCTAATGGTCTAGCAGTAGACACAATATTTTTATTTTTGAAGGAGCTTCGTGTTTGCTTACCTTTTGTGCAAGACTCACAGATTTTATCACTTTCAAACTTTAATTTTGACAGTCCATTCACTAGATCATGCCTAGATAATTTGGAGATTATCCCAAAACTAACATGACCTAATCTTCGGTGACATAACCATGCATTTTCATGACTCTTTGCTACCAAGCATATAGCAAAGAGTCATCACATGAAACATTGTCAATATCAACAGTATAGACATTATTATTCCTCTTTTCGATAAATTTGATCTCATTTGTGTTCTTATTCATGACAATGCAGTGGGTTTCATCAAAAATAATTTTAAAACCCTTATCACATAATTGACTTATACTCAACAAATTATGATTTAGTCCTTTCACTAAAAGCACATCCTCAATAAGAATTTTAGAATTCTTACCTACGTTTTCGATCCCAATGATTTTACCTTTGTCTTTGCCTCCAAAGACAACTAAACCTCCATCCTTGTCTTGCAGTGTAGAGAACACCTTCTTGTCCCCTGTCATATGCCTTGAACAGCCGCTATCCAAGTACCATTTGCTCCCCCTGGCTTCAAGACATATCTACAAGAAAGAAAATTCTCATGTAATTATTTTTGGTGCTATTCCCATGTGACATGTTTTGGCAAGGCGCTACCCTCCCAAAGATGGCCATTCTTTTCAACGGGAATCTACCGTCGAGGTCAGCAATGCTGACTTTTAGCTTCCTTTCCCATGTAGTGTTTCAAACTTCCTACAGATGCAACCTCCCTTTTTTTTGGTCTCTCTCTCTCTCTCTCTTTTTTGGGGGGGTTTTTATTTTCCATCTTTCTCTCACTCTTTCTCTCTCTCTCTTTTAAATATTTAAAATTATTTACAATATGATAGGCCACCCCTAAACTGCGTAGGGAGGGGATCGCCATGTCACATTCTCCTATGCAAGCGGAGAAGTGACACATGAGGCCGCAAGGAAGGTACCCTATCACGAGGGCTATTTGCTAGTGGTGGTGGTGATGGTTCTGGCTCGGACCTCCTTCATTCCCATAAATACCTCCCTCCTTATTCTCCCCAGGGGCAGCGGGAGCCAAGTGTAAGTTTCTCGGGAGAAGGAGTGGAGAGTTCTTGAGTCTTGGAATGGAAGGCGAATCTTCCCACTCTTCGAAGAGAAGCAGGTCCAGTAGTGGCTCCAGGAGACTCTCTGACCTCGAAGGGCACTTGAGTGAGAGGACCCAGTCACAGCTTGTGAGCGGTCCCCACTTCATTTCTTCGCTCGCTCCTCCCCTTTTCTGACACTCCTTTCTTACTTCTTGTGTATGTGCAGAGCGTGATGAGATCACATATCTCATGGGAGCTAGTGGTGGCCGCATATCGGGGTCTTCCAAACTTTCAGAAAGCCCGGCTAGACGTGATGAGGTTCGGAGCCTTTCTCTGCATCGAGCCGATCAAGCTCAACCTCGCCCTCATCCAAGCATGGCGTGAACAGTGGGACCCAATGAGTCGGGCCTTCCTGATGCCTTGGGGGCACATGGTGCCCAGCCTAGAAGATGTGGTTCGAATCACGGGCCTCAAAGTGGATGGCGAGGAGGTGATCGGTGTCACCTACTCTGATTATAGAGAACTCAGAAGTTCTTAGGGTTGGATCTAGATGATCGGAAGAATAGGTCAGTAGCCAAGGCATCTATCATGGAGGCATTGGGGCTTTCTGATGCTCGTCCACGTGATGATAAGTCTTTGGAAGAGTTCATGGAGAGGGCTAAAAGAGGGTGTCGCGCTGTGTATTGTGTTGACGCCAGCAATTGGGAGAGATCCAACATGGATCTGAGGAGATTTCTCGTTTCTCTCACTCTCCCTCACCCTCTCACTCTTTCTCTCTCCTCCGCCCCCTTCTCTCTCAGTTCGGGCCGTGCCGACCCCGGATCATGACGCAGAGGGTACCATTGGACTCGGCTCGTCGCGAGGATCGCGCTAGTGCTTTCCATTCCCCGTTTCGTGGGGCATGGGAACGGGACGGGTCGGGAGAGGTCGCAGAGCTCTATCGTCTGCATATACATTTTTCGAGGTTATCGTCACGATCGAGGCAGGGGGATGGACTCCTTACTTCGCTAGAATCACTTTGGCACCACATGCATGTCCATGCGTAGGCATTTTCACCATTTTCTATGCAAGTAGCATTTTAGGGTAATTTTAGCTAAAATACTTGGAAAATTCACCATGGCCACTGTATTTACATTTTGATGCCTGTTCTAGTTGTAAAAAGTCATTGTTTAGCTTCCTCTACCCCTTTTTATTTGTTTTCCGCTGATCCGACTCGACCAGAGGGAGTTCGATCTCGAACTTGTCCCTCCCGTTTCCCAGCTGGTATAACGCGCCTTCTAGAGGCCGTTATACCCATAACGGACCCTTTGGGGTGCGTTATGTTCAACATAACGGACCATCACTAGTCCGTCATGTTGAACATAACGGACCGCCTAGGACCGTTATGTGGCCGTTATTTTTGTAGGCCTGTAGGTCGTTTGGCATGACGGACCAGGTCCCGCCCGTCATGTCCACATAACGCCGTTCTCCAGGCGCGTTATGTGGTGTAAAAATTGTGGATTTGTCGGAGGTTTTATGTGTTCGAGTGACTTTAACAGACCGAGCCCGGTGCGTTATAGTCACATAACGCACCAATCTTGGCGCGTTATATTTCGTATGGTTTCAATGATTGTTCGGCTGAGTATAACGCGCAGGGGGAGGCACGTCATACTGGGCATAACGCCTCAGTGATGGCGCGTTATGGTTTGCATGTACGTGAGGTTTTGTTCATTTTATTGCTCGGGTGAGCATAACGGCCTGGGGGAGGCGCGTTATGATCACATAACGCCCCGACCATGGTCCGCTATGCTTTGTTGTTCTGAAAATTTTGGAAAAACATGTCTAATTCCCGTTCAACGCATTCCATGCTACGTCTATGTTATATTCATATTATTTTATGATCAATGGCTCGCTCCTAGAATCCCAATGGAGTGCTTCGACTTCCCATGTGATGGAACCACTAGTCGTAGTCTCCGGTGGTTTCTCCGGCTACGACCCCTGTGGACTTAACAATGGAAGAGGTGGCCATCCAGGAAGAGTGTATTGAAACAGCCGGTCCACCTGTAACAACTGTCACAGAAATGGCTTCCGGAGGCCCAGTAGTAGAAGTGGAAGTAGTGCAGGAAGCAGTCACTGAAGAAGCCAGTCCCCTGCCATCAACTGCCCTAGAAGCAACCCTTACAGACTCAGCAGCAGAGAAGGTAGTGACCCAAGAGGAGAGTGCTGAAGACATAAGCCCTCTGCCAACAATTCCTGAAGAAATAGCTCCAGCAAGAGTTAGCTCCCCCTCCTTGGCTATTCAGGCTGTGATTCATGAAGAGATGGCGGTGGAGAAGACAGCAACCTCGGAGGACATTGTTGAAGAAATCTAGATGTCTCTCTCGGTAGCCCTTCCGTCCTCTTCCTCCAGACCTGATGTCAGACTATGGGTAGATATTAATAGCGAGGTGACCTTTGAAGCAGCCCCAACTGCTTCCTTTGGCTTCACCTCATCAGAGAATTTCATGTGGCAAAATCTAGAGATGCTACGTCAAGTGGTGGAATCTCAGCCGGAGCTAACTTATCTGCAGTTGAAGGAGGTGGCCAACCACTTCACGGCTGGGTTACAAGCGCTGGGTTGCCCTTTGGAGACCTGGACCCAGCGTGTCTTGCTGTTGTTAAAATTTGTACATCGTCGGGACTTCTTGGCACGTGTTATGACTGACAGGCTGGCGGCCCTTAAATTGCAAAGAGCGGAATGTCAGTCTGGGCTGGGGGAAATGGATTTTGATCTCCAAGAATGTCAAGGCACGTTGCAGGCTCTAACCGACCGTGAGCAATTTATATGTAGTCAGATAGATGAACTCGAAGCAGAGCTGACTGATCTCCGGGCTGAGCTGCCATTGGTAAAGACAACCCGATCACAAGCTGCTAAGGAGGTAGCTTTGCTAGAGGGGCAGGTGGTATCTCTTCAGGATGAATCCATCCGGCTCCAGGAGGAGGAGGCTTGCTTACATGATCTGGGAGCTGCTCCATACGTAGGCCTCTTAGCTTTCGAAGACCCACTACTCCATTTTATTGGGGCGTCCTTGGTGATGAAAAATTATGTATGTACCCTTGCTCTTCACAGAATATGCTGAATTCATGATTATCAAATTCTCCACCATGATCACTCTGAATAGTGGTGATGAGGTATCCTCTCAGGTGTTAGTGCATGTGGAGTTGCCTCATTCCCTCAGGATCTTCTCCTAGAGGCAACTCTCATTTCATCTCCTATTTTAATCCTCTGTTTGATTCCCCTCCAGCCATGTCTTCTTATGATCTCTCCCATACCCATGAAGATTCCCTTCCTCAAGGACTTTTGGTGGACCCACCTAGGGTCGTCTCTTTCCAGGGGAGAGAGATGTCTGCCCCTCCTCTCCCATCTACTACTCCTGAGGACACCCAGCCCTCTCTCTCTGATTCATCCAATTTGGCCAGTCAAATGCTGCATATGGTGGCCCAGCTTGATCCCACTCAACTCCATCTTCTTAAACAAGCATTGCAAGGGGCAGATGCCCCACCTTCAGTGCTTTCCCTGGCGTGTCTGTTGCCGCCACTTCCACATCTACAACTATTGGATCAGTTGTTACCTCTGCTGCTATTGATCTCACTCTGGTCTATCCCCAGACTCTTAGATTCTCTAATATGGAAGCGGGCCAGGCCTCTACTTCGGCCCATCAATCTCAGGACAAGGGGAAGACCCAGATCCCCGTGCCTTCCTATTCCGATCCATACACCACTATCTCTCCAGCGCCGCAGGCCCTTGTGGCCCCGGCCGACTTTGCTCGCTTACAGCTAGGGGCAGCCCAGGTTGCCTATTCTGATATGGGCCCTTCCCTAGCCCAATATTCTTCTTACGGGCTCCCCCCTCCATCAGCTTATCCGTCTGCTCCTTATACCGGTTCCGCTCCTCCTACTCCCTCTCCTCTATTCCGGGAACGAGAAATCCTTAAAAAGTGGGCTGCCATGCAGCAACAGATTGATCTCCTCCATAAGAGGGTTGGCCCACAATCCCTCGCTGATATCCCCGTTCCCAATTTCAGGGACATTCGCTTTCCTCCCTAGTTCGAGCTCCCCGTATACCGAAAATATGACGGGAATGGCAACCCATTTATTCATGTCAGGGAGTTCCTTTATGAATCGGCGTAGTTTCAGCACGATGATCGCCTGATGGCATATCTATTCCGTCGATCCCTGGATGGAGTGGCACTTCAATGGTTCTATACTTTACCTCTGGAGGAGGCGGAAAGTTTCAAGATCATGAAAGAGAAGTTTATTCAGAGATTCCAGGATTGGGTTGGTCCCGAGTATTCTTTTACAGACTTAGTTGTAGAAAAGATGAAGGCAGACGAGGACTTTGCTACATATGCAAATAATAAAATATAAAAATTTATTCTTTTCCCCCGTCGGATAGTGCGTCCACACAGCCTCACTAGCACAAGACGGAATGCCAGGACCACGGTCCACTCTCCTACCAAAGCACCTAGCCATGATTACAGCCCACACACGGGAACACACCTTCCACAGTCACTGGACTCTCGCAAGGACAGTCAACACGAGCAGCCCGACACAAGGACTGTCCACAACAGACAGGGGTGGCCCATAAGACTAATCCAGAACTAACAGAACACACCGAACCACTCGGACTCACAAACCACAAGGCCACCCCTCCTACGGACAACCTGAGACACCAAAACATAGAGCACTGGCAAAATGGGCTGAAGGGACCAAGAAGGCCAGGGTGCTGGCCACCTACCCCTGGGCACCCCAGACCATGGGCGGCCACTCTTCTGGCCACCCAAGGGGCTGGGCGGCCAGTGCCCTAGCCACCCACCCTGGGCACCCTGGGTGGCCACTCCTCTGGCCACCCAGGAGCCTGGGCGGCCAGCCCCTTGGCCTCCCAGATTGGGCTTCAATAGACGGGCAACAGAGGGGCAAGACGGCCACCCCGATTGCCACATTGAGCCCTGGGCGGCCAGGCCCATGGCCGCTCGGTGCTAGACGCGGTGGCCACCCTTTTGGCCGCCTCCTACAGTTCCCATGGAAAAACACGAACAAAGCTCGCCCGTGAGCTCAAACCACAACCCAAAACACCACCGAACGAAGGGAAAATGTGGGGGAATCCTCCCTGGATCATTCCACCATTGAAAACCACAAGCCAAGCCAACAATCAAGGCCTCCATGACCAAAACTCATCACTCAACTCCGGCATGCTTAAACCCCAAGAAGAACACCCCAAACTCTTGGCCTCATCGGGCATGGAAACGGTGGGAAACACGCGGTAAGGAGTAGGGAACTGTCCCCCTACCTTAAACCGAGCTTTGAACCTTACCCAAACCTCGAACGGACGATGTCCCCGAGGCCTGCCTCCATGAATGCCGCCGCCACCCCCTCCGGTCCACCACGCCACGCCTCCGGGTTTGTCCTCACCGCACGCCATCGCCGTTATCACGCCACCTCGCGTCCCATCGCTGCCTCCGTCGGCCGTCGAAGGGAGAAGGGAGAGTGAGGGAAAGACGGGGAAACGTGGGAAAGAAAACGGAGGGGGAGAGATCAGGAACGGAGGGGGAAAGGGATAAGGGCGGGGCCCCCAACACCTGATCGCTCAACAATTCAGTCACAACGGTGCCCCCAGCACCCGACTGCTAGCCACTGCAGTCACATCGGGGGCCCCGGCACCTGATCACTCAACAACTCAGTTACAATGGTGCCCCTAGCATCCAAATGTTGGGTCCAGACTAGCTCCGACGACGGCCAACAACTCCAGTCCCACTTGTGCCTATGACACCCGACAATTCCGAGCTCGATGGCCTTTGGTCGCTCCAGTCATGGCGATGCTCACGTCATCCAACTGTTCCAGCCTCAACAGCGCCCGGTCGCTCCAGTGACAAGTGGTGCCTACGTCATTCGGTCACCTCGACCTTGGTGACGCCCAACTACTCTAGTACAACGGTGCCTACGGCACCCCTACTACCCCGACCTAGACACTGTCTCATAACGGGAAGACATTGTGATGCCCATCGGGTGACATCCTATTGAGTCACAGGTCCTCTGACAGACACTATGTACGGATACGGAACTACCCACACAATAACACAATGACCCGGGGACCGTCACGAATGACGAAATTGTCCCGTGGCTTGTAAGCACATGTAATCGGGCTCTCATGCCCCCACATAAATGCCTTTCACGGATCTAAGTCATGTATTCTAGTCAGGGAGCGGATCCCCCGCCTCGCTGGAACCAGTCTCTCTGCCCCCAGTTATCCCTGTTGTGTTGCTGTTGTCCTATCGCTGTTGCATGGACTAAGCCCTCCCGACGTCGCGGCATCCAGGGTCCCTGACTCTCTTCTTCGACAGTAGAAACAAAGGTGTTCGGGCTCCACTCGATGTAAAATAAACACCAACTGCTTGCGGTTGGTGGGGAAAGATGTCCAGTACACAACTCCCCACAGTCACCTGCACACTCATACCTGCGGAACCTCCTTCCCTCCACGTGACACACACATGCTCACGTGCTGTGCCCTGGCGACACATCCCCAGTTAAACATTTGGTTCCACAGGTGATCATCGAGAAATCGACTGGCACGCCTACATTCCATCCAGCCATCCCTGTCCCAGTCTTCCAGAACGATCAATCATACGCCACTCCCTCCAACGCGTTCCTATCGTTCTTTCCACCCTCCTTTCAATACCCATGGAATCCCCGCGTGCCAGATCGATCGATCTCGGCCTTTCGTAAAAGGCGAGTGTACACCTCCGCCGCGAGGGAAAAGGAACCAAAAACGAGAATTAAGGTTAAGACCCCACTGAACGGGTCTTCCCCGGCATGCCCTGAGTGGCATTCGCTGGCACACCCATGGTGGCCTTCCTCGACACACCCTGTAGGTCTCCACCAGCACACCCACTATGGCCTTCCGCGGCACAGTCCAAGCAGCCTTCACCGGTACGCCCATGAGGCCCCTCACCGACACACCCCAGGCGAGTTTCCCCAGCACACTATGTGTTTTCGTTCACTGGCACGCTATGTGCATTGCTCCCTGGCACAACCTTGGTAAAGGCCATTAAGTGTCATGCACGGACAAAACGCATGGGTTAAAATAAAGAGGCTATGATGGATGAAGGTGATGGGAAATGAAGACTACGGGGGACCCTACTAAGGCAAAGAGAACAAAACACCGATGATTTCTCACGAAATTTGGTAGAGTTTCCCCTAGGTCAAAGGTGTAAGGGGAAACACGGGTGCGCGTCGACAAGGAGTGATGGCCCCAGTAAAGTACGGTGGGCCCCGTAGGGTGACACTAGAAGTCCTCAGCAGCTTATGTGTATGTGCCTCTCCCTCTCACCGGTACACCCTGAAGGAAGCCTTCCCCGACGCACCCACTATGACCTTCCCCGGTATGCCCTCAAGGTCTTCACCGGCACACCCTGTGGTGGCCTTCCCCGACACGGTCCCTGACCCTTCGCCGGCACACCCTGTGGTGGCCTTCCCCGGCACGGTCCCTGACCCTTAGCTGACACCGCGGCCTTCCCCGGCACGGTCACCCCATCCACAGTTGTCTTCCCCGACACACCCGGCACTATGGGTGACTGCACCTGCAGTGAAACCCAGAGGAGAGGAAGAGGGAGAAGGAAGAAGAAGAAGAAATGAAGGGGAAGAAGAAGGAGAAGAGAGAGAGGGGGAAGGAGCCTAGGGCTCTGTCGCCCCCCAAAGGCGAAGAAAAGAGAAAGAAGAGAGAAGGAGGGGAAAAGAAGACTGGGGAGAACGAAGAGGAAGAAAGAGGGGGAAGGCCTTCGTGCCCGCCTCCTCACCCCGATGACGTCGACGATGACAAACGACGGCGGCCGCGGTGTCGATGACAGAGAAGACGAGGGGGAGAGGGGGTTCGCCCATCCACTCAACGAAGAGAGAGAAAGGAGAGGGAAAGAGAGAAGTGTTCAAAAGAGAGGGGGTGGCCCGTTCACGCCACCCCCATCCCCTTTTATAGGGGGTTTTCAAAAAAGGTCAAGCATTTGCACAAAGTCCATGCATGTTGTTCGTCTGCTTCTCAAGTCCATGCATGTGTTGGCCACGATGAAAAACATAAGTCTGTGCATGTTTTGGCTTTGTTGAAAACTGAGTCTGTGAATATCATGTTTCATTCAGATTCCAAGTCCGTGCACAATGTTCCTTCCAAGTCCGTGCACATTGTCTACCCAAGTCCGTGCACGTTATCTTCTAACAAACACCGTGCACTTTGTTCTAACTAAGTCCATACACTTTGTTCAAAACAAAGTCTATGCACACATAGTCAGTGCACTTTCTTTTGCTTAATTGAATTGAAAGTCCGTGCATGTTTTTAGTTTGTGTCACACTAAGTCCATGCATAGATAGTCCATGCACATTCTTTATTTCATTGCACGTGAAGTCCGTCCACGTTATTCAAATGAAGTCTGTGCACATTTCCTTAAACTAAGTCCATGCATGCTATTAGTTCTATTACATTTAGAAGTCCATGCATGTTGTGTCCATGCATAAATTGCAAACGCAAGTTCATGGATAAGTAAGCCCGTCCATACTTCATCTTGTCACACAAAGTTCGTGCATTATTTAGACCCATTGCATTTAAAAGTCCGTGCATGTTTTACTCCAGCATACAAAGCCTATGCTTGTGTTGGCCACGATGAAAAACATAAGTCCGTGCATATTTTTGGGTTTGTCAAACAATTGAGTTCGTGCACGTTTTACATCTGCATGTTTTAGTCACCAAGTCTGTGCATCTAAGGTTCATGCACGCTTTGCATCTGCATGTTTTAGTCACCAAGTCTATGCATCTAAGGTTCATGCACATTTCATATCTGTGCAGTGCCAAGTCCATGGACTTTTCGACTTAGAGTCCATGCACATCTGCTTTGTTCACTTAAAGTCCATGCAGATCTAAGTCCGTGCATGTTTTGGTGTGAACACCAAGTCTGTGCAAGTTCTGGTGTGAACACCAAGTCCGTGCACGTTTTGGTTTGACCACCAAAGTTTGTGCATGTTTTTGGTTCGAACATCAAGTCCGTGCATGTTTTGGTTTGACCACCAACTCCGTGCATGTTTTGGTTTGAATGAGCTAAAGTCTGTGCAGATCACAAGTCCGTGCACATCTCCAAGTCTGTGCAGATCACAAGTCCATGCACTTTCTCCAAACCAAGTCCGTGCATGTTTTGTCCTGAACAACAAAGTCCGTGCATCGATCGCTCCGACCACCCTTACCCTCTCCTCGGCAAGCCACCCCCGCCTCCCTCTCTACCACCTGCGCCAACCTCCACGCCAGCCACCATCTCCACTACACCAATCCCCCACGGTCATCGCGGACCTCCCACTCTGTGTGCTCACTGACCTCTATCGCCACCACTGCGAAGCCTCCACATCTCACACCTCTGTCGCCGCCACAACCCCCACTCCATAACTGTTATCACTTCTGTCCCCCCAGTCCTGCTTACCTCCCCACTGTGACCACGTCGGCCGCAATCGTCATGAGCACCCCTCCCCGTCATGGCCACACCAACCCATGCACCCCTCATTGCCTTGAGCACACCGACCGCCACCACCCTCGCTGCGATAGTCGCCCTCCACTGTTCCCCTCCGCCTCATCCCTGCTAACTCCTCCCTGTTGGCCCAGAGAGATGACAGACAAGAAGGGGGGTTGAATTGTCTCTGTTACTGAGATGGTAGAATTTCAAAACTTTCTTTGTTAAACACGGTGAAATTAAAATAAATAGTGTTGATTAGCCTAAGCAGATGTGAGATCTAAATATTCTCTCGATCTTTCTGATCCCACACGACTTAACAATGCTAATAACAATTCAATCCAAGCAAACCACAGATAGGAGAGATAGCAGCGTGTGATAGTGTAGTGAATTAAAAACCTATATAGTGATCCTATGAATAGAGATAGAAGACAAGGACAATCGCACAACCAATCACATATAACACAGGGTTTTTAAGGTGGCTTGGGACCACGACGGGCTCCCTACGTCCACCACTCACCCAACCGGGTGAGGCTTCACTCCACGCTACTTTCGTAGCAACACGGGGACGAGAACCAACCACACACGCTGCTTCCGCAGCAGTACACACACGGGGACAAGCCCCAACACACTGCCACCATAGCACACACACACACACGTCGGGGAACACGCCCTGGACACTTAAACCACGAGGAGACGCAGCTCCGCCCACACACACAGTAGTATTCTGAGTTTAATGAACACAAAGGATATACCATAAATGCTCACAGCAATTAATAACCCAAGAAGGACATCATAAAGAGATGAACTAGAGATAAAGAATGTTTCCCCCTTTTTCTTGAATGGCCATGGAATGTTTTCCTTGAAGCACCATCGAAGAGAGTTCAATCCGAAGCTGGTTGGAGTAGTCGGTGATCATCCTTTAGGATCCAGAACACGACAAGCGAGAGGCGTAACAGTACCAGAACCAAGTACTAGTCAGAGTAACACTCGTCAGTGTCAGTCCAAGTCTCTGACCATGTGTGCGCACGCTGACTCCTGCCTAGAGCCAGGCCTCTATCTAGCATTCCCCTCCGTAGGATGCTACGGTTGGACCGGGGCCCACGAAACTAGCTTAAAAATCGTACAATGGGACTACCCCTCCACCTCTCCCTGGTGGGCCGACTCTAGAGGTCACTGGGCTACGACTAGTGGTTCCATCACAAGGAAAGAGAAAGTAATTCCATCACGATATAAAATATACCACAGTTTTATAAAATACCTTAAACATGGCGATAATGCGGTAATTAAATGCATAATAACATTAATATGCAACCATTAGATTCTACAAGTACTATACGGTTTTAACCCGGCTACTCAATGACTGAGCAGTCGAGCAACTGACCAGGCAAGGGGCCTACGCGGTTAGGTCTTAGCCGCTCAACGCCATACTGGAACCTGTTCCGCAAGCCCTACGCGGCTACGGAAGGTCCTCTCAAGGGGAGTGCCGCTCAAGGGGCTGCATGGCTTGGGATTAGCCGCTCAACGACCAACGCCACATCGGGTCCTAAGGGCTACATGGCTGGGAACAAGCCGCTCAAGAGTTAGGCAGTTAGGGTCTAGCCGCTTCGAGGGACGAAGGGTCCCCTAGGCGGTTGGGCGACAGGTCGTTCAAGTGGATTGAACGGACAGACCTTGGCCGCACTAGTTCACTCCACCCTACTGTTCAAGGGAGCTACACAGTAGAGAGTGTACCGTGTAGGGTCTACGATAGTCCAAGTTGGACCTTCCAAGGGTTTTAAGCGGTCTGGAGTGGACCGCGCACTACGGAATAGTCACGGGGTGGCCGCGCCATTACTGCAGTGATGGGAATGGGTTGTCTAGACTAGAAACCCCTCCCAATCGACTCGGATCGTCGGGAAGCAAATTTTAAACAAACCTGCCAAACCCATACAATAATTCTACAGCTATGCATGCCATCAAAACTTAAAGACGATGCCTATGGAGTCAATTTCAAGAAATTAGACTAAAATATACTAACATTGGTTTATAGACAGAAAATAAGGAAAATGGCATCAGACGGCGATGCATGGGGTACCAATGCACTCCTAGCGAGACAAGGATTCCATCCCCCTACCTATTGCGCGACGAGGCTGGCGTTCCGATTTTCAGCTAATACTCCCTAGCTCTCTGAAGCACCTTAGCCAAAATAGCGGGGTGTTTCTCTTTGGTCCTTGACTTCACCAAAATATCATCCACGTAGGCTTCCGTATATACATGCATCATATCGTGGAATATGTCCATCATCGCCCTTTGATAAGTGGCGCTTGCATTCTTTAATCCAAATGGCATTACCACATAGCAATAAGTGCCCCAAAGCATGGTGAAGGAGGTTTTCTCTTGATCTTCCAGAGCTAGACTGATTTGGTTATAACCAGACTAACCATCCATGAACGACAAAGTTTCATACCCGATTGTGTTATCCACCAATACATCTATGTGAGGCAGTGAAAAATCATCCTTGGGACATGCTTTATTTAGATCCCTGAAATCAATACAATTTTGAACCTTTCCATCCTTTTTGATAACATGGACTATATTTGCCACCCACTGAGGATATAAGACAACTCGAATAAACCTGGCCTTATGCAACTTATCAACTTCTTCTTTCATCCTCAAGGCCATGTGGGGGTGAAATCTTCTTAATTTCTGTTTCATGGGTGTTGCCCCTGGCTTAAGCACAAGTTGATGTTCCACCAAAGAGGGGTCAAGACCCGACATATCCTCGTATGACCAGGTAAAAGAATCGCTATAGTCCCTTAGAACCTTAATCAATTCCTCTTCAACTTCAGGAGGGAGATTAGCAGAAATGATGATAGGCCTGGGGTCCTCATTAATTCTGATATTAATTTCCTTTGTAGGTTCATCCACTGCCAATGATGGCTCATCAAATCTCTTTAATCCTTGTCGATATAAGTCGGCAATGTCATGTACATCACTATCCTCAAGATCAGCTCGGTCTTTTTCCTCCATAATTTCATAAACACCCAATCCGTCATCGCTCCACACCCCGTTTTGCTCCTCATCTTCTTCTAATACAATCGTCATTGCCATGAATTCTGGGCACTTGAGAAGAGCATGACATCGCTGGGCTAAATCTTGTAAAAACCTATGAGGAACGGATTTGGAATGATGCACTGACAGGCGTGGCTCAGGCGTGGAGGGAGGGTTGGACGCACTAGAACAAGACCCTACTTCTCTAGGCCAGATAGACTCTACATCCCTAGACTCAATAGACCCTAGATCTAACCTAGGAGAGAGGAGATCCAATGGAAGGGAAGTAGGGGCCTCATGCCCCAGGGAGGAGGACGGACAGACTTCTCCTCCCTAGGCGCCTAGGTCCTCATTAATTCTACGAGGATATCCAATTTTACGTTGAGGGTTTGGAGAGCGTCAGAATTCCCGTTGGGGGGTTGCACCCCCATGGCTAGTGGAGGCAGCTCATCGGCTTGGTTGTTACCTTTAGAGGGGGGGCTTCCCACGGGGTGGGGAGGCACAGGCTCTCCTTCCTCTCCCCCCACGGCCCTTCCCTTGTCACCGGTGGCCCTCCTACCGGAATTTCTTCACACCATTATGGCTCTTCGCTCGTTTCCCACAGACGGCGCAAGATGAAGAGGCGTAATCTCACGCTGATCCTAAGCCGTGAGATCCTGGAGGAATCCTTGATCACGATCACCACATATACATGACATGTAAGGCAAGAAACAGATCAGGGGTGCCCAGGGATGAATCGCGGGGGAAGACCCTCTGATGCTTAAGTCAGCGAATATAATAGAGCACAGATGCGAGGGGAGGTGGTAGGAGAAGAGAGGAGCACGAGATTGCTCTCCACCAAGAAATGTTGTGGTTCTTGCTCAAGATCGTTGCCTACCTCTTTGGAGAGTCCCCCTAGAGTTTATATAGCGACCCGTTTAACGTATGAGTCCAGGGAGTCGAGGGGATTCAGGAGGGGTTACGTCCCCATTATAGGCTCTTTATGGCACAAGGGCTCTTGCTCTCCCTTATCCCTTGGAGTTCCTTGCTCTTTAAGGATGCGTAACAGATGCTCGGATAAGCTTCCAATAGTCGGTTCGAGCTTGGGACGCTTGCTTGGAGTCCTCCCGAGTGATGGGTGCATAGTTCAGATAGGTTGCACTGGGTCCCTATAGGGGCCTTCCCGACCGATCTGTTGCTCAGACTTTTAGACCCGGGGGTCGCCTAGGCAGTGCTAGTCTGAGTGAGTTTTGGGCTTGGAGTAAGTGGGCCCAAAATGGGGCTGTCACTTAGGGGAGCTGGGCTTGGTTTGGTCAGATTGAACCTAGTTGGGCCGCGCTCTCGGGCGGTGGATTTTCCCCCTCTCCATCCCCAAAATTGGGTGTTTATCTCAGACTTAAACCCTGGGGTTTCTTGCAACTTCTATATAAACTGCCCAGTTCCTCTGTGCGATGGGGGGCTCTTTCTTAGTTCGGGGTGAAGCCATGCTGCGACGCCGACTCGTCTCTTTGACCCCATCCTACAGAGGGAAGTATTGGCTTTAATTTCCCTGCAAAGAAAGTCAGGTACATCGGGCCTCTAGTCCATCCTGAGGCTCGGTAGTTGAAGGCCTGGAAGGTCTGCCCCCGGCATCCTCGGTGATGGCTGACCCTAGCACTGACCCCACCAGTGTGGGAACTGCCTCAGTTGCGTGCCCTCCTGAGGCATCCGGAGTTGGCGATCCCTGGGACGAAGACGAGTCCCTTTGGTCCTCCTCTTCCCCCGATGCCGAGCCAGAAGATTCTGAGGTTGCTAGGTCTGAGTCGTAACATTGGCCAGAGGGGAAAATAATCGTCCCTGGCACCTGTTCCTCTGCCCAGGAGATGGCCTGACCATAGCCATGTTTGAACCCCCTGCGGATACCTCGGCAAAGCGCTGACTCATAGTAGGGGAGGGCTGCTTCCTTGAGGTTGACCCAGTAGGCCTTCGAGCATTTAAACTGATCGAGTGCCTCCACCCAGATCGATCCCACCCTACTAGGGAGCTCGGCTTTTTCCCGTTCCACCTCAGCCAACCTCCGATCTACCTCGGCCATCTGCTTCTCCACCTTGGCCTGATCAGCCTCGGCCTCCAACCGAAGGCACACGGCTTCCTCCGCTAAGTCTAGTAGCTCGGCGCGCTTGGCCTCCCACTAGCCATCTCGCTCGGCATGGGCTACCCGTTCCTCCTCCAGAAGCTTGCCCTTCCTCTCGAGTGACTCACGCGCCCGAGCCAGTTGCTCGGTCAGGGCCCAGGCCTCCGCCTGACTCACCCTCGCTAGCTCTTTAAACGAGGAGGGCTCCCGCAACAGCCCATGGCGCTCCTCAGTGAGTCGAGCTATCTTTCCGTCAGACGTACCAAGGGTCCAGGAAAGGTTCGCCTGGTCCAACTCCGACCGAGTGTAAGCTTCAACCAGGGTGGCCCCCATCTGGGCCAAGATCAGGCCACCCTCCATGACCATTTCGAGGGTTACGGTCGGGGAGTGCTGCCTATCTCCTCCTCACACCACCTTTGTGGCTATGCTGCAACACTTCTGGTATAGAGGGCCCCTGTAATAACCCAGAGCTCAGGGTACCGATAACCCGATATAAATATCGGACTACCGCAATCAAGAACTGGGGACGCCACCAAAGAGCCTGATGAGGTGATGGGAATCGACACCGAGCAAGTATAGTTTATTTTATATTTATGTCCTTTTCATTTGTGTTTATATCCTTGGGAAAGTATGTACGCAATTGTAAGGCTTCTGTCCGGGAGGAGAGCTGAGAAATAAGAAGAAGGCCGCCGAGATCGGAAGGAGCTAGCCCCAAGGCCGAAGAAGTTTAAACAAGTCTGGGTCCCTAAAAGGATCCAACCTATTCATCGAGAGGCACCTGTCTGCTACCACTCCAAGCCCGCCGAGGCGGGGAAGAAGAATGAGAGGGGGTTTGCCCCGAGAGAAGAAGAGATTGTCACGGATCCTCCACGCCACGCAAGTTTTAGGACATGTGCCCGACAAGCTGATGTCCCCGCAGTGGGGAGAAGATTTGAGCAACCCGCCAGAAGATCCCGACTAGCTTACATCCCTTCAGTGGGAGGTCAACAACTCTCCCCAGTCCTACATCAGGGACTAGGGCAAGAAGAAATGAATAGTATGGTCAGAAACTATTTCAGGGGTATGGGTAGCCCTTCACTGGGCCAACAACGGCTGTTGCAAGCAGCCATGGCGAAAGGAGATGACTGCCCACCGATGGAAGTCGAAGAAAAAGAAGAAGGAGGAATGACGTCGTCGGTTGACGACAATGGACAGGAAGATGACTTGGAATTTGAAGCCGATGAAGCTGTCTCTTGGCAAAGGGAGATAAGAAGAGTCTCTGTGTTTGAGAGGCTAACCTTCCCCGGTCATCCGAAAAGGAAGGTTCACAGACAAAGGAAATGCATTCGGGTTTTCACCTGCAACATGGCCGGAGTGGCTGTTAAATACAGAGGTCTGCCTGATGACCCCCAAGAATTGGCTCAATTAGCCGAAAGGCTAGGGTCGAGCACCAGAAGGGCGGAAGCCGCAAGGGAGATGCTGAGAATAGTGAAGGAAAAGCATATATTGCCTAAAGAAGTCACCACCCTCACTGTAAACGTGGTGACGGCTGAAGATGAGGATGTGTTGCTAAACATCTCGTCTGAAGTGGTTTCAGGGGAGATGACAGAAGCCATCTCCAGCATGGTAACCATAGATCCATCGGTGCCGATGCTACTCCAGAGGTACCAACAGGAGATAGAGCTTCTGAAGAAGCAGCTGATGGAGAAGACGAAACAAGCCTCGGCCTCTAAGCAGCCCGAGATGCAAGCCGAGTCATCTTGGGGAGCCACCAACCCGAATGACTTTCCACCACTATATACCTTACCCCAGCCGGCAGAACCCAGCATGGCAACCACTCAGCAGCATCTACCTCAGCCATTGATGCCACCAATTCTACCGCCCACACTTCAGTCACAACAGTGCCCCCGGCACCCGACTGTCAAGAGCTCAGTCACAACGGTCCCCTCGGCACCCGACTGCCAGCCACTCCAGCCACAACGGTGCCCCCAGCACCTGACTGTCAACCACTTCAGTCACCACGGCGCCCCCGGCACCCGACTGCCAGCCACTTCAGTCACAACGGTGCCCTCGGGACCCGATCGCTCAACAACTCAGTCACAACAGTGTCCTCGGCACCTGACTGTCAACTACACCAATCACATCGGGATCCACAACGCCCGATCGCTCAACAACTCCAGTCCCACCAGGGCCCACGACACCCGATAATCCTGAGCTCAATGGCTTTTGGTCGCTCTAGTCATGGCGATGCTCACGCCGTTCAACCACTCAAGTCTCAACAGTGCCCGGCCGCTCCAGTGACAAGTGGTGCCTACGTCATTCGGTCACCTCGGCCTTGGTGACGCCCTACTACTCCAGCACAACGGTGCCTACGGCACCTCTACTTTCCCGACCTCGACACTGTCTCATGACGGGAAGATATTGTGACCCAGGGAACGTCACCAATGATGGAATTGTCCCGTGACTTGCAAACACCTGTAATGGGGCTCTCACGCCCCCATATAAATGCCTTTCACGGCATATAAGTCATGTAATCCAGCCAGGGAGCAGATCCCTCTCCTCGCTGGGACCAGTCTCTCAGCTCCCAGTTATCCCTGTTGTGTTGTTGTTACCCTATCGTTGTTGCATGGACCAAGCCCTCCCGACGTCGCGGCATCCAGAGTCCCTGACTCTCTTCTTCGGCAGTAGAAACAAAGGTGTTCGGGTTCTGCCCGATATAAAATAAACATCGATTGCTTGCGGTCGGTGGGAAAAGACGTCCAGTACACGACTCCCTACAATCGCTTGTGCACTTGCACCTATGGAACTGCCCTTCCCTCTGCGTGTCGCCCATCTCCCGAGCTCACGTGCCGCATCTTGGCGACGCATCCCCAGTTAAACATTTGGCTCCACAGGTGATCGTCGAGAAATCGACTGGCATGCCGGCATTCCATCCAGCCATCCATGTTCCAGTCTTCCAGAATGATTAACCATATGCCACTCCCTCTAGTGCGCTCCTATCATTCTTTCCACTCTCATTTCAATACCCTTGGAATTCCCCGTGCCAAGTCGACCTATCTCGACCTTCCGTAAAAGGCAAGTGTACATCCCCGTCGTTGTCTGGATTGGTCGGTTTAGGTGACTGGCTGTGGTCTTTTCCTAGACTACGACAGTACCCTAACAACTCAATCTAGAAGCTGCCATTGTCTTTGGCTCTGGTCGCGTAGCGGCTATCTCTTGACTACTGGGCTTACCCTAGCAGTTGACTGACAGGTTGCTCTACCCAGGGTGTTGTTGTCATCCGCCGCTCTTGTCCCTGTTGGTTCTATTTGTTTGTGCTGCTGTGGCGGTGGATGTGTGTGTGTGTCTGCATGCGTCGTCATTGTCAGGTTCCTGTCAACTCGGGGTTACCCAGTGGTTGACAGGCAACCTTGTCTGTGTCTCGATGACCTTGTCCTATTCGAGACATTGGTTTTGGATGCCTCGAGGTACCATTCTACCTCGATTTATGTGTCCAGATGTGCTGAGGGTTCTCGGTGTCCCCTCAGGTCCTCATGCGTCATTTTCTCGGAGCGTCGTTTTCCCTGGCTTAGGATTAGACTGATTGGCAGCTTATCCCACTATGTAAGATGATCCTGACTCAGAGTCGTAGGACTCAGGGACCGTTGTAATTGTAGGTCTAGTCGTCTTGTTCTTGAGTCTATTGGTAGTCTCCGGTGTCACCTGTGGTGCTTCAAAGTACGTGTTACAAGGCACTCTTGCTTGTATGTACTTTGACACTTGTGTCTTGGAGTCCGTGTCTTGTGAGTCTTTACTTGTCGTATCCTTACGGCACGCTTCGGCGTGACGACTTTTATAGCGGGGCACTTTCGGTTTATAATTTTTAAGCTAGTTTCTGTCGGCTCCCGTGGTTATCGTTGCGTCCTATAGGGGGAGAAAACTAGCTAGAGGCCTGGCTTAGGTAAAAGCCAGTGTGGGTACACGTGGTCAGGGACTTTGGACTGACACCGACGGGCATTCTCCTGTCTAGCCACTCGCGACTTGGTTACTGTTCTGGTTCTGACAGTGTCTTAGTCTCTGCCTAACTATCGGCATCGTAGACGAGATGCTTGTAGGTGCAGCATAAGACGTCAGTAGACGCAGCTGGCTGTTCTTCGAGTGTGGGACACTCCAGTCACGTGACACGTGACCCTTCGCGGTCTTCTTCGTGTTTCTTGTGTGCCATGACCTTCTAGGTTATCCCTATTTTGACTGTACTCAGGGTCAGAGTCTGTCTCTTGCACGACGTTTCGATCGTTCATATGGCAGAGTGCACGACGTCCTCATAATACTACCTCCACACAGGGAGGGGCGCTAAGCCAGCCAGGCGGGGTGGGGGAGAAGATCACTAGTTTACCGAGAAAACCACTTGGCCGGCTCTGCCAGCTTCTGGAACGGACTGACCGATAGTCGCTATTGATGGCGCCACGGTCTGTAGCAAACTTTGATGACGCCGAAACCAGCACCAATACATCACTGTCTGGTTCAGGAAGTCTCCAAAGTTTTTGGGGAATGGTCCGAGTCGTCGCTGGTCGTGACTGACTCTGGGGCAGGGTGGCTCTGCTCTGACTGGGACTGTTCTCAGGGCGTAGTAGCAAGAAGACGGCGCCCTCACCAGCACTCCCAGAGTCGAAATGATGTGGGACCAAAGCAAACACGTCCGTCTATGAGTCTTCTTCAATCTCCAACCAGGAAGGCCTCCAAGAGAGGTCGGAGCAGAGAGATAGAGGGTGAACAGTGACAGGGTATCAGTGCTGGTTCTGTGTAGACTGACCTGCGCACCCGGGACAGAAAATTCAGAACGGACGGCTCCGGACTCCGAATGAGGCTCCGTAGACTGGGTTGGAAGGAGGACCGGTAGGAGAACGCCCCAGCCAAGTGGTGCACCAAGAGGAGCAGATTTGAGGTCGTAGTAGCTTCTGTAAGCTGTTTCTGGCTACAGGCCGGACTAGTTCTGCACAGTCTGTGGAGGATGACCCTCAGGAAGGCGGCGCCATCACGATCACTCCCGTCATCAAAATGGTGAGGGACCAAAGCAAGCGCGTCCGTTTATGAGTCTCCTTCGTTCTCCAACCAGGAAGGGCACTAGAGGAGGTCAGAGTGGGGAGGTAGAGGGTGAACAGTGGCGGGGTTCCGGTGCTAGTTCTGAGTGAACTGACCTGCGTACTCGAGGAAGAAAAATCAAAACGGACACCTCCGGACTCCAAATGAGGCTCCACCGGTGACGTTGGACAGAAGACTAGTAGAGGAACACCCCAGACAAACGGCGCACCAAGGGTAGTTGGGATGTGGGCATAGCAGCTTTTGCAGTAGGGCTCTGGTCTTCCTACAGATGTCAGATGCGCGCTCCGATGAGAATGGACCTCCCAGACAGCCACGAACTCTGATGAAGGCAGGATCACCTCAGCGTCGAAGATGACTTGAAGGCCTTTCCGACGATGTATGGTATAGCTCCAGAAGATGCCGGATGGCCCCGGAACAGACTCGACAAGCTGGGTCCCCGACGACTACGAAATGCGGACATGGGCAGACCGCCTGAGCGTCACCGACGACGGGCATGTCTTCATTCCGCCGATGGCGTTCAAGAAATCGCTGGAGACCGCCGCGCGGTTCCTGTCGATGCAGATCAAGGGTCGCGGCAAGGCGACTTACACCAAGCATTTCAAGGCAGGCGTTCTCGTCACAGACGGAATGGTTCTGCCGGAGAAAAAGGAAGACGTTCCGGGCGAGGTGTTCTTCGTCCCGTCGGACGGCAAGGCTGGCGGCGGCAAGCGCGTGAAGCGCAAGTTCCCCGTCATTCGTGAGTGGTCAGGCGACGTGACGTTCTACATTCTGGACGACACGATCACGCCAGACGTTTTCGAGGCTCATTTGAAGGAGGCAGGTAACTTCATCGGAATAGGGCGGTTCCGCCCTGAAAATGGTGGTTTTTACGGCCGGTATGCTGTTGATCGTGTGAGTTGGTCGGAACAGCAGATGGCTGCATAGTAACGGGATCACCGTGCAGCGCCCCGCCGCGCATGGCAGGGTTCGGCAACGCTGAACGCGTCTCAACTAGGCCGGCCTCAGCAAGACAAGGTTCTCCATCATTTTCATTTTGCCATTCTCCCGGCTCGGCAGCGCTCTGCATCGCTAGGCAGCGCACGTTTCGGCCCGGCTAAATCAGGCAAGACAAGGATTCAATCCCGATGACAGACACCGAAAAGAAGACTCAATTCGAAATGAGCATCGACACTCGTATGCTCTACGACCGCCTCAAGAAGATAGCGATCGGCGAAGTGGTTTCCTTCAACCAGATGACTGAACTCCTCGGCAGAAAGGTCGAGGGCGCCTGTTCCAATCTCCAGTCGGCGCTTCACCGGCTTGAAGGTGAAGGCACGGCATTCGCCAATGTGCGCGGCATCGGTTACCAGCGCATGAATGACATCGAAGTGGTCAATAGCGCGGAGCATGCCCGCGAGGGCATCAGGCGCAAGGCCAAGAGGGCGGTGAAGCGCCTGACGTGCGTACAGGCATTCGAGAAACTGCCTAACGATCTGAAGGTGAAGCACAACGCAGCGCTGAGCGGCTTCTGGGCAATTGCTTCGATCATGTCGCCGGGACGCGTGAAGGCGTTGGAAGAACAGGTTGCTAAGGCGGGCGCGCAGTTGCCGCTCGCCAAAACGCTGGAAGCATTCAAAGTTTAGACCTCTGGCACATTGCGGCGCATAAGACTCAAGGGGGGGGCTCCTGACTGTCTCCGAGCCAAAGGGACGCGATCGTGGCTCGCGTGGTGCTCCGTGTGTGGTACCGACGGCTCCCTGAACCGGGCCGCTCATGTGCTCGGGTGTCCGCACCACCCTCCTAAGGGAGCGGGTACGTACGCTCGACCCAGTAAAAGAAGGCCCAGCCCAAGAAGGGCCTCGGATTCTACAAGCGCGGCCCACGCGCAGTCGCCGCCGGGGTATCCTCCGACGACCGACCGTTACTCCCCACGACTTCGGCCCTAACCCCGTAACGGGTGAGCACGCCCCATGAGCGTCGTAAGACTCGTCCCGGGACCGGCCAACGCCGGGGAAGCCACCCTCCAACAGGTAATTCCCGCCATCACAGCGGAGGAACGTTACTCTACTATAGAAGCCCTTCCTTGCTAAGGGATGAGACCTCCACTCCAAAACAACCCCATATAAAAGGAGAGGGAGAGGACAGAGAGGGGGACGGTGGTTCATTCCGCTAAAACCTTACTCCATAGAAGAGAGCTACCAGTCCAGCGACATAGAGAGAAGAAGGAAGACTCCAGCCCACGCTCTGCAAGTCTCCTTCCGACGACCTTACCACCTGGCAAACACTCACTGAGCGTCCACTGGGAGCGGCGAGCACTCGTCTGGAAGCCATCTACGGGCCCACAGCCGACCACGGAAATCTTTCTCTCTCTCTCTCTCTACTCTCTTCTACACTTTGCTTCTGGTCACTGACTTAAGCATCGGAGGGTTGTCCCCTGGGGTAACACCCGGGACTCCTTCTGACGCCTCTTTGGCTTCTGGTATTTACAGGGCTCCATGGGCGCGAGACGTCTTCCCCAACAAATAAATAGAGAAGGTGGTATGTGACCTAGGAACCATTTTCCTGTCGCCGTCTGTGGAAAACAGAGCAAGAAGCCACAACGTCCCGTGGAAACCTTCGCAATGCCAGCCACCGGGGGCGTGGGTCCTATCAGGGGTCCAACTCCCACCGGGAGTCTCAGGAGGCCTCCTCCGCTCACCCCCGGTAGGAGGTCACCCCGGGTGACATCGACGAGATACGACAATAACTCCAGGACTTGGCAGATCTCTGCCAAGAACTCAAAGAACAGCGGGCCAATCCCCACTGCGCCCTGCCCGGACAACGGGAGGACGGGAGAGGCCAAGCTGGGGAGAATCTCTGCCATGTGTGGGAAGCCTTCCACTCCTCGGCCTCAAGGTCCCGGCGATCCTACAGCGTGCCTGCATCGAGGGCACGCAGCCCGCTCCACTCCAACCCGGAGATGGACCGCCGACTCCAGCACTTTGAAGAGATGGAGGACAAAGTCTGCTACCTGGACGACGTCCTTCTAGCCGCGAAGAACCGCGGCCTAATCGACGACGATCTAGACTTCCATGCTCCCTTTTCTAGGGAATAATGGATCCCCCATTCCGCCCAAGCTTCAGCTACCGTCGTTCACTTTCTACGACGGTACCACCAACCCGGTCGATCATATGCACAGCTTCGAGTCTCACCTGTTGTTCCACCGGGCCTCGGGCACTGTGAAGTGCCTGACATTCGTCACGACCCTTCGGGAGAACACCCGGGCATGGTTTGAGTCCCTCCCGGTCGGGACCATCTCCTCCTTCCAACAGCTCAAGAAGTTGTCTAAGGAGATCTTTGTCGGCTGCCGAAAGGTAGCCAAGTCGGTCGTCACCCTGCTCGCCCTCAAGCAGGGCAAAGAGGAAACATTGTGGGACTTCATCTCCCGCTTCCGCGCGGAGGCACTGCAGGTCCCACACCTCGACATCAGCATCGCCACCACAGCCCTCACCCAAGGGACGCGCGACCACATCCTCCGATGCGCCCTTGGGGTCGAGGCCCCGGTGACCCTTCCCGATCTCCTCGCCCTGACACAGAAGCATGCGCGCTGCGAGGAGAACACAGCGGCCCTAGGTTGTGCTGCTGGGACTAAAAGGTCCGACTGCAAAAGATCTGCAGATCCTCCCCGAGAGGGTCGGAGCAAGCGCGAGCGGCGCGACGGAGACCGTCGTGACCGCTCCGAAAGGGAAAGAGGCGCTTACCACCACTACACGCCTCTGACAGCTCCTCCTGATCAGATCCTGATGAAAATCCGTGAGGAACCATTCCTCAAATGGCCTCCCCGGATGAAGTCGGACCCAAGCATGAGGAACAAGAAGAAATACTGCCACTACCATCGCGGCCACGGCCATGACACCATCGAATGCATCAACCTGAGGGACGCCATCGAAGACCTCGTTCGGAGAGGACTCCTCGACAAGTTCCTCGCCAAGACTGCGGTGCGACGGTAGAAGACACCCCCGCCTATCGACAATCGACCCAATGACAAGGAGATCATGATGATCTCTGGGGGGCGGCGACGGGAGGAGATAGCACGAGCAGGAGGCGGCGGTATGCGAAAGCGATCAGTGCCAACCATGACGACGACACCCGGCATGGGACCCCCACCCCAGACCATCCAGGAGATCATATTATCTTCTCTGAGGATGACTTGGAGGGTGTAACCACGCCCCACTCCGACGCATTGGTGGTTTTAGCCACCATAAATTAATGTACTGTGTGATGCATCCTAGTTGATAATGGAAGCGGACCCGATGTTATTACCTACGACTGCCTTGTCCTCATAGGTGTGGATATGTCTCGACTCAAACCGTTGCATGCGCCGCCATACGGATTCTCAGGCACGACTGTCCGCCCGGAAGGATGCATCTCACTTCCGATCACGTTTGGAACCGCGCCAAGAGAGGTAACCTTCCTCGCCGACTTTACCGTAGTTAAAGCAATGATGGGATACAATGCTATTATCGACCGAGGGATCCTTAGTACGCTCAAAGGAGTGCCCTCCTCCTACCACCAAAAGTTCAAGTTCCCTACTCCTCGGGGTGTGGGAGAAGTCCGGGGGGACCAAAGGGAATCCCGGAGGTACTATCTCATCTCCACGCGTGAGCAACATCCCGAAGAGACACAGCCCGCAAAGAAGGCGAGGATGCAAGACCCAGGCCCTAGCGCGAGCGCTCCGGCGGAAGACCTATTCCCCATCCAGGTGGGGGAAGACCCGAGTAGGACACTAAGGATAGGTGTGAATCTATCCGAGCACGAGAGGTGAGCCTATGCAAGCTTCCTCACCGCTCACCAGGATGTGTTCGCTTGGTCCGAGGATGAGCTCCCCGGGATCCCACCAGAGGTGATCACCCACCAACTAAAGTTGGACCCCGCTTGTCGCCCGGTTCAGTAGCGTCGAAGGCGGTGCAATCCCGAGCGACAAGCGATCATCAAGGAGCAAGTGAGCAAGAAGCTACGCTCAGGATTACTCAGGCCCACCCAGTACCTAGATTGGGTGGCCAACGTCGTCCTGGTCCCCAAGAGCAACGGGAAGTGGCGGATGTGTGTCGACTATACCGATCTCAACAAGGCCACACCCAAGGACAACTTCCTCATGCCGCGGATCGACCAGTTAGTGGATGCAACAGCCGGGCACGAGATGCTGAGCTTCTTAGATGCCTACTCTGGGTATCACCAGATCAGCATGCATGAGCCCGACCAGGACAAAATAGTGTTCATCACCGACCATGGCTTATACTACTACACGCGGATGTCATTCGGACTAAAGAACGCGGGAGCAACTTACCAGTGACTCGTCAATCACATGTTCGACTTGCAGATCGACCGTAATATGGAGGTGTGTATCGACGATATGCTCGTCAAGAGCCTCCAGGCCACCGAGCACTTGCACGACCTGAGGGAGACCTTTGTCGCACTCAGAAGGTACCACATGAAGCTCAACCCAGCCAACTGTGCGTTCGGAGTACGGTCAGGGAAGTTCCTCGGCTTCCTCGTCACCCACCGAGGGATTGAAGCCAACCCTGATCAGATCCGAGCAGTGTTGGAGATGCAGTGACCAGGGCGCATAAGGGACGTGCAATGCCTCACTGGACGCGTCGCGGCTCTGACCCATTTCCTATCCCGGGCGGCCGGGTGATGCCTTCCCTTCTTCCGACTGATCAAGCAAGCCAACCAGGCACCGGAGAAGAAGGGGCAGATCACTTGGGACCAAGAGTGTGAACAAGCGTACGAGGAATTGAAGCGCTATTTGGCGTCCCCTCCAGTCCTCGCCAAGCCCCAGAAGGGGGAAGAGTTGTTCCTGTACCTCTCGGTGATGCCGAGCATGATGAGTGTCGTGCTCACGCGGGAGGAAACGGGAATAATGAGGCCCGTCTACCACGTCAGCCGAGCACTACAGGGCTCGGAGTTCCTGTACTCACGGACTGAGAAGTTCACCCTCGCACTCATTATGGCTGCTCGCAAGCTACGGTCATACTTCCTAGCTCACCCCATCACCGTCCTCACCAACCAACCTCTACGGCAAGTTCTCTAGAAGCCAGATGCCTCGGGCAGGTTGATCAAATGGGCTATCGAGCTGGGAGAGTTCGATGTCAAGTATCGTCCGAGGACAGCCATCAAGGCTCAAGCCCTCGCCAATTTCATTGCCGAGTGCACTCTGCCTGCCGAGGACTCACCAGAGCAGCCCACCGGGCCCATCTAGGAGTTGTACATCGACTGATCATCCTACGCCGTGGGGAGCGGGGCCAGACTGGTCCTCCTCTCACCAGAGGGGCTCAAGCTATAGTACGCCCTACAGTTCAACTTCTCGACCACGAACAACATAGTCGAATACGAAGCACTCCTCTCAGGGCTACGTATGACAAAGCACCTGGGGGCGACCAGTGTGCGAGCGTACAGCGATTCCATGCTCTTCGCCAATCAGGTGAAAGGGAAGTTCGAAGCACGCGAGCCCACTATGATCAAGTACCTATAGTAAGCCAGGGCTGTGATAAGGGGGTTCTCCCACTTCGAAGTGGTTCATATCCCACGAGAGGAGAACGCCCGAGCAGACGCTTTGTCACGCCTAGCATCGGCCACCATGGTCTCCAACTCGAGATCCGTCCTAATAGAGGAATTGTCAACGCCGAGCATAGACGAGCCAGCGCTCCAGGTAAACGCCATCGACTATGAGCCCTCCTGGATGGATCCCCTTTTGGATTTTCTTCTCCGGCAGTAACTCCCGAGCGACCGCGCCGAAGCTCGACAGACGTGAGCAAGAGCGGCTCATTTCACAATAGTGAATGGCAAACTGTACCGCCGTTCCCTGTTAGCGCCACTGCTGAAATGCTTGTTCCCCACGGAGGCCAGCCAGGCTATTCAGGAGATCCACGAAAGACTTTGTGGAAGCCACGTAGGGGGGCGCGCACTCGCGAGGACATTGATCCACCAAGGGTACTGGTGGCCCACTCTGTAGCAAGACTGTCTTGACTACGTCCGAAGGTGCCCCCAGTGCCAGAAGTTTTCTCAACTGCACCACCAACCGGCCACGCCGCTCCACACACTATCGAAACCCCGTCCGTTCGCTCGTTGGGGGGTCGACATATTAGGCTCCTTCTCGGAGGCTCAAGGGAGGAAGAGATTCCTCATAGTTGCTATCGATTACTTCACCAAATGGGTCGAAGCCGAGCCATTGGGGAAGATCACGAGCGAGGCGATTTGAAAGTTCATATTACGGAGCGTCATCTGCCGCTTTGGAATCCCTAGGGTTCTCACAACTGACAATGGCAGGCAGTTCGCGATCGCCATCTTCCAAGAAAAATGTTCGGAGCTAGGGATTTGGAACCACTACACTTCGGTGGGTCACCCCTAGGCTAACGGGTTGGTGGAGAATGCCAACCGGACACTCCTTCACGGCATCAAGACCAGGTTAGACCAAGCAGGCGATTCCTGGATAGATTCCCTCCCGAGCATCCTGTGGGCCCTCCAGACCACTGCTAGAGCCGCCACTGGGGAAACACCCTTTCACCTCACTTATGACACGGAAGCAGTGATACCGGTGGAAATATCTAACCCCTCTCTACGGGTGGGACAATTCGACGAGGCCAGAAACAACTAGGCGCTGCGAGAAAATCTGGACCTGCTCGAAGAAGACAGGGCCAAGGCCCAGGTGAAGCTCGTGGCATATCAACAGAAGCTGGCTCAGTATTATAACGCCAGAGTCAGGAAATGACACTTCTTCCCCGGAGACTTGGTGCTACGGCGAGCAAGCGTGTCTGACCCGAGAGGGGCCGCCGGGAAGCTGGCACCAAACTGGGAAGGCCCGTACAGGGTAACAAAAATACTCTGCAAAGGAGCATACAAGCTGGTAACACTGGGGGGGAGGAGATCCCCAAGATATGGAACTCCGTTAACCTCAGAATATTCTTTCAGTGAGTCGTCATCGTCACCAGCCATCCTCCTCCAAGCCAAGGTAGCCTAAGGGTTTCTTAAAGGTGAGCACCGCTCCCTTGAAAATGAGAAGGTAGCCTAAGGGTTTCCTAGAGGCGAGCACTGCTCCCCTCGAAAATGAGAAGGTAGCCTAAAGGTTCCCTAGAGGCGAGCACTGCTCCCCTCGAAAATGAGAAGGTAGCCTAAGGGTTCCCTAGAGGCGAGCACTGTTCCCCTTGAAAACGAGAAGGTAGCCTAAGAGTTCCCTAGAGGCGAGCACTGCTCTCCTCGAAAATGAGAAGGTAGTCTAAGGGTTCTCTAGAGGCGAGCACTGCTCCCATTGAAAATGAGAAGGTAACCTAAGAGTTTCTTAAAGGTGAGCACCACTCCATTGAAAACGAGAAGGTAGCCTAAGGGTTCCCTAGAGGCAAGCACTGCTCCCCTCGGAAATGAGAAGGTAGCCTAAGGGTTCCCTAGAGGTGAGCACTGCTTCCCTTGAAAACGAGAAGGTAACCTAAGGGTTTCTTAAAGGCGAGTACCACTCCCCTTGAAAACGACGAGGTAACCTAAGGGTTCCCTAGAGGTGAGCACTGCTCCCTTGAAAATAAGAGGGTAACCTAAGGGACCTCGAAAGGAAAGGTAACTTAAGAGTTTCCTAAATGCGAGCACTACTCCCCTTGAAAAGAACGGTAGCAAGACAATGGGAAGCGCAAGCTCCGCAAAGACAAACATACTGGAAAGCTCCTCAGGGGAACGCAGAAGTCATCATCCAACGAAGGTACACAATGAATTTTTTCGCACAAGTAAAAGAATTTCATTTCTTTAGTCAAAATACAAGCTGCCAAGGACCCTTTGGGTCGTTACATGAATTTGCAAAAAGTAAAAGCCGCGCAACCACAACATCAACGCTTGGTTTCTAGCCACCACTGGCACTGGCTCATCTGTCAAAAACCTCCGGTGACCCCAAAAGAGGGCCGCCTCGTCGCGCGTCGATCGCGTTGCAGACAGGATGGCAGGGTCCGCCTTGGTAAAGAGACCTCCACCAGGAAGCCGCCATGTGGCGACCCGGGATCTGAGTACCGGAAAGGAACCGACACAACTCGAACCTCGGCTCGCCGCCCACGAGCCCAAAGACTCGAAAGGGCTAAAGGATAGGTGTGGTGTACATAGAAATAGGAAATAAAGTAGACCTAAAATCACGGGATAAATTCTAGACCCGGACCACTAAGGATCCAATAAAACACATGCGTTACATGCGGGATGTCGCTAACGTCTCTTCCCAGCGCCACACTTCCTTGACGAACAGGATAGCTAAGCTTCGCGCTGAACTGTCCCAGGCTGAAATAGAGCTGGAGCTGGCCAAGCAGTAGGAAGTCTAAAGCATAGAAGAGGTAGAGTTGGCTAAGGGACAGGCCACCTACCTCGAGGAGAAGTTGACGCAGTTGGAAGCCGTAGAGTCTCGCCTGCAAGAACTCATTCGTCACCCCTCCTTAGGGATCCTGGAGTTCGAGGACATCTTCTGACGCTCGCTGCAGTAGCTTTGTTTTCTCCTTTTCCCCCCTTTTGGTGGACTTCCATGTATCCCGGGTAATTCCCCAAGTATCATGTATCTTGCTCCTTTTATGCAAATGAGATGTCTTTATCATCTATTCACCTTGTTTGCTACCAAATCACGGCTCCATTCTCCTTCTTCTTTTAGCTAGCTAGTTTAGCCCAGCTACATGAGTCGCTAAGGCAAGAGAGCGCTCAAGCCTTCAGCGAAGGTATGAGGAGTTTGCTCCACTACGACGCAACTGTTCCCAGGGCCTAACTTTAGCTAGAATTAGCTAAATGCCTAGGGCTAAAGGTGTAGTGATTGCTAGGGCCAAAGGGTAACATCGGAGAGTCCGTTTTTAGACCTCGCCAATGGTGACGAGGTTTATAGGTGACATTCTTGTTGGTAAGCTTAAAAGCCAAAGACAAGGAATATGTTCATTCCTTGACAAGGGTAAAGGGCCCAAATCAGGGATAGGTTCATTGACTTTGTGTGAATAATGAAGAAAGTTGAGGGTAGGTTTGTTCATTAACGTGGGTTGAATGTCGAAGCAAGGGGTTCACTTGTCGACGGGGACGGAAGGTCTGAGCCGATGGTTTGTATTAGTCGATTTTGCCGATGGTGACGAGAATTGATGGTGGGATTTGTCCCGAAACATTACACTGTACGTATCGCGGAAACACAAATATATAAACATGCATACATTCACATGAGAGAGAGAGAGAGAAACCACAATTACAAGAAATGTATATGACATTCAACCATTCATAATCCCCAAAAATACATGTCCACTGTCCAAATACATTTAAGTCCATACATGATCACCAATCCACAACTATCCATAATATGAAAGATAAATATCCATGTTAAGATAATAATCAAACTCTAAGATTTCTTTAAATAAACCTAAAATAGTTTATTTTTCATGTAGGACATTCAAATGGCAGCCGAGCGTGTGCAGTGGCGAGATATGCAATGAACTGTTCAAGGACTTACGTGGGCCTTGCAGCAAGTGGCCCAAGGTGGAGGGGCAAACCATGGTGCTGGAGACCTTCACAGGAACTTTCGTGGGATGAATCCCCCACATTTTGGAGGATTGACCGACCCATATGAAGCTGAGCACTGGCTTAAAGAGATGGAGAGGATCTTTGAAGTGATGCAATGCAGCGACCATGAGCATGTGCTTTTGATAACTTTTTAGCTAGAGCGTGATGCTAGAACTTGGTAGGATGCAGTAAAGGCGACCCTTGGTGATAGGCAAGTTTCATGGCTGGAGTTCAAGGAACTCTTTAACAGTAAATATTTTTCTAACAGAGTGCAAGACAAGAAAGCGGCTGAGTTTGCTACTTTGAAGCAGTGAAATTTATTGGTGGCAGAGTATGAAGCTCAATTCTCTAGACTATCTCGTTATGCCACCCACCTGATATCGAAGGAGAAGATGAAGGCGAAGTGTTTTCTCAATGGGCTGAAGTTGCATTATATTAATCAATTGGCACCGATGGAGATTCAAACCTATGTAGAGATGGTAAGGAAAGCCCAAGTTCTGGAAGACACCTTAGAAATGACAGAGGGGATCCATGGGAAGAATGTTAAGAAAGAACAACCTACTGGTTCAGGGAGTGTTAAACCCGATAATGACAAGAAGAGGCCCAATGGCGGGTCTGGTTCATTGAAAGGCAAGATGCCGAAAAATGATCACAAGAAGCTTTGCCCTATAGTACCATTTAAGGGCATGCGCAAATATTGTGACCGTCTGGGTCACAGGATGGAAGAATACTGGCGCAAGCTGGGCACCTATTTGCGTTACGGGAGTAGGGATCACCGTATTCCAGAATGTCCCCTTTTATCTGATCAAACTACCCCGACTAAGCCTCAAGGAATGAAGAAGCAGCAGGGCAAACTCCAGGCCCTACATGAAGATGATGCAGGAACCACCGAGGAGGGTGGACTCGTTGAAGGTACCCTTATTATTCATGACAAGCCAGCATTTGTTCTCTTTGATACCGGTGCCACTCATTCTTTTATTTCTCGAAAGTTTGCTAAGTCTTTAACTGTGAAGCCAGTTTTGATGAATTCACAATTTCAATTTTAAAAAGGTTAAAATGTAATTTAAGGTTATTTTTAAAAAAAAATAAGAAAAATCAAAAATTTTACAAATATCTAATCCCATTCACTCTCTCTCCTCACTCTCGAAACTCTCTCTCTCCACCTCATGCTCTCGCTCTCTCCATCCCACGTTCTCTCCCCTCCACACCCCCATTCCCTCGGTTCGCAGTCCAAACGGACCCCGGTCGACGCGTGGGAGGTACCGACAGGACGGGCTCGATGCGAGGATCGCGCCAGTACCCTTCTTCCCCCAGATCGTGGAGCGTGGAGACGCGTGCGAGCAAGAAGATGACGTCGCCCCCGTCACCCGATCGGCACCGATTCGCGGTCTTCGCCGCGCAAAAGGTAGGGGATCGGACTCCTCATCTTGCCAGGAATCCGTTGACGCCGTCTGCGTCGCCATCCGTCGCCATCTTCCTCATTTTTTGTGAATTTCTTATTTTGGGTGATTTTAGGTTTTATTCTCAGTTTGCGTGCCTATCTCGTTTCTTAGTCCAGACGACTGCTGATCGAAGCCGGAGAGGTACCGTTGGATTGGTCGCGTCACGAGGATCGCGTTGACGCCCACCATTCCTCGATTCGCGGAGCGTGGAGTCGAGTCGGGCCGGGAAGCGTCACGTCACCCTCTCGCCGGTTCGCCGTCGATTCGTAATTTTCATCGTCAACTAGGTAGGGGGATGGATACCTTATCTCGCTAGGACACCGCCGGTACCACTTGCGCAATGGTCTGACGCCCGTTGCCTCGTATTTCATGCATGTCCCTATTTAGTGCATTATAAATCATTTTTAGCTTTTAATTGTTGAAATCAATTCCATGGGCGTCGCATTTCATTTCTAGTGGCATCTGTAGGCCTGTGTGATTGGTATAGGTTGGAAGGTTTAGCTAGTTTTGTAATCCGCCGCGTCCCCCGTCGATTTCGATCGATCGGGAGGGATTTTCGATTCCGACCTCCAGAGTCACGAAACCCAGGTGACATAACGCGCCTGTCCCGGTGCGTTATGGTCCTTTAACGCATCCCTATAGGTGTGTTATATCGTCCGTGTTTGAGTTTCCTGTGGATTTTTATGTTCGGGTGATTTTAACGTGTCTGCCCTGGTGCGTTATATCCCCTGTGGATTGAGTTAAAGGTCCTTTACCTTTAACGCCCATTCACCTATTCGTTAAATTCAATATAACTCCCCATACATCTCAGAGATGGACTCATCAGGCTTCATTTTGAAAGCCTCATACTCAGAGACTAACATGTTAGCTTTAGTCACGCTAACCTAAGACGTCCCCATATCTCCTTAGCAGTTGAACAGGAGGAGATTATGGAGAGTTCCGTGGGAGGAAGAGCACACTACATAGCGTTTACAGCGCTCCAATTGAGGGTGGACTTACGGATCTGCTTCCTAGTCCAGACTTCTTCATCCTCAGGTAATTCTAAAGGACCCTTCCTAACTACCCTCCATATCTCATAGTCTTTAGCCCTAAGAAAGACCTGCATGCTACTCTTCCAGTACTCATAATTAGAGCCATCAAAATATGGTGGCTTGCTGGTAGAGTGGCCCTCAGTAGCTAACCCTCTAGCATCCATTACATCTAACCTCTCTGGGATGTAAAGCCCTAAGGGAGAGTTAGGCTCTGATATCATGTGTTGGAACGGATGACTATCGATCTAGATGGGGGGTGAATAGATCTACCCCAAATTAAAACTACAACAGATAGTGACAGTGCAGAATTATAAAGTAAGCACTTGTGGATGTGTAAAATTGCACGACCGTGTGTCCCGACTAGTCCAACATCAACAAGCAAATTCAACTAAAGAAATTGCGGAGAGGACGGGCCATCCGAACTCTCCGAATGAACAACACATTATCGTGAAGCCATCTCCGGAGTCACGACAGCGAAGAGAAACCAACCCCCGGGAAGCCCATAATCCATGGGATCCGAAGAAAAATTAAATGAACCACAACTTGTGCACGAAACAGGCTCAAAGCCGATCTTCAGCGGCACGCCCCAGTGCCTATTCAACGGCACGCCCAGCGCCTGTTCAATGGCACACCTCCAGTGGCCTTCGCCGGTGCGCCCTCGAGTGACCCTCCCTGACAAGCCTACGAAGCTCCCCATGGTACACTGTCAAGTGCCCTTCAACGGCGCGCTTCTTCTACCCCTTCGACGGCATGCCCATGCATCCCATTCGCCAGCACACCCTAAATGCCTCTCAACGGCATGGTCTACTTCTTCAGTAGCATGCTCTCCCCACGACCCGTCCGGCTGGGAGGATCTCACGCCACTCCCCTACGGATTCTTGGCGCGCAGTGGGATGGCTGATGTGGCAACACGAGAGTGAGGCACGCAAGCTACTCCTCTGTCAACGGGGACGAGGGGAAGTCAAATCCCCATTTAATGAAGGTAGTCACCTAACCTCAAACTTTAGGGTGTCAATGATGCATTAGAATGATTTCAAACATATTTTATACACCTTAAAGAGGGATTAAGGGCACGTGGGGACCACCATCATGTTCATTTTTGATTTTTTGTTTCATCAAGTTTCGGGCTTTCATGAGTTACCTCTGAGTCTCTAAGGATTAGTACAGTCCCTGGGAGGCCAGCCTTTGGGTAAGGTCTATGCATATTCCCTATTGATCATAGCAAGGCCTGTGCATATTTCATAGGGTTCATAGCAAGGTCTGTGCATATTTCCTATCAGTCATAGCAAGGCCTGTGCATATTTCATATGGTTCATAGCAAGGTCTGTGCATATTTCCTATTGACCATAGAGAGGTCGGTGCATGTTTGGCCCAAGCGATAGTAAGGTCGGTCCATGTTTGGCCCAGGCCATAGCAAGGTCGGTGCATGTTTGGCCCAGGCCATAGTAAGGTCAGTGCATGTTCAGCCCAGGCCATAAGTGAGGTCGGTGCATGTTTGGCCCAGCCTATAGTAAGGTCGGTGCATGTTTGGCCCATGCCATAGTAAGGTCGGTACATGTTTGACCCAGGTCATAGTAAGGTCGGTGCATGTTTGGCCCAAGCCAATGTAAGGTCGGTTTGGCCCAGGCCATAAGTAAGGTCGGTGCATATTTGGCCCAGGCCATAGCAAGGTCGGTGCATGTTTGGCCCAAGCCATAGTAAGGTCACTGCATATTTGGCACAGGTCATAGTAAGGTCGATGCACGTTTGGCCCAGGCCATAGTAAGGTCGGTGCATGTTTGGCCCAGGCCATAAGTGAGGTCGGTGCATATTTGGCCCAGGCCATAGCAAGGTCAGTGCATGCTTGGCCCTAGCCATAAGTGAGGCCGGTGCATATTTAGTCCCAGCATAGATAAGGTCGATGCACATTTGGTCCATGCATAGGTAAGGTCAGTGCACATGCTACACGGACTCATAGTGAGGTCGGTGCACATGCTGCACAGACTTAAGTAAAGTTGATGCACATTAAAGTCTTGCTTGTGTCAGACCCAATTTCTAGAAACCGAGAAAAAGGGGATTTTGAAAGGGCATTTTACTTCATAAAAATCTGAAAAAATAAAAAATGACAGAGAACTAAGGTGGTACCTCACTGTAAAGATTTCATGCGCCCAAAAATTCTGCACTTGTAGGTATAGTTCATTTTCTATGCATCGCCGGCACACCCCCGGGTAGCCCGCTCGGCGGCACGCCCCTGGAAGCCTCTCAGCGGCACACCCCGTGGCGGTTCTTCCCCGAGCGCCCTCCAACGGCACGCTCCCTTTGAAGCCCTCAGCGGCACGCTCTCGAGGCCGTCCAGCGACACACTCCTTCAAGCCCTCTCAGCGGCACACTTGGAATGGCCTTCAGCGGCACACCCGTGCCCCCCCTCCAACGGCACACTTGTGCCTCCCGTCAAGCCCCTCCAGCCGACACACCCTTAACGGGCTCTAACCGGCACACTTTCAACGCCCTCCAGCGGCACGCCCCCTGTGTGCCCCCCTCGCCGGCATGCCCCTGTTGGGCTCCTCGACGGCACATTCGTCCGACCCCTCAGCGGCACACCTGCTTGGCTCCTGGCGCCCTCCACCGGCACACCCGTTCGGCCCTTCAGCGGCACGCCTGGGCGGCTCTCCAGCGACACGCCTGCTGTGTCTTCCAGCGGCACAGTCTCCCGGCTCCTCAGCGGCACGCTGTGACTTGCCTCACCTGATGCAACCGGCAGAACAGATCTTACGCCATGCCCTATGGATCCTTGGTGCAGCGAACTAGCTGAGGTGTCAGCCGGACACGAAGGCACGATGGCTATCCCCCGCAATCAAGGACGGGAGAGGTCAACTCCCATTCAATGCCCGTCGAATCCTTCCCGCCCTCGGAAGCTCCCGCCGCTGAAGGTATAAAAAGCCCTTCTCCTCCCGGCGAACGAGACACAGAGATAGAGAGGGGCAGCACCGAGCCACTACCTCTGGAAGAAGAAGAAGAGAAGAAGAAGAAGGAGAAGAAAAGGGGAAGAAGGGAGCTCTACCGTGAGGCTCCCCTTCGATGACCACCAAAAAGAGAGAGTGAGAGAGAGAGAGAGAGAGAGAGAGAGAGAGAGAGAGAGAGAGAGATGTAGCAGGGGGAGTGGGGAGGAGCAGGGAGCCGTCGCCCCTGCTCGACCCCAGCCTCCCTCGTTCCTTCTTCCCCTTTCTTTTCTCCCCCCTCCCATCGCTGTACCTTCTATCCTATTGTTTTTGGAATGTACATGGCCCTCCGTGGCCCCTTTTCTTCATGAATGAAAGTCCTTGTTCTATGGGTTTCCCCCACTGTCTCCGTTCGTCTAGGTTCTCGTATGTGTTTGATGGCTTCTCCCGCCTTTCCCCGGCGATTGCTTTTCTCCCCTCAGTAAGTGGTCGACCGTTTTCCTCATGGGGCCAGCGTGAACCCCGAGGCATTTTAACCGTTGTATTTCGACCGTTGAAAAGATTCTCGGGATTGGTGGTCATGGGGTGACCGTTTAACCCTGCTTGGCGGTCCCGAGGGAGACTATTTTAAGCTCCAACGGTCGCAAGGTGACCGTTTTGCTTTTCTCGCAGTTCCATAGCGTGGCGGCCCCAAGGGGGACCGTTTCACACCTGAAGCGGCCCAAGGTGGACCGCTTTTATTTTAAATGGTCGGTAGAAGATCGTTCCTCTCCTTTGAGCAATGGCCTGTGGGCAACCGCCTCTCTTCGTCATGCGGTCTAGCATTTGACCATTTTTGTCCTCGGACGGTCCAGAGTGGAGCGCCACTTGGGTTTTGTCTGAACGGGGTTTGATTTGTGCTGATTCAAATCTCAAGTGAGTGGACCTCGATCCACGTACTGACCTGTGGTCCAACTGATGTTGGGCATCGTGTGGGGGACATGTGTGTGGGTGCCGTGAGGTCCCAGGAGGCGGTGTGTTCTCGACTTGTGTCACCGTGAGTCAATGTCGGTACGAGGAGCGATCCTTATACTTTGTCCAGTTCAGACATTATTTTTGTTGGTTAGAGAGTCTACTCCTTCAGCGACCCTCCACTAGTCGTAGCCTTCCGACACGCATGTGGCCCCACCAGGGAGTGGTGGTGAGGCTACCCGAGAGAGACAGCTTTAAGCTGGTTGCCGTGGGCCTCCTACTGTGGCGGCTCGAGTCCGGGCCAGGAGGAAGAACTAGCTAGAGGGCCTGACATAGTGCAATCAGTTAGTGTGTGCACACGTGGTCGGGGACTTCAGACGCATGCTGACGAGCACGACCCCGACTAGACCCTTGTCAGTGTTACTTGTGTGTGTGTGTCTCAGTTTTCACCTGGGGCGAGCAGGGAGACACTGCGGCATGGTGTAAGTCGTCAGGGGACGCATGCGGTTGTGCTTCTAGTGAGAGGTACTCATGTCTTTGTCAGGTAGTGACTTTTAGTTTTCACCGTGACGTGTGTCTCGATTTTCATACTGCGAGACCGGTGTCAGGCATAGCATGACTTTTTCGTTTATTTATTCCTATTATACTCGGTTCTATGTCTTGTGTAGTACTCGCCTTTGACTGCTTTGCGTTGCAGTTTCTCATTTTGCGAGGTGGGGGTCAGAGTGATCCCTACTGAGCTTTCACGAGCACGCCAATCGACACAACGCGGCACCTCCGGACACCCCCAAAACACAAACACAGGTCTCACGGTGTCCGGAACACTCACGAGGCCGAAGGTCAACCACTGGGTCACAATTGGGTCGACTGAAGACCAACACAACACACCACAAACATGGTAAACGCGGAGGATTGCCTGGCAGTCCTCTCTTGGGCCGCTACAAGCTCTAGGTACTGAACGGTCTACACGAGGCCGCTCAGAGGAAACTGAATGGTCTACACGAGGCCGCTCAGAGGAAACTGAACGGTCTACACAAGGCCGCTCAGAGGAGCAGGACGGTCCATTACAGGGCCATTCAATGGGATTGAACGGTCTATGATAGGCCGCTCAAACGAACCGACCTACTACAGTAGCTCTGTCAAACCGGTCAGAACGGTCCGAGAAAATTGCTCAAAATAATGGAATGGTTAGGGGGAAATCGCTCCACGAACCGCCATGGGCAACTGAACGGTCTATCGACTGACCGGTCAAAGGCCCAGGGAAACAGGATGACTAGACAAAGGCCATTCAAAACACGAAGGGGAATGGAATGGTTGGTCACTAGCCGTTCCAGAGGAATACACGGTCCACATCTGGCCACGCGACTCACTGGGCGGTCTATCACGCGACCGCGTAGACACCCACCAACCTACACTGAACGGTCAGCTCTGGACCGCGCCAAGCCTTAAACGGTTACTGTTAAACCATGCCATTGCCACGGCGGGAGAATTGTAAGATCGGCCTGATCATGGCCTTTCCACGCCCCATTCGTCCCGAAACGAAGGGGAAACAACCACAATCACACTACCGATCATTTAGACTCCAACAGGGGTCAGATCGGCTGAGAAATAGCGAGAAATGGGCAATTCTACTGAATTGACCCAAATGGGGTTTCCGGGCTTCCCGGCTTCCTACCGGTCCCGAATGACCACCATTCGACACTAAATCACAGACAATGGAACGCTGACATTCCAAGGAGTCATTTGACACTAACCGATCCGAAAATCGTCGTCATTTTTCGGTGAACCCTACGAACTCCCAAAAATCACAATGAGCCCAAACTCGCTCAAATAGGCCCACTCGGCTCACCACGGCCTACAAAACTCGTGGGAAAGGAAGTACACGAGTCAAGGTTTTATCCCCCTACCTCCACCGAAGATTTCGTGCACCGTGGACGCCGATCCATGAAGAAAAGGCGAGAGCCATGAAAAACTCACATTTCCTCCATCCTAATCGCCTTGAATCGAGTCTATCTAGCGTGGGAAGCAATCTAGGACTCTTGGGGATCGATTATACTCAAATATTTAGACTCTAAGTAGTTCTAATCCCTCAAACCCTAGGCCAATCTTATAAATAGGTTTCAGGTTCGACTTGCGCAAACGCTAGTTTTGGCTCACCAAGTTCGGAGGTAAAACAACGTTATTTCAAGTTGGTCCTTTAGAACTATTCGTTCCTCTTACTATTGACTAACTCCTCTCAAATTTCTGGTTAGGAGACCAAGTCCTTAAGGAGTTAGAAGCCTCAAAAGTCGTGGGTTCGTTGTAGGGTGCACAGTAACAGGTGAGATTTCCCGAGGAAGATCAGCGGACTAGGAACCCTAATCGAGGTAATTTCGATTTTAGTATTTAGAAGTTTTTGTTCCCCTATATGTCTTCTTCTCACCCTCCAACTTTCGTGAACATAGCTCAAGAGGTTAAGGAGACTGAGGGACGAGAAGTTGCTGGGTTGGCATAGGATGTGCAGGAACTAGGTCATTCTCCCAGTCTAAAATTCGAAGTCTAGAGCCTGTTATAGAGGTAGGTTATCTCATGGATGGCTAAATTAACGTGTTAGGAATAAAAGCCCTTTGATTTCTTGTGATTTCATGCACTATACACGGAGAATTTTATGGTTTATGATCACTGCGCATATAGGGTTATCACAGTATGCATGAATCCTAGTCTTAAATAAGAAAATGATAATGTCGATTTAATTCACGTAAACCCATGTATCTCCATGACTTGATTTTCATTGTAGCTTGTTTATCTTTTTATCTAGCACATTTACATGCATTTATTTTCCTTAGCATAGGCCTTGCATGCCCTATTTTACTTCTGTCTGTTACAGACGAGCAACGGTCTTCCTGAGACTGCCGTCTTCAGATAGCGGCCCTGCAACTGACCACTACCATCAGTATGCAGTCCTCATCTGACCACTATTTGATTTCTATTTCTGCACTTTGTTAACTCCAAAGAGATTGTAGATTAACCCTATTAATTATATGTCAAGCCTAGGTAATTAGGTCTTATTCCTAGTTTCAACCCAGGATTCATATAAATGGTTATATTGTGCGTCGATCATGCTAGGTTTCATGACTCACATGCCTTATACACTTATTTTAATCTTATGCTAGTTTCATGCGAAAACCATATAGTCTTGTATCAACATTATATTTCATATGCTTTATGCACTTGTTTCATTGATGGTTTAATAACTGTTGTCCACACAATTCTCTCTCATCTTTAAGTCATTCTTAAATACATGGCACATATTTCAGTACGATGTCATTAGTTACACTTTGCACTTATAGGCACACTTTCTTGGACTTGTGAACCTCTCCATCGAATATTCCTTCTGTCAGACTAGGGGATCATGTTTCAAGGCCTCCGTAAGTCTCCGCGAGCCTGGGATTTTCACTAGGACGTCGAGCTGGTTATACCCTAAAAACCCATTGGTTTAGAAAGTACTTCGTGAAACTCACGTTTTTTGTGAACTGATCTGAACGCGGCCTTCAGGCGACCGCTACTTCATAAAGGCGGTCCTGGCACGACCGCATTCTACCTACAGTTCTGTCGCATCGACCTGTTCCTTCTTTCTGTGTTGACTCCACTTGATTGCAGTCTTGACTTGACTGCTACTTGAAGAAGACGATCCTCACTTGACCGCATCTTCCCATATTGTGTCTAACCCATGGTTTGACCAAAGGGTTATGTATATTCTATTTATTTGGAACCCAAAATCTTATTTAATAAGTCATTAATGAATTATGGAACTATGGAAATGTACTGTTATGCTGCTGGATTCCTCCCGTAGCATGACCTTGCCTTGAATTCATCTTTGAACTCCCATAAATTCATGTTTGGTGTATTCTTATCTTGATATTTGCTATCATGAACTTATTGTTAAACTTGCATTATTGGCCAAACTATATATATTTCTCATGAAAGTAGCTTGATTTATAACTTGAAGATGTAAGAGTGGGCACGGATAGTGTCCAAGGGCTCGATGCTAGCCCCCTCGGCAGATGGCCAGAAACATACTATAAATCATGGGATATGATGAACACTGGCGTCGCATTGTGCTGGGAGTACTTTTTTTATAAATGGGTGAAATCTACGAGACTATCTTATAAAATTTACATGCTTGCTAGTACATTCTTGTTACATGACTTTCTAGTGCATAGCCTTTGTGGTTATGAAAAGTACATTCTTGATACATGCTTGTACATTTTTGTTCATGAAATGCTAAATTTACATTCATGCTATAATCTTACTCGATCATGCTCTCATAACTCTTATCTTGATCATATCATGCTACTTGTGTTACTTTGGTTTTATTCAACAGAATTATCACATTTTCATTATCCTATATTCGAGAGCTAAATTACTAATTACATAAACATTACCTTCATATTGATACAAAGATACCTACTGGACAAGTGTGCTCATTCCCTACTTTTCTACTCTTTTCAGAAAATTCTAGTAGGGATTCGGACTACTCGAGTGAAGTGTCCAAGAGGGATTGAAGACGAGGGCAAGCTTAGATGGTCTAAGTGTCATGAGTCAACTATGTAATTTTACTTTTGTTGAGTCTAGTTTGTCATTATGTCAAGGAAGTCAAATGTCAATGTACCTTGATTATGATCATTCAATAAAGTTGGATTTTTGGAGTATATATGTCCTTGTGCACTTATGTTTTATGTGGATGTATTGTTACGCTCTGATTATATTGCTAGCTTGAGACATATTACCAACTGTCCACGTTCCCGAATGTCTTTCACTGTACATATATCTTAGGGTGTGACAGTTAAGTTGGTACCAGAGCCTAGGCATAAGTAAGTCCTAAAAAAATGTCACGTCATAGGCTAAGTCCAATGATTAAGGACCCATACCTATGAACTAGGAAGAAATTTCTGAACCCATGTGAGGTTGGGTAGAGCCCAGGATGAGATAATTATTATCTCTAGGATTAATCCCCATCAGTTTCGTAGAAATAACTAATTGATTATGTTCTCAGGCACCTTATTCTTGAAATGGCTCACCATGCAAACTAGGAAGCAATGCAACAAACCATTGTAGGCCTCACCCAGGCCCTTCAAACCGTGGCACAAGCCAGCACGAGTGCCGGCGCTGGTGATTTACATCAAAATTTTTAGAGTTTGAACCCTTCACAGTTCTCTAGATCATCGAACCCCAACGAAGCTGAAAATTGGATGGACAAAATGGATCGGATCTTCAACTTCATGCAATGCGTGGACCGAGGGAAGGTCCTTCTGGCCACCTTTCAACTCACAGAAGATGCACGCACATGGTGGAAGGCTACTTTAGCCTCACTACAAAATAGACAAATCACTTGGGCGGAATTTGTTAAACTATTCCGTGCAAAATATTTCTCGTTTTTCTCTCTCTCCCCTCACTCTCTCGATCACACTCTCTCTCTTCTCTCTGTCCCTCTCATGTTCTCTCTGTTTCTCTCCCCCTCTCACTCGATTTTGGTCCAAACGGACCCCGATCGAAGCGTAGGAGGTACCGACAGGACGGGCTCGACGTGAGGATCGTGCTGGTACCCTCCTTCCCTCGGATCGTGGAGCGTGGAGGCGTGTGGGAGCGAGAGGACGATGTGATCCCCGTCGCTTGATCTACACCGATTCGCGATCTTCACCGCACAATAGGTAGGGGAATGGATTCCTCATCTCGCCAGGAACCCATTGACGCCACATGCGTCGCCATCCATCGTCATTTTCACCAATTTCTGTGCAAATCTCATTTTATAGAATTTTAGGCTAATTTCTTGAAAATCGTTCCTCTCTCTCGATTTTGGTCTAGACAACCGCTGATCGAGGCAAGGGAGGTACCATTGAAAAGGTCGTATCGCATAGGTCGCGGTGATGCCCTTCTTCTCTCGATTCACGGAGCGTGGAGGAGGGTCGGGCCGAGTGGAGCTGCGGTGCCCCTTCGTCCGTTTGTGCCTCGAATGCCGTTCCCGTCGTGTAAGAGGTAGGGGGATAGAATCTTCTCCTCGCTAGGAACCCATCGGTACCACATGCGCCGTGGTCCGATGCCAATTTTCTTGATTTTCGTGCAATCTTCCATGCTAGTGTTAATTAGCCTTAAATTCATAAAATTGACTCCATGGCCATTGTCTTTAAGTTTGAATGGCATGTTTAGTTATGGAATGTTGATATGGCAGGGTAGTTTAGCTTGAAAACTAGTTTTCCCGCGATTCCCGTCGACTTCGGTCGACCGGGTGGGAGTTCGATTTCGGACTCCGCAAGTTCACAACCCAGTTGGTGTAACGCACAACCCTTGGTGCATTACAGTCCCCTGACGTACCATCACTGGTGTGTTACCTGAATTGTAATGGGCCACCCTTGATCTGTTACTTGACCATTGACCATTCCTTTGACCGTTGACTGAGAAAGGCAATTAGTCTGACAGCCCAGCCCTGGTCCGTCGTAGTCGCATAACGTGCCATCTTTAGTGCGTTGCATTCTGTACAAAAAAATTGTGGATTTTAGGTGTTTGGGTGCCTTTAACAGACCTGGCCCTGTCTGTTAGAGTCATGTAGCACACCTACCCTGGTGCATTACATTTGTTGTTTAAAATTTCTGATGATTATCTACGTATGACTAATTCTTCCCGCCAAGAAATTCCACAAGTGTTGTCACTTGATTGGTCCAGCTCAGAGGGAATCTTCAGTCACTTTTTATCCTTCAAAAAATATTGCCACGTGGATTTTAATTACGTCCCAATCATGCTTCCATGAGTTCTGGCACATGATCCCCAAAGTTACACTTTAATCCTCTTGAGTTCCACTGTTTTTATAACAAGCCTTGATGGAATTGGTTGGCCGTTCTTCCTTTTTCAGTTGGCTGAAATTCACTACATTAGTAGATACTTCACGAGGTCGATGCAGGCACTTGATGCATCAAGGTAGTGCAGCTGAAGAGACTTCTCAAATGGATGGCTTCAAAATGAATGGTCCTTGGTGCATCAACGTAGCTTGGCTTTGACAGTCCACACCATGGCTTGATGTGTCGATGCATCACTTTGATGCACAGACCTCATGTACAAAGTGGCAGACAACCCTCTTAATGTGTCGAGACAACAGACTTTAGCGTCGACCTTAATCTACATGCAACATCCTGGTGCGACGATGCATCAGATAGGTGCATCGACCTATCTATTAGTCCATATGCTTTCAAAAGATGGTTCTGATTCTTCAAGCAACATTTTTATGTGTAGAGGCATCTCTTGAATTCATCGAGGAATCACAATAAATTCACACTTTAAGTCGTGATTGCCTCGAGGCATCTCTTTGTTGCATCGATGCATCACTTTGAATTTGCTTCGGTGCATTAGACTCGACGCATCTCTCTGGCCTTGCTTCGACACTTCATTCTTTTGTCCATGCTTCTTAAGGTTCTTTACTTGGTTTACTCTGACACAAATTACCTGCAGAAATAAAACTGATGTTGGTACCATGAAAGCATAGTATATTGACATCATCAAAACATAGAATTCAACATAGGCATGTATCCCCATCTTTTAGAAGCGATTGGGGTGTGGAAAGACTGAGTTTTGAGCCTTCCTATGATTTTCGCACTGTTAGGAAGTAGCGGTCTCACCAAGGACCGCTACTCTAAGAGACAGTAAAATGAGGACCGCTATTTGGCTTGTAAAAAGGGTTTCATGTTGGTTTCCGATTGCGGTCTCACGATCGTCCACCTACTCATGGGCCAGAGAGATCGCTTGGTGGAAGCCTTGGGAAAACCCCTACCGCAGACCTCGACGGTAGCCTGGCTCATTGTAGAAACCTTCTCTTCTCCCTCCTTTTCTTCACTCTGTAGGCACAGGTGGATGGACTCTTTCCTCTTTTGCTAGCCCCTCTTCTGGTTTTCCAACCAATGAATCGACCAAAATCTTAAAAATCCTCCATTCAATTCCCTTCTTCAGTGGAGCATGCCTCCCTTTTATAGGAGTGGAGATGGGGTTGGCCTTCGAAGCCCAAAACCCTCCTTTTTCTTCACCTTTTCCCGCTCGAAGACATTGAGTGGCTTGCGGATAGGGGGAGCGGTAGAGTAGGGGAGGTGCTGGCCTGGGATTGGTCAACGATGACCGGTGGTGATGCGACATCTGATGTGGAGCTCGAAGTCTTCCATTCTTGGGGGCTTGAAACGTGCAGGCGGTTGCCCGCTAGTTTGATGCAGGCGTCTCCTCCATTTCAGGCAAAGGGTCTTCATCGTCGGTCTGTTCGCGGGAAAACAGGGAACCGAACTCAGAATGGGATGACTTTGGGTTAAATCGACACGAGAGGTAGGTACGTCAGTTTAAACCCACATGTGTTAGCGTGCCAATTTGAGGTACCTCAGAGGGGCGTGTCGATTTAAGATGCCCAATGGGGCGTGCCGGTTTAAGACCCCTTGGAGGGGCGCACCGATTTAAGACCCCTTGGAGGGGCGCGCCGGTTTAAGATAGGATGAGCAAGACCGCGCCATTTTGGGCGTCAGGGGGTCTCGCCTCGGCTCCGTGGTGATTCTGGTGAAGACTTGCTCTCCTGTGATGCTTAATTGTAATGCATCGCCTTCAAGGTATTTGGTTAGAAGCCTTTGAGTTCCGATTTAGGACTCTAAGTAGCTGTCAACGCGTACCGAACCTGTGTCCGATTGCACGGGTTTCTCCCTGATTCGGCCTTCAGCACTGCCAAATGGGGAGTCGGGGTAATCTTTTCTGCTTGAGGGGCTTCCTTGTTGGGTAGTGGACCCCCAGGTATGCATTCGTCCTACTCGGAGGAGACATATAGGGTTTATTCGACCTTTCTGTCTTAGACTTGCTCTCGGGTGCTAAAACGTGCTTGTCGTATGATCATCATTTTTTGACATCCATGTAGGCACCGGAAAGGTGCCGGTTCAGGCGATGCCTCGAATGGCCTCCCTCCGAACTTGTGCTACTGCTACCTACAGTGCATAGGTTAGAAATGTAGAAATGGTGTGATCGCCAGATACTTATACATGGGCCTCACAAGAGTAATGGATCTAGCTCTAGGATTCAGCAGCACTTCGTGGGGAACTCTGGAAAATCTCCTCTCTCAACCATGAAGACAAGGGTTCTTTTTATAGACCCTCTAAGTCTTGGGGCAAGTTGGAGAGAGAACAGCTAAAAAGTAGGAGGATTATGGAAAAACTCTTAAAGATAATTCTCCCAAGAGTCCATAGAAACTAACAGAAGGTTCTAAGGATCAGATTTGAGGGAGAAATCAACAAAACAAACTCTGTAATTTGTCCATGGAGTAGCAGAGAAGAGCAGTTCTGCTAAAACTCTTTCGTTTGACATAACGCATCCACGATAGACCACTATGGGTATATAACGCACCATAGACAATTCGTTATGTGACTTTATCCAACAGAAGATAAGAACAACAGGCGAAGCGTTCGGACTTAGGACTCTGGAGGCTATAACAGATAGGAACAATGACGTTATAGTAAACTATAATGGATGGAAGATGATCCGTTATGGCAATGAAGACGTCCATAGAGACGATGGCTGGGATAATGAGGAGGTCAGTGGAGGAGCTGATAGACTCGACCTTAGGGGGTATATAACGGACCAAGTGAGGTGCGTTATGTGATGTTATGATAGATGAGCAAAGGTCCGTTCAGTAGCAGAGATGCTAGGTCAGACGGAAGGAAAGACGGTGGGAAAGACAGTGGATGAGACGGAAGCCTCCAACTCTGAGAGAAGGTAACAGACCATGATGAGGGCATTATATGATGTGAATAATGGATGGATATAGGTCCATTAAATAATAGAGACGCAACATGAGACGCTAAGTAAGACGGTGAAAGGACTATAACGGAACTTAGGAAGGGCGTCATATGACTATAACATGCTAGTCATGATGCGTTATAGACAAAAGGGTGATAAATGACACAGACGTGCTTGCCTAGCAATAAAACCAGGATAAGACCCAACCAAGGAAGGTGATGACCCTAGAAAGAGACCTCAATCATGCCTAAGCAGGCTCGACAAGGTTGAACAGCTCGGAGCAACATTAAAATGAGTAAAGAGATGACCCAACTAATTGGTCATAAAACGGGTGTCAACATATGCCCCTCCTTAACGTCCTCTTTACAGGGGAGTGAGTGGAGGTGTAGCAAAAGTGAAATGGAATATGGAGATGAAGCGGAGATAACACAGAGTGGACCAAAAAGCGGGCGTTAAGGCAACGACACCCGTGCTTCACTTACGTCTGAAGACAAGAGACACGACTACCATGACAATAAATCACGGATAATGAAACGACAGACACGGCAAGCATCAGCATACACCAGGAAACACAGTCCTCACAGCTGACCACCTGACCACATCATCGGCTCCAGTTCCAAAGGCGACAGGGAACACCTAGCACACAGGACACCAACGACAAATTCACGGAGACAACAGCACTTACAAAAACAACAACAGCAACACGGTAGCACCTGCAGGATTTTAGCTTCGTACAACACACAGAACCACGGAATACAACTGCAAGCAGGGTCACATCAAGGCATGATAGCAGTTGAACACATGACTACATGGAACGAGTCATGCTTCAGACAGCTCACCAAGAAAGACCTACGACAACAAGAAACGACACAAAAAGACGATAATCTCAAGGGACGCATCTCAGGGACCAAGACAATGTCTCGAGAGCACAACACCCAAGAGAAAGAATTATAGAGTAGAGGGTACTCAATCAGCAGGCAAGCCGACAAATTCCCCAATACTCGCAAACGCCAATGCCAACACCAAAAAATTACGAACAACAACACGGCAACGGATGACATCGAGGCACATGAAGCCAAGATGAAGTCACATCGAGAAGAAGTAATTCCCTCGATCACCGGGAATCTTATAACAATGATCCCCGGCCAATGGGTAACCAGCCCACAAGCTTCCGTTGTGCACTCTAGCATATACATAGGCATCATAAAAGACCTCGGTAATCACATCTCCGCACACGTTCGGTGCCATCGCAACTCATCAGAATCACAATTAGCACGCTACGAGTACTGATCCAGCAAACAACCGATCACAAGGAGCCTAAGTGCAATGAAGGAGAGTACCAGCTTCAGCATAAAGCACAAGGAAAAATGCTAATCTCAGCTCACCTTCACGTCCTGAAACAATACATGAGCCTTCACAACACATCGGCCGCTGGACACGGCACGACGAACAAGGTACACAATGGCTCGTAACACTATAACGGAGTCCAAAGCGAAGCAACCATAAAGTAAAGAGCAGATCAGGCTTAGAATAAAACTGTCCACACTTAAGCAGACATAGGACAGAAGCATCACTAAGATAGCAATTTCAATACTAACCTTGAAAGAGATTCCACCAAACGGGACGAGAAATAATAAGCTCACTAACAAAAGCTCACCAGAAAGGGAAAATCATGCTCACCTGAGGGCATGACCGATGAGGGTCAGTCCTGGGTGACCGCAGGCCGACCTCTATTCGGGCGGGAGATTTGGCTCCATTGCCTAAACGAGATCGAGCCCCTGCGCCTTCGACTGGTCATGAGGACCCTCGGCCTACACCTGGAGTGAGTCGAGGTGGTAGAGCCTCACGGGATCAGCAAGAAGACCTGTGGCCGGACTAAGGCCACGGACTGGAGGATCCAATTCGAGGATCAGTACGCGGACTGGCAATGCGGCGGGACGAGGGTGACCTCTCAGGCGGCTGACAGCTCGGAGTACCTTCACCATTACCGGGAGGTGTACGGTGGTAGGTCCCAGATGAGGGTCCTAGGGGTGAGTAAATGAGAATGCATTTCTTTTCCTATATGATGTAGGTTTATTGTTATTATGTAACTAATTATGTAGTGAATGCAGGATGCTCGGGACTTGGTGGCGATGGACGCCCAGGTCCACCTTTACAGCTTGGAGGCCCAGCTGGCGGCTGCTCGAGCTGATTTGGCAACCCTGGTGAGTGTTTAAATTAAATGCAAATGAATTCCTTCTTTTTTTATTTGATGATTAGCCACTAACGATCTTTCTTTGAATGCAGCGTGCCCAGCAGGGAGCGATGGCGAGGGATACCGGCGGTGCGTCGAGCTCGAGAGGACCGAGCACCGGGACTGGGGAGCTGGATGAGCGACTGGCTGGCGCAGTTGCTCGGGCGGAGGCGACAGAGCAGGACCTTGCTACCTGGGTAAGCCCTTAAACTTAAGTTCAATTATGCCCTTATTTGTTCATGGAATCTTATGGTTTTCTTTTTATACCCTTGTCCAGACTGAGGAGCTCCAGGAAGCGCTCGCCTATGTGGCGAGACAGCATCGCGACCACAGCGCACTAGTAAGTTTTATTTTGCTTTGTTCATGATATTCTTTAATTGTACAAAGATTAATGAGAACATGATGTGATGTAGATGATAGAGTTGACCGAGGCTAGGAGGCAGCTATTAGTGGCGCAGTCAGAGGTTGGCTCTCTCAATGAGCAGATCGCTGAGCTTGAGCGGTCTCGGGGGCAGCAGGAGATGGTGCGCGACCTTGCAGCACGGGTTAGTCAACAACATTAATTTCAATTAAGTATGATGAAATAAAACTCAAAACTGATAGTTGACTTTATTGAATGCAGGAGGCCGAGCTACAGGAGGCGAGCACTCGAGCCGCCTTGGCAGGATAAAATAGGAAGTACTCGAGAATAGTATTGCTACACCAGGATAATCAGGGTCAAGACACTATCTGCAACCACGACGTGTGAGATGGAACCATCGTCCCCCAATTTTTCCAACCTAATGGCCTATCCGATGGTTAAATGCGTGAACCTAGATCATCATCATTTTTGGTAAATGGGAACATCAGATCCTGGAGCACGTGAATGACTAGTTGGTTCTTGAGGTAATATAGCATAGATACCATATAGTAATGCAATAAGGGACTAGGGATCGAAGTACTTACTTGACTTACCTGATGGCAGTGGCAGTGGAAGCGTAAGTGGAACAACGCTGCAAGAGAGATCATGAACAAGACTCGAAATGATATGAAACAATAACATTCAGGCCAACAAATCATCAATAAAGTATATAATGCCACAAAATAAAGTTCATAGATCAAAATTTAGCATTTCAGCACCTACACGGTCTACTTCGAGATTGCCCAAGTATATAAACGGCCCTCGTAGGGCCGTGAGGGCATTGCTATTTGGGATCTCATAGTGGCGTTAGCATGGCCTGATGCAAGACCGCTCAATGATATGAACGGTCATATGGAGACCGTGTAAGGGGGGTTACGTTGCTACAAACACACAGTCTGACTGTAGACTGTCTAATATATAAATGGTCCATCGAAGGACCGTGTACAGACTGTCGATTTCAAAAAACAAAATTGACCTCCCATCTCCCTCTACCATAACCGACGGAGAAATGCTCCCACAATCCACCACCTCCATTCTCCACCACTGAGCTCACCACCTCTCCCTCCTTTCTCTTCTCATTCTCATTCCACACTCTCCCCCCCTTCTCCCACTCTCTCCCAGTCTATGCGCTTTAAGCACCAAGCGCGAAGGATGGCTGGAGACGCCCAACCACTGCCATCGGTGACCCCGATGGAGGAGATGGCACTACCGTCAATGATCAAAGGAGGTGCATCACCGCCATCGCCTATGGCCAAGGGAGACGCCACGGCAATCATCGCTAGAGTGGAGGACGCAGCCGTGTCACCAGCGGAGACGACGACGGCGACGGTGGAGAAGGCACTGCGGACCTCCTAGGTAGCCCCCCCAAAAACTCCCCCATTTCATTCTTTTTAGTGCATGCATGTAGCCTAGGTGGGTAGAAGGGGCAGACGACCCCTTTAGGGCCGGCTGGGAGGCCCCATGGACCCTGGTCGTTGTTTGAACAAATGAGCGTATTAAGGGCTCATTTTGTTTTTTTGATGCTCCGTCCGGATGTCTTCGTCGCCTCACGCTACATTGCCGAAACAAGGATCGATGGACGTCGATCGCTTCGGGGGAGGGCCGGCTCGAAAAATCCACGCCCGGACTCCGGGTGGATTTTTTATGCCATATTTTCCGGGGTAAAGCACCCTGATTCAAATTCGGGTTCATCCGGACTTTTCCACCGGATTCTTGCGCCGGGGGAGGTCCCGGCTCAAGGGCCGGCGAGTGAAGTATGTCATCCGGTTTGCCACCGTCACCCTCCTTTGCCCGATCATCCGGGCGAATGAGCCGCCATCGTTCGTAACGCGTATCGAGGTGACGGGATTGAATGACGCGGCGCGGACGCGGCGATTTTTGAGCGCCTTGGAGGCGGCGCTGCCGGGCGATGCCGAAATCCTCCTCCGGTATGCCGACGGGGATGCCTGGGCGAAGGGACGCGCCGAAACTCCCGCGCCGGCGACGAACGACGCGACGGGTGTCGCGAAGCTGATGGACGCGGTGCAGTCCGCGCTCATAGCGAAGGGGTTCGTGACCACGCGCGTGCTGATCGGGCCGCAGGATATTTCCGGCGGGGTGCTCGTGCTGACGGTCGAGCCCGGTTCGGTCGGGAAAATCGTCCCGAAGCCCGATCCGGCCGGGTGGCGTGATCTCGGCGCCGCCGGCCTCGCGACGGGCGTTCCGCAAACTTCCGGCGAGCTGCTGGATCTGCGCGATATCGAGCAGGGCGTGGAAAATATGAAACGCGTGCCCACGGCCGACGCCGATATTCGCGTCGTCCCCGGTGACAATCCCGGCGAGAGCGACTTGGAGGTCGTTCACCGGCAGGCCTTCCCGCTGCGTCTGACGGTCGCGTTGGACGATTCCGGCACGCGCAATACCGGCAAATACCAGTCCTCGACGACGCTGAACTGGGACAATCCGTTCATGCTGAACGATATTTTTTCCGTGTATTACAACCGCGACCTGATGTTCGACGGGCCGGGCATGGGCACCGAGGGTTACGGCGCGAGCTACTCCGTGCCGACCGGCTATTGGCTGTGGTCCGCCGCATACGACCGGTCCACGTTCCGGCAGAACGTTTCCGGCCTGACCCAAAATTACGTCTATTCCGGCGAGACGGAGAACGTGAGCGTAAGCGTCTCGCGCTGCCTGTACCGCGATTCGCACGGCAAGACCACGGGCTCCGCCGGACTTTTCACGCGGGCCTCGGACAACTTCGTGGACGACACGAAAGTCGCCGTGCAGGGCCGCCGGACGGCCGGCGTGCTTGTCGGCCTGCGGCACCGGGAAAGTTTTTCGTTCGCGACGGTGGACGCCTCGGCGGAGTACCGGCACGGGCTCGACGCCCTCGGCGCGAAACCCGCCCCGGAGGATGCTTTCGGCGAAGGCACCTACGAGTTCCGCGTGCTCACCGGCTCGCTCTGCGCGACCGTTCCGCTCGGCGATTCCGGACTGCGCTACCTGCCGTCGCTTCGCGGGCAATACGCCTTCACGCGCCTGACTCCTCCGGACCGTTTCGCCATCGGCGGGCGCTACACGGTGCGCGGCACGGACGGCGAATCCATGCTCTCCGGCGAACACGGCGCGACGCTCCGCGACGAGCTGGCGATGCCCGTGCTCCGGGGCCACGAGGCGTACGTCGGCATCGATGCCGGTTGGGTTTCTGGGTATTCGGCGCGCGACCTCTCCGGGCGTTTTCTGTGCGGCGGGTACCTCGGCCTCCGGGGCGCGATGTGCGAACATTTCAATTACGACGTGTTCGCCGGCATGCCGGTCGCGAAACCGGACCGCTTCGAGACCGCGTCCTACGTCGGCGGATTTTCCGTCGTCACACAGTTCTGATCACTTCCGAAGTTCTTTGATCCCGTCATGCGCCGCGATTCCTTTCCCGAAATCCGCAAAAACCTCCTCGTCGTTTTCGCCGCGCTGACCGCGCAGGCGTTGCCGGCCGCGGCCGACATCGTCGCCGATCCGTCGGCCGCCGGCGTCAACCGCGCGATAATCGGAAGCACCGCGGGCGGCGTGCCGCAGGTGGACATCGTCACGCCCTCCGGCGCGGGTGTCTCGCGCAACGTCTATTCCCGTTTCGACGTCGATGCGAAGGGCGCGGTGCTGAACAATTCGCGCACGGACGCCTCGACGCGCATCGCCGGCATGGTCGCGGGCAATCCGAATCTCGCGAACGGCCCGGCGCGCGTGATTCTCAACGAGGTGAATTCGTCCGATCCGTCGCGGTTGAACGGCTTCGTGGAAATCGCCGGCAGCCGCGCCGAACTCGTGATCGCCAATCCCTCCGGCATCGCGGTGAACGGCGGCGGCTTCATCAACGCCTCGCGCGTGACGCTCTCCACCGGACGCGTGGAAACGGACGCTTCCGGCGCGATTCTTTCGCATGCCGTACGACGCGGACTGGTCACCGTGGGCGACCTCGGACTCGATTTCGGCGACGCGGATTTCGCGGCGATTCTGGCGCGCGCCGCCGTGATCGGCGGTCCCGTGAAGGCGGCCGACCTGCGCGTCGTCGCCGGCGCGAACACCGTTTCGCACGGCGACTTTTCCCCCGCGCCGGTCGCGGGCGAGGGCGACGCGCCGGCGTACGCGATCGATACCGCCGCGCTCGGCGGCATGTACGTGGGGCGCATCGCGCTTATCGCCACGGAGCGGGGCGTCGGCGTCCGCCACGCCGGCGCGGCGCTCGCGGGCCCGGGCGGTTTCACGCTGTCCGCCGAAGGCCGCATCGAGGTTGCCGGCCGGATCGCCTCCGAAGGCGCGCTCGTCGCGAAAACTTCCGGCGATTTCACGCAGTCCGCCGGTTCGCGTCTGCGCGGCGACGCCGGCGTCTCGCTCGTCGCCGGCGGCTCCGTCGCGCTTGCGGGCACGACGGATTCCGGCAGGTCGCTCGCGGTGGACGCCGGGCGCGTCTTCACCCTGGCTTCCGGCGGCGTGCTCGCCTCCGGCACGGATCGGGACGGCGCGCCCGTCGCCGTCGGGATGTCGGTCGTGACTTCGGGCGGCGCGCTCACGGCCTCCGGCCGCATCGCCTCGACCGGCGACGTCTCGCTGACCGGAGCGTCCGTCGATCTTTCCGGCGCGGTGTTTTCCGCGACGGGCGTCGCGACGCTCGCCGCCTCTTCCGGCGGCGTCTGCGCGACGGGCGCGTCTCTCGTCGCCGACAGCCTGCGTATCACGACGGCGGATACGTTGGCGACCGACGGCGCGACGCTCCGGACGCGGCTTTTCTCGCTCTTCGGCGCGACCGGCTGGTCGCATCGCTCGGGACTGCTCGAAGTCTCCGGCACGGACGGTCTCGCCCTCGCGGTTTCCGGTCCGCTCGACGCGACGGGCGGCCGGATGGCTTTCAACGCGGGCGACCTGTCGCTCGGCGCGGCTTCGATCATCCTCGACGGCGGCTTCTACTAGAGTTAAATAACAGTTTAATTTAGTCTGAACCTTTGATCATGTTGGGTCAAGCAAATCCCCGTGATCCTAGAGGATGCCAGGTTCAAACCACCCTATCTGGTACCCGTATGTCTACAGTTGCCGCATCGCTATAATCCCTCGCTCCTTCTATGAGTCTAGGTCGATCGAGGGTATGGTAACTGTCAAACCCCATGATCGTGCCATTCGACCATGACCTTCTTAAAGTGTATGAGGTCTGTTCTAAACGAACTCACACGACCTTGGCCAGGGATTTAATGGAGCGTCAGTGTCATGACCCATTAACTATCTAATATATACCTGACAGTGACCGATCCCCTCTTGTCCATTTATGATCTTCACATGTATCTTGAAATGGCTAATGACTTAGCAATTCATGACTTATAGTTAAAGTCACTTATCTAACTCATTAAACCATTCCAATCCTCATGTAAGATTCGATCAATGTCTCAGGTCAAATGACCAACGATGCCACTGAGACAATTAGATTTTCAGTTGACATTAGATATAATCAACCATATGAAGATCCAATAATGTATCAGTTCAGTGTACATCCTCTCAGGATGTACGCCTATACATATGTGTTGGTGGCCCGCACTACTGACCATGAGACTGCTCACGCACACATTATGTGTACTGGTTTAATAGGTAATCAATGTCCCCGAGTGATTACCCTCCAACCAGGAACAAATTTAAGGTATGTGTCCATGTAAAGTCAGTCTCATGATCGAGATCCCATCTCGCATATCCTAAGGACATCGTAGAGTAATACGTAATTATAAATTTATGCTCAAATATCACTTTATTAATGATGAATAAGATCGTACAACTATTGGACCTACCTAACCCGAGATTGGCTTGTTGGACACCCAATACTAACAATCTCTCACTTGAACTACAGCCAATTATCCACAACTTTGAGGCTCATCTTATCCCGATGGCGCCCAAACATAATTTGTGTTAAAGGCTTAGTCAGTGGATCTGCTATGTTGTCTTCTGACAGTACACACTCTACTATCACATCTCCACAATCAACAATCTCCCGAATAAGGTAGAAGCACCTCAGAATATGCTTCGACATTTGGTGAGACCTAGGTTCCTTTGCCTGAGCGATGGCCCCATTATTATCACAAAATAATGGGATGGGAGTTGATATCTGGGAAACTACGCCGAATTCCAAGTTTTCTGAAAATCTAATAGGCAGCTACAAAGTTTTTTTAATGAAGGTAGAGCAATGATTGAATGTACTGAGAAACTGGGTACTTCATTGTTGACCCGGTTAGGAAAGCAATCGAGAGGGGGGGTGAATTGATTGTGACCCCTTTCTTAAAAATTAGATGCAATGAAGATTTGATGAGATTAAGAAAACCACTAATCGTTGAACAATTAGAATGAATAGAGTGTCTTTCAAGCACGCTCTAACACCTTACCAATGCAATTTGATAAACCACTCAGATGGATTAAATGATGCGAAAAGATAACATAAATCCCTCAACTTACCGCATCACTCTCGGACATGAGAACGGACATCATGTAACGACAGTCACACATAGCAAAGGATAATGCAAGAGTTTTTAGGTGTTTCGGACGCACCCGAGTGTAGTCCAACGTCCACCTCTCTCAACCTGAGAGGATTCCACTAAAACCACTACACGGCGGCAGCAAAACAAGCACACACGGGCTCGATGGCCCAACACACGTGCGTTCTCATACGCCGACGAGAAATCACACACACGGAGACAATGCTCCGAAATCGTCTATGAAGGAAAATATGTGGAAATACAAGGCCCAGTTTAGATAAAAGGAAACTATAGACAAATGAATATAGATAGCAAGAGATTAATGTATCCCCCTTTGACTCTGCAACGAAGCTCGGAGATGAGATGGAAGGAAGCACTAGAAATGATGAACCAGGGAGTGGAAGCAGTCGCCCTTTGTTGGTTAAGCAGCCTAAGGCAACAGACGGTGGAGAACAACCACAATTACCTCCAGATCTGAGCCCAGGGGTCATGAGAGATGATCTTTGCAGGGCCTTCTTCCTTCCTCCAGCAACTGTGCATCGCCCCTTGTCTCCTCCTGCAAGAAGAATAAATGTATTAGCCCTAGAGATATTCTCTACGAATGGAAATCGAAGCTATCTTATACCCAAGGAAAGAAGATGCATAATGACATGAAAGCCCATGAGAAAACCTCTCTAAACCACACCCAATGATGTAGAGAAGCCCTAAGGGTATTATGGTAAAAGGGCAAGCCAATCGGATCAAGAAATGGGGGTTTCGAAACCAAACCCGAAAACCCATTCTGGAACTGCCTGACCAGGTGTCGACACCAATTCAGGTGCTTTGTCCCTGAACAAAAAATCCACACCCAGGGTGTAGGTGTCGACACCAGGGCTTTCTAGCTAGTTGGAATCAAGATGGAGATAAACAAAGTTAATTACGAGAGAGTGGAAGGGCAAGAGTACTTGAAAGCATATGCTTCTTAATTAATTATTAACATCCTCTAATAAATCTACCATGCATACCATTTCCTTTTTTTATAGGTATGTGAAGTAAAAAAACATCTCCAGTCAAATTATATGATCACGCTGACTAGGAGACTTCCCATGCGTAGGTGAAAGCCCAACTCATTAATGGAGACGGCTGGCTGATCTAGTTGGTTGTTTGCTTCGTTTCTGTGAGTGGTGGGGGATCGGGGCCGGGGCCGGGGAGGACCAGCAGCTGCCCCCACAGGGCCAGGGCCAGGGAGGAGGGTGTGCCATATTATACCTCTCCCCCTCTCCCCCTCTCCCTGGAGAGCAGCAGGCGGTGGAGGGGAGGACGAGATGAACCAACCTCCATCCCGCGGAGGAGCCCCCTCCTGCGGCATCTCCAAGGCTTGTTTCCTCCTCCTCCTCTTCCTCCTCCAATATGTCTTCCTCTTCGCAGCCACCCCGGCCGAGGCCTCTCCTTCCGCCGTCGGTCTCCGCGGCCCCGCCGTCGGGTGCAACGGGACGATAGCGCAGTGCAGGGCGGAGGAGGAGGAGTTCCTGACCGTGGACACGGAGATCCACCGGAGGGTCCTCCAGGGAGGGCGGCCCCACATCGGCTACGGCGCGATAAACAGGGGGGACCGGCCGGCCTGCAACGCCGGCCGCGGCAACTCGTACACGAGCACCTGCGTGCCGCCGCCGTCTAACCGCCCCAGCCGCCCTTGCAACACCTTATACCGTTGCCGCACCGGTACCCTTCCCTGATCATTATTCGATGGTGACGGCCATATATACGACCGACCGACGATCCTCTCTCCCTCTCTCTTTCCCTCTTCTCTATTTACTTATTATAATCTGTCCTATCTCCATCTCTAGCTCTGGATCCCCTGCTGTTCTATGATCTCAGGCATCCATACCTGTGCCTGCACTTCTCGTTAATTGGAAGGACATTGTCAAGTGGTTTTGCTTGTGCACGGCGCCCTCCCCATCTTAACAGCAGATCGGCCTCTTCCTTCCCTGGTTCTGTGCGTGTGCGCGCGCGTGCGCGTGCGCGTGCGCGTGCGTGCGTATATACACCCCCATCCTTTGCAATGCCCTCCATTAGGACATAAATAGATCAGATTCAATTCGAACGCGCAAGCCTACATCCACCCCACACTCAAACCGAGTGTGGCTTACTGTTGATTCACAGCTTCTCACTACTGATCCACAGCATCGGGGAATAGATCCCTACAACCACTGATCCACAGCTTTGGAAAATTAATCCTAGACCGCTGAGCTTCACAGCTTGCTACTGCGGAGCCTTATAGCTTATTCTACCAGAGGAGTCCTCCTCTGCCGCTGAGGATTACAGCTTAACCACCACTGACGCACAGCTTATAAAGTGAGGTTTCAAAACAAATGGAAGAAAACAAAAGATCAAATCACGAAATGTAGCTCTTACAAAGAGCAGATCGACCCTGGTTCTGAACCAAGAGACCAGAAATAACAAATCACAGATGCTCTTCTCTCAAAACTCTCTCTGCTCTCTTAGACGTTATTGGCATTAAATCTGCTGGATCGTATTCCTTTCTGGCTGGAACTTGTTCCTGTTCTATCTCTGGGACAATCAGCCTCTCTCTCTCTAAGTCTTTGTCTACTTATAGGCAGCAGATGATGAGCGTGTGGAAACCACATTTTTCGCTCAATATTCTATCCAGATCTGATCTGCACGGGCCACATGACAGCATCTGGGCTTGATGGCTTTCCACATGTCATGATCATCTATTATCTTTCCACCTCGGATCACATGCCCTCCTAAAAGTTCTCGATCATCTCTCCTGGTTCTCTAGAGCCTTTTAAGTAAAGTCCCTGTCAATATGTCAAACACTTGATAGTCAGATAAGTATGAGAAGTGCACAAACTTAATAAAGCATTTGAAAAAATGTGCATGGACTTATCCTGATCATAAGACAAACATGGTCAGACTCTATAACAATATATGAATAGTATGCTTAGACTTGAAAACATGCACAGACCTTGCATGTGCAAAAAATAAGACGTGCATAGACCTTCATTATAGTGCAACAATGCAGTGCACGGACTTGACCATGCATAAGATAAAATGTGCTCGGACCCTTAGTGTGCATAAAGGACATATGCACCGACTTTGTAATGCGTTCAGCAAGATATGCACAAACCTTCAGTGCGCACACAGAAATGTGCACAGACCTTACTCAAGGAATATGCAAGTATGCACCGACTTGTTTAAAGATATACACGGACTTCGAATGTGCATGATGCTAAAGATGCACAGACCTTATGTGCCATAGTCCTAACATGCACAGACCTTATCGTGCGTGAGAGAGCGCACCACGGGCTTCTTTAAGCCCGCATAAATCGTCACCTCGGTGACTGGCACGCCCTCGCACTTAATAAATCGAACGAACGAATGAAAGGATGAATAAACGAACGAAAAGAACAAAGAGTCTGCATAAGTGCGTCCACACTTGGCTGGTGCTTGGCTCGACGTGGTCCATGGGGCGAGGGGTGCACTGCGGCAACCACACCACCTCGGTACTTCTGGTGCTCCTGCAAGAGGACCCAAAGAAGGATTAGTCTGGCCCGCCACCAACGAACATGATGGAGAACAAGGATAGTACCCTGAGGCAATTGGGGGCACAACCCCAGCTCCTGGAGTACCATCAGAATCAGTGCGAAGTCAACATTAAAAATGTTTTATTTGAGGAGGGCGTTTATCTTCTTGGTCTCCTCCACGGTGGCCGGAGGTCACCTATCTGCCCAGACAGGACCAAGGACCGCGAACCTCCAGCTGTCAGAGGGATCGCGAGAACTCGACTAGGTGATATATACATAACGCTCCACCCAACCCTTGAGGTTGGACGTAGCTTCGGAGACTTGGATGATGTTGTGGCTGGGACGAGCCTTAAAATACGCATAGGCGGTATCTATAGGATAGCGCGGAAGGCTGTAGAATTGCCAGAAGAGATGGACATTTGGCTCCACTGACGCCTTCTGACACATGAAGATAAAACCACAAAGAATGTGGTAGGGATTGGGGGATAACTCCTCTAGATGACGATCATAATGGCAGAGGACGGACTGATGTTAGTTTAGGTGCGCCGGATTCAGAAGGGGTGTGAATGAATCCTTCTCGAAAAGCCTTGACCAATTAAAAATTTATCTAGCTATTGATGATGCAGAATTAAAACAAACTAATCAGACCCAATGAAAACCTGTTGAGAAATAGTGGCTCAATAGTTATCTGGGTAATTGACTAGAACAACATGGGAACTCCCAATGTTGAACAGGAGGAGAGTTGATGATCTAAAACACACTAAACATCCAAGACAACTTTAGAGCTAACTTCTAACCCACTCAACAGAAATCAAAAGGCTAATGTGCACAAGACCCGCTAGCTAAATAGGAAGAGCAAGTTGATCGGCATAAACATTCATCTAGCGAAAAACAAGCAAGACAATCAAACCACAGTGCACAAGGAACTTTTAGGTGGTTCGGTCCTCTAGACCTACGTCCACCCCACACTCAACCCGAGGCCATTTGGGCCAATCCCACGGGCTGGAGAAACAAAAGAGATGATGCCCGTTCGGTGGGAACTTAACGATCGTTCCAGTGACCGTTACGTTTCCCTGACGCGCCACCATTGGTGCATCAGAGAAACCAGAACCAGAAGTGTTATTTTTTGGGTTTGTTTATTTGATTTTTTTTTTATTCATCTTAATGCAGATTATGACTCTGTGACTAACCTATGGCCTAAATGTGTGTAGGGAAAGAGAAGAACGAGAATCACATGGCTCCAAGTACGGGTGGTATACCTGGCGCTGCCGGAGTACCAGAGAGAGTGGCTAGCTGCTATGGGCTTCGGTAAAGTCCTCAGCATAGAGGTGACCAGGGTAGATACGGCTCTTTTGTATGCGCTGCACGAGAGGTGGGATCCAATCAGCAGAGCCTTCATCTTCCCATGGGGGCACATGATCCCGACACTAGAAGACATGGCAAGGATCTCCGGCTTGAGGGTGCACGGCACGGCGGTGACAGGATGGACCTACGGCGACTACTGTGAGCTAGCCCAAGAGCTGCTAGGGTTGGATTTGATGAGGCCGGGGCTTCCATCGTCCCAGTTGTCTCGGTCGGTGCTTCAGGGGAGCCAAGGACTTCGAGGAGCAGCCATTACAGTTGGAGAGTTACTGGAGCAGCACCTCGACCGGGTGATCAAGTAGGTGCGCCTGAGCGTAGTGGCAGAGGCGGGATCGGAGGGAGATAAGGTGTTGAGATGCTTCCTGATGCTGCTATTTGGGAAGCTCCTATTCCCGACCCGAGCTAACGTGATCAGCTACAGGCTCCTACTGTTACTATGAGATCTGGGCAGAGTGGGTAGATACGTCTGGGGAGCAACGGTCTTAGCCTTCCTGTTCGATTCTCTCAGCGTGACCAGTCGGGAGACCATGCTGGGCGGCTTCTCGCCTTTTTTATAGGTAAATGCTTAACTTCTAAATGCTTTTGATTACACCTATGACTACTATATGCTTGACACATGCTCCTAACATGCAGATCTGGATCTTCCTTTACCTACTCGGGAACGGGTGAGGGGCCGAGCTACATCTAGAGTAGATTCCCATTGTGAGGCGATGGACGGTAGCTCGAGACATGGGGTCGATCAAGAGGTTGACCCGGGCGATCCAGGACGACATCGACTCATGCCCACATGCATCGGTAAACTCCTGAACTTAAACCTTTTCTATATGCGGCCAATCATTGATAGGTCCAACCGGTAAGTTGGAATACCACTCAAACGCGAGTGCTGTAAGGGAGGACCCGAAGTACTTGAGCAAGTAGGACTCGTCGACCGCCAAATCGCCCATTAGGTTGATATAGTGAGCTATGTGCTCTTTTGGTGAGCCTTGCCCACTGAACTTCTCAAACTTTGATAGTTTATTGATGCCGGGAGGCAACCTCTTGGCCGCATGATGGACGGGGTAAGGTACTTGGTACAGCTCAAAAGTGACACAATCTTTATCTCCCCTGGAGGCCAGCTTCTCTTCAATCATTCGATCTATCATCATTTCATTTGTCCTCATCTGGTCGACCGGGTCTGGGTGGAGGCGGGCAAGCTGTGCCCCTAGAGCAGTCAGTACTGTCACCTGCGGGGCCATGGGGGACCCTTGGGAAGGCAAAATTGGTGGCGGGGCTGGTGCGGCATGCAATGCCCATTGCAGAGGCATGCCCCAAGTGTAGCTGGGGATTGGTGGAAATGCTGCAGCCTGCAGAGTCGCTTTCGAGGATTACCCGCTGCCCCCGGGTGCTTCGAGCAAAACCTCGGTCTGTCGAGATGTTGTGGGTTGGGCATTCCTTTCACCCAGTTGTTTGTTTAGTAGTTCGATCTCCCGCTGGTACTGTTGCACCATGTACAACATTGCGGGGTCATTGGTGGGGAGACTGAGCGTGCCCCCTGTTTCTTCGGCTGGGGCGTCCTCAGATGATGTGGAGGGCCCGCCACTGGTGCCTCCTGTGGTAACTACATTGGCCGTTAGAACTTTGGAGGGTTCTTCCTGGGTGGTCTCTTCAGTGCCTATCTGGGCCATCTCGCCCGCCGCCCTTCCTCTTCTGGTGAGAGGACCGGGTCTGGCGACGAGTCTGGCCACCTCTTCGAGGTCGGTGGGTGAGGCCCCATACCAACCAAAGACTCCTGTCATGCTGCAGGTGAAAACTCTCTAGCTCCTATTTCTTCTTGCCATCCTCCTTCACGGCCTACTCGGGAACACCAGCCTATCGAAGACCGACCGTCGGGGCTCCGCTTCCTCCCGTAAAGGGGACTGACGCAGCTCCTCTGACTGGTTCTTCGACTCCTCGCTGGGCACCGGTTGGGATAGTTCTTCTTCCTGGAAGGCGGAGGCCACTGCCCCCAGTAGTCTTTGACGACCCAACGGAGTGCTCCCTGGGCCTCGGAGGTAGTTTCTGCCCAAACTTTTATTCTTTGCTTAATGGTTGAATGCTCGCGCTCTCTATATCTTACCACCCCGAGAGGGACTGGGTGAGGGTCCGTCTATATGGCCCATCTTCCCCCCTTTTCTGTAGTAAGGGTGAAATAAGGGTGTTGTTCGCAAGCATCATGTTTTCCTAAGACAATATTGACCTGTTAACTGGGGAGCAGACATTCCCCCCATCAACACTCCTGCTGCCAAGTCCTCTCTGAATCACCGGAAGGGTCATAGGGCCTTGTCTCCAGATGACATGTAGCCTTATGGGCCATTAAAGGTGAATAAGAATAGGCCTTATGGCCAGACATTAAACCCACTGTCCCTAAGGGGAATTGTGGTGGCCACAGGCTGTGTACCCCTTGTAGGCTAGCCCTCAGGGTTTCCTCCCATCTCGGTCGTCCCTTTTAAACATGTCCTGGCCCATGGAACATTGGTGCCCCTTACAGGCTATCCCTCAGGGTTTCCATCCATCGAGGCCTGCCGATCGTCATCTTGGCCTCCTGGTATTCAGGAGCTTACCCCAATCCCGTGGGTATGTCTCCGCTTCTCCCCGTGACGCTCTGGATATGGGGAGATACTGCCCAAATTTTGCAGGGATAACTCAACTAAATACCATTGTAATTCAAGCTATGATGTCTGTGGATGCATTTCAAACTGATAATTGGTTGTGCTCAAGTATGGACCTCACACAAGTCTTGACCCTATCTCCGGGCAGTTAGAACCTGAATTCACTCATTAATCAATCTAATTAACATCAAAAAAGACAACAAGATCACATTGCAGCTCAAACAACTTAAAACTTGAGAATTCTGCCTTAATCCGGTGAGCGCCAAACCCGGTGTGCCTTAATCCAACGCCCACCCCCTGTCACGCCGTATTAGCCCTACATACAAAAGCCATGAAAGTCCATCCCCGGTCATCCGGCGCGGGCCAATACGGCGCGCACTGAGCACCCCCCATCGGTTGAGCCTTTCCACTTCCCCCGTGCAGATTTAACCTTACACCTATCCTACCCCGCATCGTTTTAACCTATACCTATGCCCCATCACGTTGGATTTGAATAAACTACGCCCTTCGTGCCATTTTAACCCCTCACTCACTCCCTGGTTGACCCTTACCTTTTATGGGAGGGATTGATCAACCCCAATAACCCATGAGTCGGATAAAAGAAAATTGTTTAAGTGAAATCTAGATGGTCTTCTTTTTTCTTGGTCTTGACCACCAGGTCATCTATGTAGCACTCGACCTTACGGTAGAGCAGCTCATCAAATATTCTGGTCATCACCCACTGATAAGTGGCATCGACGTTCTTCAGTCCGAATGACATCCTTTTGTAGTGATAAATGCCTTTGGGGGTTTGGAAGGCAGTATAGGCTCAGTCACGCTCCGCAATCCATATTTGGTTGACCCATCCATAAACAACAGAGCTTCATGGCCGATTATGGTGTCGACCATGACTTACGTAATTGGCACCAAAAAGTCATCCTTGGGGCATGCTTTATTCAGATCTCAGAAGTATACACATATCCAGATCTTCCCATTCTTCTTTTTCACGGGCACAATATTAGCTAGCCACATGGTGTATTGGTTTTCTTCGACGAACCCCATGTTAATGAGTTTGTCTACTTCTTTACATATCTGAGTGATGAGCTCTGGCCTCATGCACTGTGGTGGCTACTTTACCAGCTCGGCCTCAGGATTTATAGCCAGCTCATGCTACGAAACTACAGGGCTGAGTCCTGACATCTCCTTGTAAGTCCAGGTGAAACAATCCCGGTATTCTTATAGCAGCTAGACATACAGCTTCTATTCTTTAGCAGATGACTAGGTACTAAGGAAGGTCGACCAAGGATCATCTTCAGTTCCTAAGTTGACTTTTATCAGCTCATCGACTATGGCTTGGATTCCGTCTTCTATTTCTGGAGGTGGTGGCCGTCGGTCGACAAAGTCTGGAATATCATCTTCGAGCTCGAGCACCTCAGTCTCTCCCTCTTGGTTCACCAGGACTTCGTCTGGGGTTTCTAATTCAGCTGATGGTGGCTACATGAATTGTTATGTCGATAGATCTACTACGGCTATGGTTTTAGGGGATGAGCTAGCGGCTTCGATCCCTGCGGATGTGTTTGCAGTCTCGAAGGATTGGTGGTTATTTGCTGCTGAGCTGGAGCAGCATTACAACTTCATGGCAAAAGATGATTTTGTCTCCCTGCCTCCCTGGATCACCATGTCTTCGGTGGAGGTGGCATTTTCTTTTCTAGCAGCAGGCGTATCCCGATCAATTCCGGCAGAGACTTCCTTGATTGGCATCAGAGGTGATGATATTTCTACTTGTGGAGAGCTATGGGAAAAAGCTAGTGATAGCTCTGTTTCATCAATATCTTCGGCTTCACTATTTCTAGCTACGCCCTTCCTCCAACCGAGAGCAAGGTGGAGCAGCCCCTCACGACGACGGAGTCGGGTGATTCGGTCACAACTCTGTCGGCTCCCCTGGCGATGGCCGATCGGGAGTCATTCGTCGAGGTCGGACGCTCGAGCGACCTGGCCTCCACTCTCCCGTCCTCCTCGGGCGCGGTGCACGCAGGGTCTATGGGCAGTTGTGGATAGCTTGGTTGAGTTTGACCCCCTGGCCATGCCCTCCATTAGCCACGCCACCTCAGACGCGTCGGTCTGGTAGATGCTGCTAGCATTGCGATCGATGATCTTCGCTGATCCCTCCCTCACATATCGGGGGGTGCACACCGTGGTGGCGCAGTTGACTGAGGCACTGCAGATGTTGGGCTGCCCTCTAGATGAATGGTCGCGGCGAGTCTTGTTGTTGCTGAAATGCGTCAACCGCCACGAGTTCCTTGAGGCCCGGGCTCCTAGCGAGTTTGTCGCCATCAATGCTCAAGAAGATGAGTACCTGCAGGCTCTAGAGGTGCAGAAAGGCAATGAAGAGTAGCATGAAAAGGCCTTAGATGAAAGCCACCGTCGTGTTGGCTCCCTCACAAGCAGAATAGAAAAGATGAGGGGCTATCTTGCTGCAGTCGAGGCCGAGCTGGTTGAAGCTGAGGTGACTGTGGTCAGAGAGACCAAGGAGCTTGTCGTTGCCAGAGTCGAGACGGCGTCCGTGACGTCTGAGCTAGCTCGTGTCGAAGAACAGAGGAACCGACTGCGCGACATGGCAGAATTCCCTTGCGTCGAAATTCTTCCTCTTGAGAACATCTTTCGGGGAATAGATTGAGCGTCCTCCCCCTTTTTCGTTGACATGTAAAGCAGGGGTATGTCCCGAAGCATATGTAGCCCTCCCTTTTTTGAAATAGAATGCCATTCACACGCATACTTTTTCATGCTGGCCCACGAATCTTTTCTTCTTTCTTCTTCTCTTCCTTCTTTTCTTTTGCTCTTGGTGAAATGCGATCTTGCGCCGGCGGTTTGGTCTAGGGACACTTCGGTTGGGTTCGCGAGGGCACATAGGAGAGTGCTCGCCTCCCCAGGGGAGAGACGAGAGGATCACTCCACCATGCAAGCCTCGCAGCCTCACCGAGTGGTTTCATGAGGAAGATGGACCTGAATAGGTTGACCCGGCCTCGGGGGGATGAAGAGAGGGGTTTGTTGTTCCAAATGACTTAGCTCAAACTCAACAAACTCAGGTAACAAAAATGTCATATCTATATATATATCTGTCAAAATGAGTACAAGTGTATGAAGGGTGGAGGGGTACAAAATCTCTCTCTAACTCTCACCTCCACCCTCCTCTCTCTGTCTCTCTCTCTCTGCTCCCCTACCGCCCCGACGGCGAGCTCGGGGTGGGGGCATAGACCCCCGTACAACACTCGGAGCTGAGCTCCGTACCTCCTCCTCTGCCCGCTGCTGGGAAGAGGAGCCCGACACATACGTCGCGCTGGCGAAGGCACTCGAGTGCCCCGTCGCCCGGGCTCGCTCTCGCCTGCACTGTAGCTAGTCCTCTGTCGCCCGTAGCCGCTCCTGGACTACGGTGAGCTGCATCCGGACGGTGACAAGCTTCTTCCTCTCCCGATCCCGCTCTGTCCTCTCATGGTCCCGCTCCTCGCGCTCCCGGGTATGCTCTCTCCGCTCAATCTCGAGGTGGATGCGGAGGTCTTGAACATCCCGAGGTAGCTCCTCGCACTGGCCCATTTTCGCGGTGAGACGGGCCACCTCACCCTCCAGTTTCGCGACCCGCTGGTCGCGGATGGCAAGCTCTGCTCCAGCCAAGGCGGCTCGAGTGCTCGCATCATGAAGCTCCACCTCCTACATTTAATAAAGTCAACTATCAGTTTCAAATTTTATTTCAACATACTCATAATTGAAGTTAATGCTGTTGACTCACCCATGCTGCGCGATCGCGCCCGGTCCCCTGCTGGCTCAGCGTCCGCTCTAGCTCAGTAATCCGCTCATCGCGGGAAGCAATCTCGGAGTGAGCGACCGATAGCTGTCCCCTCGCCTCGGTCAGCTCCACTGCCTACATCACATTGCATCATCATTAATCTTTGGAAAGGAACAAAATATGAATGTTAAGCAAAATAAAACTCACCAGCGCGCTGCGGTCGCGGTGCTGCCTTGCCACACAGGCAAGTGCATCCTGGAGCTCCTCGGTCTGGACAAGGGCATGAAAGAAAATCATAAGATTTCATAAACAAATAATGACATAATTGAATCTTTAAGTTTAAGGGCTTACCCGGGTAGCGAGATCACGCTCTACCTCCTCAGCCTGAGCAACTGCGCCTGCCAGCTGCTCCTCCAATCCCCCGGTCCCGGTGCTCGGTCCTCTCGAGCTCGAGGCACCGCCGGTATCCCTCGCCACCGCTCCCTGCTGGGCACGCATATTCCACTCGTATCCTCCACTTATCTGATGGCAATCAATTGCAAGGATGATTTTGCACGAGCAAGGCGAGGAACTCCACAATTTTACAGGTAACAAAATTATTTATTTTTGATTTTTTAATAAAACAACCGATTTAACCAATGTACGCAAGGCCGGCCCATGAATAAGACGTAGGACAGGAGCTACGGGGTGCCGTCCAGAGTTTGTCCTGTCGTGGATGCCGTCGATGCTGCTCTTGTCGCAGACGGATGGCATCGTGCTATGGGGGGAGAGAAGGGAAATTAAGGCGAAGGGATCACCACAAGATGACCACAACAGTGTGTCTAATCCACCACAACCACCATCTTCTTCCTGCTGAAGGAAGACTAGCAGCTACCCCCCCACCCCCAACAGGCCGGGCATCTCATCGCTAAGGTGAGACGTGGCATTACCTTTGGGTGTTCTGCTCCTTCCTACCGTACGCCAACCCAGGTCTCTACCGTCTAACTAACTCTAGCTAGCTAGTTGCATGCGGGCTTCCAGGGCTCGATCGAGGATGGCGGCCAACTGCTTGAGAGCCATCTTCGTGTTTTCTTGCCTCTGCGGTCTGCTGGTTTCATCCAGCTTGGCCGTTGCCAGTTACAAGAGCGGGGGCCACGGCTTCCCTGCTCACAGGCTCCTACGGTCACGGCAGCGGTCGCAGGAGGGAGCCGCAGGCGATCACGGGGAGCCCTATGAGACGAGGTACTTCACGCAGACGCTGGACCACTTTGGCTTCCGGTCGGAGAGCTACGCGACGTTCCAGCAGAGGTACCTGGTGAACGGCACCCACTGGGGAGGCGCCGAGGCGAAGGCGCCCATCTTCGTGTACACTGGGGGCGAGGCCGACGTCGAGTTGTTTGCGCAGAACACCGGCTTCATGTTCGACATGGCGCCCCACTTCAAGGCGATGCTCGTCTTCATCGAGGTAAGTTTTTGTTGGATGGCGCAGTTTGGAACCGATTCTTTCCACGATCTAAAACCTTCCGAAGTCTGCTCTTTTGCCGAAGTCAGATCTTTTATGCTGCTTGCTGCGAGTTGCGTGTAATTAAGAGTTGAAACGTCTCGATTTCTGTTAGTATTTGATTGTTTTGTGATTAATGTCGAGTTTGGGTATAGGAATTGGTCTACTGGCCAGGAGGCGCTCCCATTTCCAAGACGTCCGCTACCTCGGAGATGTGCCTTCATGATGATTCGGCGCCATATCATTATTTTCGTCGAATTCCAGGTAGGGGGATAGATACCTTATCTCGCTAGGACACCGCCGGTACCACTTGCGTCGTGGTCCGATGCCCGTTGTCTCGTGTTTTGTGCATACTTCTGTTTAGTTCAATTTTTAATCTTTTAGGCATTAAATTGTCTTTTAATTGTTAAAATCTATCCCTGGGCATCATATTTAATTTCTAGTGGCATGCCTAGGCTTGAAATGTCAGTATGTGAAAACAGGATGGTTTGTTTTTATAATTAACCGCATCCCCCGTCGATTTCAATCGACCGGGAAGGGGTTTCAAATCCGAACTCCGGAGTCACAAAACCTAGGTGACATAACGCACCTGCCCCGGTGCATTATGGTCATTTAACGCGCCTTCCCTGGTGCGTTATATCGTCCGTATACTGAGTTTTCTGTGGATTTTCATGTTCAGGTGGCTTTAATGCGCCTACCTTGGTGCGTTATGCTCCTTGTGCATTGAGTTAAAGGTCTGTTGCCTTTAACGGCCCTGTCCCCATGCGTTAAACTTATATGATGCCCCTCTCTAGGTGCGTTATATACCGTGGTTTTTCGTGGATTCTAATTGTTCTGGAAGGCATAACGGCTCATAGGAGGTGCGTTATGTTCATTATAATGCCCTACCCTTGGCCCGTTATATTCCTCGTTTGTGTGTTGTGTGCTTGGTGACTTTAACGCCCTTGATCCGGTGCATTATAGTCCTATAGCGCACCTACCCCGGTGCGTTATAGTCTGGTTTTCCTGTGAATTTTCTGAGTTCTGTGAAACATAGCAGTCCTGCCCTGGTCCGTTATGGTATATAACGTGGTGTTCCTGGTCCGTAATATACCTGGAGATTTCAAAAGCATGCATGTGTATTTTCTAATGTAATTCATTTTTCATATGTGCCATGTTTAAATTATTTTATACATTGTGGCATTATTTTATATCCCAAGAGAGCAACTTTCTTTTTCCTTGTGATGGAACCACTAGTCGTAGCCCGATGACGTTCGTGTCGGCCCACCCGGGAGAGGTGGCGGGGTATTCCCGTTTTACGGTTTGTAAGCTAGTTTCCGTCGGCCCTCTCACATAGTTAGTAGCATCCTACTGGGAGGGAAAACTAGCTAGAGGCCTGGCTCAAGGCGATGGGTCAGTGTATGCACACGTGGTCAGAGGCTTGGACTGACGCTGACGATCTAATGTACCTCCACACACTGATTAACCCTTCTGAGCCTTCCAGCTTGTGGGTGGCGGGCCAGAATTCGAATGGTATTGGGTAATTCTCGGTATCCGGATCTTGGGTCATTACAGTTGGTATCAGAGTAGGAGTTTTGGATGTACATGAGAATTTGAGATAATTATAGTGTTCCATAGCCCATAAGGTCTAGTACAGTCGGCAGTTGGCATAGGGTTTTTGTGCTTGTATATCACATTATTTTTCGCGTGGGAGCTAGAGTGCGCAGTGATGGCACTATGAAGGTGGATTTGGCTTTCGCCGGAGTGCCGACAAGGGGCTTGAGGAGTAAGATAGAGTTTTACCTTCCCCAAAGGTGGTGGCCCCGGTTATGCTGGGTTTGGCAGAGTTCTTGCTGGCAGGTGTGAGTTCTGGTGCAGCGTCAGCGATACCAGTGACGAGGCCTGTGGCTAGTGAGGATAATTTATGGCTTGGTGGCTGTGAGTGTGCTTTGACAGTGTTATTGTTGTTTTGGCCACCCCAGCATGAGGATTGGCCAGCCCTGAGGCATCAAGGCCATGGTTTGAGGTGGTGGAATAGATGTTCTGATTGAGAGAGTGCTCGGACGAGTGGAGAATCTCCCTGGTGAGCTGTTGATTGTCGAGCTCGACATTCTCATCATGCTTGATGATGTCAGAGATGATGTATTTGTCCCAATCATTTTTACAGATTTCGAGACAAGATTGGGTAGAGATGTCCCAGTGAGTTTTAAGTCCTGTGCGTCTAAGAGTGAATGAGCTGTGCAAGCTTTGGATCTGATTTGAGATTGTATGGCGGTGGCTTAGTTCTGTGCCCAAATTGTGGAATTGAGGCCATTATGCACTGCACTAGATGCGCTGAGCGAGGCGGAGATGAGATGTGAAGGTTTAGTGGCATATTCAGTGTCACGTCTCGATGCGAAAACTCAAAGCGTGATAGTCATAATCATTCATTCCATCAGAGTAAAATCGAAAATTCAAAGGGGCAAGAAACCATAATTTTACTAAAAAATGAGCTTAATTAATAAAGAAAACTCCAAAGTTACATATACCAGCTTCCAACTTACTAGAACATAAAAATTACAACTTCTTTCTTGACATAACAGACCTCAACCTTGTTAACTACAACGCATTACAATTGGACCCATTTTTAACAGACTCTAATGACACAATTCCTCTAGGAGGTCGCTCAATGGGACCTAAAATGGCATCTGCTACATTCGCCTGGGATGAGGAATGTCAGAAGGCTTTTGAGGAGCTCAAGGAGTTCCTAATCACGCCCCCGGTACTATCAAAGTCGGTTCCAGGTGAAGCATTGTGCCTATATTTCTCGGCGACTACTTTCACCGTAGCCTCGGTTTTAGTCCAAAATGATGCGAGAATTGAGAGACTGGTCTATTACACAAGCAAGGTGCTCAATGAAGTCGAAAGGAGGTACCCTGCAACCAAGAAGTTCGTGCTAGCATTGGTTACCTCAGCCAAGTGCCTCCGACCTTACTTCTAGGGTTATTCCATCATCGTGGTGATCGGCGAACCACTAAAGAAGATTCTTTCTCACCTTGAGGCCTCAAGGTGCCTCATCAAGTGGGCCATCATGCTCAGGGCGTACGACATCTCTTACCACCCCCGCCTGGCCATCAAGGGACAAGCCCTAGCGGACTTCATCGTAGAGAGCACTATCCCCCTCAAGGAAGAACCTTCGTTGGCATAAGGACCCGTATGGGACCTATTCATAGATGGATCGTCCAACTCGACCGGCAGTGGGGCTGGCATGCTCCTCAAGTTGCCCAAAGCAGCTGAGCTGCAGTATGCCTTGAAGTTCAACTTCCAGGCATCCAATAATGCTTCTAAGTATGAATCCCTTATTTCGGGGGCCAGGATGGCGCGTCGACTAGGGGCCGAGCGAGTTAGAATCCACACTGACTCCCAACTGGTTGCTAGCTAGGTCAACGGTGATTACGAAGCCTGGGAGGCACTGATGATCAAATACCTTTAGATGGTTCGAGGGTTAGCCCAGCTATTCAAGAACTTTGAGATAGTCCAGATAGCTCGGGAAGAAAACTCCCGCGCAGACGCCCTCTCTCGCCTGGCCTCCTCCCTCGGATCGGAAGGCACTCAATCGATCTTCCTCGAAGAGCTAGAACAACCGAGCATCGAGTTCGAGCTCATGATCGTTGACCCAGATACACCGAGTGATTAGCGGAGCCCGTACCTATCTAGGCTCTGGGACTCTCAACAGCCCCCCGACCCTCGGGAGGCTCGGAGGCTGAAGTATCAAGCTCGGCATTTCGTCCACCTAGATGACACCTTATACCACAGATCTTTCTTCGGCCCCCTTCTAAAGTGCATCAGTACTGATGAAGCCGCTCGAGCAGTTCAAGAAGTACATGAAGGCATGTGCGGGGAGAGCTCACTGAGGTCGAAGGAAAGTGTCTTCGCGCGCAACAAAATATCCAACTCTACCAAGCTCGCATGGCCCGTACTTTCGACAAGCTGGTCAAGGGACGATAATTCAAGAAAGGAGACCTAGTAATGGTCAAAAGAAGAGAAGTGATGGCCTCCAACCCCAAAGGAAAGTTGGTTGAGAACTAGGTCGGATCATATGTCATCCGCCGAGTATATGAAGGGGGTGCCTACATCCTTGTAGATCATAAAGGAGTCGTCTAGTTCTCTCCCCTTAATGGAAAACATATGAAGCTGTACCACACAGCTCAACCGGCATTTTCAGAATGACCGAAACTCACCTTGGTCTAGTGGCACTCCGCCTTGGCTGAGCTCTCCCCACCTTGGTCTAGTGGCACTCCGCCCTGGCCGAGATCTCCCCACCTTGGTCTAGTGGCACTCCGCCCTAGCCTAGCTCTAACAATATATATACACGACATCGCCATTATGGGCCTTACGTCCGAATCAGCATAAAATTCACCCTTTGCGTTAGCGTTATTCTCTTGCTAACGAATAAACCCCTTTTTGGTGCAAGACTTCATTTCCCGACCGACTCTCTTACAATATCGCCATTGTGGATCTTACGTCCGAATCGGTGGAAATCCATCCTTTGCATTAGCATTACCTTCTTGCTAGCGAATAAACCCATCTTGGTCTAGTGGCACTCCGCCCTAGCCGAGCTCTCATAAAATGCAACATCGTCATTGTGGACCTTACGTCCGAATCGGCAAAAATTCATCCTTTGTATTAACGTTACCTTCTTGCTAACGAATAAACCCATCTTGGTCTAGTGGCACTCCGCCCTGGCCGGGCTCTCAAAAAAAATAATATATACAACACTGCCATTACAGGCCTTGCACCTAAATCGACATGAAGTCTATCCTTCACGTTAACATTACCTTCTTGCTAACGAATAAACTCTTTTTCGGCGAAAGACTTCATATCCTAGCCGACCCTCATACAACATTGCCATCACGGGCCTTACGCCCGAATCGGCATAAAATCTCATCCTTTGCACTGGCATTACCCCTTTGCCAATGAATAAACTGCTCTACTGGCGCAAGGCCCTTTGTCTTAGCCAGCAGCTATCTACCCTCGCCAAGGGTCAAATATCACACTTTGACTTGTTGACATTCTCCGGTCATATGTTAAAAAAAAGAGAAAAAAATGGGGCGCACATCGAGTGAGCACAGTACAAAAGGTCGATGCACATGAACAATCAAAGCTCCCAAGGTCGATGCAGCTGAACAAATTATGAACACAAGGTCAGAGCAGGTATTTCTATATCAGCTAGTAAGGTCGGTGCACCTTAAGCAAGTCAAAAGGTATCAGGCCGATGCACTAGGAGTTGGCAAAAGCTATCAAGTCGATGCACCTTGAGGCCATAAGGTCGATGTAGCAATGCTACTGCTGCATGTATAGGTCAGAGCAGTGAGCCAGAAGGGTCGAAGGATCAAGTGAATGCCTCGACGCAGCAAGCAGATGCCTTGACGCAAGGACGCTCTCAGAAGCAAAATCAAAGTAACTGCCTCAATGCAGTATGGCTATGGGAAATCAAATCAGGTCAAGGCAGCTGACCTAACAAGCCAGAAGAGTCTGTGCACTCAAGCTATAGCTCGATGCACTAATATCAGCAGAACCAACTACTCCAAAAGAGTCTGTGTACTCAAGGTCGAAGCGCCAAGCCATTGCCATATTGCAATAAGTGCTGCACAGCTGATGCCTCGATATGGGAAGCCAAGGTCATCTAAGAACTCAAAGAATTAACAAAGCAGCTACCTTGGTGTAAGGAGAAAGCAGTCATTCAGCGTGGATCTGAAGTCTTCAAGGCTACAGCAATCATGAGAAGAACGACAGCAACAACAAGCTCGTGGAGCTCTTAGCAGCTCAACAAGGCAGCAGCAGCAGAGGTACAAGTTGAAGGAGCAAAAGACCTTAAGCCACTGAGGTTGGCATATCAGCGAGCACCCCAACGTGAACAATGTTACTCAAGGGATAGCGTGATAACTCAAGGCACGTCAGCTCGAACTAAGTAGTGGCACGTGATCCCAGGTTAACTAATGATGGGCATGTGATCCCAGTTTAGCGCAAAAAGTTATGTACTCATGGTAGAGCCTCTAAGAGACCAATGATTAAGGAATATTCTCATTCCAGGTGGATTTACATGATTCGCTGGATACCTCTTTCTGATACCCTATTCTATAAATAGAGAGCAACCCCGATCGCAGGAAGAGGGCTGAGAGTGCCGAAAAGCTGTAAGAGCCCCTACTGTGAAGATCCCATCTGAAAAAGAAAAAGAAAGGAGCAACGAACTGAGAAAGAAGAGGGCCAGCACAAGAAAAGAAAAGAGAGAAGAAGAGGGAGCCAGAGTGTGAGAAAAGAGAGTTGACAAGCTCATGGTGACTAAATTAAGATTCACACAGAGTCACTGTGTTGCTATCATCAAAACAAAATAATATATGCTGCTAGTATCAAAACTAAACAACATATAGTATACTTGTGCCCTAGGGGACACAACACTTCTCTCCCTTTGTTGGGGAGCAGCTTCATCAGCTTCGAGCTCCAAGCTATCTTCATATCTATTGTCATCAACTGACGATGTCATTCTTCTTTCTTCTTTCTTCTTCTTCTTCAATTGCCACTGGTGGGCAGTCATCTTCTTCAGCTACGGCTACTTGCAATAGCCATTGTTGGCCCAGTGAGGGGTTGCCCATACCCCTAATAACTTCTGACCATGCTGGTCATTTCTTCTTGCCCCTGTCCCTGATTTAGGACTTGGGATAGCTATCGACCTCCCACCGGAGGCACGTAGGCTAGCCGGGCTCTTCTGACGGGTTGCTCAAATCTTCTTCCCATTGAAGGGATACTAGCTTGTCGGGCGCATGCCCTGAAGCTAGTGCGGCATGGAGGATCCACGACCATCTCTTCTCTTCTCGAGGCCAAGCCCCTCTCATTCCTCCTCCCCGTCTCTGCATGTTCGGGGCGGTGGCAAACAGGTGCCTCTTGGCTGATAGGTTGGATCTTCTTGGGGACCCACACCTATTTAAACATCTTTAGCCTTGGGTCCAGCTCTTTTCGGCCTTGGTGGCCTTCTTCTTCTCTTTCAGCATTCCTCCCGGAGAGGGCCTGGAAGGAGTTGCGAGTTGGCATAGCCGCGACCACCCGATCTAGGATTGCTTATGCATCGTGTCCATCTAGGAAGATGTAGACACCACCAATGAAAATAGACTTTTCGGACGCTAACAACCGTCCAGTAACAGGGCAACTCTTCTTTCGGAGTTCCTCTGGCGGTGGCTCCCGGGCATGTTATGGTAGGCGGGGCGAGCCCCTCGGGCTACATGGTGTACCATATAGCTTGCTAGCTGAATCCGACCTGTTGGCAAGCCTCTACAGGTTTGGGTTTCGACAACCTGTGGCTTCTTACTGACATCTTCCCCAACCACCTCTGGGGCTTCGACCTTCAGCACGTTGGTGAAGGCTACCCCCAAGTAGTTGGGGAAGCCGACCACTAGTGGGAAGTGTTGCATCCCCTGTGGTTCTGAAGTTTTGATGATGACAAATATTATAGGTCATCAAAATATGACTTTGGTCATTTAAAAATAAATTTCTTATATTAATCATCATATGAAAATATAAGAAGTTTATTAAAATTAGAATTTCTGAAATTCCCAACTGCCAAAGGGGATAGCCTGGGCTCAAAACGGAGGGAAACGGACTTAAATCTGATTTAAATCTATTCATGGGGCTCGGATGGCGCATTGCACCAGGGTTCATGCTGTGTAACTGCATGGACCTCTGCCCGGTGCACGCGGAACTGCGCTGGACCTTGGCACATTGCGCCATCGTCATCTCCCCCATTCCGTTGCGCAGAAACCCTAACGCCCTCCCCCGTGCGAAGACGTCGTTGTCGCTGCCGCCGCTTGGGGCAGCCCACCTAGGCGACGATCGGCCACCGGACGGCACCGATGCCGTCATGGCACCGCTGGCGACTGACCGGTGGGGTCATCGGAGGCGGCCGCCGCCCCATGCCGCCGCGAAAAGGGGTTTCTCAACCCCGAAAAGCACCGCGATCAAAGGCCTTCGACAGTGGTCTGCAGGGGTTCCAGCCGACCATCAGGGCCACCCACGACCATCGTGGAGGTCCCAAAGCGGTGCCCCTGAGTCACCACAGCCTGCCTCAACACTGTGAACGATCCACTAACACGGCCAAAGGGGGTCCACGTAGGAGGTTTCAACGGTGGTCCGGTCACCACGTGAACGGCATCTCTGGCCAGCCAGGGGCGACCGATGCCCTAGACACCACCAACAATGACCCCCAAGTCCTCCCACAACAATCCGAACTCCATCCCCATGGATATCAGTCCCATCTCATGGGCTAGTTCTTCAACCATGAAAAATCTCAGAAAAATAGCTATGAAGTTACAAAAAAAATTCCTAGAACAAGTGGGAATCACGAGCGATCAACCTGTCTTTGATACCACTGTAAGGATCTAGGCTAGGATCAGAGGAACACAGTGGAAATGAGAAATTAAAATTTTAACCCAGCCATGTTGATTGCTAATTTGTGATTCCCGATGATAATATAGAACTATGAGATCCGATATTACCTCTGTGATTCTCAAATCGCAGCGAAGTGGAAACAATCCCTCGTGGCGACAATTAGCCGCGCAAGTGAACAGCCTCTAGTGGTATCCACACGGGCACGAACGGTGGAATCTCCTCGTCGTAATGCCCCCACGAATGATCTCCTCCGCGGCATCTCCTTGATCTCTACATTAGAGATGAGAGGAAGAAGAGAGAGGAGAGACTTTATCTTTTCTCTTCAGTAAGAGAACTATACAGAGACGCCCACCACACAATACAACGAAACCACCTGCAGTCTCAAGAACACGAGGTTTAGGTTCTTAGAAACCTGAAGGGTCAGCGTCAGGATCTACAGCCGCCCTTGCTCCTCCATCTTATGGAAGAAGCTCAATGGCTTAAACGTACGTCGCAGCAAGAATGCCATGGAGAACGGGAAAGCGAACGCCGCCAGGCCTTGGATCGACACCTCTCGGGGCGGCGGGGAGGCATAGGTGATCCAGGCACTGAGGCTGAGGTGGGCAACTCCCAGGAGGGCAAGCGTTACGCGGAGGTCATAGATGCTCTTCCGCATTGTCTCAAGCACCTGGCGGGTCTCGTTGGTGAGGGCGGAGATGTCGCGCTCCACCGTGGGCCCCATGATCTCCTAGTGCCAGAACTCGTGGCCCTCGGTGGGGTCTCGACCCTCCTTTGGCGAGTGGGTGCCGTCAGGAGTGCTGGAGAACTGCCTGGTGGGATTGGGAAAGACACCCGACGCTCTACCATTTGGTCCCACCGCGATGTGGGGAGAAGCTAAGTAGGGTTTGTACCAGCAAGGCGAAGAGATGATCTGCGCGGGGGCATGGGAGGGCCTCAACCGATTAGCCTCTGCGCGGGAACCCACGATCGAGCAGGGCCCGACGGGATTTGAGCTGATGGTGGAGGAACTGAAGGATCTGAGGACGGGAGGTCCATTTCCACCCGTGAGAGCTCGCAGGTGGAGGGGGATCCCCCCCGAGGTGACGGCGATGGAGGAAGGGCTTTGCAGGAGCCGGGCGACGAGCTTGCGGGAGAGGGAGGAGGCCATTTGGGTTTTTTCTCTGCCAGACGATGGGTGTCGATGGGCTTTACAGGGCCACGCCCGAGGCCGACGGCAAGCCGACCGTGCCCTTGGTGAATGCATCCCGGAGAGAGGCGTATGCGTTGCTCTGCAGCCGCATCATCGCCGTCCCCGAGTCTACGATCACCCCCCCTCCACCGGCCATAGTCGGAGCTCAGGCAACTAGCAGGCCACCGTGAAGGAGGGAGCGGGGGTGGGAAGAGAAGTAGGGAGAGGATTGGTGTAATCAAAGAAAAATCGAGTGTTAAAACAAGAATAAATGGAAAGCATCGAGCTGTAATTTTGCCACCATTCGGGTTGTCCTCAATTCCTACGTTTTTAGATTTTTTATTATTTTTCTCCCACCGGAGCAGTCGAATTGGAACTCGACCGTTGATCAGTCCAAATATTGCATGTTCCACCGGCATCCCGGGCACAACACTGAGGGTTGTTTCCAGTTTAGAGATCTTGTGTATGATCTGCATGAAGGCCAGCATATTGATTGGGCCAAGATGCATAAGGCCATCATTGAAATCAAAGAGAAGAGAAGGCAAGCACTGAGGTAGCAAGTGCAGTAGCAAGCACCGCGGCTGCAGCCACAACAACAGCGGCCTGTGCAGGATTTGGTGATCCATCAAAATCCCATGCCGAATCATCCGCCTACTCCACAACCTCAGCCACCGGTACCGGCTTAGGTTAACCTTGTTCAATGCTCGGCCCCCGATGTCGAGTGGTCTTACGATGATGAAGCTTCGGTTCAACGGCTCCTGGCCCTCCACCATACTTACCGCAACCCTCCTCTGCCTTCTACACCCGTCATCCTCCCGCTGCACCATCAAACCCCTCCATTATCTACACCCACTGTTCCTTTTAAACCCCCTATCCTACCACCTACTTCCCCCATTGTTTTGCCTACCCTTGTTCCCCCGTAGGTGCCCACACCACCTATCGTCACCACGCCACCATCCAACCCTTCACCAATTATTCTCCCAACACGACCCACCACCACCACCACGTCTCCCATTACCTCCATTATGTCTACTACGCCTACCCCCACATCGCTCATCCACCCCGTTGGGCCCATTAAGCCGCCTACCGTGAGCCCATTTGATGTCGGGCCAGCCTAGAACCTTGCCCTGCGGAGTGGGCATTTGTTCTATCGGAACTATCCTACCACTGGGGCATCCGCACCCAATCCCTAGTCCTCGCAACAGGCTATTGATCAGGAGGTGGCAGATCCACTGCCGGGTACTCAGTATGACTTGCTACATCATCTAGACAGAATGCCCACCAAAATTTCAATTTTGGAATTGATTAAGTGGTCTAAGGTTCACCAAGATGCACTGTGGGATTTTCTACAAAAGGTCATGGTCAGTGAAGACTTGGTGGTAGACAATTTACCAACATCCCTGGCCACAATCTCCAAGGGGCTGGCTATCACATTTTCAGATATCGAGCTAGCACCCCTCGAGGATCATCAAATGTCGCTATGCATTTCCATTATCTTGAACAAAGTAAGCATAGATGTGGCATTGGTAGACACCGGGGCTTCTATTAATGTGTGTCCTCTATAAACACACAAATAGAACAGAGATATAACAGTGATATAACAACAGTAAACGGAGGAAGATATAACCGTTCTCCTTTCCGAGACAATGCAGATGTCTTGAAGAATCACAAGGGACTATGAGAGAATGCACGGGGTGCACGAGGGGGTGTGCTGTAGCACACATAGGTGCAATAAGGAGGGGCACACGCGGGTGCCAGGTGGAGGGTTATAGCGCACGTGGACGCAATAAGGAGGGACACACGTGGGTGCCGAGTGGAGGGGCACACGTGGGTACCGAGAGGAGGGGCACACGTGGGTGCTGAGGGGAGGGTTGTAGCGCACGTGGGCACAATAAGGAGGGACACACATGGGTGCCGAGTGGAGGGGCACACGTGGGTGCCGAGAGGAGGGGCACATGTGGGTGTCGAGAGGAGGGTTGTAGTGCACGTGGGTGCAATAAGGAGGGGCACATGAAATGCAGTACTGAACAGAAATATAAGTAACACACAAAGATAAACACACAAAGAGAACAGAGATATAACAATGATATAACAACAGTAAATGGAGGAAGATATAACCATTCTCCTTTCCGAGACAACGCAGACGTCTTGAAGAATCACAAGGGACTATGAGAGAATGCACGGGGTACACGAGGGGGTGTGCTGTAGCGCATGTAGGTGCAATAAGGAGGGGCACACGCGGGTGCCAGGTGGAGGGTTGTAGCACACGTGGGTGCAATAAGGAGGGACACACGTGGGTGCCGAGTGGAGGGTTGTAGCGTACGTGGGCGCAATAAGGAGGGACACACGTGGGTGCTGAGTGGAGGGGCACACGTGGGTGCCGAGTGGACGGGGCACACGTGGGTGCCGAGTGGAGGGGCACACGTGGGTGCCGAGGGTAAGGGGCACACGTGGGTGCCAAAGGGGAAGGGGAACGCGTAGGTGCCAAACAGACTCACAGGTAACCAGGGAAAGCAACAAGTGGTCCCACTGTGATCGCAAAAGATGTGAGCGTGTCACGTGGTGGAAGAGAGAGAGAGGTTTCTCTCCTATTTAAAAGAAGAACGTGCGTGCTGTGATGGGGGTATAGGAAAGAAGGTGGTCGGTACGACCTAAAGGCAACGCTGTAGTGGAATACAGTGAATCTAGACCTATCGAATTTTCAGTACAGGACAGAAATGGGGATCCAAAGACCCCCTCACGTAAACTGACTTCCTTCCAAGTAGGCGTGGCTTGCTGTTGCTGTTGGACTGGCAGGGCCATATGGGCGTGCAATTTTGCGCGTCCATACCTTGTAAATTTCATCATTACATACATTCTCTTGCATCCTATCTTAGTCTCGGACGGCTCATTATTTTGGCAATTAATCAAAGATTTTCCTGCTTATCGGAGGATGTAATTAATGTCATGACCTTTATGGTATGATGGACTTCTGGTCCCGACAAGGATCTCACTCTCGCCCGAATCGGGTCAGATTGAGTGCACAATAAACTCGTCACTCAGTGACTGACACGCCTACATAAATAAACATAATAATAATAAAAAATTATTCCCCACAAGCGATGGGTGTCGTTCTCCTCACTCCCAAAGGGGTGATGATTCCCATTGCATATCAGCTCTATTTTTCTGCTACCAACAACATCACTGAGTACGAAGCTCTCCTGGCCAGATTGAAGCACGCCTATCTCTTGGGTGCGCATTACCTAAACATCATAGGAGACTCTCAGCTTATTCTGTGGCAAGTGCTGTCCACATACTGCACCTGAGACCCGAAGCTCAAGCCATATCAATATTTGGTCATTCTCTTGACTAGGCAATTCCACAAATTGATCTACATTCATACTAATCGATCTCAAAATATTCTTGCCGATGCGCTGGCATCACTTGCTTCCTCCTTATCTTTTCCTCTTAGTCGGGGCACTGAGACCATCATCGTCTAAAGGTTGGACGCTCCTTCTCTTCAGGATCCTTGGTACGACAACCTTAGGAAAACTGTAGAGATAAGGGCTGAGAAGAAAGATCTGAAGGAAGTCTCTTTGGAAGAATTAGAAGAGATCTTGGAAGAAGAAGAGTTGCCATGGTATCATGAAATCGAGCTATATTGTAGAGATGGATCATTCCCAGAAGGGGGAAGCATTGAACAACATAAGGCTATTAGAAGAGCTACCTCGAAGTACACTATCATTGCTAGAGAATTATACAGGCGCGCTCTTAATGAAATGTTCATGAGGTGCCTAGATAATGATGAAGCTTGGAAGGTGGTCGAAGTAGCCCAATGATGCGGGACGACACACGGACACGGCAAGCTCGCGTTCGTCCCATAACGAGGGAAGCATCAGATGTGCACGGTTGAGAAACTGGCAAGATCTAGGGTGGTCGGGTTGCACTCTCGCGCCCGGATCGGGTCACGGGACGGTCTCGCTCTCTCTCACAGCAGTGATATTCAAGAATTCTCAGGTAGTGAACTAGAGCCCTAGAAAAGTTTCCACCACAGTCACTCCCTGGCAGATCTAGGCGTGCAACTTTGCTGAGGGCACCTTCTACCAATCCTCTATCATCCCCCAGAAGCAGAATGCAGTTCGAACCCCGGCATCAAGAGTTCCAAATTTTCTTTCGAAGTCGCGCAAGGTTGGTTCCACTATTCCTGAATGGACACAACTCTACCTTTCTGGCTAGTACGATCAGCCCCGACATCGCCTGAGGTTGCCGTTAGTCCCATTTGAAAGAATGCTTGTCCACGGTCGTCACGGTACCAGCCCCGCCTCTATCCGAGCTCAGGACTGTCCGTGGTGCCTCCATCTTCCAGCAGTAATACCCTGGGAGCAGCCAGCACCAGTTTTGTCTGACACTGTTCCAATATCTGCACTAGCCAGCAACCATCTTAGGGTAATTTAGAAAATTCGAGCATCTTCCTGGACCAAGTTGGAGAGTTTTGGATCTGGTCTCAGTCCGTTTGGAGTTTGAGAGTGGCCGTGGCGGTGCCCACTTCATCTGACTATCCAGCGATTCCAGGAACTGGCAGCACCGATGAGGAGCCCGGCGCATCAAGTTTCTAGCTCCATCCCCTCCCCTCGCTTGGTCGACTGAAGGCCCCTCCCTGTGTGGAGGTAATTTTGGTTGTAAATCATTAACCCCCACCCCAAGAACCCCCTCCTGCGTGAGGTGTAGTGTTGTAACTATTTTAATTTCAGGTCAAGCGCCACCGCCGCGGCGTGCGGGTGTGTACCCACGCCTCCCCGCTCGCCCTCGTCTCCGATCGGGATCGGTGTTTTCACACCGATCAGGTGAGCGATTGATACCCCTTGGCTGGTTACATGCTTTGCTATTTTAGTATCATCTTGAATGCCCGTCGGACGGTGAGCCGAGTGCCCGGACTTGCACACCACTTCTAGTGTGCCCATCGTGGATTGTGAGTGAGTGCCACCCAAACCCACACCCCCGGTGTGTCATCCTCCCACGAAGTTGGGAATCCTAGGCCCTTAGGGGTCAGCCTAAGCTAGCCAAGTCCATTTGAACGTTTGGGTTCCACCTTGGATCGCCACCATCATTGCCCGGTCACCATCGTGAGAGCGTGTGCGCCGTAAGAGTGAGCCATCCACGTGGGTCCGTGTTCTTCCTTGTATGCTTGCTGGTCTAGGTCCTTGGTTCAACAAGTCTTATCCGGAAGCTATGATGAATAAGCAGGTCATCCACGTTGATCTGACCAACCCATGATCCCTGGATCCCGCATCTATTTTTTTGAGTTCCTTGATTTTACCGAATTTGCCCGAATGAGTCTATGTGATTCCACTCTGATTTGACCAGCAGAAAATATGTTTTATGTGAAGCCGTTTTAAGCATTTCGTGATTCAATGAGTCATTGTATTCCCCAAATCCTGATATTTTTTATTTACCTTGTTAGGTCTTATATCTCCTTGAGCACTGGATTACGTTTCGTCCCCTCAAGTCCCGCAGCGCCATGCTGGGGGGGCCCCATGGCCGCAAATACAAGCCTCTTTTTCCTTCTTTGCCTTTCCCAATGACTTACTTGATCACTTGAAGCTCATGCGACCTAGCGTGAAGCTTGTTTTCCGCTCAAGAATCCCCTTGAGCATGTTGCCCTCATTAGGCTTATTTCTTTACCGAAACACCCATTTATCAGTTCGCTGGGCTCCCTTGCAAAATGGGCGTTCCGGAGGGGCATTTGTAGACGCCTAATTTCGGACATCCCGCGGACACCCAAGGGACCTTTGCCTGAATGACGTTGATTATGGTACTTGATTTTTCAGATGTTTGTGTTTTAAAGCCCAACCCATAGCCTTAAACTATTGGGCCTTGACCATTTAGGGGCCAAGTGTCATGGGTCTGGGTAGCCAAAGCATTGGCTGCCCTCTCTCCTGGGCGACCAGGGCGATGGCCGCCCCTAGTCTACTGGGCGACCAGCCTCCTGGCCGCCCTCCCTATTGGGCGACCATAGTGCTGGCCGCCCTCCTCAGCTAGGTGACCAGCCTCCTGGCCGCCCTCCCCTTGTCAAGGTGGCCAAAGACTTGGCCGCCTTCCCCCTATTTACTCGGCCAGAGAACGTGGACTAGCTCGTGGCCACATTCTCCTCCCTCATTTCCCACGATTCCGACCCATGATTCTTAACTTCCAACCTACGAACAAAAGGGTCTCTTTCCCATGCACAGGGAGAGGGGACAGAAGTTCGGAGGAGTTTGGAAGGTGGAGGAGTCTGGGAGTTCTCGGAGGCGCGCACGGACACGGGAGGACGTCTTCTTCCCAGAGGCTGCTTCTTCCTCTTGAGAACCTAGTTTGAGCTCCGTACCTTCTATTCCTACTGCATAGTGGCTTCCAGGTAAGCGTAGTTTGCATGTAGTCTTCCCCTTTTTTATCTCTAACAAATTTCTCCCATTGACTATTAACAGTCTGCTCTACATGAAGCATTCTGGCATCCAATCTTTCTATAGATGTGTGTAATTGCATGAACTGAGCATTCATCATTCTGAACTGATTCAAAAGTAAACTTACTAGGGATGGGTGAACATCTGCCGCATATTGTCTAGAGCTTGGTTCAGCTGAGGTAGAGGCCTGAAATTCTGGTGGAATGAAGGGTTCTTCAGGCGACATTGGTGGCTGAATGCCAAATCCTATCACTGACCCTTGATAAGGTCCATAGTAATCTGTAGGACCAAGATGCTCTTGTTATGGAACTTCAGCCTCAGCTTCTTGTGGCTATTCCACCCTCTACTGCTCAAGTTGTTCAACAAATGGCTACTCTTGCTCTGGTTGATTTTCATAGAACTGGTGCTACTGCTGTTCCATTTGGTCAATCAACTGGTCTATATGCTGATCAAGCTGTTGCATGACTTGCTCATCTAGAAGGTGTTGTTCTTCTAGTTCATGAAGCTGTTGTTCCAGTTCTACTTCTCTTGGTTGCTATTCTTCATGAACTTGTTCTTCATCAACTTCCATTTCCTCCCCTTCAACATCCTATTCTACCACTTACAATGGCAAATTCTCATCATGTATTTCTTCATCAGTCTCTTGCTCTACACTGACTTGCACTTGCTGTTCAACAGCTTGAGGCTGATCCACCCCCTAAACTTGTGCATCTTTAATATCTGGTTGCTGCTCTGGCTGACATTCAACTTGTTGCTTTTCTGATTCAGAATGTTCTTCAACTTGCTGACTCTCTTTTCCTAGTTGTTGACCTTCTTCAACTACTGGTTGTTCTGCTGCTCGAGGTTGATCCTCCCCCTGAAAGATGGGTTGTGCTACCATTTCTTTCTGAACCTGGCCGACTGGCCTCTGCCCTTGGATTCTACCACCTGATGGCTTAAGCTTCATATCCTTTGTGATGAAATCTATGTTGTACACATTTACCTTAGGGATCTCTTTGAAAGTTTCATCCTTTAAGGAGATATTCATCTTCTTAAAAATGGCTGTCATGTAAGCAGCATAGGGCAAGTGTCTTCTTGACTCCTTGCAGGTTCCCATAATCTGAATCATCAATTCTGGCAAGCATACCCTGATCCTCTTAAACATACAAAAGAATAGAAATCTTTGGGACTCAATAAGTCTCCCTCTTCCTCCCCCTTAGATATTTTCCCAGCAAAAATATCAAGAAATGAGGGTTTAGAAATTTCCCCTAACAGGTTTAAAGTGTTGGCTACCCATCCCTTTCTACGACACACTAGGCCCAATCAAGAGTCCCAACCAGCTAGCCCTGACCCACAGCAACATCTACAATCGATTAGGGCCACCCCCGATCGCCCAGCTTGCGAGTTTACCTGCCTTCAACCCAGCCACCCGGGCCAACCCGGGGGCACCCTTATTACTTCCAAGACGCCTCCCTCCAGCCCTCTAAAGTCAAAGGAAGACTTATCTGGGTCAACCACAGGCTTTAGAAGCCCATAGCACCCTTACGCGACCCATACACGCGTGTCGGGAACTTCCCTGAACACCTTGTAGGCACGCGTATTCTAGCCATTCTATAACAAGCCGAGGGCCAACCCGTAGCCCCAACACTCCAGCCATATTCTACAAAAACCCTCCAGCAAGTCGGGGCCACCCCCAACCCTCAGATACGTGGCGACGAGCTGTTTATCTTCAGCTCCCAAGCCAACCTGGGGCTGCCTGCCAACCCACCTTACAACGCGGCATACACTACAGAGGCCAGGCCTACACGCCCAAAATGCCATCTCTTGGCTCCCTCAAGCTTTCACCCTCAGCCCGAGGTCGAATCTAAGGCCCGCCAGTTAGCTACCCGAGTCATTTAACGACCCGAGGTGTGTCGAGAATTTTCCTGAACACCTAGCGAGTGACAACTATAGCACGACAACAACAAGCCCCCACGGGCCGATCCCAGCACCCCAGAGCACCCGATCCCTCAAAGGACAACACGAAAGAACGTCAGAAGGCCCCCGAGACTACCCCCCGTGGCCACGCCTCGCCAGGGGGAGAGTTCACCGTAGGCGTGATCGCGCCCCAGGGAAGGCGAACTCCCCTTGGGGGTCACACCCTCCTCCCAGCCCCGTGGGCCCTGCTGCCATTCCCAATCTCAATCTCATGTAGGTCGATCGGCGTACCCGTGTGTGGAAGAATTCATGAAGATGGAGCCTCGGGATCACACAGAATCACGTGGGTTGCTCTCCTCGGTCCACGCACACAAGCAACCAGCCAACCAATCCAAGCTCGTATCCTTCATCCTCTTGTGGTCACATGTAGTCAATGTGGGCCCAAAGAGGTCAAACATTATTTTATATGGTGGGGAATCAACCCCCCCCCCTCACTTCCCCGTGTAAACCCCGATGACCTTCTTGGAAGGCGTCAGTTGTTCAATTCACGCCCCTTTGGGGGGCGTCATTTCTATGTGTCTCAGGGTTTTGCAGAACCCATCCCGTGGGCTATGGAAATTCATAAAAAAGAAATAATAAATAAAAAAAATAGGAAAGGGATGGGCATGGGGGACCTACCTTACTCCGTGGGGGGGGAATACCCCCACCCCGCATGGGCTGCCGGAGGGGGGGGTGTCTTCACCGTCATCGTCCCCGTCGCCGTCGTCCCGGTCGCCATTGCCGCCGTCTCCTTCGCCCTCACCTTCTTCTTCTTCCCCTCCGGTGGTTCCACCACCTCCACCGCCTTCTTCTCTTTCTCCTTCATCTCCTCCGGCAGCGTCGCCTCTTCCTCCTCCGGTGGTGCTCTCGTCGACGGGCGCCGCCGCCGCGGGCGGGGTGTTCTCCTCGGCCACGGCGAGGAGTTCCTCCACCGCTAGTTCCTCGTCGCCGACGAGGTCCACCACCTCCGGCCCCGTCACTCTTTGACGTTTGTGGGGGCCGGCCATGGCGACGGCGGTGAGGGGCTTCGGTTGGGTCCGGTGGGGCTCGGTTAGGGTTTGGGAGGAGGGAGAAGACGATGGGGTGAGTGAAATGAGACAGAATGAACGAAGGGGAGGGAAAGATAGGGCTTTTGTTTCGAAACGTTTGAAATTAAATGGCGCCCCTGAGAGAGTCGTCGTTTGTTGGAATGACGACCGTTGTTCAAGGCGTCAGTTTATTATTTGACGGCATAAGAAGGGGCGTCATTTGAAGAGGCGTCTGGAAATTTGAACCGTTGTCAGAGGAGTTAATGTGAAGTGATTGATCCGATGTTTATAATCATGATGTATATTGAATTGACGACGGTGTAAGGGGCGTCAAATGTGGAAATGCAGAAATTTAATTTTTTGAAATTAAATATAACCAGCGCCCGTCTGAGGGGCGTCCTTTGAACGACGCCAGTTTCCGAAGGCGTCAAATTGGGATTTTAATCATTTTTGGAAAAATAATTAATGTTGATTGACGCCCTCGAGAGGGGCGCTATTTCGGTGATTGACGCCTCAAGAAAAGGCGCTATATCTGGAAATATGGGCAGAAGCACACGGAATTGGAGGAATTTGATCATTATAAACATGCATTTGGGCTCAATTAAGGTATAATCTTTTATTTATGCAGGAAGAATCATGAATACAATTTATTGAGCCATTTTGGGTCTCAATTGCCTCAATGCAATTACATAAGATTTCCATTTATCTCTCTCTTCTTCCACATTTTCTGTTGGTTGATGAAGCTTGCTCACTCTCCATAGCGCTTTGATGGTCTGGAATTCTTCTTCATCTTCATTAGATCCGATGTCCCTCCTTTTAATGGGCGGGAGATGAGATGCCTCTTCTAGATGGAGCCGAGGAAGTCCGAGTTGAGGAAGGCATCGGTGCGGGTTGTAGAGGACGAACTCGGTAGCACCCGGCAGGCGAAGCTCCACTCCGGTCGATAATCTAGTCCGAATTGTATGAATCTTCAAGAACCCCAGAGCGCTTGTAAAGAGATTCTTCGGCATGGTCCTCAAATGTTCTCTCCACTCCACTCTTGTCTTGGTCTTGGGTACCCGATTTATTACTCTCTCGCATAGCCCAAGGGAGCCCGTCATATAATGGAGAGGGCTTTTGGAGAAGATCCTCGATGCTTGTTGTGTATCCTCACATGGATCAAATTTGAAGTGGAAGTCCACCCAACATGAAAATACGAGCATGGACCCGTATAATGGTCTTCCCATGGCCGCCGAAGTGATCCCATTGTACAGATAAGCCAACACCGCCGGGCCAATCCTTTCTCCCTCCCAAATGCATGCTATAGCACTCAATTGGGTCTCATCTAAGAAGTCCTCCGTAGAAGGGAATAGAAGAGCCCCCGCTAGGCAAATCACCAATCCTTTGGCTACATTTTCTATCTCTTCTTCCTTTGATTCACCCATCCTTTTATAAACCCATGAAGCAAGCTTCATGAGGTTTATTCCCTTGGAGACCTTAATTTGGTTAACAAGATTTGGGCTAGGGATGATGCTTGTGAGGATTTCTTGTGCTCCTATGGCTCTTGGCATAAAGGCCATCTTATCCTCATCCCCTTGCTTCATCTTCTTCAATCCTAGGAACATTTCTAACTCTTCTAAAAGTATGGTAGCTTCAAAGGTGGAGAAGAGGAAGGTGTGAGTGGTGGGATGCCAAACTTCAATTAAAGCTCCTATAGCACCCCAATCTAGATGAATGTCATTGTAATGTTTGGCATGAGTAACTAATCCTAACATATGCCATCTAGAAAGGTGGGCTCTAATGTCTAAGGATAATTTGGAGAGGAGGAGGGGGAGCCACTTGATTTTGAGAAATCTTCTTGCACCCGGGATGGGAGGGTAGTCCTGATAAAAAGGAAAAAAGGAGAGAAAAGAAGAAGAATGAATAGGAGAGAAATAGATTGAGAGGAAGGTTGAGGGAAGAAGATAGGAAAATAAAATTCACATTTGAATACTTACTTGGTTGGCAATGATTCTCCCACTTATATGCCCTTCTACTTCATTGATTCTTGTGAAAGAAAGCTTGAGCTTCTTTGAAGAACGTTCTGCCGCCATCTTCACTGCTCTGTTTCTGCAACAAGGTAGCTCTTCCTTTGTTCCTGTTCCTGCAAAGGCTTGTTCCTGTTCCTGCAAAGGCTTGCGGTGGTTTATGTTTGATGCAAGCTGAGCCCATCAATCCCTATTTATGGTGTTTAAGGCCTACGGTTGAAGTTTAGAGTTGGACATGGACTATAGTAGCAGTCGGATAAGAATATCACAAAGGAGGAATCGGAACAGGGCTCTGTTGTTGGCTTCCGGCACGGATACGGAGGCGTGGTGAATTGACGACAGTCTCCTTGGCGTCATTTATTTGATTAGCGCCCGTCTCAGGGGCGTTGTTTTAATGGCACGTCTTTACGAAAGGCGTCATTCATTTTAAGTGAGTCCTTTTACGAATCAAACTCTGGGCTTGAATAACGGCATCCTGAGTGCCGTCAGTTGTTTAATTAACGCCTGTTGGAATGGGCGTCATTTTCCTGCAGTAATCCATTTCCTATTCGAACAGATAACTCTGAATAGCGCCATTCATATTGTCGTCATTTCATTATGATAACGCCTCTATGAAGGGCGTCATTTCATTTGAAGCATTTACTCCTCCTTATGTGATGGGTTGTGATAATTGTGCATTCTTGATTATATATTCTTATGAAACTGGTTGAGCTGATGAATCTTTGAGCGCAGGATAAGATAGGTCATGGCGCTCGCTGCTGGTTTGGCAACATTCGCCTGTATTCCCTCTGTATGCATTGTTACTATATGGTACTTACGTTATTATAGCATATCAAGGACCTTGTGGTTCTGATAAACCTGGAATTTGAGTTCCCCTTCATCAAAAACAGTGATAGTGACTAATGGAAGATTTGGCCAGCTCCCTTCTTCTCTACTGCCATTGTCTTATCCTTAGACTTGATGCTAGTCAGCTCAAGTTGTACTCATGCCAGAGTATCTTACTCAAAGGAAAGCAAAGATTTTTAGAGGGAAAAGTTCTTCACCACATTTCCTTAAGGATTGGCTCTAAATATCAAGCTTCTATAAGAAAAGAAGCTGCGACTGCACATAGAGAGCCACGCACCTGAGCATCTATATAGAACATCCTAGAAAACTGTGTGAGAATAGCCCAGCATCTATTTAACTCATTCCAGTGTTGTAAGAGAAAGAAGAAGAGAGAAGCCTTGAGAGAGAGAGAGCAGCCCTGCAGTCTACCTGAGCTTGGAGATCTAGATCTTCAGATCTGAGCTTTGTAGCTACAGTCACCAGCTTCCATTTCTTGATCTATATACTCTGCTGGTGTTTATTTTCATTCCACCATTCTTGTGTTTTTCCCACTGCACTTGTAGTACTTTCCTTTTATGTTTTTAGCTACTTCTTGAACCGTCCTTACTGGTCTGTGTGTAAGAAGATAGACAGAGGTGTGCTCCGGTCTGTGGAGAACCATCCCTACCAATTTTGTGTGTAGGAAGACAGATGAAGGTTTTTTTGTTCTGTGGTTTTGTGGCATGTCCCCAGTCAAGCTGTGAGTCAGCAGGAAAGCCTCATCGGGTTTGGTGAGGGGAGGACGTAGGTTGTGGGTTTACAATCGAACCACCTTAAAATCCTTGTATTGTGGGTTGATCATCTTGTGGGTTTGCTCCATATCTGCTATCCCCATTCACAAGTCTGTATGCTTGCCTCATTGCACATAATCTTGCTCATCTCCATCGCACACTCAAGCTTTGTGGACTACACATTCATGTATACACAACATCCATTCCTTGGATAGTTCTAGCACTCCTTTGACTGTTTGCTGCATTCTTGCTTACAGGCACTAGGGAGTACACTCCAAGCAAAAGGGAGTCATATATTTCATGCTCGCAACCTTCTCTCTTATGCCTTCATCTGTGCAAGCCTTTTGGTAACTTGCTGCACTCTTGCACATAGCCACTAAGGTGCTTTCCTTGACAAGGAGAATTAACCTTCATTTAAGCCATTCCTTTTTGATTTCGCTGCGCATTGTGTCTAAGCATTTTGCTGTTTTTATAGGAGTGGTCTATGCTTTTGGTAGTCAAGTTTTAATAGGCGAGTGAGTGATTACCCGTGCCCTCGGCACCGGGTCGGCCTCTAGGATCGGACTAGCCATACCCCTTTGGGAGACCCTATGGCCTTGCTGACCCTCTACCAGCAAGGGACCAGCCCTCACATCCTCCACTCGGCATCGTCGAGTTACCCACGGGTGTGGGGTGAGTGCCGGGTGAGTTGGCCGCCGATATCGGCCCGTTCGACTTGCAATTGTGCTTGCTTACTTAGGTCTGAGATTGTGTCACATCACTTTGCCGATCATATTAGACAGTTGCATGAGCATGTACGTCATCACATTGAGACCAGCAACGCACAATACAAGGAATTGGCTGATGCCCATAGGCACCACCGTGAGTTTCAGGAGGGCGATTATGTCATGATCAGGGTCAGGCATAAATAGTTTTCCTCGGGAGCCGTGAAGAAGTTGCATGCTCGTGGTGCCGATCCCTTTCGGGTAGTGGGATGAGTCGGATCAAATGCATATGTTGTGGACTTGCCCAAGGACTACAGGATTAGCTCCACTTTCAACGTTTCGGATCTAGTTACTTATAGGGACCCACCAGTGATACCCAGTGAGCCCTTTGAGCCGTCTCCACCCATTGTGAGCGACACCACCCTAGAGTGTCTGCGTCTAGTCTTGTTACCCCAGTAGCGAGAGTAGATAGAGTGTATACTGGATGAGCAGGTAATGACTACTCGAGGTGGAGTGTACCAGTGCTATTTGGTGCGTTGGAGGGGACGGCCCACATCTGATGACACGTGGATCACCTGGGCGGAGCTATAGAGGACAGATCCTGATCTGCTAGAGCGATATCAGAGTGACCCTAACCCCTACTCGATGGGGTCGAGCTTCTCCCACTTGGGAAGAATTGGTGGGGACACTAGAGCTAGCCGCCAGTACCAGACGCGTAGCACGCCGACATCCTTCTGGTTGGGTGATAGTATGGAGCCTCCATCAGAGTTTTGATATTTTTCTATTTTTATTTTGAGTGTATTAGTGTGTATTTGTATTTTTAGCTTTAATATGGGTCTAGAATGTAATATGGGCTAAACTTCATATAAGGGATCCAAATTCCAAAATGGGCCTCAAGATCTTTAAGAGCCCAATTTGGCCTTCCCTCTCTTGTGGGCCTCTGGTCATAGAGGGCCCAATATGGTGGCCCATGGTCAAGGAGACCATGGGTTGCAATTGTTGACCAAGAGGGGGGCGCCCAAAAATAAAAAAATGTAGGTTTTGGGGGACCTACCTTGCTCCGTTCGGGGGCTATCCCACCCCCTCGCATCGGCTGTCGAGGGAGGGGTTCTTCTTCCTCGTCGTTCTCTCCTTCTTCACCTTCTTCCTTGCCCCCTCCTTCTTCCTCATCTTCTTCTTCTCCTCCTTCTTCTTCATCGTTTCCTTCCTCTTCACCTTCGCCTTCTTCTTCTCCACCTTCTTCTTCTCCGCCGTCGTCGTCGCCTCTGGCCGGCTCTTCCTCACCAGGCGCCGTCGCGGGGGCTTCTTCCTCGGCTACGGCGAGGAGCTCCTCTGCATTCACTCCTTCGTCGCCGGCGAGGTCTACGACCTCTGGGCCGGTGACCCACTGTCGCTTGTGGGGGCTCGTCATGACGACAAAGGAGGAATGGATTGTAGGTTAGGCTTTGCGGTTTGCAGAATGAAGGGGGACAAGGGTGGAAGGAGAAAGGGCGTAGAATGAACTGAATGGAGGGAATTGGGAAAGATAGGGCTTTTGATCGACCGTTTCGAAAAGAAATAATGCCCTGATGGAAGCCGTGATTTGTGTGATTGACGCCCCTCGGAAGAGGCATTATTTTCATATTAGGCGACATGATCAGAGGTGTCATTTGTGCAAACATCTGGGAATTTGAACCATTGTCAGAGTGGAATAAATGGCAGATTGATTGATCCGATGCTAGTAATGATGATGAATTTGAATTGACGACGTACAAAGAGGCATGAATAAAGGAAAATATAGGGAATATTTTTTTAAGAATTGAAGAATAATCACGCCAATTGTAGGGGCGTCATTTAAACAGCGCCATTACAAAGAGGCATCAAATTTGAGTTTTTAATCATTTTTTAGAATATTATTAATTTTGATTGATGACCTTGAAGCAGGCACAGATTCAGTGATTAACGCCCTATCAGAAGGCACGTTCTCAGAATAGAATCACAAAAGTTGGAGGATTTGATCATAAACGTCATTTCATTGGGCTCAATTAAGGATGGATCCTTTATTTTATTCAAAAGAAAAATCATCATTACATTAATGAGCCACTTTGGGTTTCAATCTCCTAAGGGCTATTACATATGCTTTCCATTGTTCCTTCTCCTCTTCCACATTCTCTGTTGGTTGATGAAGCTTGCTAATCCTCCAAAGGGCTTGGATGGTCTTGATTTCTTCTTCATCTTCATGGGATCCAAGGTTCTGGAGGTAGGGGGTTAGATATAGAGTCTTGAATGTTTTGAGGGGCATGATGTTGATAGCCGCACCGGCATCTACTAGGATCCGGTTTACTTCATGGCCATTGATTTTTTCCTTCATATAGAGGGGTCAGTTATGGCACAGAGGAGAGAGTAGAAAGTCTTTCTCTGTGAAGGTGACGGCGATCGCGAAAGCCTCGTACGTGGCAACTTTTATTTCTGCCGCGTGTGCTTCATAGACTTTCGGCTCTTGGAGTACCTTGATAAGGGTTTCCCTCAAATCTTTGCTGCAAGTGATGGCTTCCTAGATCATGATGCTGGTAGGGAAGCGCTTCATCTGGTGGAGAACCTTTCAGTCAGCCCAAGCTCGAACGTCCTCTAGTGACGGTAGTATGTCAGGCTGGATCTGTTGTGAGCTACCGCGTCGCTCCTTGTCGGGGAGTTGCACCGCCTTGCCATTGTTACTGGGATCAGGCTAACTCTGGCCACCTGCAGACTCTTGGAAAAGGGAGGCCAATGATGACTCTTCAGAGGAAGGCTGAAGGGCTGGCCCATCCTTGTCAGATGGCCCTACTTGTTCTGCAGCATAGGTCGGAACTGGTGCCGGGACCAAAATGCTGGCGGTGATCTTTTTGGAGCTGGCAGGGTCAAAGATGCTGGGTTCCCCCTCGGATCTCCACTGGTGGGATTGGGGTAGGTTGTTCTCCTTGAAAGAGGATAACCTGTTCTGGATCGAAGGCGGACGGGCAAAGAGGCGGCTCAGGGACTCTTCCGCTGTCTCTACCACATCCATGACTACGACCCCGGCCACGGCCGGTGTGTTCTGGGACTGGCTGTAGTCTGAGTGGAGTTACAATCCTTTGTCAGGTCTTGGCTGCTACCGGCTCGCCTCGTCGGGAGGTGTAGATGTTATCTGGAGGTGGAATAGCCACCATGTTGCAAGTACAGCTGCGAAGCATCTGTTCCAGTTGTTCCACCGTGATCTCTTTGTCCTTATAGAACAAAGAGGGTTCTTCTAGAATGTGGAGGGCTTCGCCTTCCTTGACTTTTTGGATCATCTCCTGGACCCAGTTTCTGTGGTGAGCTTGTTTCTACATTTCTTCCCACGGGATGTAACTATCGAGTGGGATAGGCCCTGTAGGGCGAAGAGGAATGTATTCCTCCAAATTGTTAATGAGTCACTGCAACCTCTGGAGAGGCGTCAGCTCTACTGGTACCGTTGGAAAGAACATCAAGTCAGCTTTGCAATAGAGGTGGTCTTGCCATCTTTTAACATCAGAGCTGTCCGAGAGAGCCATTCTCCCCCGATTGCGCAAATCAAGCCAGACCAGCAACCTGAGGTGAGTTCTAGGAGCTACCACAGCCACACCCCTTGGCTTCTGGAGGCGCCACTTTGCTGAGAGCTTCTTCCACCTGTCGAACGTCATCAGCAAAAAGTGACGACCCGATCGACATCTGGAGGAGTGATTTCCAAATTTTCTCCCCCAGGCACTCTGCTCTGTCCACTCTTGGACTCAGCCGACACTTGCTCACTCATCTGGCTACTCCGGTCTACTCCGACCTCCGTCGATGTTCCCGCAGGTGCCGTCTCGAAGAGGACTTGACGATGGTTCCGGCAACTCTAGCCTGGCTCAATTCTAAGTTCAGGAATGCTCGGGGCAGCTACTTCTTCCTACTGCTGAGGTACTCTTGTGGACTGAACCATAAACCCAGGGCCCTTCTTGCGGCTAGCCCCCGACCGGATCCAGGGACTGGAGAATTCTGCAAAAATCAGGCATCATCCTGACCCAGTTACGAAGACCCTCCCACTGGTTTCATCTCTGAAAAAAATCGTGAGTGGCTGCAGCAGTGACGACACCACCTGTCTGTCCTCTATTCTAGAGAACGGATAGAACCGACGAGTTTCATCCCCTTGGTTTCTAATTCCATTCTCCCCTCCCTGCCTAGCCGGCTGACCACCCCTCCCTGCGTGGAGGCAGTGTTTGAGTGTAAAATTAAGTCCCCCACCCCACGATCACCCTCCTGCGTAAGGTGTAGTGGTGTAACATTTTAAATTTTAGGTCAAAGCGACACCAACGCGGCGTGCGGGTGCGTGCCCACGCCTCCCCCCTCACCCTCATCTTCGGCTGGGATCGGTGTCATCACACCGATCAGGTGAGCATCCGGTTGCCCTCCTTGCTGGTTTTTTTTTTTACTTTGCTGGTTTAGTATCACTTTAGTGCCGTCGGACGGTAAGGTGAGTGCCCGGTCTAAAATTTCATCAAACTGAGCGACCACCGCGGAGTGAGTTGAGAGAGCAACCCTACAACCCACACCTTCAGCGTGCTGGCTGCCTGTGAAAGTGGATATCCCTGGACCATTGGGGGTTCAAACCCAAGCTAGCCAAGCCCTTGGAACCTCAAGGGCCAACCTTGGACCCTCATCGAAAACCAACCATGGCAACACTTCCACGATCACGGATAGCTTCACAACTCGTTGACCGCTCTCACACCCTGCACCAGGGGCAACCAACACTGAGCTTCCACCAGGTTATACCTCGGCAAGCCGAACACCACCAGTAGCACCGAACCAACTCTGGCGGGAGACAAACTCCAAGCAAACCCCAGATCCAATCCGAGAAAAGACACACCTCATAATCAGCCACCCAAGGCCTCGCTGGCATACGACCCACGCCATTCTCGAGCCCCAATAACCAGCATCTTCTGTCTGTGAAAGACCACCCATTGGTCACTAGATACGTGTCAATAGAAAACCTTGACTTGCTTAGCTTCTTCCTTCTTTCTTGGTCTTGATCTGAAGGGTACATTCCAATTCTCGACAGGCCATCCGCTGACTCTCCCACAGACCAATACTACAACTCGAGCCAACTCTCACTCAAACTCCACATCTGATCTCAAGCCTCATGCCGACTCTACCCTCTCAGGGGAGCACGGTGAAACCAAATAACAGGACTCTACAATCCTCGATCCTCACAACACTGGACTCAGATTTACGGGGAATTCTCCCTTGTTGATCACAGACCAGGGATCATCATCCCAACACCAACGTCTCATCAAAGACCTCCACACACAGGCATCATCCGATTGCTATCCAATCACAACTTATCTCAACCATTCCAAATGGACGCCGGTCAATCCAAGATCCACTCTTACCATAGAGCCTCGGGACTCAACCTCTCACGATCCGCGACACACTAGTGGATCACACTTCTCCAGAATCGACTAGTGTCGCCTGCTACCATAGCAAGATGGTCGATGACATCGCAACTAAAGCTCACGGGTCCCCAGGCAATACACATCTTACCATGGTCGACTGCTCGGTCAACCTTACCAACCGCTCACAGTAACCAACAGGGACCCCATACTCTACCAGAGATCACTTCTCCAAGAACACGATCTCATTTGAGGACACAGCTTCCAACACAAGAATAGGATACTCACATATCACACTTGCCGACACATTTCCCCAACTCTCCATCTTGCCAATGCCACAATCCACAATGCCTCAAGCAACGGCATGGCAATAACACGTCTCACACAATCCGAGACAATCTCACACCAAGGAACCAATCCTCTAATGCTCAACACATCCTCTGCAACTCTATAGGCTCTGATTCACGACACCTCGAAAAACACTCTGTCTTCGGTCTCTAGGTTCAGAACCAGAGCCGATTTGCTCTTTGTTAAGAGCTACATTTTCGTTGTATGCTTTGATTTTTTGTTTTCTTCGTTTGATTTCTGAACTCGTGTTCTACAAGCTGTGAGTCAGCGGAAAGGTTAAGCTGTAAACCTCAGTGGCAAAGAAGGATTCCTCTAGTAGCAAGCTATGAAGCTCAGCGGTTGTAAGGATATAATCCCCGAAGCTATGGATCAGCGGTGAGAAGCTGTGAATCAACAGTAAGCCACACTTGGGTTGAGTGTGGGGTGGATGTAGGCTTGCGCCGAACCACCTAAAACTTCCTAAGCTTTGTGTGATTGTTCTGTGGTCTCAACTCTCTCTCGCTTGTGCTGTGCTCGTGTCTTTGCTTCAACAGGGCATGTTCGATCGTATAGGATTTGTTTGTTTTCTTCGCATACATTCACTTTCATAGATTGATCTCAACTCTGCAGTAGGTAGCATTTCAATTCCGCATCTACTACCTACTGTAGTTAAAGTTTTAAAGGGTTGAAGTTTTCAGAGGGTAGATCTATTCACCCCATCTCTAGATTTTAGAGTCCAGTTATCCCAATTAGTGGTATCAGAGCATACCATCGAAACTTATGCCATTTGCCCCTCCCTAACCCTAGATCTGAGGGTAGTAGTGGTCATTTCTATTTTCTTATAAAAGCCTTATATTTCTTATTTTCATGATAATTAATGAAGAATTAAAGCATTTGTGCAAGAAGGCCCAAGGGCGCCCCCTATCTCTCTCCTCTCTCTCCCCCCTTGTAGTTGAGAAAGCTCTTTTTCTGAGGTGAGAAGCCTCCCTTTCTGCCCCCTTCCTGAGTGAGAAGCTCAGCACCGCCACCGCCGCTGCCATCGAGCCGCCATCGCACCGCCACCGCCTCGCCGTCGCAGATCTGTCCATTGTTGGACATAAGTCTAAGGTGTGATTTTTAGCTCCCAATCAGGAGATCAGATCATGCTGAAACTTGGAGGGTGAGTTCCCCACGTTGATACCTCCCTCCTCAAAACAATTCACGTCATTCCTCCTTTGTTTACCTTCCTTTCCAATTTATTCCCCACCATCTACAGAATCTATCTCTGTGCAGATCTATGTTCTAGCAACCCACCTCTTTACCTATTTTACCCCCTTTCCAATCTCAGAACGATCTTAAATTTGGACTAGGACTTCTGTCCACCAAATCAGACAAATGCATCGACGCATCTAGCAGATACCTCGATGCAGCCACAAACCTTCGAGCAAATTTGGAGTGATGCATCAGCGTAACAAGGGAATACCTCGATGCAGTCAAAATCACCGAAGCAATTTCAGTATGATGCATCGACACAACCAGCAAAGTATAGAAGAGATGCACCAACGCATCTAGCAGATGCCTCGATGTAGTCACACCTCATAAGAGAATTTACAGAGCTGCCTCACTGGAATCAAAGAAATGTCTCGACACATCAAGTTTTCATATCAAGGACCGACACTCCAGAATATGCAGTCCGTTAGATAGGTCAATGCATCTAGCAGATACATCGACGCAACAGGATGCGGCATACAGATTCAACACGTCCTTGAAGTTCCTTGCCTCGACACGCTAAGAAGATCAACTGGTAGATTACATATGAAGCCTACGCATCATGATCATGCACCAATGCATCAAGGTACAAGTCTATGTCTATGGACCAAGTTGAAAGCCACTGCTCTGACATCTCAGCTGTCAACACAAAATGCCTATACTCCATGCCTCGACCTGTCAGACTTGAGCCTTGTTTGAAGGACTGTCTTTTGACAATCTTAGAGTGATTAAAGTTTCATTCGACCAGTTACGGGTTAAGCGTGATTTCTGGAGCATCAATGAAGGGTAATTAAGGAATATCTGAACTGCAAAGAAGAATCTGCTCAGGCACGTGCTCACTCAATCAAGAAACACGTGATGACTATACAGTGAGTGAATTGGCATGAAAATCTTCAGCATACGTGGCTGTCCTTTGGAAATTCTGATTACTATCAGAATATTCTTTATCCACGTGGACGAATCAATTTAAGGTTGCTGATCAGAATTACGGAGAGAAGGATGATACTCTATCCTATATAATTGAGCACCCTCGTTCAGAAGAAGCGACTGAAAAAATTGCTGAAAAAAGACCATATCTGAGAGTCCCTTCTGAGAGAAAGAAAAAGAGAGAATTCCACGGAGAGAGGGAGAGAACCTCGTCTAGCCAATTTTATCGCGAATCTGCGTCAATCTGAAGCTATATTTGTTTCCTTTCATTCGATCGAAGTATTCTTATTTTAGTTTCCATTTTCTGTTCTTCCTTTGATTAGCATTATGCTTTCGTTTCTGTGATTCTCTCTGAGTAACATCAGAGGAAGGGAGATTGTCTCCGGTGTCCCCTCTGTAGGTTGGTGAATAGATCTACCCTAATTTTTAGTATCACTCAAGAAGATAAGGTAAAAGGTGCGGAATAAAAACAACCTGACAATAATGAAGAGCAACAAGGCAATATGACTTGACTAACTTAAGCTCGGTGCAGAGGGGCAAGCAGTATGAAGGATGAAAAGCTCAAAATGCAATCATGTTAGGAGTGAGTTTCACATTAAGTAACAGCAATGGCTAGACAAAAGAGAATATAATTGTAAGCATCAATCATCAGTCTAACATCCAGATAAGGCACCTGACAGAGGCTCTCCTCACACAAGAGGTGGAATTCCAGATAGGGGGTGACCTATCCTTCCAGCCACGTCTTTTGATATACACACTAGATGCGCAACTTAAGCAAGGAAACCTGATGGCCAGTTTAGACATTGAAACACATGTGTGACTTGGGAGATCCTAAGCGTACTTTTGATCAACATGAAGATGGAATGCAAACACACAAGACACAAGAACAAACACACTAGACAGTGATTTTTAGGTGGTTCAGTTTTCACCTACATCCACCCCACACTGTAACCAGAGTGTGGCTTACTACTGGCTCACAACTTGAACACCACTGATCCATAACTTCGGGGATAGAAATCCTTACACACAGCAGAGCCACACAGCTTGCTATCCAAGGAACACCCTCGCCTACTGAGCACCACAGCTTGCTCTGCTAATTCATAGCTTACAATGTAGCTTCAAAGTAAAAAGTAAAGAACTTTAAGGAAAGTAGAAATAGAAGAGGGGAATAAGTCTCTCAATAGAGGAGTCTAACTCTAGACCTAATCCAAAAGTCAGAGATGACTCTCTCCCCGATCTCTTCTTCTTCCTCTCACTCTCTCTCTTTGGCACTCTATTTTTATCAAACCCAACTCCTTTTTCTTTCTCTTGCTCTCTCACTCTCTCTTCTCTTGCTCTGCTCGCTGCTCTGCTCTTCATTTTCTCCTCTTTCTTCTCTTGCCCTTTTTCCATACATGCCTAAAGCCTGGATGAGGAGGATCCCTATTTATAGGGAAGATAGGAGCTCTGGAAGCTTGAATCTAGCTTGTCCTTTTTGGCGCGAATCGTGTGGTCCCCCGTCAGATAATCTTGAGGGCGCATGGAGGGAACGTTCCCGCCAAAAGTCTTTTGGAGGAGACTCAACCACATGTCATAAACTAAGGTTGTAATGATCTACGTGGCTGAATATTGGCTATGTTTTCGAAAGCAAAACTGTACAAAGTAAAGATGACACGAAGTATAAGAGCGACACGAAGTAGAAAGGAACAAAGAATGACACGAAGTATAACTGAATGAAAAATAACACATAGTACAAAACTGACACGAAGTATAAAAGAAAGAAAAATGACACGAGGTACAAAAGAACGTACAATGACACGAACTATAAAAGAATGAAAAAGGACACGAACTATAAAAATGATGAAAAACAACACGAACAATAAAAACAACGAAGAACAACACGAAGTGTAAGGGAACAAGAAAAAGACACGAAGTAATAAAACTAAAAGACGACACGAATGAGACCTCGTGAATCAGAAGACCTTCATGAGTTATGAACACTGTTCATGCTCGAGGTACATTGCCACAACTGTGAAAACTGAAAACAACATGAGGTTTCTCCTTATCAGTGCAGAAACTGCACGAATTATGAAAAGCGACACGAGCTAAGTTGGATAAAGAACAACTCGAAGTGAAACCTTGTTGACCAGAAAGCTGCACGACCTAAACGTTGAAACCTGCATGGGGTAGGAGGTTGGAGGAAAACGACACAAGGTTTGTTTTTCAAAAATACAACTCGAGATGAAAAGCTTGAAAACAGTACGAGCTCCAATAGTAACGAAGCACTTCAAGAACGACACGAGCTTCAACAGTAACGGAGCTTCAGGAGGTGTTATGTAGACAGCAACACCTGCTCAAGTTAGTCTTGCAAAAATGACTTGAGGTACGTTTTCGAAAGGGTTAAAACCCTCATGAGGTAAGCTCCTACTAGAAACATAGCACAAAATGACTTAAGGGAAGGCTGCACGAAGAACAACTTCGTCAGGTAAAACCTGCACGAAGTATATCAAGAAGAAATCAACTCGAGGTCAGATGCCTCGATCACGAAATGCTGTGTAAAAGTGCACGAGGTATGAACACTTCAAACTAAGTTTTATGCATGAAGAACAGATACTCCAAGTGGAAACATTTGTGCACGAGGTGTGGAATATCAAGTATCAAAGTGATTTATATAGTGTCATCATCATCAAAATAATAGGGAACACAACATTCTCCCCCTTTTTGATGATGACAACACTATATAAATTACTAAATAATGAAGCTCTCCTCTTGACAGAAATACTCCCCCTCTGTCTAACCTCTTTCTTCCCTGACTCTTCCTTCACCATTAACTGTCCCTGTGTTTATAACCCCATTTTGATATTATTTATTTTTTTTGAGGTTGGTTGTCCATAGCGGGATGCTGTTGACGGACGCATTTGAAAACTGGAGGGTGTAGATAATTAGGCATGATTTTACCCTTACTCTTAGGTTTTTACAAGTTCTGGGGCCTGTGAGACCGAGGGATATGTTGTCCTGTCCAAGTGTGGTAGGGAATACTAGATCAGATGTAGAGTACAAGATTATGTGATGGCAGAGATTTGGGATTGGCTGGAACTGGCTTCTGCTGGCGTAGCGACTGGAATGCCGCGTGCCAGCTGGTATCGATAGGAGACTGAAGCGAGTGATGCAGAGGAAGGCTGGGAGGTGTCGAGCCACCGGCTTGGAACTGTGGTTTGACTACCGATTGATGCGGGAAGATTTCACAGCCTACTAGAGAGTAGGTAAAAATCACCCTGACTGGTGGGGAAGAGAAGCTTTCCCGTTATCGGCCCCAGCGGCCTTTCGGGTTTCCACCAGAGTCGACCCCCTTTAACTTTTTTCGATGCACCCTTGCGGGTTTTCATGTCGAGGGGTTTCCCAATTTTTCCTGAAGTGCACTTGTGGGTTTTTGCCTCAGTCGGGTTGTGGGCCTTCTTGCCCCCGATCGCCTCCTCATAGAGGGGAATGACTGGGTCCGTCGAGGCATCTCTATTTTTATCCCCATTTTGTTATATTTTTTTTTGTTTCACTTACCTGAGACCCTGGCGGCTGGGCTATAGTTGATGCGGTGGTGCCCCTACTCTTGTTGTTGGGAAGACGAAGGCAGGTGACTGGATTCTGAGGGCGTCTAATGACCACTCTGGGAAGGGACTGGTTGGCCCCCTGGCTTGACTGGAGAGGAGGACTGGAAAGAGTGCCCAGTTTGGCCTTCTTGGAGAGAAGACCAGTTCCAAGGGCTGAGACTGGGGGCGTATGCCCTATCTAGTGTGACGTATGAACTCATGCTCTGGTGCATAGTACAGCTTTATGTGCTTGCCATTGAGAGGCGGGAAGGGTCAGTGGTGATGGGGACATCGAGGCTCGACACGTGACGACGAAGAACCTGGCTCGGCACAAGCAGATCATCTAGCAAATTTTACATTTTATTATCTTTTATCAGTATTAGTTCAGTCTAAATAAGTTAAATAGAGTCATGTAAGTCTTAATGGGCCAGCTAAATAAGGCCCAAAGGGCTATTGTTGAGACTAGCTCGGTTCTACCTTCCAAATAGGCTTAACCTATCTTTCTAGTAACGCCTTTTGATATACTAGGTACTGGGATGAAATGCAAACTAAGGACAAGATGACTTTAGACACAAGACTCTTTATTTTTAAGGAAAGACTACTCTAGACTCAACATGCTCTGATACCACTTTGATGCGGGACGATATGTGACTTGAGACCGAACTGGATGCGAACTTGGGACTCTAAGGGGATGATGCTTTCAATGGACGACGCGACCAGCAACGACACGAGTAACTTGGCTTCATAAGAGTTCCAAAAGAGGCAAGCACGCCTCCAAGAAGAAGTACTCGCTCACAATCATCCCTAATGAGAGAAACACGTCGATCGGCGTGGTTGAGAAACCAGCACAAAGTCTCTGGTGGTCAGTACTCTCTCTCGTGCTCGGATTGAGACACGGGACGGGTCACACACTCATCCTAATAGCGGTGACTAAATTGATCTAGCAAGGATTCTAACATGCTCACAAGTAACGGTATAAAGAACCTATACTAGATAAGCAATGCAATAAAAGGGGGGTGGTGTACGTACCCCCACGCTCGGGGTGTGGGGAAGACGTCCTGGCCAAGACCCCTAACTCGTGGTACAGTAGGATAATCAATAATTATAGAAGTAATTCTATAGCCCACTCCACACAGGGAGGTAATAGGCTACACAACGACACCGGGAGCACCGATCTTGGGTTGACGGGTAGCAAGGCGTCGGGATCCGGGGTGGTTGTGGGATGCGACTCCGGATCTAAAATCTGCTGGCCGACAGGACAACAAGCAAAGGCATTCAAAGGGATGTCGACCTCTGCAGATCTTCTGAAGGCTGTGAATCACCGGGACGTTGGTGGAGGGTCCCTAGTCGACTCTCAAGAGCGGCGATCACTGAATCTAAGTCGGGATATTTTATTGGCGATTAACTCTAAACACTATCCCGCAGTCCTGTCTCACGACAGATCTCCACGCTTCCACGAAAACGGCTACCACGCCTAGATCTGGTGTTGGATCGGGATGAAACCAATGTCGTTGCAGAGTAGATTCAAAGAGCTACAACATAGGTTAATTTTACATCCATCCAACAGTGATATTTGAAAGGAAACTTCTGCAATACCGTAGTTGTTTCTGGCCTAGAATACAAATCAAGCAGGACAGATCAGGTTCTGCTTGAGAATGAATTTTGACCGAAGGGGAAGCAGCGGGGATTTGTCAGTCAGTTCGATGGATAATTTGATTATATTTCTTTTCTGTTTTAATTTCCACCGACAAGGATAGACGGCCTAGAGATAGCCGCTCATAGGGATGAGTGGTCTATCGGGTGACCGTTCAACCGCTCGATTTCAGAAGTTTTAAAGAGTTTTCTCTCTCCATTCGAGGTTTTATCCCCAACTTCTCCCATCATTTTCTCCATGAATATTCCACCAAATTGTGTGCCGTTTCTTCTGGTTAAGATATAATTCAATTATCTACACATTTTGTGTTATTATCTCGACGTAAAAATGGCTAGAAACCCTAATTCTGAGCTGGGGCCTACGAGCTCTATAAATAGACCCTGGGGCCAAGCTAGAAAAGGGGGGAGATTTTTGGTTGACGGTGAAGCCCTATCGAACTCTAGAGCGACCTAAGATTAGGGAGGGAGACCTTCTATGTCCGTTCAGGCCTCTGGTTTTAGGGAGTAGCATGTTCTTCTGTCATTAGTTCATTAGCCCCCCGTCATTTTCTCATTGCATGCATTATTTCTTTTTCCCTTCCCACATTTTTCCTACTCTCTTCACTAGATTACACACACCCTCCCACGTTTTTGACCCCCTTAGGGGTTTAAGAACTCCCAGGTATCCCCCATTCCATTTAGTCGCGGTTATTTCTTTCCACTTTGGCATTTACTACACTTCACTGTCCAGATTTTGGGTTTACTTTTGTGTTCTACACCTTGTCTTGCAGGTCAGCAACATTCTAGCACAAGGCCCACTCCTTCTGGCCGACCGGAAGGAGTGGTGGTTGAGGTCCTACGTTGGGGAAGGTGGTGGCGTCGAGCGGTCACTTTCCATCCGTTTGAGGAGTCGAGCGGCTTCATCCTTGCCGTTCATCTTCTTCCTGCGGCCGTCCCCAAACCGTTCTTCTACCATCATGCTTCGTCCCACATTCCACCCCAGCACTGTGCGACGATCTATCGAGTGGCCGTTCGTCCAAAGCGGGCGGTTCTTCTAGGGCCGCCCATCTTTGCAGTGTTGGTTAAAGGTTAGTGTCTCCCTTCTTTTCCAAGGTACGACGTGTTCATCACGTTTGGCACCTTGGTGGCGATCACACAGGTTCATATATTTCTGTCTCATTCTACTTTTCATTTATTTCTCATATCGATTTATTAGAGGGACAAGAAGGGTTTTTAAAACAATAGGAAAATAATATCCACATCTGTGGGGTCGGACGGAAGGTCCGAACTAAAGGTGAAAAGGGTCTTTTTGTTAACTGGCTAGATGAAAGGTCAGAGCCAAATGTAGAAGAAGGGTCTTTTTGTTCTCTAACCGGACGGAAGGTCCGAATCAATGGTAAAATATGGACATTGACCCAATGGGGTGTCAGAGTCAATAAGCCCTGCTTAGACGGTATGTCTAGGATGAGGGTCAAAATAGTGCATTGTTGTTGATCCGACATTATGTCGAAATCGAGCAATCTGAGAGAGGCACAGGATCTGGGCCAGGGTAGAATACATTTTTGACTTGATAGACTTGCCAAAGTCAACCAACTTGGCAAAGGAGTGAGGCCTAGGCTAAGGGAAGAATATAGGATATGGATGCTGACCGAACGTCATGTCGGAGCCAACGAGCTTGGCAGAGACGTGAGGCCTAAACCAAGGGTAGAATATAAGATAGGTGTTGACTCGACGTCATGTTGGAGCCAACGAATTTGGTAGAGACGTGAGGCCTAAACCAAAGGCAGAATATAAGATAGGTGTTGACTCAATGTCATGTCGGAGTCAACGAATTTGGCAGAGGCATGAGGCCTAAACCAAGGGTAGAATATAGGATAAGTGTTGACTCGACATCTTGTCAAAACCAACAAACTTGGTAGAGGCGTGAGGCCTAAGCCAAGGGCAGAACGTAAAATGGGTATCGACTCGACATTCTGTCAAAGCCAACGAACTTGGCAGAGACATGAGGCCTAAGCCAAGGATAGAATGTAAGATGGGCGTAAATGTTGACCTGACGTCATGTCAAAGTCAATGGGCCCTATCCGAATAGAAGGTTTGGGGTGAGGGTAAACCAGATGGTAGACGAATGAGAGGCCCAGACCCAGGGCTAAATATTGACGTTAATCTGACAAAATGTTAGAGTCAACGAATGTTGCTCAGACGAAAGGTCTGAAACAAGGGTAGAATGTGTAAATGAGGATGTTAGCCCGATGTCATGTCGAACTTGACCAATCTAGCAGAGACGTGAGGTCTAAGCCAGGATAGAATATGGACGTTGACCCGTGGAGATGACGGGATCACCAAACCTTGCCCAGACAGAAGGTCTGAGACAAAGCGAAGAGGTCTTTTATCGGTTTATTAGTTTGGATTGGTTGAGTTTATTGAATTTGTTAGTTTTATTGAGTTTATTAGATTTATTAGTTTTGTTAAGGTTGCAAGGAGAATTGTGTGTGGGTGACTTGGTCGTCGGCTAAGGACGTCGAGGGTATGTCGCTTGTACTTCCCTCACATGGTGTTTCGCCATGACACACAAGTCCATCCCCACCACGGGTGAGACGTTATGACAAGGGTGCAACCATGCACACACGTAACGTCACGCTTCCCCGCAGTCGTGAGGCCGTGTCCGACCGCTCGACCCGAGCCGTGATCGACCCTCGCCTAGACACCAGTGCGATACTTTCGCCAGTCATCCAGTTACAAGCCCCGAGTTCGGTGGAGCAAACATGGACTATATCAAGAGAGGAGCCCCTTGTAAAACATGCAGATGCCCGCTTCGTCACGCATTGACCCGGGGACCGACCACTGTGTCGGAACTGTCCCGTGGCTTGCACTTGTTGTACCTCGGCCACTACGGCCTGCCTGTAAAGTCATATAGCTCTCCGAAATTATACTGCAATTTCAATGAATGCGCTCGCATCCACGTTTGGGCCCTCATCCCCTTCTTATGTCACCTAGCGTGAACCCACAGCCCCTCTGACCCTAGTCAACATCGTCCTGTCTAGTGCGAACCTACAATTGTGAAGTGCTCCCTGCCCTCCACCCAGGACTTCAGGCATATACTGACCTCTCTTCAGCACGGAATGAAGGTGTTCAGATTCAATCTGATGTAAATAAACACTGACTACTTACGGTCGGTGGGGAAAGACATCATGTACACGACTCCCCACAATCGCCTGCACACTCACACCCACGGAACCACCCTTTCCTACACGTTTCTCTCACCCCCTGAGTCCACGTGCCACACCCTGGCGGCGCTTTCCCTTGCCAACTTTCGGTTCCGCGGGTGATTGTCGAGAAATCGACTGGCATGCCCGCATCCTAGTTACGTTTTCCTTAAAACTAGGAAACCTTCCGTGCCACTCGGTCTCCCCTCGACTTTCTGTAAAAGGTGAGTGCACGGTACTGCCTTGAGAAAGATACGGCCATGAGAGGAAGCGCTCGAAGCACACTATATTCTGGCATTTCTCCCCTAGCTATATCCTACCGATCACTACACACACGTGTGCCCATGGCCCTCACACCCCGCCGCGTGTGAACAAAAAGGATGGCACACCTGATGGGACATCTCCCGCCTTCCTTCTTTCTGCTGAAGAGAAAGCCTGTGCCAGCCCTAAAGTCCTAGTGCCCTTTTCCTGTCCTTGCAGGATTCCACGTGGCAAAGCTTAAGTCGACTTGCACATAATTTAGCATGTTAGAATAAGCTCGGATTGGCTAGGAGACAACACAAAAATGTGCTTAAATAGCGAGACGCCTACTCCACTCTCTCACAATGGGCTGAATTGCCCAACAATTTTAGCATTCTAATAGACTATATGAAAACATTTCAGTTTGTCGCAGAAAATGTTCGCCTTCCAAGGCACCAGTCTATGGCCATTTGGAGATTATCCCAGAAGTTATGACATAGAACGAACAACAACAAACAAGAAGAATGGCTAAACCGGGGAATAACCACTGAAGCAAAAAGAACTAGAGCAGAAGTCCATAACCAGCGAGTGTGAACCATAAATCGCGCCAAATAGTTACAGGAAAACGATAGCTCTCCAGAGGAGAAGAAGCACCACCTTATCTACGGTGCGGCCGTTGACGCTGACCAGGCCCGAGCGGATGCTGGCCTGCACACGGGCCCTGCTGACGCCGTCGATCCGAGACGAAATCCAAGAATCGAGCCTCGACCTCTCCGTCCCCTTCTCCACCCTCTCGTCCAGGCGAATGCCGGCATGATTGCCTCGATAACAGTGCGGCTCCGCCTCCTCCTGCTGCTGTTGTTGCCTTGATAGCACGGAAGTGGACTCGGAGGAGGCTGAGGCAGAAGAGCAGAAGAGCTGTGCCAATCTGCGCGCGGGCTTCCTCCGGAGGACGCAGAGGGAGGAGGGCGAGGACGCCGCGGCGGGGAGAGACAGCATCCCCCGTACCAGGATGGATCACGTTACTCTCGGTTCTCGGACCAAACGAGACCAACTCACTCGGCGCGCGGAGCCCGCCACTTGCCTACACTCCAATCGTAGCAGTCAGTCGAAGGCTCCATTTGGTAGGGTTTATGGAAAGAGATTACGAGATTATAACGAATTAGAATCTCTCCATAATCTCAATCAAATGTAACGAGAGATCATCGATTTTTTTACCCATGAGATTTTTGAAAGAAATAGAAATTACACAGAAGAAAATGAGTGGGAGAAGAATTTCCAAGAGTGAACTTCTACAATTTTTTGGCGAATTGTGAGGACACAACCTCAATTTCACCCCCAAGGTGTCGCCAGATTATTTTGCTGGATTTTGATGATGCCCAACCAGATGCCAGCATGGCCAGACGTGAAGCTGGATGCAACAAGACTATTTCAGGAGATCCCAAAGCCTCGAGTACCAGCTAGCAGCTACGAACTCGCACACCAGGAAAAGCAGAAGCAGAATGATCATCGACCCACTTGAAAAGCATAGATAAGTCTTGTGTCACTGGCTCAGTAGGGGTCACGCGGATCCCCACTGAAAAATAACGCAGTAACACAGAATGGCAAAAACAACAGGAGAAACAGCAGGTGTAGTAAAGCGGGAAAACTACACTAGAAAGCTGTAAAGCTACGCTAGAAAGCAGTAAAAGAAGAGGCGGGGAGCAGGAGTAGGGAACAGGCTAAGGAAGAAGGGAGAAAGTTGTACCAGACAAGCGGTTGCCGAACTAACCTCAGCACCCCAAACTACTCCAGACAACAACAGGAGGGTGACTCTGAGTTGACGAAGTCAGAAGTTGCCGATCTATCGACGCTGCAAGGGGCCTACAAAGCAGGCAAAAACCTAGGAAAACCTAGACAAACACAGACCCAGACAACACGACTAAGACGTCGTGTACACTGTCCCACACATGACTAGAACGTCATGTATACGACAGGACACTGACCTCGAGTACAGCCACGAGAGGGCTAACCCGAAAGGTCACGACGCACAAGAACGCGAAGAGAACTACGAAGAGCCACGTGCCACGAGACTAGAGTGCCCCTCATCAGAAGAACAGCCAGCTGCGTCCACTGACGTCTTATGTTGCGCCTACTAGTGTCTTGTCCACGCAACTTACCGCAAGTACTAGGCCAAGACTAAGACACTGTTAGAACTAGAACAGTACAACAGTCGCGAGTGACTAGTAGGGGTCACGTCTGACGACGCAAGTCCAAAGTCTCTGACCACGTGTGCACACACCAGCCCCTGCCTAGGGCCAGGCCTCTAGCTAGTTTTCTCCCCCCCGTAGGACGCTACGGTAATCGCGGGAGCCGACGAAAACTATCTTACAAACCGTAAATCGAAAAGTGTCCCGCTGTAAAAGCCATCACGCTGCAACGTGCCGTAAGGCTACGACTAGTGGAGGCTCACAAGACATGGACTCCAAAGCACAAGTGCGGGAGTACAGACAGGCAAGAGAGCACTGTTGCACGTACTTCGAAGCACCAATGACAGTACGACCACTACTGACAGACTCAAGATAAGGCAACTAGACCTACTCACGTAACGATCCTTGAGTCGGACAACTCAAAGGCAAGATCGTCAAAGACAGCGGAACAAGCCGCCAATCGGTCTAATCCTAAACGAGAAAGAGTAATACTAAGTAATTTTCACAAGAATAATTTTTTTCTTTTTTTTCTTTTTTTTAAACTTCTTTTTCACTTTTTTTTGTTATGTTTTGTTAAATGGGAGGTGCCAAATGGGGAATGCCTTTGAGAGAACACCTCCAACACTTAAACCTTTCGATGAACTATAGGGGCTTTGGGGGGAGTGCACGCGGTGCACGAGAGATGAATTTTATGCAAAGTGCTACTGAGAGCACAAGTGTAATGCACGCGGGCACAATAGGGAGTGGCACACATGGGTGCCGAGTGGAGGGGCACGCGTGGGTGCCGAACGGAGGGGCACGCGTGGGTGCCGAACGGAGGGGCACGCGTGGGTGCCGAACGGAGGGGCACACATGGGTGCCAAAATATGGGTAACCTAAGGAAAGCTAAGAAAGTCCCACCGTGATCGCCAAGAGATGTGGACGGTGAGAATCGACCCCGCGAAACGGGTTAGTTAGAGAAGGCGTTGATGAACGGAACGGAGGGGGAGACAAGAGTAGAAGTGGATTGTTATCGAGTGAAGAAGAGAAATTTGGTGAACGGGTTGGAATTGGCCTCTCGGGAGACGAGAAATCACATCACACGTGCTTTCTTATTTTTTTATTTTTTATTCCTTTACTTTTATCATAACAAGAGAAACGGTGATAGTCGGTGTTATGATGGGAGAGATGAGAAGAGAAATGACGGGGTTTGAATAGCTAGAGGAGGGGAGTCAGAGAGGGAAACCACCGCGAGGAACTAGTTCCGTCCACGGGGCTAAATAGTTAGAGGAGGGAAGTTAGAGAAGGAGACCACCGCGAGGAACTAGTTCCGTCGACGGGGCTTATTGGCAGGAATTAAGATCGGGGGGAAGGGAAGTGCTGAAATCAAAGGGAGGAGGGAACCACCACGGGGAGTAATCCTCCGCGCGGGTGAGGGTTAGAACCACTGTAGGAGCTAGTTCCCTGCAGATCTTATTAGGTTAGTGTTAGAGTTAGTATACAGAAGTTAAGTTGCTGAAAAGAAATGACTGAAATTAACGGGGGGAGGGGAACCGCCGTGGGGACTGATCCTCCACGTGAGTGAGGGTTAGAACCACCGCGGGAACTCGTTCCCTGCGTGGTCTTATTGGGTTAGCGTTAGGGTTAGTATACAGAAGTTAAATTGCTGAAAAGAAATAACTGAAATTAAACGGGGAGGGGAACCGCCGTGGGGACTGATCCTCCACGCGGGTGAGAGTTAGAACCACCGCGGGAACTCGTTCCCTGCGTGGTCTTATTGGGTTAGCGTTAGCACAGAAATTAAATTGCTGAAGGAAAATGACGGGAATTAAATGGGGGAGGGGAACCGCCGTGGGGACTGATCCTCCACGCGGGTGAGGGTTAGAACCACCGCGGGAACTCGTTCCCTGCGTGGTCTATTAACACACGAGACGTACCTAAGTTGGCCACGGCCGTCACGGGGAACGATCCTCCGCGTGGGTTAAACACGACAAGACATGAGAATAATATTAGAAGAAACGAAAGCGCATGTGGGGGGGGTGTGATCGCCAGAGGTTGTGTACCTCAAAAGTGAGAAGTGATTGATCGCGTTCGCCTCTGGACCGGGAGGTTACGTGGGTTCTTTCTTCCTCTTCCTTCGGCCGGCCGACGAAGAGGGCTCTCCTTCCGGTTATGGTTACCCTTGCATAAAGAAACAAGACAGTTGGGTTAGAACAATGGCAGTGCAGTACCAGTCCCTTGTGATAGTAATAATGAATTCATGGGCAAGACACACCTGGCTGGTGTTGTTTTAAACCCCTTTAGGGCACAGAGGGTGGACAAACGATATGATGAATGGACAAACAGACCTCCCCCAAGGGGAGAAATGCAATAAGGACGGATGATGTATGCAATGCAATATGACTAACAGAGTGAGAATAAAGTAGGACAAAGGAGACGAGAAAGCTTATTGAGAGGCCGTTGATGGGCTTGAGAGAGAGCTCCTCCAGGATGATGACGGCGCGAGCAAACAGCGTGCCGGAACGACCCTCCTCGTACGCGCTCGGACCCCCCGGGAGATCGGCTCCTTTACTTCGCGAACTCGGGATGTGTGGGCGCCATAGAGAGAGGATAAGTAAAATAATAATAAAAAATATAGAAAAATAAAGAAAGGAGCTTGAGATGAAGGCGTAAAAATAATAACAACAAAATATAATATATATAGGTAGAGGAGGTAAAGAGAAGAGAGAGATAGAGAGTGAGCGGTTGAGAGAGATAGAGAGACGGTGCAACGGAGAGAACGCTTTTAAAAAAAAAGATATTAAGAGAGGATGATACAAGAGGTGGTGAGGGGTTAAGAAGCTTAAAAAGTAAATATAAAGATTGAAGGGTGAAAAGAGAAATGGAGATAGGGATGAGGTTTTAAGAAATAATAAGATTACTTATAAATATATATACATATATACATGTGAGTTAGAGAGAGAGGAAGAGAGAGAGAGGTCACGCGGGTGAGAGAGAGAGAAAGAGAGAGAGAGAGAGAGGTTGCGACGGGAGAGAGAGAAAGAGAGAGAGAGAGAGAGGTCACGATGGGAGAGAGAAAGAGAGAGAGAGAGAGAGAGGTTGCGATGGGAGAGAGAGAAAGAGAAAGAGAGAGAGAGGTCGCGATGGGAGAGAGAGAAAGAGAAAGAGAGAGAGAGTGGTCGCGAGAGTGAGGGGGGGCTTGGGTCTTCTCGCACGGTTAGCAGAGGGAGGTGGGTGGCCCGGGTGGTGAGGCGCAGGTGGTGAGGGAGAGAGGGTGACTGGTAGTGGAAGAGGTAGAGGTGGAGGGTGGTCTCGGCATCCACGGTGGAGCTGGGAGCGATTGGAGGTGGGTGACGGAGGGGGGTCACGGCAGTGGTGGCTGGGTGTTAGCAGAGGGAGGGTTAGAGGGAAGAGGTGGCTGGGTTGAGGGGCATGGTGGGCTCGCGTAGGGTAAGGGAGGTCGGCCGGCGGTGTGGTGAGATGGAGGGGGGTGTTCACCGGGCAGAGAGAGGGGCCGAGCGGGGTGGCCGGCCGCGGTTGTGTTAGTAGGAGGGGGTGGACAGGAGGTGGCGTGATGAGGGGGGAGGCTTGGAGGCGGTGCGCGGTCGACGGTGGAGGCGAGTGAAGGTCGGCGAGTCTACTGTGGCGAGAGCGAAGGTGGTCGGCGGAAGGGCGGCAACTGCTGCGGTCGTGGGTGCTAGAGAGAGAGAGAGAGGTAGAGTGATGGAGGGGAGGTAGTGGCGGTTGAGGCAGGTGGGCTCGGTGGCGCTTGGCGGGATCTGGGTGCGGTTGGAGGTTTGTGATGGAGAGGGGGTCACGGCGGCAGTGGCTGTCGTCGGCGGGTGCATGCAGAGGGAGTGAGGTGGAGGTGGTTCACGGCAGAGGTGCGGTCTGGGTGAGAGCGGGGGAGATGGATAGCAGGGAGAGGGGGGCGTCGTTGCATGGGAAGGAGAGGTCTATCATTTGTTCCAGCATCAACCGACTGATTGCTGCTAGGTCGACTAGACTTGGATAGACATGGGCGGGCTGCGCAGCCGGGGTGGTCAGCACAATCACCTAAGGGGCCTTGGGAGATCCCTGGGAAGGTGAGATCTATGGTGGGGCTAGTGCCGGGTACTGTGCTTGTTGCAGGGGCATGCCCCCAGGGAAGCCGGGGGTTGATGGGAATGCCGCATCCTGCAGAGTCGCTTCAGAAGATTACCCGTTGCCCCCGAGCGCTTCCAGTAGAACCTCGGTCTGCTCGGACGTCGAGGGATGTGTATTCCTCTCATTCAGTTGTCTCTTCAATGACTCGATCTCCCGCTAGAATTGTTGTATCATGTGTAGCATAGTAGGGCCGTTCGCAGGGAGACTGGACATGCCGCCTATCTCTTCGGCCGGGGCATCCTCAGATGATGTAGAGGGTCCGCCACTCATGCCTCCAGTGGTGATCACATTGGCCGTCAGAGCCACGGAAGGTTCTTCCGGGGAGGTCTCCTCGGCGCCTGTCTGTGCCACTTCGCATGCCGCTCTTCCTCTCCTAGTGAGAGGCCTGGGTCTGGTGGCGAGTCTGGCCACCTCTTTAGGGTCGGTAGCCAAAGCTCCGTACCGGCCAAGAACTCCTACCATGTTGCATGTGAAAATTTGCCAGTTCTTGTTTCTCTTCGCCATCCTTCTCGACTACTTATTTGGGAACACTAGTCTGTCGAAAACTGACCGTCGGGGCGGCGCTTCCTCCCGCACAGGGGACTGGCGTCGTTCCTCCGATCGGTTCCTTGATTCTGCGCTAGGCACAGGTTAGATTTATTCTTCTTCTCGAAAGGCGGAGCCCATTGTCCCTAGCAGTCTCTGATGCCCCATAGGGGTGCTACCTAGGCCTCAGAGGTAGTTTCTCATGGCTTGCTCGATCCCTTCCCACTCCTGATCGGGGAGAGCAGTCGGTGGTTGCGTGTCGATGGCGACAGCGGGATGAGTGCAAGTCGCGAACACTGGGCAGGAAGCATGGTGACGACGCCTGCGACATTGGCGGTAGGCATTTTCGGGCAGCGCTGGTGTAGCAACTGTCGGTTGGTGGGTCGGGGTCGCCATCTCGCCCCTTTCGTCTCCTCGGGCCCTCCTCGGGCGAATGTAGCTTGGCCCTGCGTGGGCCAGTGCAGTGGGTTGGGCTTCCTTGGGAACCCAAGCTTGAGTGATCGCTAGATACTATTACCTGAGCCTCACAGGGGAAGGATGATTGCTTGGAAGTCACCTCAGGTAGGGACAGAGTTGGGTCTCGGCTTCTCCATCCTTGGCCGGCCAAGGGCGGAGAGCTCTGCTACATCTCGGATTGCCAAAATCCTATAAACAACCAAGGAAACTCACAAAAACAAAAGAAAAAAGGATAGTAGTCTTGCTTCGTGTAGAATCAATCCTATGAACCAGCAAGAGATAGATTATGGTGCCGTGATTACCTACGGGTGGTGGTGGGAAGGGGGGATGGTTGAGGCTTTCGACCACTCGCCTTCCCGTTTGTTTAAAAAGGAAACCTCTTGGCAAAGGTTCTAGCAAATCCTACTATTATATGAATGCAAATGGGGAGGGGAAAGTGCAAAAACAAACAAAGGGCGTAGAGATGGATGAACCAAACCTGGAGTGATGAAAGGGAAGTGAGAGTGATCCTCCTCAGGAACTCAGCTGAGCACTGGACTACTCCTCCTGCTGGGGATGACCTCCCATCCCTCTCGCTGACTTGCAAGACAAGAGGGGAGAAGAGTACGGAGGGGACACATGCACCCACCTTCCTTAGCTTCGTTTGATCCCAAAAAATCCACCAACCACTGACCCGCCAAAAAAAAACCACACCTTTATTGGCTCGGGAATGGTTTTGTATTCCAAGGCTCCATCTAGAAGTCTCGAATGGGACATGTGATTAATCATGGAGTGATGGAAGAGGTGGCTTCGGACGTGGCGGGAAGACAACCCACGTTCTTTTGACCAGTAGTTACCAGAAGGTGACCAGATGACTGGCCTTCTACTAGGATATAGGCAGCCATCGATTTGGCCTTCCACGGGTCTGGGCGGCCAGGGTGTTGGCCTTCCAGACAGGGGAGAGCAGCCAGGAACTTGGCCTTCTAGTGACTTGGGCGGCCAAGCTAGTGGCCTTCTTGGAGTAGAGGGTAGCTAGAGGTAGGGCCTCCTAGGGGCAGAGGGCGGTGTGGATGGACTAAAAGCTCACATGTTATTTTATTCATTTATTTAGTGTGAGGGCGTGCCAATCACGTGAGTGATGATTTATTTGGGATTCGAGGAAGCCCATAGTGTGCTCGATCTAACCTGGTTAGGCAATTGTGTTGTTCGTGTCGGGACCAAAAACCCGTCGTGCCATACTGGCCACGACGTTAATTACATTCCCTCGGAGGCTTCTGTTGCATGGGGTGCCAGCTGCAACTTGTACCTTGCCTCCTTGGCAGGGAATCCAGATCTCCCGTGACCGTGATTGGTCCGAATTCCCGTGAGTAATTGCGAGCCGAGCAGTACCGTGCCTTCCTCATTTATAAAGAGTTGTTTAAGTAGACAAAGATGGGATGAGATTGCATGGCTGAATGGTCATTCACCAATCAATCAACTGGATTGGGGTGATGATCACGGTGTTGTACGTATCTTATAGTTATCCAATCCTGACATGACCACTTTCTACAAATAATAAAAGTATGGCATTGCCTCATCAATCGTGGCAATTAATCGATCATGGCTGGAAGGATTCTTCTGATGTAATGCGTGCCAATTTATATTAGTTAGTCGATCATATTCTTTATTTCATTATATATGACAGATCGGATGAGTCGAATATATTGCATATGTATCTATGTATGTGTCAATCTTGTCTCACAACTCTCGCCTTCTGAGGAGAGGCTCTGAAGACACTGTCAAATGCGTGGCTGTACAGCTTGGCTCGATGGCGTCGGCATCCTCTTTACCATGACTCTTCTGGCTCTAATTAGCCACCTGCTGGGAACAGTTGGATCGGCGAGTAGCTCCTTTTTTTTGTTTCCTCCCTGGGTCCTCTGCATGAGTTATCCGTCAAGGGAGTGCCTTCTCCCTGCAGGTCCCCTCAATTCACCGCAACATAACCATGCACATGATGGGCAACATATCGCTCCATTCATCTTCTCCACCCGATCGAACTTCTCACATCAGGGGCAGCAGTCACTGCAACCAGCTAGCGAGTGGGGTACGTAGCAGATTATAGTAAAGGCCGGGTCGAATGCAGCACAGTACTGTGGCATGATCTTCTACGCTTGACGCTACCTGAGGAGGGCCTGGAGGGGACGCACATCTGAGCTTGTGGGTCAGGGGCACAGCTCGACGACGATGGAGAAGTTTAACCCCTGGGAGCCCCACGGGGAGCGGCCATTAAATGCGCGGGGTTTCTTTCCGTGCATGGCGGCCGATCCCGGGGGGTTTGCTTGGCACGGTAACTCGCACGATCGGATTCAGGCGATGGGTGACCAGCCCACCCACTGCGGTTTAATATTAATATCTCACCTGTGCGTGCGTACGGCTGACATGCCAAAGAATGTGTGGTACCGTGTGCGGGTCAGTGGCGCAGATTGACGACGATGAAGAAGCCTTGATTATGTGCATCCATTCCTGTGGACGCCAATTCAATAAGCGACCGAGGCCGCTGACGCTATTTCTCTTAACAATTTTGAGTCCCAATTTCATCTGAAATTTAGATTTTATTTAGAATAAGCATCTGTGAACTCAGATGTGAATTTCTTTTTATTTCGAATTTCCTCGTTTTAACTTTTAATTAACCTCCACAAGGGTGGACGCCCATTCAATGGGCGACCACGATGTCTGACGCCATTTCCCTGTAACCTTTGGAACTCGCTGTCAACTCCTTCTTTCCCTGTTTTGCGGACCACTTCAACTGGGTAAGTCTCCCGGTGTCTTTCCAAGCTAGGGAGGACTCTTACCATGCTTTATGCTTTGCCAATTTGATTATCCCAATCCTTCTGGGAATTTATCATCTCTCCCTATAAAAAGAGCCCTACGGCTCATGCTTAAGGGACCGATTTTCATAACGAGGGGGAGGTGCTGCCTAACTGCTGGCTTGAGGAGGAGTCTTCCCTGCTGCTAAGGCTTCATCCCATCAGAGGCGTCCTCCTAAACGTGCATCTAAAGCCACTGTTTTCACCAAAGAATCCCAAGGCTCTTTTTTCTTCTCTATTTCTTTTATTGCATATAGCATAATTACATGCATGCATTTCATTCTGTTATAATCCCACCATCTCAACCACGTTGAGAGGACTTCCTCAGTGCAACACTTACACGCCCTTTATCATTCATTCATTCATCTTTTATCCTCACCCTTTTGCATAAGGGGTTAAAGGGCCAATGCCCGACAGGTGTCTTCATCTCCACGTTTACATGCTATGTACATATCTCACTTGGGATTTTATACTACATCTTGGTCTCTAATCCATTCTTTGTTGTTTGTCTTTGTTTGCAAGGATAATCAATCGAGAGAGGCTCTCTCCATCGGCTGGCCAATAGAAAGAGAAGGAAGGCACTCACATCTCCCACGCTTCAAAGGTATTATCGTGATCCCTCTCTTTATTCATTACTTACATTCATCGAGGCCCGCGGTCTCTGGCGATCACCCTCCATTGGCATCCCACGAATGCATTCTTTCAGTTTGTTTATTCCTATCCTTTTATTTACTATTTTAAAAGTAGATTTTAAATAGATCTACAATGAGGATGTAGCATATCATGTAGTCTCATTCAAGAACGTGGCTCGTGGGCCCACCGCGTTCAAGTTAAAACTCCCCACCACTGGGCAGAGCCTTGCAAGAACTACTTCAGCGTTTACTGCAATGTCACCCAGTTATTCGAAGGTTGTGACTTCAATGTCAATGACCCATCGTAGAATTTCTATTCTTAAATTTTCTTTGCAGATTTGAACAGAGTCTCCGTAGCTCGGTGAATGTTTGCACCTTTCACGGAGATTCCTCCACCTTCTTATGTAGTCCTTGATGGACTCACCATCCTTTTGTTTGGCTACTTGTAGTTCGGCCTCGGTGACTTCCCCTTCAGCCATCTTCATAGCCTCGATTTGTTCCGCCCTCAGCCTGTCTGCCTGCATACGCGGCCTCATTGGCGCCTTTGATAGAGATGTTTTAGTTGCCCCCTGAGATGCCCGGAGGATTGTCTGTTTGAGTGGTTGAGGGAGGATGGCCCCCATATGATCATGCACCATTCGGGGCATGGCTGACTGTGCTAAAGCTTCAGGTGAGTTAGCATCATCTTGTATTGCCTCATATAGAGGGTCCTGCTAGTTGTGACATAGGTGGACTTAGATTCATTTCATTGAGTTGTCTTTGCAGCATTTCAATTTCTTGTTGCTTCTGGTATAGTAGCGCCATCACAGCGGGACCTTGTCAGGAGGGACCGGGAGTGCTCCCTTCTGCCTCCAGTTTGGCTGGGGTGAGTGGCATCCCGTCATTTCTACTGGACGTATTCAGTTCCTTTGAGATGAACTCCTTGGGTTTTATGTCTCCGAGCCGATGGGGAACGTGGTATTGTCTCCCCTTACTGGCTGGAGGGTGTCTTGATATTCTCCCAGCTCGGGCAACATGGTGGGAGGCAGAAATCTTAGCCTGATTTGTTTCTTTTGGCACAAAGTAGACTCCTTGATCTTCCTCATTAGTATCTTCAGCCACACCGGATGGCGTTGACAACATGTTGCTGGAGAGAGTAGCATATTTTGTTTTAGCCATTGTATTCTTCTCTTCCTTCCCCTTTATGGCTGGCATCTGCCCCCACAGTGGGTCACTTAGTGCGTCGAGCACCCCTGCCTTTTGTTTAATTCCTTTTGTTAGACCGTGGGACTTATTGTGTCCTTGAGGGGCATGCTGTGTAGGCTGACTCTTGAGCTGCTCATGCTCGTGTAGCCTGTCTGTAACAGTTTATTGTCATTGTAGACACGCCAAAAGTGACACTATGTTGAGTAAATCTCATGTCTCCACGTAATGCCCCAAAGAGTAGTTAGCATATACGAAGCATATAGGAATTGTAAAATTGAGTCTAAGGTAGAGGTCATACCTGGAGTAGAGGGGAGAAGTCCCCGAGCATCGTTCGCCTGCTGGTCGAACTCAGGGTCTCGAAGAGGAAAGCCAAAATTGTAGCTCCCCTAGTGTAGTCTCCAAGTGGTAGGAAGCGGTAGCTCATAACGTCCGCCCATGTCGAGAAGAGGAGTCACCCGAAGTAGAGCATCAGGAACCTCCGTAGCACCCGATCAGCCTCTGCTCCCAGCTCCACCGCCATTCTCGGTCTAGCTAGTTCCACCAACCTCTGGAGGTGCTGTTGCCGCTGCTCCCCCATCGCTATGCTGGCCAATCGTAGCCCTAGGCTGTCCTGAAAACTCGCCTGAGGTAGGAGAGTGGACTACCGCTCAGGACGCCGCAGCGCTAGGTCTAGCAGCTCCTGGGCCATCTCACGGTAGTCGGGATATGTGCTCCCACTGATCGGTAATCCATGCACTCGCAGGCTAGTGAGTCTAGCCACATCCTCCAACGTGGGGACCATATGCCCCCACAGAAAAAGGAAGGTACGACTCACTGGGTCCCAGCGGTCGTACAGAGCGTAGAGGAGAGCGGTGTCGAACCGACACACCTCAATGCTCAGGAATGGGGCTAACCCCATGGCAGCCAGCTGCTCTCACTGAAAGTCGGGCAGTGCCAGATACACTGCCCGGACTGGCAGCCACGAGATGCTGGTCCTACGCTTTCCATGCATTCATTCATTCATTGCATGCATATAATAATAGATTTAATTATTTCATTCATTAAATAAATGAAAAATAATAAAAATTACATTTTCAACCGAAGGGCGGTTCCCCATGGACCACTCTTCCTAACGCACGGTCTGTTATGGTCCGTTCAAGTCCTCAGAGTTCTTCATGTTCAAACGGACCATTGTGGCCCGTTCACCAATTATACGGTGGACTTACCACCGTTCATCTCTTTATCAACTCTCCTTGCCTTATGGCTGGGACGGCCACCCCTGGGCCGTACCTAGGTTGGGCGGCTCTATGTGAGCCACATGTCTTTGGATGGGTGGTTCGTGCTGAGCCGTTCATCTGTCGTCTTCCCCGACGATGGTGAACGCCTCCCCACCGGCGGGAGCACCCCATGGGCCCCCGAGCCAGCTCCTAAGGGGTCATGTGCCCCTATTCTACACCGTAGACTACCATGCAGGTGACATCTTCTTTGCCCTCATGTCATCTCAAGCTATTCAATTACCCCCTTAAAAGGATTTGGTCCATCCCAATGCCGACACATCCAAATATTTTCCATACCATCACACTCCCGGGCATGACATTTACAATTGCTTCCAATTTTGGGATTGTGTGTACAACATGAATAACGAGGGGAGAATTAATTGGGCTGATGTCAAGCTTGCTATTGCAAACCTTAAGAAGCCCAATGGGGATTTGGGCATTGTTTAAAACCCTTTGCCTACTCACCAACCAAACAAGGACCACTCGAGCCCAAGGCAACATGAAAGGGTGAACACTGTAATCAGGTTAGAGCCACGTGTTCTTATGAGAACCCAAATGTGGGGCATAGAAGGCTTCCCCGACTGGCACGAATGATTTGAGGTTGAAGTCGAAAAGCCATGGGCCGATATCAACATGTTTGCTCAGGAGTCTTAACCTTGGACGTTAATCTCACCTCCTACCCAATCACCAGTATTCCATCAAGGAACTCTCACCCTGATCACACCCCCACAATCCCTATTTCAAGAGACAACAATCCCTAAGGACGTCCGAAAGGCACATGATCATCCTCTGGTCCTATTAACACCTACCCAACCTAAGCTGGCCTCTCTCCCCACTCAAAATGCCACCGTTGAGGAATCGACCTCTCTATCATTCATATTGCGGTCCCCTCCCCTGCAATTGATCCGTCCAAAACCTCCGAAGTCAGAGGACCCGAAGGAAGCCACCATCAATGTCACTCTCTACAATCACATCATTCCCCCATCTCAAAGGCAGTCTTAGCTAGAGGAAGGGGTTAATTCCCAAGCTCTCCTTGTAGAGTATGACATCCTTCAACATTTGGATAGGACGTCAATTAAAATTTCCATTCTAGAGCTCATGAAGAGGTCCTCGTCCCATCAATCGACTCTGTTATAGTTCCTTCAAAAGATCACAGTCAATGAAGATCTCTTAGCCAGTGGTGTGACGGATGCCATCATGGCCCTCACTCAGGGTCCCTCCATATCCTTCTCTAATAAAGACCTTGCTCCACCTAAGAGTAGGCCACTCCCGTTTTGCCTCTCTGTGACGACTCAGATCCTGGATACCAGATATACCTGATAGGACTATCAAATATACCTGATACCACTTGGAATCCGCGAGGCCTCCCAAGGGCGGTAAAGCCCCTAAAGGGAAAGAGGATTGTCACAAAACGCTCTCCGGGACTCCCAAAAGCGATCCGAAACTCACGGATCCTGATCCAAAAAATATCTAAAAAAATCTGGGGCATTACTTCCCTCCCCCCTTATAAGAATTTCATCCTCAAAATTCAGGACAAGCATCAACCCACAAGGGGAGAACGTCGTGAACCAACTGACGACACCGTTAGGGCCACAGCCATATCTCGATACTCGAAAAAATCACAATCCTGAGGGACGCGGCCAGACAATGATCACGAATAATGCCTCGCTCACAACCCAGGACACATCGATCATCAGAGTAGGCACATGCAAAGGAGTACAAGTCTAGTGTCATCTCAAACAACACAAAAACCAACCACCGGTCAACACTCATGCTTGGTGGACCATCCAAACGCCAACTTCACAACCCGCTGACTAATCTCACGCCCTACACCAGGGACAACCACCATTGAGCTTCCACCAGCTCACACTTGGCAAGCCGAACACCCTCAGCAACATGGGCAACTCTGCCAGAAGACAAACTTCTAGCAAAATCCCAGATCCAATCCGGGAAGGCACACCTCTTGATCGGCCACCCAAGGCCTCACTGGCACACGGCTCTCGCCATTCTCGAGCCCTTGCAACTAGCATCTTCTGTCTGTGAAAGGCCATCCACCAGTCACCAGACACTCACCAACGGGAAACCTCCACCGGCCCAATAGACATGATCCGAACCATGATAGGTCATCCGCTGACCATCCTCAGACCATTAGCGCATCTCAAGCCCAATCTCGCTCAGACACTGCATCCAATCTGGGCCTCATGCCAACTCTACCCTCTCGGGGGAGCACGACGAAACAAGATAATAGGATTCCACAATCCTTGATCCTCACACCACTTGACTCAGACTTACTTGAAAATCCTCCCTTCCTGGTCACAGATTAAGGATCACCATCCACCGCCTACGTCTCTTTAGAGACCTCCATACACAAGCACCGTCCGATTGTTGTCTAGTCACAACTTATCTCAACCATTCCAAACAGACGCCCGCCAATCCCAGTTCCGCTCTTGCCATAGAGCCTCGGGACACCCAAATAATCTGCGATACACATCTCCAAAACTGATGTTGGCCCAGAGAGATGACAGATAAGAAGGGAGGTTAAAGCATCCCCTTGCCGAGATGGCAGATTTTAAAAACTTTCTTAACTAAATACAGTGGAATTAAAACTAATAGCGTTCTTACACTGCATCTCAGGTAACTCGCGAGTCTGGGCCGCGACAAGCGAGAGGCATAATTGAACCGTACCAACCGAGAGCTAGTCAGAGTGACACTTGTCAGTGTCAACTCTCGCCTCTGACCACGTGTGCACACTCTGACCCCTGCCTAGGGCCAGGCATCCAGCTAGATTATCCCCCCCGTAGAGCGCTATGGTATAGCCGGGGACCCACGACACTAGCTTAAAACATTTGATGGGACTGCCCCTCCACCTCTCCCGGGTGGGTCGACGATCCGAGAAGTCTAGGGATATGACTAGTGGTTCCATCACATGGAAAGTCAAAGCACTCCATCGGGATTCTAGGAGTGAGCCATTAATCATAAAAATAACACAAATATAACATGGAATACATTAGATGGGGATTATGCATGCTTTTCCAAAATTTCCAGAAACCATAGAGTATAACAGACCATGGTCGAGCTGTTATGTGATCATAACGTGCCCCCCCCAGGCCGTTATGATCACTCGAACAAATAAATTAACACAGACATGTAGACCATAATGCGCCATCACTAGGGTGTTATGCTCGGTATGACGCGCATCCCCCTATGCATTATACTCACCCGAACAATCATTGAAACCACACGAAACATAATCTGCCATGACTGGTGCATTATGTGACTATAACGCACCTGGCTCGGTCCGTTAAAGTTACCCGAATGCATAAAACCTCTGACAAATCCACAATTTTTACACCACATAATGCGCCTCGAGAGGGGCGTTATCTGGACATGACGGATGGGACCTAGTCCGTCATGCCAAACGGCCTATTAACCTACAGGAATAACAGTCACATAATGTGTTGTAAACCCAGTTTTGATGTTTTAATGATGGCCAACAATCTTAGTCTCCTGATGGCTAACACTAATGCCTTGTTCTGAACCCCGTGCCTTTAGCTTTGTAAAGTCAGAGCTTCCCTTTAGAAAGTCTGTGCATGGTCAGTGTACATTGTGTATGACTTGTTCAAGTCCATGCATATGTAATGCCCGTGCATGTTTGTTTCAGCATGTATAAGTCCATGCATTTGTTGCTTAGGCGCTGAGTAAAGTCCGTGCATGTTTCATGCATGTCTTAAGTCCATGCATTGCAAAGTCTATGCATGTTCTGGCCTTGGGCAAGAACATAAGTCTGTGCACACTTTCATAAGTCCATGTATGTATCAAGTCCGTGCATGGTGGGGCATGAGTGATGACGGGTGTAGGAATCCTGATGAGGGGTTTGTTCGGGAGGGACTCCCAGAAGTCGAACCCCGGCCACCCCGGGGCCACTGCTCCATAACCAGCTCGGTCTCTCGATGGATCTGAGCAACGTGGGTCCTCAGGTACCCATCGTCCAGTGGAATTGGAGGCAAATCCTCCCTCAGCAAGCGGCTCTCCTCTGCCTTCCAGATCGCGGAGGCCTTCTGACGATACAGGTGGCTATGCTCAAACCACCACCAGTCGTAGTGAATGTCGAACCTCCCTCGACGTCCCTATCCTGACATCGAGAACTGCTCTGGCTCCCGGCTACTATAGAAGTCCCACCATACTTCCGCAAGTAGGTAGGTGTCTCTACCCCGGTACTGCCTGCCTGTCAAAGAGAACTCCCGGTTCGGCGAGATCCCCTGGTCATACCCAAAGTTCCTTGTAAATCGATGTGGGTAGTACGGCTCCAAGGAACTCGTCACTGACCGATGCAACGTCAGCACTGCCGACCGGGTGCTCAGTGTCCACTCCGTCCGTAACCCAACATCTGTCACCTCCTAACCAGGATGGGCACTGGTCACCCCTCCACCTGAAGCCCCCAAGAAGAGGTTGGAGTCCCTCGTGGCGCTGTCGAAAGGATGTCCCTCCTCACCCCTGGCGGGCAAGTAACAAAGGGCTCGCCTAGTCCCCTCCAGCTGCGGCTCTGCATCCCTGTCAGGGTACCATGGAAAGCTAAACAAGAGTGGTGCCATCGGGTTCCTCATTGTCCCTCGCATCACCAAGCCTAGAAATAACAACCCAGCCCACACACTGAGCTAGTGGGTCGGCAGGACTATGCTCCTTTCTCTCGACGCCGGGTGCGCCACCAGAACTCCCAGACCCTGGTAGATGTTGGCCAGTGCAGCAGGAACTAAAGCCAACTGTCTCCCCTCAACTAATAGACAGGCCAGCCACAGCAGCTCAACCCTCAGCAGACCATCCTCCCCGTGCGAAACCACGAACGTCGCCAACCAGTAAGCCAAATAGGCGGCGAGGTGTATCACGTTTGGCAAACCGTGAGGGTTCCACCCCTCCTGTGGAGCATAAATGTACCGGCTGTAGGTCCTAAAGCGCAGCTCCACCTCTGTGTACTCCTCCCAGGGAGTCTGGTCCCTGGCAAACTCCTGGTAGAGGCAGAACGGCCCATTGTAAAAATGACGGACCCATACATTCAGTGGTACTCTCAGAGTCTGTGCCGCTCTCTCTCTCCCAACCAAAGCCAAGTCTCTCCAGGTCTTCAAGAGGTATCGATAGCTAAAAGGTACCCAGTACCTCCCCTGTCCATCACTGTGACTGTGGTGGAGGTCATCTAGCACTACCTCTGCGTACCCCTCGCCACTGATCGGTAGCCCGAAAATCCTGAACAAATACCACAAGTCTAGTGAAGTCTCCCCCTCTGCTATGGCCACCGTGTTCCAATGGCAGTTGAAGCGCTCTAGCAGCCCCTGCAGTAGCCTAGTATAGCAGGGGTACGCATACAAGGTGGCAGTCACCACGTACTTCATCCCTGCTCGCTCCAATAGTACCGGGTAGTGATGGATAATCCCCATCAGCCACTCTGTGGCACTCTAGTGGTAATAGTGTGATGGAATCACGACCCAGCGACCGTACCAGCTAGTGACAGTCTGTCGCATGACTCCATCTAGCAAGCTGTGGTCATGATAGCCCTCTCCAGCATATTGCAAGTCTGCGGGCTCCAATACCAGTCCGACGGTCCCCTCTGTCTCAGCGCGATGGTGACCATGCAAATCCCAACAAGTGGGCCCCAGCGGCCCAACTCTGACTCCTGACCTCTCTGCTCCACCAAAGAACCCTAGGCACATAGCACTGGGGAACTGTCGCTGCCTCCAATAGTCCTCCGAGAAGCTAGGGTAGCTGTAGGAGGCTACCTGATGTGACATAGACTATGGATGCAAAGGTGCCGACCGAGTGAGCCTCGGACCTAGACTTGCAAGCACAAGCACAAGGCTAAGAGGTCTACGTAAGCGGACAATCGTCGACGTGCACACTCAACTCGTGGGTGACTCGGGGATGTCGAGTTGAGGGTGTGGGACAAGACCCTTGCTGGTAGAGGGCCAGCAAGGCTCAAGGCTAACCTCCCCTTAGGTACGGGTGCCCAATTCAATGAGTCGGCAATGGCCGATGGGTGCGGGTTCACTCACTCACATCCACGGTGGTCACACAAAGGCGGTGGAAGCCTTGGGACCGGGCACTCTCTCCCTTAACCGATGGCGCAATTGAGGAATATTAAATGAACAAGCACAAATGGGAGCAAGGGCCTAGAGATTACCTACTCAGTTTGAAGAAACTGACTCTGGTCGGAGACGTGGGCGAGCGAGGAGACGAGGGTATGCACCCGCTCGTCGCATCGGTGAAGCTTCAACCTGAATTAACAATTTACAAACACTACACCTCGCACAGGAGGGGTGGACTCGGGGTGGGGACTATAGAATTACAAGAAAATACTACCTCCCGCAGGGAGGGGCTTTAAGCCGGCCATGTGGGGTGGGGAATCTGTGGTAGAAGCCGAATTAACGAGTTCCGTCGGTTCTGCCTGCTTCTGGAATAGTCTGACAGGGGGTTGAATACAGCGCCGCCACGGACTCTACCAAGCTCAGATGAGGCCAAAACTGGTGCCAAAACTTCCTGGGTTGGCCCTGAAGGACGCTTGAATTTTTGGGGAATTTCCTGACATCGTCGGTGGCTGGGGTAGGGTCTGGACCAGGGCCAAACTGCTCTAGCTCTGACTGTTCCTAGATTACTGCTGCAGGAAGACGAAGGCGCCACGAACACTCCCTGGGTCCGAATAATGTGGGACTGTAACCGCTGTGATCATGGATGAGTCCTCTTCGAGTCGAGACCAACAGGGCCATCGACGGAGGTGAGAGTTGACCGTGAAGATTGGAACAGTGGAAGGGTGTCGGATCAGGCTCAGAGGAACTGACCTTGCCCACCATGGGGAGAAAATCTGGTAACTCTTCACTCTGGGGTCCAAAAATTGCTCTGATTCTTGGAGATGGTAGGGGACTTGTAGGAGAGGTCTCCAGACAAACGCAGCGCCAAGAAACTCAGAGCTCTAGTCGTGGGAGTCTCTGCAAGTCGCTGTTGGTTGTCTGTCTGGGAGGAAATACATAGTCTAGCGAAGATGACTCCTCCGAGCAGCAGAAACCTCGGATGACGGCAAGACCACCTCACCTGCGAAGCTACTTTGGAGAGATTTCCAGCAATATAGGATACTCTACCAGAATATGCTCGGTGAAGATGTGGAGGCATCTGAAAATCAGACCCTTACTGCTGTTTGCAAACTGGCATTAACAGGGTGGAGATAGGTGATGGGGAATGGGGTTGATGGGAGGGGAAATGGGGTGGATGTGTATGGGGGCGACCCCTGGCGGTGAGGGGGTTTGTTGTTACCCCAAGGGCATGTCTTGGGCTCCCTTTTTTAGAGTATGTAAGACAAAATCTAGATTTTGAGGTTGTCATTTACTGGGTTGTTCCACTTCTTGTTCTATGGAACAGTGCTGAGTGTAGGGACTGGCGACCACTTACTATTAGTCTGCTTCATTCTTCCTTAATATGTACTTCGTTAGGATACGGTGACCCACAGAGTTAGGGCTGGGGATTGGTTTTGGAACGCGTCAGTTATGAATCGACGCCAGGGTATTGGCTATCTCCATGTTGTTAGTCGAAAATGTAATTCATATTGGGTTGAGAAGCTAGGGCCATGATGGTCGGATGACCCTAGGGGGTGTGACGGCCAACAGCTTGGGATTAGGGACTGGGACTGGCTGACTGACCTGTGAAGGGATTGTAGTCAAAAAGTCAGAGCTGGACATTAGTACTGGGTCTGGGGCAGCTGGCCTGTAGAGGCATTGAAGTCACAATGTTGGAACTGGGACTGGGGTGGCTGGCCTGTAAAGGCGTTGAAGCCACGATGCTGGAATTGGGACTGGTACTAGGACTGGGGTGGCTGGCCTGTAGAGGCGTTGAAGCCACGATGCTAGAACTGGGGTGGCTGGCTTGTAAAGGTGTTCAAGCCACGATGCTGGAACTGGCAGCTTGATGCGGGATGGATACGCGACCTGGGACTCTATCTCGCGGCCGTCCCTAGTGAGGGATGAGTGGGACTGTGCGCGGTTGAGGAACCGACAATGAGTCGGATAGTCGGCTCTTCCGTGCTTAGACTCGGATTGAGTCACGGGACAGGTCTCTCTCTCTCTCTCTTCGCAGCGGTGATTGAATGTAAAATGAGCTATTATCCTATCACACGCAGTGGCATATAGAAAATATACGAGTAAAGCACATGCTAAAGAGAGGAGCGGAGATGATACCTCCACGCTCCGGGCGTGCGGAAGACGACCTCGACCAGTTACGGTAACTCTCGGTTAAAATAATTTTATAATAGCTACAAAAGTTAATTTCATCGCCCACTCCATGTAGGGAGGTAAAGGGCTACAGTGGAGCCCTGGAGGACCGACCCTGGGTTGACAGGTAGCAATCTGGGGGTGCATACAGGTCAAACTCAGCCTGCTGGTCTGACTCGATCCTGCGCCAACTTGGTCCTGCGCCGACTTGGTTCTGACTCGGTAGACAGCAAGTTGCGACTTCCAAAGGGATGGGTCTGGCGGAGGACCGCCGCCCTCTCTGGTGGTCCGGGAGTGACCACTAGGGGTTTGTGAGTTTCTGGGGAGTAGCGGTCCTGGCTAAACAGCTAGGCTGGCCTTAACGGTCTAGGGGTAGACCGCTAGGCTCCCTAACGGTCCAGAGAGGACCGCTAGGCAATATTTCGTATTCGTCGTATTCGTTTTGCGTTGTGTTGGTCTCCGATCAGTCTGGTTGAGACCCGATGATCGACCTATGACCCCGTGAGTGTCTCGGACACCCCGTGGGGACCGTGACCATGTTATTAGGTGTCCAGAGGTACCGTATTATCTCGATAAGTGTGCCCGTGAGTTTCTGCGAAATGTGATTTTTGAGTGGGCCATGTGTGTGTGGCCTTGAACTGTGAGTTCAGTCAACCAGCCTGCGGCTGGAGGTTTTCTATGTCTCCCTTAGATGAGGGATTGACTTGACAGTTTGTGAGTTGCCTTGAGAATGGTGTCACCGTGATTTTAGACCTAGGGATTAGGCAAGATTGATGGCACTGTACCGTCACGTGCAGCGGTGTTAGCTCAAGTCTCGTGACTCAAGGACCGTTGGATTATTAGGTCTAGTGGGCTGTCCAGAGTCTGGTGGCTTTGAGGCACCTATTACTTCGATGGGTGCATGCGTGGTTTCAGTGTCCACGTTCTGTGAGCCCCCACTGGTCGTAACCTTCTTACAGCACACGTGTGCTGACCCACCTGGGAGTGGTGGAGCGGCTTACCCGAGAGAGATGATTTTTAGGCTGGTTACTGTAAGGCCCCCACACGCAGCCTGAGTCTGGGCTTCGGGAGAAGAACTAGCTAGAGGATCTGACCTAGGATGTATGGTCTGTGTGTGCACACTTAGCTGAGGGCGGCGGACCCACGCTGACGAGCGCGACCTCAGCTAGTCCTTGTTCTGTGTTCCTGGTTACAGTACGGTGAATCAGTCTCCACCTGGGACGTTGTAGGCAAACACCTAAGGCTGCGGACTAAGTTGTCAGTGGACGCATCCGGCCTTACTTCTTGTGGGTGGTACTCCCGTCACGTGACATGAGTTGTCATGTCGCGGGTTTTCATTTCCAATCTACAAGATGGGGTTTTGTGTGTAGTTCGGGTATTTTTTCAGAGCCGAGTTCTAGGGTTTTTCGTGAGCGTCACTGAGGGCTTTCCCCTAGACGGCGTAGAGTTCACGACGACGAGGTCGAAAGTTCTTTTACTTCCTTTCTCCTCTTCCCTTACTTCTTCTTCTTTCCTGTGAGATACAGGAACCCCGGAGGAGAGGATCCCTCTCCCCCTCCCTCCTAGTCCCAAATTCGTAGCTCACTCTCTCACCACCTGCTAGACCACCTTTCTGCCCCCATTCTTCACCTCCCTTACCTTGGTTTGGCCCCTCCTAGACCCCCTAACAGCCAAGGGTTGCCTCCACACCCATCCACCCCCTTTCCCCTCCTATTTACCTCATTTTCCACCTCTCATCTTCAGCCTGCACTTCCCAATTCACAGGCAGTAGAGTACCAGCAAGTTGCAGAGCCAACCACGACTTCTTCCCGGTGTTCCTGGGTGCTCAAGAGGCACTGTTGGAAGCATCTTCAAGTCCTCTACGCAATGGTGGTGGTCTAGTCCCGTTCTGAGCTCGTGGCTGACCGGGGGAGCCGTCATCGCCGGACTGCACATTAACTTCCTGATAGTCAACCTGAGGTGACTTGCAGAGGCTCCCACGGCCATTATCTTAAAGATCTGGTGACGGGGCTTTCCTGAGAGCTTCAACTACACGTTTGCTTCCTGTACCATGAAGCGGCTCTCCGTTTGGACCCTAGAAGGGTGAGTTCCAAATTTTCTCCCTCTGGTGCGCTGATCAGTTGCCTCTGGAGCTGAACAGACACCCCGACACTGTTTGGGTCCTCAACACCAACTCCAATCTCCTCTGGTGTCCCCGCAGGTCTCCGTTCGAAGAGGGTTCGACCACGAATCCTGTGACTCTAGTCACGCTTGAATCAGAGCTTGGGAACATTCGTGGCAGGTTCGTCTTCCTGCTACTGTGGTGTTGAAGCTGTCAGAACTAGAAAGCAGAGGCCCTGTTCACAACACTACCCCGACCATCACCGCCAACTAGAAATTCTTCCAAAAATCGGACGTCCCCCTGGGCCAATCCCGGAGATTTTTCCACTGGTTTCGTCGACAACGGAGCTCGGGAGTGGCCGCAGCGGCACAAATATCGACTGTCTGTCCCCTATTCCAGAGGGCTGGTAGAACCGACACCTTCTTCGTTCGGCCTTTCTAACTTAGTTTTCCCTACCCCGCCTGGCCGGCTCAAGGCCCCTCCCTGCGTGGAGGTAGTTTTGAGTGTAATTCAGGTTAACGCCCACCTCGAGATCCCCCTCTTGCGAGAGGTGCATTGGTGTTGTAGAAACTCGAAAAATCAAAATTTTTACAAAAATCTCACGCCACTCCCTCTCTCTCCTCACTCTCTCGATTCCTCTCTCTCTCCTCTCTCTCTCCCTCACACGTTCTCTCTCCTCTCTCCCCTGTTCACTCGATTCGTGATCCAAACAGACCCCGGTCGACGCGTGGGAGGTATCGACGAGACGGGCTCGACGCGAGGATCGCGTCTGTACCTTTCATCCCTCGGATCGTAGAGCGTGGAGACGCGTGCGAGCGGAAGGATGACGTGGCCCCCGTAGCCGGATCTGCACCGATTCGCGGTCTTCGCCGCGCAAGAGGTAGGGGAATGGACTCCTCGTCTCGCCAGGAATCCGTTGATGCCTCATGCGTCGCCATCTGTCGCAATCTTTCTCATTTTCTGTGTAATTCCTTTTTTGATGATTTTGGGCTAAATTCTTGATTTACGTTCCTCTCTCGATTTCTGGTCCAGACGGTCGCTGATCGAAGCTGGGGAGGTGCCGTTGGATTGGTCGCGTCGTGAGGATCGTGTTGATGCCCACCTTTCCTCGATCCGTGGAGCGTGGAGTCGAGCCAAGCCGGGAGGCACCACGTCGCCCTCTCGCCGGATCAGCATCGAATCGCCATTTTCGTCATAGTCCTATAGGGGGATGGATTCCTTACCTCGTTAGGACACCGCCGGTACCACTTGCGCCGTGGTCAGACACCCTTTACCTCATTTTTCGTGCATATTCGTATTTAGTTCATTTTTAATCTTTTAATGTTGAAATTATCTCTATGGGCATCGTGTTTCAATTCTAGTAGCATGCGTAGGTTTGGAATGATGGTATGGCATGGTGGGTTCATTTGGTTTTGTGTTTTCTCACGTCCCCCGTCAATTTCGATTGATCGGGAGGGGGTTTTGGTTCCAACCTCCGGAGTCACGAAACCCAGTTGCCATAACGCGCCTGCCCCGGTGCATTATAGTCATTTGACGCACCCCTAGAGGTGCGTTATATCGTCGGTGAACTGAGGGTTTTCTGTGGATTTTCATGTTCGGGTGGCTTTAACGCACCTTGCCTGGTGCGTTATAGTCATGCTTGTTGAGTTGAAGGCCTGTTGCCTTTAACACCCCTGTCCCTGCGCGTTACATTCGTATAACGCTCCTGCTTAGGTGCGTTATATCCCATGGTTAACTGTGGATTCTGGTCATTCTGGTGGGCATAACGGCCCATGGGAGGTGCGTTGATTAAGTTTGACAGTTTTTACGTGTTTTTGTAGGTCGGGCCTTCAGAATAATATACAGGGTGAACCATTACGTTCTCTGACTCTGGGACAGTACCACTGCATTGTACGTCTTCTGAGGATCACAGAGGTAATTTTTTCATATTTTTTTAAATTTCTTGAATTTTGGGTTTTTCTATATATAACCCCCACCCCCTTTTTGCTCTCATTCTCACTCTCTCTCTTCTCTTTCTCTCCCCCTCTCCTCCAGGTGACTGACGGGGGCAAAGGCGGGCGAGGCAGGGACGGCGTGAGGGTGAGGACCGTGAGGATGGGATGAGGATCGAGGCGACGGAGGCGTGGCGAGCTCAGCCACGAGTTCGGACATCGACGAGGGTTTCAACAAAGTTTTCTTTGTGGATCGGCGTCCACGACACATCAAATCTTCGGTGGAGGTAGGGGGATGGTTCTCTAGCTCGTGTATTTCATTTCTCGTGAGTTTCGTAGGCCGTAGTGAGCCAAGCGGGCTATTCGGGACGTTTTGGGGGAAAATCCATGTTTTAGGGCTTGAGCGTCGATCTGTCATTCTACGAGGTTTCGGATCTATTCGAGGTCGTAGATGCATACTGGGGGTGTCGGGGGAGCTTCCCCCTTATTTTCCCCATCATTCATGGATGATCAGGGTGTGGAACGGGTTTTTGGGAATGTTCTCGCCATCCCGTTCTCGGGTGGGTGTAACGGCCCTTCTAGAGACTGCCACACTCACTGGCGGCCCAAGGTAGGTGTGCTAGAGGCTGTGGCGGCCCAAGGTGGGTGCGCCACAGGGTACTATTTTGTCGACAGGGTGTCCGTCGGCCTGGCAACTGCACGATAAACCGCTAGAGTGTGTAACGCTCTATGGTCCGACCGCCAGAGGGGTGAGTTGACCGTTGATTTCTAACCATTGGTTTTTGACCGTTGGGGTCATGTGCCTTTAGCGGCCGTATGTACAGGTGCTAGAGTGCTGTGGCGGCCTGAGATTGGGGTGCCAAAGATAACATGATCTGTCTTCTAGCCCACCAGGGTTTGTCGGCTAGAGGCTGTGGCGGCCTGAGACAGGTGCGCCAGAGCCAGTGTGACCTTTTGATGGGGACATCACCCAGAGAGCCCTTTGGCTGGACACTTCTTTCCCCTATGGAGACGGCTAGGCTGCGGGAGTTTATTACCATGGCCATCTTGATGTATTTTGCCTTTTTATAATCATTGGCTCCCATGCCAACAGCTGTGTAGGCGGCTCGACGTCCGCCCCCATCCCTTTTATAGGGGCAGTTCCAAAAAAGAGAGAGAAAGAAAGAAAAAAGGAGAAAGAAAGAAAGAAAAAAAGAAAAAAAGAGAGAAAAGAGAGAGAGAGAGAAGAGAAAGCAAAGACCAAAAAAAAAGGAAAAAAGAGAAGAAAAAAAAAGGAAAGAAAAAAAGAGAGAGAAAAGAGGGGGGACGCCCCCCCACCTTGATTTATCGCCCCATGTTGGGGAGATTACCAAGAGGCCAAATGGACCTCATTGGCCTCGTCACCCCGGTGGCACCAACGAATGAACACCTTACCCAAACCTTATGTCTGGGGAAAGGAATCAAAACTTTTCTTGCGTTGACGCTTACCTAGTGCCGACGAACACACCAAGAGACAAACAAACCATGTTGGTTCCACCACCCCAGTGACACCGACGAATGGACACCTTACCCGGACCTTACGCCTAGGATAAGAAAATAAACCCTTCTTTGAGTTGACGCTTACCCAGTGCCGACGAATACTCCAAGAGACAAACGAACCATGTTGGTTCCACCACCCCGGTGACACCGACGAATGAACACCTTACCTGGACCTTATGTCTGGGATAAGGAAATAAACCCCTCTTTGCATTAGCACCGACCCAGTGCCAACGAACACTCCAGGAGACAAACAAACCATGTTGGTTCCATCACCTCGGAGACACCGACAAATGAACACCTTACCCGAGCCTTACGTTTGGGATGAGAAAATAAACTCCTTTTTGCGTTCGCACTGACCCAGTGCCGGCGAATATCCTAAGAGACACATAGAACCACGTTATCCCCGATGCCTTGTCGGCACTAATGAATGAACTTCTCTCTGTCCCTTCGGATGACGAATACCTCCTCTTGACTTGGACCTCTCATCCAGGACATTTAAGTCAATAAACTCTTCTCTTCGTCCCTCAGGATGGTGACTATTTCCCTTGATTTGGACCTCTCGTCTAGGTCATTTGGATCAATAAACTCTTCTCTCCGTCCCTCGGGATGGTGACTATTCCCCTTCATTTGGACCTCTCGTCCAGGTCTTTTGGATCCATAAACTCTTCTCTCCGTCCCTCGGGTGTTGGATGGCCTGGGGAACGTGAACTACAATATCAGAGAGTGGATCCAAAGGGGGGTGAATGGATCCAAACGCGGGATAGTCATTCTACTCTGGTAGAATGGACAAACCGCTATATTGGTTTCCGCTAATTTATTAGCCTCATTTTCTTGTAATGGTTGGGACTCTCCACCGGATATTCCTTCTGTCGGACTAGGACCTCCATTATGGGACCTCCATAAGTCCCCGCGAGCTTGGGCTTCCCAGTAGGACGCTGGACAGGTTGTACCACCAAGACCTGAACCTGTTCACGTGATCGAACCGCTTGATTGTCGTGAGCCACGGATCACTTGGAATGACTGAGTCTTGAGTGGTCAGAAACGGACCGTTCATCTCAGTGGGTGGTCCATTGTGAACTGTGTATCCCTAGCCCAAGTGCCACTTACTTTGGTTGATTAATCTTGTTCTATCTTTGACCAAACCATGTCTTGATCGGCCCATTAAGTCCTAGGCTGACCAATGGAGAGTGGGCTGGACCTTGGTTTAGTTCTGCTCCACTTATGGCAGCCCGGAGCCCATTTGGGTGGAATTCTAGTTAATTGAGTCAAGCCCAGTTGAACGGACCACCTTGGCCCGTCCATGTTCTCGAGTGGAACCTGTTGGACCGTTCATCCCTGAGCAGCCCAATAAGGACCATTTATCTTGCTTCATGTCCTTCTGGCCCTGTGCGGCCCATCTTTGACCATTCTTATTAGTTGGAAGGCCCATCTCTGACCGTTCTTCATGGAGTGACCCAGAATGGTCCGTCCATCCCTTGACCTCGTGGAGGCTGACTTCCAGCCGAACTCTTGCAAATACGGCCCAGTGAAGACCGTGCATAGTCTTGAGCAGCCCAGATTAGACCGCGTATACTCCAGAATCAGTTTTCTGTGTTTTGTGATATTGAATCTGAGAACCTATTGGTTCTTGATAACTTGACCTTTTTGGGTAAAGTATCTCTTTAACTTATCCTTGGATTTTCTGAGATAAGTTTATACCTTGATATAATTGGCCATTTGACTTGATTAATGTCTAGACATAACTTGGATCCTGGATCCATTAAATCAATGCCAATGCATCATAAGGGCTCGGTCTGGTCCTAGGAGGAGCACCCGAAAAGTACTTATGGGGGAGTTTGAATGACATGGTGAGGCATTACACCGAGTGCATGACTAGCGTGTTGTCTACGACAATAATCTTTTACTTGAATTATTCTTGACTTGGTTATAATCTTGCTTGTTGGCCATTTTCCAGTTATATCATGTTTGTGCACGCCCCCGGCGTGCTGGCCGCCCATGAGAGTGGGCATCCCTGGACCCTTGGAGGTTCAATCCCAAGCTAGCCATCGCCCGGAGCTGCGAGGTCCCACCCCGGACCCTCACCACCATCATTGTGTTGCCTACGGGCACAAGTGTGCGCTTAGCAGGTGAGTCCGCTCGAGTGAAGCTATCGGTCCATGAGTTGCTTGCTTTCTAGGTCCGAGGGTCATTTGGTTGGTTCCAACTTATCCCTAGGTTGTTTTACATCACACGACCTAGTGTCAGACCACTCAGTGATATGAACGGTCATAGGGAGACCGTGTGAGGGGTGGTAAATAAGCGGTCTGAATATAGACCATTCAATATAGAACGGTCCATCGAAGGACCGTGTACAGACTATCAATTTCAAAAAAATGAAACTGACCCTTCCATCTCCCTCCTCACCATAACCGACGGAGAAACGCTCCCCCACTCTCCACCACCTTCATTCTTCACCATCGGGCTCACCACCTCTCTTTCCTTTCTCTTCTCATTCCCCATTCCACACTCCCCCCCACTCTCTCTCAACCTTTGTATGCGCTTCAAGAAACAAGCGTTGAGCCGGCTCGCTCATCGGAGGATGACCGGAGGAGACGCCCCACCACCGCCGCCACCGCCGCTACTGTTGCCGCCGCCGGTGAACCCGCCGGAGGAGATGGAGGCGCCATCGTCTATGATCGAAGGAGGTGCACCACCATCGGCCACGGTCGGGGAAGCCCCCCCCCCCCACTTGCTGCGGCACCGGAGGACACCAGAGCACCAATGGAGGAGGAAGCTCCGGTGACTACGAATGAGAAACCGGCCAACGGACCACGCCCATTTGAAGGTAGGCCCTCGAATCCCTTATGCATGTAGCCCTAGGTGCTAAAAGTGGGGCATTCGTCCCCCATTGGATTGGTTGGGAGGTGGCTCCGACCGTCCCCACCGGTGGGGAAGGGTTTAAACGCCGTCGGACACGTCATCAGAAACACGATCTCACAGGGACTGCTTGATCAAACTACATGGTCTGTTGTGCCCCCTGGGCTTTGATGATGGAGTGTTATTTTGATGATAGCAACTTCTTGAGTCACCACGGCTTTGATGATGGAATGTTGTTTTGATGATACCAACTTCTTGAGTCACCAGTCACTTCATTCGTTCCTAAATTAGTGCTTGATTGAGTGATCATTACGAGACTGCTATGCCCGGAGCTGCAGAAAAGAACTATCTCTACAAAGCAGATGTTCCTTTTCTTAGGAACTTTTTTTCACAATGGCTCACCGTGTAAATTGGGATGAGATGCAACAAATCGTTGTGGGCCTCACCCATGCCCTTCAAACTGTGGCACAAGCCGGCGCGAGGGCAGGCACCGGAGATTTAGATCAAAATTTTTAGAGTTTGAACCCTCCGTGGTTCTCTGGGTCATTGAACCCCAATGAAGCTGAAAATTAGATAGACAAAATGGATCGGATATTCAACATCATGTAATGTGTGAATCGGGAGAAGCTTCTTCTGGCCACCTTTCAACTTACAAAGGACACACGCACATGGTGGAAGGCTACTTCGGCCCCTCTACAAAATAGACAAATCATTTGGGCGGAACTTCTTGAACTATTCCATGTAAAATATTTCTCTGAGCATGTAGAGGAGAGGAAGGCCATGGAATTTGCCTCCCTTCAGCAAGGGATGATGTCTGTGGTGGAATATAAACTCCAATTCTCTCGCCTAGCTCCTTATGCTCCACATCTGGTCAGCATTGATATCTTGAAGGTGCATCACTTTATGGACGGATTGAGACCCATCATTATTCAACAACTTGGCCCATAGAATATTTGGACCTACACCAAGATGGTCCAACGAGCCCATTTATGTGAAAGGACCCTTGAGAAAGTCAAAAAATTCAAGCGTAAGGGAGTAGAATCTAGCTGGAAGCGTGATAAGAAGGGAAAGAAGGAAGAGAAATTCAACATCACGGGCACTTACAACTCCCGTGATAATAAGAAGCGGTCCCATAATGGCAACAGGAATAGTAAGAATAAAAAGACTAAGGAGGAGGAAAAGTAGGTCATGGTGGCTTGCTCATTCTGTGAGAAATTTGGCCACTCGGCCGATGAATGCTGGAAACACCTAGGGGCGTATTTACATTGTGGATGCTGGGAGCACCGCATGTCGGATTGTCCCCTCATGAAAGAGCAACCTTCTAATGGTGGATGCAAATGGCAGGCTCGTCTTAATGCCGTGCTGAACTAGGTAGCACCCATAGATGATGGACTCATGGAAGGTACAATCTAAATTTATTCACATCTTGTTTTTGTACTATTTGATACTGATGCTTCTCATTCCTTTATTTTCATTACTTTTGTAAAAACAAATTACTGGAGAGGAATTAAACTACCAATCAAGTCCTTTCATTTGTGCGCACTCTGTCTGTATGTGTTGAATGCACTACGCTCTGATTGACATGATCGTTATAGACATCGTCATGCCACTTCCGAGTAATCTTCCGCGCTCGGGGCGTGACAGAACCTTTGGAGAGTTCCAGAACGCGTGAGAGTCTAACACACGTGTCAGAGGGGTGAATCCTCGAATCACGTGTCCTCATCATTGGTGGACAGTTCTTCCAGTGGATCAAGAAGTTCTTGCTTGAGTGAAGAACATTAGTGGTGCAAGACAATCACCTGCACGACAATATCTCGTCTAAAGCACAAGATCATGCACGAGGTACTTCTTTTAATGAGAAGAATACGCATGCAGAAATTTTAGCACGAGGATGACTCAAGGAAGTGCACGAGGTATGATACAGGTAATGTGCGAGAAGCGACACGAGGTAGGCTTTCACGTCATTGAGAAGTGCATGGGGTACAGCCAGAGAAGAAGTGCACGGAGTGTGGATGTGCACGAGGTATGCAAGTGCAGCGATGACACGCGGTGTGATACCAGAAAAAGACATAAAAGTGTATAAGACATAAAAATACACGAAGTATGGAAAAAAGAAAAATGACACGAGATATGCAATGAGGGAAATGACATGAGGTATGATAACGCAAAACAACACGAGGTATGCTTTTCGAAAATGACACGAAGTACATATTTCGAGAGCAAAACCTACACGAAGTAAGAACGACACGAAGTATGAAGAAGAAAAGAGACACAACACAAGGCATGAAGAAAAGTGAAACAACATGAGGTTTGCTTTTCGAAAATAACACGAAGCATGACCTCGTTAACAAAAGACTGCACGAGTTATGAACACTATTCATACTCGAGTGACACATGGTCAAACACGGATATATATAAAAGAGAAACCTGCTCGAGGTAAGATGAAGGAACAACACAAAGTATGAAGAACGAAGAATGACACGGACTAAAATGACACGAAGTTCACAAAGACAACACGAACATATAAGCTAAGCAGAACAACACGAAGTAGTAAGACTGAAAAAGTGACACGAGGTATAGACAGGACAAAAACAACACGAAGAATGAAAATAACACGAACACAACCTCGTTAATCAGAAGACCTTCATGAGTTATGAACACTGTTCATACTCGAGGTTCATTGGCACAAACAGGAACTGTGAAACTGAAACTAACACGAGGTTTCTCCTTATCCGTGCAGAAACTGCACGAATTGTGAAAAGTGACACGAGGTAAGCTTTTGAAATAGTGCACGAGGTGTGCTTTCCAGAAAGAGCACGAGTTATGTGTCTAGTCAGTCTAAACCTCGTTAACAGAAACTGCACGAGCTTAAAACAAAAAATCAACACGAGGTATGAACATTGCTCATACTCGAAGTGTGAAAAATAGAACTGCACGAAGTATGACTTAGAACTACACGAAGAGTGACTCCGTCAGGCAAAATCTGCACGAGGTAACGAACCCCGAAAACTGCACGGAGTATGCAAAATATGATGAAGAAGGATTTGAGTTTGCAAAACACCATAATGACTCATAATTCAGCAGGTCATTCAGCAAATTCACTGATTAGCAAAAGCATCATTCAGCATAGAAGCACAAACAACCACATTGACTCATGGTGTTTGCCAACATCAAAACGCAGGGACACAACATTTGGCGTGCCTCAGGAGGTGCTAATTTAGACTCAGAAAAGGAAATGGCTGGCCCCTTAGTCAGTATAGCCAGGGCCAATGGTAGACTGTCCACTGCCATATCTTCATTTACCAGGACTTTCTGAAGAAAAGCTTTCAAAGCATCTTGGTGCAACTTGGACCGCTTGATCAATTCTAAGATCGAAATTTTGGCTGGCATCTGATCCAAGTGGTGTAGCAAGTCATGCTATGTGCCAGGCAATGGATCTACTTCTTCCTACTCAATGGCGTGCGTCCAAAACTGGGGGTTAGGTGTAGGTGCACCAGTTGAGGGATAGTTTCTATGGAACAAACGCCAGCTCCAGAGGGCAAGGTTTTGTGCCAGCACGGCATTGGATGGACTCATGACTGGCGCCTTAATGGGCCCGGCAAGGTGAGTAAGGGGTGTAGGAACGGAGGTGATGATGGTGGAGGCATGCTTAATGGGCCTCATTGAGAGGATGATGGGTGACAGGTTAAGCAAGGGGGTGGCAATGAAGGGTGTGACGGGCGCTGGCGCGAGGACGGGTGAAATGGTGGGCAATCCAGGGGGTAGAATGAGGGGTCTTGAAGGGGTGGCAGGTGTGGTGGAGGTTGTAGTGGTGGATTGAAGGATAGCGGGGTAGAGGGCGAAGGGGAGTTACGATAAGTGTGGTGAAGGGCCATGAGGTGAGTAGAAGACTCATCATCATAAGAGCACCCAACATTGGGAGCTGGGCGGTGGACAATGTTCACCTGAGTTGGTGCCGGTGGCTGAGGTTGTGGAGCGGGCGGATGGTTAGGCATCGTATTCTGATGAATCCCCAAATCTTGTGTAGGCTGCTACTGCTGCTGCTACAGCTGTAGTTGCTGTTGTGGCTGTCTTCTTCTTTCCTTGATCTCCATGATCACCTTGCGCATCTCTACCCAGTCAATGCGCTGCTCTTCATGTAGATCATAAACAAAATCTCTGAACTAAAAACATCTCTCAATCGTGTGCCTGGGTTACCGGTGGAAAATGCAGTATCTGGACTGGTCAACAGTCGGGTTCCAGTTCAGCTGTTCTGGAGGAAGTTGCAAAGCACCAATTGACATAAGGGCAGAGAAGATATCTAGAAGGGTTTCAGTCAAGGGAGGGTACTGGGCTCTCTTTAGACTCGGGTGTGTAGGTGCATAGCCATTTGGCGGAGGGAGGTTGTGGTATTGTGGCAGCTGTTGTGGCTACTGAGGAGCGGGGAAGGATGGTTGGGCATTTGGTGGAGTGGGGAACCGAGGGTTGCGAGGAGGTTGCTGGAAATGAGGTGGAGCGAGTTGGTTGGGGAAATTAATAGCTTGCACCTGTTCATTCATTTGGACTCCCTCGGTAACTGGCCCCTGAGGCTTCCTAGTGAATTTGGGCCTCAAAAAGGGTGTGAATGGGGGAGTCTTTAAACTGGGTCTGGATAAATCTGGCCCTACTATACAGCTGGTGCATGTTGGCAATGTCGTTCATGGCCAGAATGTTCCAAAACTTGGGGGTGGCATTGGTAATGAGGAGCTTCACCTTCTCCTCCTCCGGAATATGACCGGGCACATGAGCATCCATCTGCCACCATGTATCAGCATATGTTGCAAAGTCTTCACCGGCCTTCATCTTCTCGGTCACCAAATTAGTAAATGAGTATTCCGGGCCGACCCGGTCTTGAAATCTCTGGATGAACTTCTCTTTGACGACTTTAAAGCTCTCTGCATCCTCCAGTGGCAGAGCATAGAACCATTCTAAGGCAACCCCATCCAATGAGCGGCGGAACAAGTATGCCATGAGGCGCTTACCCAATTTCGGGTATAGGAACAGGGAGCTGAGTTTGGAGAATGGTGCAACTAGGTGGTGGGTACTGAGAGCTGAGTGCTGGGTACTGGGAAGTAGGGAAGATGGCTGGTGTGTTGGCGGCTAGTCCTCTAGAGGATAAAGGTCTGTGTTATATGAGGCCAACATAGACCCATAGGGATGTGATGGTCTACGTGGTAAGGGCTACTGAGGAGATTCTGGAGTTTGCCAGTTGTAGGTCAAGCGATAGGGTATCGACTATTGTCATGTTGTTAGCCGAAAATGTAATTCACATTAGCCTGGGGAACTAGGGCCAAACTGGCCGGGGAAGGCATTGCGGCCAGGAACTGGGACTGGGGACTGGAGGTCAAAACTGGGTCTGGGACTGGAACTTGTCATTGGGACTGGGATTGTAACCGGTGATAGAGACTAGAAGTTGAGCCGGCCAACTGATCATTAGAGGCGTTGTAGCCGGGATGTTGGAGCTGGACCTGGAATTGAGGCTGGGCGGCCAGCTTGCGAAGACATTGTAGCCAAAATGATGGGACTGGAACTAGGACTGGGTGGCTGTCCTATGAAGGCATTGTAGTCGGAATGCTGGAGTTGGAAACTGGAGCGGGAGCTGGGCGACTGGCCTATGAAGACATTGTAGCCAGAATACTGGAGCTGAAAACTGGAGCTGGAGCTGGGTAGCTAGCCTGTGAAGGCATTGTAGCCAGAATACTGGAGCTGAAAATTGGAGCTGGAGCTGGGTGGCTAGCCTATAAAGGCATTGTAGCTGGAATACTGGAGTTGAGAACTAGAGTTAGGCGGCTGGCCTGTGAAGGTATGGTAGCCAGAATACTAGAGCTGAAAATTGGAGATGACCGACCCTCGGGGGTGTAGTGGCCACCATTGTTATGGAGTGATGCTGAAGTCACCATCGATAGAATGCCGCAGTTGACGACTTCCATCAGTGAGGAGTAGAGAGGGAGAGAGTTTTTTTTATTTTCTCTTTACCAGCTCTACCACCCTTTTGGGTTTTCGCCAGAACTGGCCCCCTTTTGCTTCTTTCGGTGCACCCTTGCGGGTTTTCACACCGAGGAGTCACCCGATTTTGCCTGAGGCGCCCTCGCGGATTGTCACCTTAGCTGGGTTGATGGTAATTTTTGCCCTCAATAATCCCGTGGAGGGAATCGCCTGAGGCCGCCGAGGTATCTCTATTTTTAACAGAGGTTTCCCAAATCCTCTGAGACCATTTGTAATTGCCGAAGTGAGGGTACCTTTAGTTCAATAGGGATGACTACTTTTGAGCCCTACACTAAAGAGAAGGTTGAGCAGCCCATTGGAGTTTTATAGATGGTGCGGTACACCCACAGTGCCTAGTACGTTTTATCTTCCCAGTCCTTCTTGCTAGAACTGACAGTCTTTGCCAGGAGGGTGCAGAGGGTTTTATTGAATGCTTCAGCCAACCCGTTCGCCTGTGGGTTGTATGGAGTGGATGTCCTCCAATCGATCTTGTACTTTTTGGCCAGCCTGTAGACCTTTTGGTTCCAAAAGTGGCTTCTGTTGTCTGAGACGATCCGATTGGGGATGCGAAACTAGAATATTATGTTTCGTCGGATGAATCGGGCCACGATTTCTCCTGTTACTTCTTTCAGGGCTATAGCCCCTGCCCAGTAGGAGAAATAGTCTATTACTGACAGGATGTATCTGCATCTCGAAGAGGATGGGGGAAATGGGCCCACGACATTTGTTCCTATTGGGCAAATGGCCAACTGGGTACTGTTGGATGTAGCTATGTTGGAGTCCTCCTGGGGACCATTGCGTACTCTTAGCACTTGACATGACTTAGCGTATTTGCAACAGTCGTCAAACATTGTTGGCCAAAAATAGCCCAACTTCTTAATTTCGATCTACATCTTTGGCCTGACCTGGTGTGCTCCAATTGACCCGACATGAATTTCCTTCATGACTCTCCAGGCCTCCTCCATGGAGAGGCATCGAAGCAATATTTTCTTTTTGGCATCTGTTACAATTTGAAATAGAATTCCGCTTCTGACTTTGTAGGAGTCTTTCATTTGGGTCAACCTGATCCTTTCTTCTCTTTACTTGGCTGGCTACTGGTGTTTAAACCATTGTGTGAGGGGCTCCTGCCAGTTGGGTGAGCCGATCACTTCTGCAGTTGCTATTTCAGGCTCTTCTTCACTTGGCTCTTCTTCTATCGTGCTGGGGACCTGGCATCGGTTGATCACCAGTATGTTGAGTGATTCATTTGATGGGATTGCCAGTGAGCTAGCTAGCTTCACTAATGCATTGGCCTATGCATTTCAACCTCGACCGACATGGTTTAATTCAGTAAAGTAGAACTGCCCCATGCCATCAGATACGAATGAGTGAGGAGGATATTCATAAATCTGCATTCAAAACACATGAGGGCCATATTGCAGCCCCATCTCTTCTTGTGACTTGGTGCTGAAGGGATAATAATGCTGCCCCTGTAAGCCAGGCCTGAGTCTCGGGAATTAGCCCAAAATAGCCACGACCCGACCTTATCTCGGGCCGACATTCTGACTAAACCGGACCCATTTGCCAAAACGGATTCTCGCCGGATCACCATTAAAATTGCCCCATACTCGGCAGACATCTGAATGGATTTATCTCGATTTTCACCGCATTCTCGCCATGAACTCCCGTCCGAATATGAAAGCGTCTATGACTGACCGATATGTCAGATCGCCCGTGTCTTGGCACAGGCTCTTGTGTGATTCGTTCCTGCCTCTTTCTTTTGCAATTAGCATTAATTCTTTTGGCTTCAGGGCCCCTAATTTTGGTAATTAATCAAGTGTGTTCCCTCGTATGGGGGATGTAAATGACGTCGTGGCCTTTATGACATGACGGGATTTGGTCCCGACCCGAATCACACAATCACCTAACGAAGTCAGATCGAGTGCATCATGGATTTTCATGAAGCCCGAATAAATTGTCACCTCGGTGACTGGTACGCCCTCGCACTAAATAGACAAATAAACACCCTAACCAACAAACGAACAGAACATCTGAATGGAATCTTTATTGTGTCCACAGTACCACCACGCGGTAGGATGGTAACTGGCTTTCGATGGGGATGACGGCTTTCGCTCTGTAGATGAGGGAGAACGGTGAACATCCCGTGGGGGGTTTTTAGACCGTCCGGTAGGCCCATAATGCCTTAGAGACCTTTTCACCCCAGTTATGTTTCCGGTGGCTAACAATCTTAGCCAGGAGTTTACAGAGGATTTTGTTGAAGGCCTCGGCCAAACCATTGGCCTGTGGGTTGTAGACTAAAGAAGTCCTCCAGTCAATGTGAAATTTTGCTGCCAACTGGTATACGGCCTTATTCTTGAATGGCGTCCCGTTGTCGAAGACTATGTGATTGTGAGTGCCGAATCGGTAGATGATGTTATGCTGGACAAACCCGGCAACCACCTCACCAGTGACTTCCCATAGAGGAAGGGCTTCCGCCCAACAATAAAAGTAGTCGGTGGCAGCCAGAATGTACTTGTGGCCTTTTGAAGATGGAGGGAAAGGCCCCGCGATGTCCATACCCCACTCGACGAATGGCCAGGTAGGGGCTGTAGGACGCAGCGGGTTAGGAGGTCTTCTAGGTACTGGTTGGACTTGTGGCGGTTGTAAATCTGGACTAATCTATATGTTTTATAACTCTTTTAGTTTAATTTGCTTCCAGACTTACTTGTTAATTGTCATCTAATTAATATTACGTGTTGTAATCCCAATTCGTTATACAACTCCTCGACAAAATCCACTAACCCTTCAGGGGTCTCATCAGCCTCTTGGGTGGCGTCCCAAGTTCTTAGTGGCGGTAATCCGATATTATCGGGTTATCGGTACTCGAAGCTATCGGTCATTATTGTTGGTATCAGAGCTGTGTTGAAGATTCGTATAAGGAATTAAAATTGCATAGCGCCTATCCAGAACAAGTCCATTTGAGTCATCTATTGCTGGCTTAGGATGCTTTCCACGTCTGCTGATGTGATTTTCGTTGGTGTATGCTTCCTAGGTTCCGATGGCACATCGTAGAAGGACGCATGTTTCCTAGGAGGGAAGTGGTACTTCTCCTCCAGTGGTTGTTGTGTTGATTTATGCGTCTGTGCCTGGTCAAGTCCCAGCGGTTCCCGCTCAGGTTGGGGAAGGTTTATCCGGCATTCAGGCTGGATGTCGATTGGTGAAGGGCAGGCGAGACCCCAAGGGCAAGGCAAGCCGAATCTGCTCAGCCGGGTGTGCCGAGTGTGCAGCATCACCCTGTCCCTCCGTCGACAAGGCAGTTCCAGCCGGTTTATCAGTTGAATGCACCTGGAGCTCCTCTGGTTATTCCTGCCGCTGATGGTGCTTCTTCCTCTTAGCCCAAGGGCAAGAAGTTTTGATTCAAGAAATTTAAGAAGGCTCGGACGTCCAAGGATCAGTAGGGCAGCCAGCCGATTGCAACTAGAGCCTCCTCTCTTGTGCCGATTAATCGTGGTACACCTCCATCCATGAATACCAGGAGCAAGTTAAGGGAGTGTGAAGAACGGCTTGCCCAGTAGTCATCCGCCAGTGCTATTCCGTCATCAGTGCCTTCTTCTCAGCAGTCTCAAGGACCCACTGTCCGTCAACCGAGATTATGTGGGAGGTGTGGTGGTAGCCACCCAGGCCAGAAGTGTTCTCTGCCAATGGTTTATTTTCGATGTGACCAATCAGGTCACGTTGTTTGAGACTGTCCGATGAGGTTGGTGCTGGCGCAGTTTTCACTGTCTACCAAACCGCAGTAGTCTCAGTTCCAACCCTCACCACCACAGCCTCAGTAAGACTCACTAGTGTCTCAGCTGGTCGCAAGTGCTGGAAGAGATGGTGATGACCCCATCACCTAGATTGGTCATCTCATCTATCAATCTCTTGCCCCTGCACTTGGTCGAGTAAAGAAAAGAAAAGGCCTTCGTGCATACCCATGGTATGGCCAAAGCAACAACGATGTGCTCTAGAGGGATCGACTATGGCTCACCGTGAAGTGTATGAAAAACCCATGCTAAAGAGGAACACCCTCAACGATCGGGGAAAGAAACTCAGACTCCTAGCACGAAGCTATCACCAGCCTAAGAGTGTTGCAGAAGCCTACTCATTTTGACTAAGCTTAACCTAACTAAGCCACCCAAACATGTTTGAGGAAATAACATTAAAACCATGTGCTGAATAATAAGAGTGATAATGATGATAACATATTATTACACAATATAAAGGATATCTTGCATATCCATAGCATGAAAGCAGCGTCCAGAAGCAAAAGCTTGACCATCGACCTTCGAGCAGCACGAGCTTTGTTTTCCTTGCTTGACAAGACGAAAGGGAGAGGATAGCAAAGTGTGGAGATTCCCTGACACGGAGGAGCGACAGACATCACACTGGACAAAGAAGGGATAAAAGGAAGAGAGACGAGGGCTAGAACTCTCTTGTTAAGGCACGAAGGCCCTGATAACAAGGAATCAAATACAGAAGAAACAGAGATCACCTGAGATCAAGGCGGACTAAAGCCTCGAAAATAGCAAGAAAAAGGGCAATGACCCCGAAAGGGTGAAGAGGAGAGAATGGAAAGATGAGAAGAAAAATCATCCGACATGGTCAGAGAAAAGGAATGAGAATCATCTGACAGGGTCGAAGAAGGAGAATGAGAGTCACCTGATAGGGTCGGGGAAGAAGCCCAAAAAACACCCCACAGGGTCAGGGAAGAAGAAGGAAAATCACCTGACAGAGTCAAGGAAAAAGAATCGTGGACACCCGACAGGGTCGAGGAAGAAGGAGAATCACCCAACAGAGTCGGGGAAGAAGAATGAAAGTCACCCGTCAGAGCTAGGGAAGGAGAAGGAAAACCACCCAACGAAGTCGGGAAAGGAGAATTAGAGATGGAACTTGGAGACATCGGAGGAGAAGGATCAGAAAAAGAAATCTCTAGATTTGGATGAAAGGATGACATGGGCCGAGACCTAAAACAGTAAGAATAAGGAGAATCTAGAGAACCTAGATGAGAAGAGTGGGGGTTTGCGGATAAGGCTATAGTCATATTAAAATTGAGCCAACTCATATATAAACTCCCTCACATGAATAAAGGGATTACTGTTCCCATCATATTTATGGTACGTTGGGAGCTCAGATTGTGGAGGGAACTGGATGTTGTGGAAACTAGGAACTGGCACATCAGCTAGCGAGTGTGGGCCAACCTGCTTCTGAAGGAAATCGAGCTGTTGTTGCATGGAAGCCCATTTATCAAGCAGTTCCTGCTCCCTGGATGGAGTAGGCGTAGCGAAAGAAGGGAGCTCACAACGAGGGGCTGAAGGGTAGGCAGGTGGCGGAGGAGTCCCGTAAGCAGGATATTGGGTCGAAGGATGACCCAAACTAGAATGGACTTGGGCCACCCCTTGTTGTGGGCGTGCGAAGTCTGATGGGCCGATAAGAACTTGTGGCACTGGTGGAGCGGACCTATAAGAATTAGCCTAGACAGATGAAGGGAGGACGGCCTTCACTTTGTCTAGAGTTTGATGGGCAGAGCCAGAGGACTGGTCCGCCTCCAAACTAGAGAATCGAATAGTCCTTGGATGGATGGGAGTAAGATCAATCGGAATGGGCGAGACCCCGAGCCCATCAATTCTAGGCTGAACAATGGAAGGGTTAGACAGACCCTGTGCAATCATGGGAGATGGGGCATTAGACCCCTACATGGCCTAATAGACTGCCTGAAGTTGGGCCAGATCAAACTGGGCCATCATCTGGAGGACATGACTGGCAGAATTCAGGGAAGAAAGGGAGTGTTGCATGCCTTCCATAGAGACGGAGGATGGAGGAGGGGCAGACCCTTCTCTAGACGGGACAGAGATGACTTGAGACGGGTCTTCCAGAAGCCCCTGAGGAAGAGACTCCTCCTGGGAACAAGGAAGATCAAAAGAGGACATGTTTGTCTCGAACAGTGGATTGACGTAAAACGTGGAAAAGGAATTGCCCCTAGGAGATGATTCTAAAGATCGGAAGCAACTCCACATGCAATGTGGTACCTTGACAATAATGCAAACAACACAAACAAACACAAATAAGTGACTTTGCCAAGATGACTCCAACTTTCTGGAAAACAAAAGATGGTTGATGAGAGAGATAATCAAAATCAACCAAGTTTTGATGATGCACCAATTTTACTTGTTTCTCCTTTAGAACCTTAGTGATTTCAATTAAATGTGCTCTCCAACAATAGGTTCTCAATAGGGAAAAATTTTATAAAAATCTCAATCCACTCTCTCTCTCCTCACTCGTCGATCTCTCTCTCTCTCCATCGCGCTCTCTCTCTCCCATTCTCATGTTCTCTCTCCTCCACTCCTATTTTGTCAGTTCGCTGTCCAAACGGACACCGGTCGACGCGCGGGTGGTACCGACGGAAAGGGCTCGACGTGAGGATCGCGCTGGTACCCTTCTTTCCTCGGATCGTAGAGCGTGGAGACACATGCAAGCTAGAAGACAGTGTGGCCCCCGTTGCCCATTCGGCACCGATTTGCGGTCTTCACCGCGCAAAAGCCTCATCTTGCCAGGAATCCATTGACACCCTCTGCGTCGCCATCTGTCGCCATTTTTCTCATTTTCTGTGTAATTCTTCTTTTGGGAGATTTTGAGATTTTAATCTTGATTTACGTGCCTCTCTCGTTTCGTGGTCCAGACGACTACTGATCGAGGTTGGAGAGGTACCATTGGAATGGTCGCATCGCGAGGATCGCGCTGACGTCCTCTGTTCCTCGATTCGCTCAACGTAGAGTCGAGCCGGGTCACGAGACGTCGTTTCTCCCTCGCGTCGGTTCGCTGTCGAATCGTCACTTTCGCCGTCACCCAGGTAGGGGGATGGGATCTCTATCTCGCTAGGACACCACCGGTACCACTTGTGCCGTGGTCCGTCGCCCGTTGCATCGAATTTCATGCATCTTTCATTTTAATGCATTTTAGTTTGTTTATTGTGGAATTTATAATTTACTTGTTAATTCTATTCCATTGGGCATTGTATTTAATTTCTAGTGGCATGCTTAGGCCTATGTGATTGATTCGGGTTGGTAGGATAAACAGGTTTTGTAATTCATCGCGTCCCCCGTCGATTTCTATCGACCGGGCGGGGTTTCCGATTCCAGTTCCCGGTGTCACGAAACCCAGGTGATATAATGCACCTTCCCCAGTGCGTTATGTTTGTTTAACGTGTCCTTAGTGGTCCGTTATGTGAATAGTGTTCTGAGTTTCTAAGAATTCTGATGTTCGGGTGGCTTTAATGCACCTCAGTTAGTGCGTTATAGTCTTTCATTTTGGGTTAAAGGCCCGTTGTCTTTAATAGCCCTAACCATGAGTGCTCAACTTGGAAATGGCCCCTAGGGAGAGCCTTCCCGTCCTAACCATCACTAGGTCACCCTCTTGGAGTTCCAGGTGACGCTTGTGGGTATCAGCCTGTTCCTCCAGCACTCCTCGGCCTTGTGTCCATCCTTATCACAATGTTTACATACCTCTTTAGAGGGGGTGGTGGTAATAGAGAATGGCTTATCAGTCTTCTAAGACTTCTTATCTTTAGAGGAATCACCTCCATTATTGGACCTCTTCTTGGAAAGCGAAACCTTGAATGTTCCAGAACTGGTGACTTGTTCTTTCTTGTCCCTACCACAAATCTTGTCAGACAACTCCGTAGCATCTTCCAAGAGTTGTGCTCGCCTCACCATATCTGAATAGACTTGCACGTCCATCGGTGCTGGTTGTGTAATGTATTGGGGTTTAAGCCCATTTAAGAACCTACGGGCCTTCATCTTCTCCATATGCACTAGGTGTGGTGCATAACGGGATAATCTTGAAAATTGGGCCTCATATTCGGTCACAGATAGGCTCCTTTATTTGAGTGTGATGAACTCCGTGACTTTCTTCTCCTGAACTCTATTAGAAAAGTACTTGCTATTGAAATGGTCAACAAACTCACCCCATGTGATATGTTCATGTGGCAAGGTTGCTTCCACGGATTCCCACCAAAATTGAGCATCCTGCTCCAATTGGAAAGTTGCTAGTAGAACTTTTTCCTCATCCGTGCATTGCATTACATGGAATATATGCTCCATTTCCTTCATCCAATTCTCGACATTGTCGGGGTCAGACGAGCTGGTAAACTTCATTGGGTTCATATTTCGAAAACTCTTGTGGAGATCTCCTACTCCACGGTTCATACCTCCTTGCGCCACTTGTTGCAGTGCTTGAGTAAGACCTTGGACGGTCCTCTGCATGTTGCACCATTGAGCTCTCTCAACGGCCATGGTCCTACAAGGAGAATTTAAATTTAATTAATACGTGACTAAGTATAGGGTTTTAGCTTCCTATATTGACTTAACCCATGGCTCTACCAAATCTCACTGGGTAAAAGGAATGAAACCTATCCTTAGACTTTGGGAACCTAGGTAATTTGAAAAACCTAGGCTCTAATATCACAAAAATTGTCACGTCTCGAGCGCTGAAGGAACCCGGGAATACGCGATGAATTTATATACATTCATGTCAATCAGAGCACGAGGTAATTCGACACAAAGATGGAGTGCGCTAAACAATATAATTAACCAAATCCTTATTCATTAATAACTCCAATTCATTCCATTACATAATTCCCAAAGGCTCAAATATACTTAAAGGATAAGCATGGATAAGGAGAAAGGGTGTATTACTCTATCACACATAAGGATACAACCGTATCTACTCTCCAAAATGAAAAGGCTACAAGAAGAAGACCCGGTGCTAGTGGAGATAAAAGGTAAGCTAGAGGAGCGACCTGATTTCAAGATGGCATCTGATGGGAGACTATTATTTCATGAAAGGACATGTGTGCCGACCTGCCTAAAATTAAAGAATAAGCTCTTAGAGGAAGCTCACCGATTGCAGTATACCATACACCCTGGAGCTACCAAGATTTACCAAGACTTAAAACGGACTTTTTGGTGGCCCAATATGAAAATGGAGGAAGCAGACTTTGTGTCCCATTGTCTCACATGCTAACAAGTAAAAGCGGAGCACCAAAAGTCTGCTGGTAAACTACATCCTCTAGACATTCCCAAGTGGAAGTGGGAAGATGTCGGAATAGACTTCATCATGGGTTTGCCAAAGTCTAAAGGCGGACATGATAGAATATGGGTTATCATAGATCGATTGACCAAGTCAACAGAGTTCTTGACTATAAAGAGTCGATGGTCAGTTGATGTTGTAGCTATCTTATACCTCTGTTTACGCGCGCGGGGGAATTCCCTTCTTATTCTTTTCCTCGCGCCGGTGACGCACACTCACCTTTTACGGAAGGCCAAGATCGGTCGATTTGGCACGCGGGGATTTCGGGGGTATTGAAAGGATGGTGAAAAGAATGATAAGAACACACTGGACGGAGTGGCGTATGGTTAATCATTCTAGAAGACTGGGACAGAGATGGCTGGATGGAATGTGGGCGTGCCAGTCGATTTCTCGACGATTACCAGCGGAACCAAGTGTTTGACTGGGGATGTGCCGCCAGGGCATGGCACGTGAGCACTAAATTTTATGCGTCACATGGAGAGAAGGAGGTTCCACTGGTACGAGTGTAGACGATTGTGGGGGCTCGTGTACTGGGCATCTTCCCCACCGATCGCAAGCAATCAGTGTTTATTTTACATCAGGCGGAGCCCGAACACCTTTGTTTCTATTGCTGAATAAGAGTCAGGGACCCAGGGAGCCGCGACGTCGGGAGGGCTTCGTCCGTGCAATAGCGATAGGGCAACAGCAACACAGCAGGGATAACTGGGGGCAGAGAGGTTGGTTCCGACGAGGAGGGGGATCCGCTCCCTGACTGGATTACATGACTTATATGCCATGAAAGGCATTTATATGGGGGCATGAAAGCCCAATTACAAGTGCTTGCAAGCCATGGGATAATTTTGTGATTCCTGACGGTCCCCGTGTCATTGCAATATTGTATGGGTAGTTCTACATTTGTACATAGTGTCTGTCATAGGACTTGTGACTCAGCAGGGTGTCGCCCGAGGGGCATCACAGCGTCTTCCCATCAAGAGACAGTGTCGAGGTCGGGGCAGTAGGGGTGATGTAGGGACCATTGTGCTGGAGTAGTTGGGTGTCACCAAGGCCAAGGTGACCGTATGACGTAGGCACCACTTGTCACTGAGGCAGTCGGGCGCTGTGGAGATTGGAGCAGTTAGACGACATGAGCATCGCCATGACTGGAGCGACCAAAAGTCATTGCGCTCAAAATTATCGGGTGCCGTGGGCACCGGTGGGACTGGAGTTGTTGGTCGTCGTTGGAGCTAGAATAGCCCAATGCTGTCCGGACCCAACATTTGGATGTCGGGGGTGCCATCGTGACTGGAGTTGTAGAGTGATCGAGTGTTGCGGACCGCGATATGATTGGAGTAACTGGCAGTCGGGTGCCGGAGGCACTGTTGCGACTGGAGCAACTGAGTAGTTGGGCACAGCAGGCCCTGATGTGACTGGAGTGGCTGACAGTCAGGTGCCGGGGGCACCGTTGTGATTGAAGGAGCTGAGTGATCGGGTGCCGTGAGCCCTGATGTGACTAGAGTAGCTGGCAGTCGGGTGCCGGGGGCATCGTTGTGACTGAAGGAGCTGAGTGGTCGGGCATTACAAGCCCTGACGTGACTGGCGTAGCTAGCAGTCGGGTGCCGGGGACACCATTGTGACTGAAGGAGGAGAGTGGTCGAGCGTCGTCGACCCCGACGTGACTAGAGTAGTTGGCAGTCAGGTGCCGAGGCACGATTGTGACTGAAGGAGCTGAGTGGTCGGGTACCGCGGGCCCTGACGTGACTGAAGGAGCTGGCATTCGGGTGTCGAGGCACCGTTGTGACTGAAGGAGCTGAGTGGTCAGGCGCCACGGGCCCCGACATGACTGAAGGAGCTGGTAGTCGGGTGCCGAGGGCACCATTGTGACTGAAGGAGCTAAGCGATCTGGTGCCGCGGGCCCCGATGTGACTGGAGGAGCTGGCAGTCAGGTGCTGAGGGCACTATTGTGACTGAAGGAGCTGAGCGGTCAGGTGCCGCGGGCCCCAATGTGACTGGAGGAGCTAGCAGTCAGGAGGCGAGGGCACCATTGTGACTGAAGGAGCTGAGCGATCGGGTGCCACGGGCCCCGATGTGACTAGAGGAGTTGCGATCCAAGTAGGGGTACATGTATTCAACTAGTTTCATGCTGCATGAGAGCCACATGGGCTTTACAGATGGGCCGAGGAGGCTAAAGTACAACTGGCGAAAGCTACAGGACAATTCTGACGTGCGGGTCGGTACCCAGGTCAATGTTGGATAATACAGATATCCGCGTGCTTTACAGAGGCTCTCCATGAGGAGATCGAGACGAGCCCGACTGCCTAGGTGGCAGGGGCGGTTGTGGGCTGGTGCCTGAAGGAGGCCGGACAGGGCTCGAGATGAGCGGTCGGGTTTGGGCCTTGGAAGGCGAGTGTCGTCATGCTGGGGAGTCCAGGCCGGTCCCCAGCATCTTACTCCCGGGCCAGTGGTCCGGCTAACTCGAGTCATCGGTCAGAGAGATCGGCGGCGAGCTCGGGGCGAGTGATGGGCACGTGATTCAATGATAGAGGTAAATGCGGCACCATGGCGTATGCATAGCCACCGTGGGCTCTCATATGCGGGCGGGCCCAGGAGGCGAGTGTGTTCGCCGTTATCATAGCGCCTTATGTGTGATGGAGACGGGCTCGTGTGCGATGGCTAAATGCCGCATGAGGGGAGCACGAACGACATACCCTCGGCATGTGTGACCCAATAAACAAGCCAACCTCACACGCACATTTAGCTCCTCACGTGCCTGACCCTTGTCGGATGCCTGCGAAAGTCTGAGGGTGTGGCAGTTAGGTCATAGGTTCTTCCATGCATGCCTGTGTGCACTTGTGTGTCCCTTGAGCTTCCAAGGGGTGCAATTTATAGAAAAGTTGAATGGGCAAGGAAGGGTTTAGGCGGACTAGGTTGAGGGGTTGGGTTTGGTCCGCGTAAACCCTTGAAATTTTTTTTTATGGAGTCGGGGAGGGAGTGTTTAGGGGGACCAGCCCAAGGGCTGGTCTGGTCTACTTAAACACCTCACGAAGGGGTTTTTTCAGGTAGACTAAACCTGCCCTTCCACACATCACCATTTTATATACCAAAGGGAGACTCATCCAAGATGAATAAGGCAGCATATATGAGATGCAGCTAGCTAAACATTAACAAGGAACTTAAGAAGACTCTGAATGTGGGATGCACTTATTTCAAATGGAAGCAGTTAAGAGGGAGGACGACACAAACCTAGTTCTCTCCTCAAAGTGGAAACCCTATCAGTGCTCAGAGGTTTGGTAAAAATATCTGCGACTTGCTTTTCAGATTCAACAAATTAGAATTCAAAGTTTCTCTTGTTTACCTCATCTCGAAGAAAATGATGCCTTACTTCAATATATTTTGAGCGGGAATGCTGGATGGGATTCTTAGCCAGATTGATGGCACTTTTGTTGTCGCTCAGGATGGGCGTACATCCAAGATCTACTCCATAGTCCTGGAGTTGATGCTTAATCCAAAGTACTTGAGTCCTACAGCTACATGCTGATACATACTCTGCTTCAGCGATAGACAAGGACGCTGAGTGCTGCTTCTTGGAAGCCCAAGAGACCAGGTAGCCACCCAAGTAATTGCAATACCCACGAGGGCTTTTTCGATCAAGCTTGCACCCAGCATAGTCAACATCAGTATATGAAATTAAATCAAAAAGTCATGATGCTAGATACCATAGTCATAAGTCATGTGTGCTAGCAATATATCTTAAGATTCTCTTAACGACAATCAGGTGAGACTCTTTCAGATTGGCTTGAAAATGAGTACACATGCACACACTGAACTATATATCAGGCCGTGACGCAGTGAGATATAAAAGGGATCTGATCATACCTCGGTATATTTTAGGATCTACAGATTTGCCATTCTCATCTGCATCCAGGGATGCATTTGTTCCCATGGGTGTGAATATGGCCTTGGTATCCTTCATCCCGAATCTCTTTAGGATTTCCAGTGTGTACTTGGATTTGTTTATGAAAAGGCCTTCCTTTGATTGTGAGACCTGCAATCTAAGAAAAAATCGAAGCTCTCCCATGAGGCTCATTTCGAATTCTTCTATCATGAGTTCAACAAATTGGTTACACAAGGTAACATTTGTTGATCAAAAAATTATGTCATCTACATAAACCTGTACAATGATGATGTGTCCATCCATTACCTTTGTGAAGAGGGTTTGATCAATCTTACCTCTGATGTAGCCTTTGTCAGTTAAATGAGCACTGAGATGCTCCTGCTTCATCTCTTTATCCTCTCTCTGCTCCTTGGCCATTCTCCACGTGGGCTTTTGACGTTGTCGACCTGCTCGGTGATCCCAATTCTCAGATCAAACAGAAATCTTTCATCCTTACCGCAACTGAGTACTTCACCAAATAGGCTAAAGTCGAAGCATACGCGGAGATCAAAGCAACCATGGTGTGTCGCTTCATCATGAAGAACATTATTTCGCGGTTCGGAGTGCCAAGCAGTATCGTCACCGACAATGGACCCCAGTTCGTCTCTCAAGAGCTCCAGGATCTGTGTAAGAAGTTCAATATTACATTGCATCATTCATCTCCATATTACCCTCAAGACAATGGCCAAGCCGAAGTCACTAATAAAACCCTTCTCAGAATTATAAAGAAAACATGCGAATCTCACAAATTTTCTGATTGGCCTGAAAGATTAGTGGAAGCTCTATAGGCTTACCGCACCTCCATCCGTACTCCTACGGGGCAAATCCCTTATGCTCTCAGCTACGGGATGGAGGTGATGCTCCCATACGAGATCTTGATCCCTTCCCTAAAGGTACAGCTCGATAAGGAACTTAATATCAATGAACGTCGAGAGGCATTGCTCGTCTAGTTGGAACTCCTAGATGAGAAGAGGCTGAACGCGACCGATCACGTATCTACTTATCAAAAGAGAGTTTCGCGTTATTTTCAAAAGAAGGTAATCAAACGTAAATTTCAAGTAGGTGATATAGTTTTGAAATGGAAGTTCATTCGGTCTGCAGGTCCTAGGTCTAAATTGCAACCTAACTGGGAAGGGCCGTTCGTCGTTAGAGAGGCTTACCCAGGGAATGCGTACCGCTTAGTTAACGCAGAAGGTAAGGAGCTGTCTCACGCTTGGAATGGGTTGTATCTTAAGCGTTTCTTTCCTTAGAGTCAAGACTGTGCCACCTCGATAATGAGACGTCTTTCCCTTTCGCCACAAAGGAGGACCCTGAGCACGACAATCACACACACAACACGACGTTCCTGGTTGGGTTCCCCGAATTTGTAGTCACCGTTTCTCCTTGGCCATGCTTAGGGGAAAAGTCAAGGTCCCTGTCCGTTTCTCTCCTCGGCCGACTCCAGGGGCAAGAGGTGAATAATGGGGTGATGACTAATCTAGACACCCTGATGAGAGGAGGTCTCAAATAGGGGCAGTCCGTTATGACCTGATGCCACGAAGAAAGCTCTGAGGGAGCTGCTGTTGGTTTTTGGCCACCCCAGTCTACGGTTGTCCAACCCCTGAGGTGTTAAGGTCGTGGTTTAAGGTGTCGGAGCGGGTCCTCTGATTGAGAGGTGCGCTCAAGCGAGCGGAGGATCTTCTGTTAAGTTGTTGATTATCGAGCCTAATGTCCTCATCATGCTCTATAGTGTTAGACATGACGTGTCAGTCTCGATTGTTTTTCATATTTTGAGGCAAGATTGGGTAGGGTTGACCCAGTAAGTTCTTGCTCCTGTGCTTCTGCGTGTGAATGGGTTGTGTTCGCCCTCGAGTTGGCTTGAGATGTGAAGGCCCCACCGCGAGTTCGAGACTTGAGGATGGGCATTGGCGATTGCCGATTATGGCTTGTGTTGCAGCTCTTGGCATGGCGTGTTATAGTTCGAGGAATTACAGCAGTAGTGCACCAAGGGATGCTGTGACTATGGTCCGACATGACACTCTCCGAGTGTGTCGGGGGTGCTAACGTGATGGAAGTGACGATTTTCTCAATGTTGGAAGGTGTTGTTTCTAGCATGTGCAAGGTTTAAGGTCAAGCCGAGCGCGGAGATTTTCTGTTGGTCGGAGGTGTGTTGGGTTCTCCTTTGGTTGGAGAGAATCATCCTTGGCTAAGGTTCACCATCTTGCATTGTATGTCTGGATTGGTTGGCCTTTGTGTGCTGAGTAGTCCATGCGAGAAGTGTTCCCTGTCTTGGCAAGGTAGTTCCACGTGAGATGTGTGCCCATTTCCTTGGTGTATAAGGGTGTTAGCGCTGTTCCGGAAGGGCGAGTGCCAGTTGGGCAGTGTTCGTAAGAATTTATGATTGGTGTTATGATCCCCGATGTGTCGAGGATCAGAGCCTGCGGAGTGCAGAGGATTGTCGGGATGGAGGATCTTGAGTTGGCACTATGATGGCTATGCACGTAGATCAAAGTGCACAGTGGAAGTGTGGTGGGCCCATGACCCACAGGTCCAAGATCGTAGCATTGGCTGCTACAGGTGGATTTTCGAGGATTGAGAAGAGCATTGGAGGATTGGTTCCTCGATAAGCGTTGTCTCAGTTGCATGAAACATGTTGTGGCCGTGCCGTTGCTTGAGACATTGTGATTTGTGGCACTGGCTGAATGGAGAATCGGGAAAATATGCTGGGAAGCGTGTCACATGAGTACCCTGTTCTTGTGTTAGAAGTTGTGTCCTTACCCGTTCTTGATTTGTATAATTGGCTCACGTCAATCCTCTTCTTCGGGAGCATTCTCCTCTTGAACATTGTTGACCTCATAAATAGTGAGGTCAGATTCTTCATCGAGCACGTTAGGCATGGGCCTCCTGTGCCTGACGGTTATATTTAACTCTCCCTCTGGTGGGAGTTTCAAAGCTGCTGCAAGTTTCACCAGAGCGTCTGCCTGAGAGTTACTGCTTCGTGGCACATGATCTATCTCAAATAGATAGAACTTCTCTCTGAGCCTAATAATGGCTTCATCGTAGGGGATCAGCTCCTTTTTCCGTACGTCATAGTCACCTAGCACTTGACGAATGACGAGTTAAGAATCCTCATATACCTTGATACATCGAATCTCCATCTCCAATGCTAGCTAAAGCCCGATGATCAGTGCCTCATACTCTGCCTCATTGTTGGTCAACGACTTCACGAGGGCACAGGAGTTGTGAAGTAGGCATCCCTGAGGAGACAAGAAGACTATGCCAGCACCTGACACAAAATCTCTGAGGCCGCCAAGTCTCTTGATGGTTCTGGACGCGGGGTCAAAATATCGTTCCCATGAGGAAGGCGAGTCGAGAGACAGCACATCATGTCCGGTCTGGGACAGGGCATCTGTATCGCACCCTTTCTCGTTGAGCGGCTACACCAACCTTTCTTCATCTGGCAGCTCGATATTGAGTGGGGAGTCTTCCGACAGAGGGTGTGCAGCGAGAAACTCAGCCATCCCTTGCCCCTTAATTGCCTTGCGCAGGACAAAAGTGATGTCAAACTCCATAAGGATGAGTGCCCATTTCCCCAGCCTTCCAGAGAGGACAGGTTGGCTACGGAGAAATTTGAGCGGGCCCCATTTTGAAATGAGCTCCACTCGGTGCGCCAACAAATAGTGTCTCAACTTTTTAACGGCGAATACCAAGGCTAGACACATCTTCTCCATGGGCGAGTAGCGATGCTCAGGACCGACCAACTTCCGGTTGAGATAGTAAAGAGGCTACTCCTTGCCCTCTTCATTGGTCTGGGCCAGGAGCGCCCCCAGGGAAGCATCCATGACAGTAATATAAAGAATAAGGGGCTTTCCTTTGATAGGCGCCCCGAGGACAGGTGGAGCCAGGAGATACTCCTTGATCTGCTCAAAGACTCTCTGACAGTTTTCATCCTATATGAAAGGTGCCCCTTTCTTCATCAGTTTGCCGACAGCACGGTGTATGTGTTCTGGTTAAGAAGCTGTACGAAGACAAGCTACTGTTCATGCACGGGGTTAGGTTCTAAAATGTGCTTGGGTTATAAAACCTACACAAAGTATGAAATGCTAAGAACCAAGAACCTACACGAAGACAGCCAAAACTGCACGAAGTACATTCCATTCAGCCAAAAGATATTCGATCAAAATATGCTCGAACTTATCTGAGCAACAGCCAAAACATGCTCAAAGTAAGAAGAAAAATTGTTCGAACTTACATGAAGCATGTTCGCACTACATATGTGCACGAGGTATGAACCACTTAGAGAAATGCACTCGTGTACAATATGCATGGACTATGATAAGCAGATGAATCATCTGCCTGTACTCAGACTCATGTAAGGACTTCAATGTGCACGAGAAATGAGAAACTACCAGAAATTGCACGGATGCACAGTTGTGCCCTTGTGCCCTTGAACAAGAATGCATGCTCTTAACACTTTGTTGCTATCATCAAAACAAAATACACATGCTTGTGCCTAGGGGGGCACAATACAGGTGAGATCACCCTTTCCTGTGGATGGTAAGCTGGTTTCTTTGGCTTCCATTACACAAGTCGTACCTCCTGATTCTTCCGACAGTAATCTTCTTCATGGAATAACCTGGCAAAGGCCTGACTACAATCGAGCATATCATCAACGGGCCCTGTGAGTAGCAGAGGCGGGCTGTCTACTGTGCAAGGTATGTTCTTCTCGGGCTGGCATGGTGATGTCTTCAATGTGCCCGGCTGGAGATGGCCTTACACAAAATGCTGGTGGTAGTCCCAAGTAAGTGGTCCTGAGTCACCCAAGACTGAAAATGCAGATTCTCGATAGCCGAGACCCCGTCTGCTCATTTTTCTTTCCTTGGGGATCGACTTGGTCTGCCCCTGGAGTTGTGCACTGAGGCCTCTCCCTGGTTGATAGCCCAATTTCAGTTTGATAGACCAGCATTTTGGAATCCTGGATCTTCGACTTCTCTTTAATATTGATAGGTGCAGTGGTGGGCTTGCGTGGTGCATAAGCCAAACGATAGTCCAGATCTAGCACTGAAATAATAGGCCAACTACTGGGCTAGAGAGTTGGTAGAATTTTCTCTGAGATAGTTCTGACGGACTAGACCGTGGATAGACTTTTCACCTTAACCACCCTCCCTTGAAAAGGAAATTTGAGACACTGATGGGTAGCTACTCATGTCAACTGTCCTCGTGAGAGTCCCGTGACTGTGGAGGGCGTTCCCGCATGAGGGCCGTGATCGTGGCTAGGTGCCTTGGTAGGGGTCTTGGACAGTGTTCCTTGGTTTTCATGTTAGTGAGCCGCATTGTGGTGGTTTAGTATGGACCGATGGTACTCTGATGGTTTCCGTGGTTGCGACGGGTTCTCACCCTTGGTGACTCTACCCACTAGACGTAGCTGACCTAGGCATGTTTGTGTGCCAACCCACCTGGGAGTGGTGGAGGCTGGTCTCTTATAGTGGTTTTTAGGTTGGTTACCTAAGGGCTCCTTACCTTTGAAGACTGAGTCCGACTGGGAGGAAAATCGGTTAGAGGACGGACCTAGAGCAGATGGTCTGTGTGTGCACACGTGGTCAGGGGCAATGGACGTATGCTGACGAGCACGCCCCTGGCTAGTCCTTGTTCTATGACACAGTCTACCATGTCTCAGTTTCCACCGGAGGGCGAGTAGGGAGACACGTGAGGCTGTGGTGTAAGTCAGCGGAGGACTCTTCCGGTCTCGTTGTTAGTGGGGTAGTACTCCTATCACCTGAGAGGTTTCAGTGTAGGTTTCCTCTTCGACATGGTTTACCGTGCTGGCGGCTTAGTCCTTTTCGTTCTGTGTTGGGCGTGGTTCTTTCCTAGTGCCGTGATGGCGGAGATACCCACTAGACTGTCGTGGCCCGTCCGGCTGAGGGACTGCTGTCACCCTGTGTGTGTATGGGCATGGTTCTTCTGCTAGTCTTAGCTTGGGATCGAGAGATTCTCCTGAGGGGTTCTTTCCCTGGTCTTAGCTCGGGATCAAGAGATTCTCCCGAGGGCGTTGGTTCAGCATGTGGCCATGTGGCCTTGTGTGTGGTCTCATTGGCTAGGTCAGATTGTCTGACCGTGGGAGTAGGGTAGTGTGGAGGGCTTGTGTGTGTCTTCCCCTCAGTTTACCGTCTTTTGGTTCTGGTCACCGTCGTCGTGCTGTACCGATGTCCTTACTCTGTTGCTCCTGCTGTTGTTGTTCTTACTGCTTTCCTTTACTATTGCTATTTTTGTGCTGCACTTCTGTTACCACTTTGTTGTGATGGGGTTCCATGTGACCCCTACTGAGCCTATGAGATGAGGCTCACCCTTTACTTTTTAGGTGCGATGTTCTCCTCGAAGTGGAGCATTCCTGTCGGAGATTCGTTAGTTGACACAATTTTATTATTAAATAAATTCAGGATGCTATAATACCTTGCGTCGGCACTTGCCCAGTGCCGATGATATTGTTGGTTCTTTGTTATCATCGGCATGGCCAATGATATTCATGTCAGCATAGACCTTCCGTCTATTCTGATGATACTATGCCTTGCGTCGACACTTGCCCGATGTCGATGATGCTGTTGGTTCTTTGTCATCATCGGCAAGGCCAATGATATTCATGTTAGCATAGACCTTCTGTCTATTCCGATGATACTATACCTTGCGTCGACACTTGACCAGTGTTGACGATACTGTTGGTTCTTTATCATCATTGACAAGGCCAATGATATTCATGTCGGCATAGACCTTTCATCTATTCCGATGATACTATGCCTTGCATCGGCACTTGCCCAATGTCGATGATACTGTTGGCTCTTTGTCATCATCGGCAAGGCCAATGATATTCATGTCGGCATAGACCTTTCGTCTATTCCGATGATACTATGCCTTGCATCGGCACTTGCCCAGTGTCAATTATACTATTGGTTCTTTGTCATCATCGACAAGGCCAATGGCATTCATGTTGGCATAGACCTTCCATCTATCCTGATGATATTCACTTTTTGTGTCAACACTTGCCCAGTGTTAATGGTAATGTTGGTTCTTTGTCACCATCGGCAAGGCCAATGATATTCATGATGGTGTTGATCTTCTATCCATACTGATGATATTCCTACCTTGCGTCGGCACTTGACTAGTGTCAATGATACTATTGGCTTTTGTCATCATTGACAAAATCAATGGTATTTAGGTCAGTGTAGATCTTCCATCTATCCCGATGATACTCATTCCTTCCATTGGCACTCAGCCAGTGTCGATGATATCTTTGGTATATCGACAGGTCGACATTTATATTCTGCCTTGACGTTATGACCTTACGTCTAAGCTAAGTTGTTCGGCTACATGACATCTTGTCTAAGTCGATTAACATTCTACCTTGACGCTATGATGATCCGTCTAAGCTGGCACATAAACTAACAAAATCCTCTGTCGTCAGCATCATGACCTTCCATCCAGGCTGACACATAAACCAACAAACAGACCCCCCTTTTGTTTTGCACCTACCCTTGATCCCTCCTGGGATTTACCACAAGATATAATGCCTTCTCTCCATAGCCATGGCGTCAGTCACCCACTTCTAGGACCGCTGGTTTGCGGGTGCGAAGATTCAAATCCTTTTGAGAAAACACATATTGCAAGCTTTGATGATCTGTAAAGATCTCAAATTTCTCACCATATAAATAGTGTCTCCAGATTTTCAGTGCAAAGATCACCGCTGCAAGCTCTAAATCATAAGTAGGATAATTCTCTTCATGCTGTTTTAATTGTCGGGATGCATACGCTATAACTTTGCCATGTTGCATAAGCACTGCACCCAAACCTACTCGAGAAGCATCTGTGCATACCACGAATCCACCTGAGCCAGAAGGCAAAACAAGCACTGGAGAAGAAGTGACTAGCCTTTTCAACTCATTGAAGCTCTGTTCACATTAGTCTGACCACATAAATGGTATATCCTTGCGAGTCAGTCGAGTCATAGGCGCGAGAATCTGTGCAAAATCTTGAATGAATCTTCTGTAATAACCAGTAAGACCCAGAAAACTCCTGATCTCTGTCATAGTCTTAGGACTCTGCCATTGAAGAACGACTTCTATTTTAGCAGAATCAACTACAACTCCATTGCCAGAAATCACGTGGCCTAGAAAATGGACTTCCCGAAGCCAAAACTCACACTTGCTGAATTTTGCATAAAGCTCGTGATCTCGCAGAGTCTACAATACTATCCTGAGATGCTGAACATGTTCTTCTTCTAAAGCAGAATAAACCAGAATGTCATCCACAAAGATCACCATAAACCAGTCCAAATATGGACGAAACACATGTTGCATCAGGTCCATAAATACTACTGGAGCATTGGTTAGCCCAAACGGCATAACCAAGAATTCATAATGACCATACCTCGTGCTTAAAGTAGTCTTCTCCACATCAGATTCTTTAATCCTTAATTGGAAGTAACCAGATCGAAGATCAATATGTGAAAAGACACTTGCTGACTGAAGTTGGTCAAATAAATCATCAATTCTTGGCAAAGGATACTTATTCTTAATAGTCACCTGATTTAATTACATGTAATCAATACATAGTCTCAGGCTTCCATCTTTCTTCTTCACAAATAAGACGAGAGCACCCTATGAAGAAAAGCTAGGACGGATATAGTCTTTTTCCAACAAGTCTAACAACTGTGCTCTCAATTCTTTTAACTCAGCTGGAGCCATACGGTAAGGTGCCTTTGATAAAGGTGTCGTACCTAGAATTAATTCAATCACCATTTCTATCTCTCGCTGAGGAGGTAAGCCTGGCAACTCATCAGGAGTCATCACTCCTCTCTTAACTCCCTCCCATCTCTCTCGGATCTTGCCCCCCACTCCATTTAGCACACACCCCACCCCTATAAATAAACCCATTTTTCTCTCTCCCTCGGTTCGGCTGGGCCTCTCTCTCACTCGTCGGAAGACCCCTGGGGGGCTCATTTTTCTCATGGATTTCTCTCTCTCTCTCTCTCTCTCCCTCGGACGCACCCATCTCTCCCTTTCTCCTTCTCTCTCTCTTTCTTGCCAACGCGGAAGCCGCTCCCCACACTCCGTGTCCACCCGCCGGAAGCCTCCTCCGACCACCGTCGACCATCTCTCTCTCACGTCCGCAGCAGCCACCACCTCCCCTTCCTGCTAGCCCATCCTCCGGCCACTGTGGCACCACCCCTCCATTCCACCCACGACCGTGACCCCCCTCACGGCACTCAACCTCCAACCACCCCCCACGGCAGATTCCATTCTCTCCCTCTCATCTCCCATTCCCCTGCCATCCGCACCCTCTCTCTCTCTTACAGCCACACACCCACCTTTGACCGCGAACGCCGGCCTCCCCTTTCCTCCTACTGCACCCCCTCCCTATCTCCTCTCCTCTCATCACACTTCCACCACGCCTGCCAGCATCTCCCTCTCCGGCCACCACTCACAGCCGCGGCAGCCCTCCACCGTCACCCCCTCTCACCTCTCCCACTCCTCCACGCTGGCAGACCGCCCCATCTCCCTCTCACCTCCTCTGCAAGCAACCTCACCACCGCAACCATGGCCCACCGTCGACGCCTCCCCACTGCCAACCTCCGCCGCCAGATGACCCCCCCGCCGCGGACACCCTGCGATTGCACTCTCCCTCTCTTCACTGCCGCGCGCGTGGGAAGACCCACGCCCCCACAACTGGCCTCCCCTCCACCATCTCCCTCTCTCACAGTCGCCTCCGACCACCCTGCTAACCTCTCCCTGCTTACCAACCTCCGTGAGACCCCCCCACTGCTCCACCACCCTCCTCTGGCCACCACCGTGAACAACCCCCCTGCGCCGCTCCCTCACCATCTCTCCCTCTGCCAGCCGACCAGCTTCGCCCCTCCGGTCGCGTCCAACCCCCACCCCTGCGCGAACTCCCTCCCTCTCTCTCTCTCTCTCTCTCCCCGCTCCCTCCCTATTCAGGTGGGTAGTAATATATATATATATACATACATATTATGATTATTAGCCCCTAATCCAGGATCTCATCTCCGAGGGGTCACGAGGTCGGAGACGCCTCGTGCCATAGGGAATGCCGGGAGATGTCCTCATCAATTTTGGCAAATCTAGATAGGGGTGTATTGCTAATCCATCAAGCCCGGGACACATTAGCTGCTAGGGCAGGAGAGTGCTCATCCCTTCAATGAAGGTGTGAGGGGTTCGCTCCACCACGACGCAACTCTTCCCGAAGACAAGATTGGATTAGCACAAGTAGGAAGTAACATTGGCTGTATGCCGACGGATTAAGAAGGTTTATTTGTCGGGAAGGCCGAAGGGTTGAGTTTCATAGATCTCACCGATGGTGACGAGATTTGAAATGACATGATTGTCGACGTGCTAGACGTCGAAGCAAGAAAATAGGAGGTTCATTTCTTGATAGGGACAGAGGGTCCGAGTCGAAGGCTAATTCATTGATTTCATCGATGGTGACAAAAATCGATGGTAAGATTGTTCATCGGAATGGGTTAAATGTCAAAACAAAGGAGTTTATTTATCGACGGGGATGAAAGGTCCAAGTCGATAGCTTGTTTATTGATTTCGCCAATGATGACGAAGATCAACAGTAGGTTTGTTCATCGGCATGGGCTAAATGCCGAAGCAAAGGTGCTAGTTTATTGACGGGGATGAAAGGTCCAGGTCGATGGTTTGTTTATCGATTTCACCGATGATGATGAAAATCGACTGTAAGTTTGGTCATCGGCATGGGTTAAATGCTGAAGCAAAGGAGTTAGTTTATCGACAGGGACGAAAGGTCGTGGTCGATCATTTGTTCATCAATTTTGTCGATGATGATGAAAATCGACGGTAAGTTTATTCATCGGCATGGGTTAAATGCAGAAGCAAAGGAGCTAGTTTATCGACAGGGATGAAAGGTCCAGGTCGATGGTTTGTTCATCGATTTCATCGATGATGACGAAAATCGATGGTAAGTTTGTTATAACCACCAATTTGGGCACTGGCCCAATTGGGTGCAATTCGGACCCCTCAACATAATGAACTAGAAATTTAAATAGAATATTAAAGGATAGTTAGGAAATTCATAACTTAACCCAGGAAGGTCAAAATTAGGTGAAACCAAAGCCCATGCGACGGCCATGGGGTAAGGAACAACTTTAATGAAGATTATAACTTTGGAAAATAGGCCTAATAGGGGTTAAGAGGGAGTTTATGAAAATAGGTCGAAACAGTTATTCTTTAGTTAACAAAGCACCTACTCTGTTGCCCACTTCTTCCTCTATTCCATCTCTGACGCATACCCCAGCCTCTACCCAGGCTAGTACCCCCTTACACCCGCTACTTCCACCACCACACCTATTCCCAAGGCCCATTGACGTGTTGTAAAGATATGTCGAAGAGCGCCACTACCGGCCACATCCTCCACTACACTGCCACTTTTACCATTACCACCTCCATCACCCCCTTCGCCATCCCCTTCACCATCACTATCACCGTTGCCTTCACCATCCCCCTCACTACCCCCACCTTCTCCACTTCCTTCACTTCCCCTGTCGCCGTCATCCTCCGAGCCTGAGCAGGCTAAACCTGAGCCTACACCCACACCTCTGCCTTTAGCTCCACCCGAGCATGTAATCACCATTGTCCCTCTGCCACTTACATATGTCCACCGCCACCCTTCCAACCTTTCCCTTCTAACCCCTTTCAACCCCTTCCTACCTCACGGGGCAGGTGCACGTTACCTGTGGTGCCCCTCGGGTCCTGGGGAGGTGATAAGTCAAGCCGAGCTTTGATCATGCATGCCTAGGGTTGAGAGTTCATCTGTCGCATGCCGGTCTGAGTCCCTGGCTTCCTTGGGAGCGAAGAGCATTCATCTCTGAAGATGGTCGTCAAAGGAAGCTCCTCGGTGCTAGTGCCAATTTCTTCACAAGCAAGGCCGGTGGCAATCTCTTTGCTCGCCGAAGAATTCACTATTGATGTTGTTATCACCCATCGCTTGATTGCCATTCAGCTCACTGGCCCATGAGAGTTCTCTACTCAGATTGTGTTAACCCATACGGTCGTCAAAAGTTTGATGAATTCTGTATTCAAGGGGCAATTGGCCGTGCCTGCAAGACTGGCTAGGGGCATTGTGCATCTGCTATTTAATCTCCCTTGGTTTATGGATAAGAAGGCCATGTCAATGCCGCGCATCACCCTCCCTCAGTTTCATCCTGCACTCCTGGCGAGGGAGTGGTACTTCGTGCCCAATTACCAAGTGGAGATGCCTAATCTTGGGCTATTGGTGCCAAGCGACAAAACTCCACGGTCTTTCGATATTCATCCAAATGAGGAGTTATGTATTCAAGAATGTCCATCTATGGTTAGCACCGCATGTCTAGGGGCAACTATCCCGATGAAATTGCATATTTGTGATCAGGCCAGGCCGACCACCAGATGGGCTCATTTTACGAGAAGACAATCCCAGACAAGAAGCCCAAAGGCACGTGTCCGTGCGAGGCAGATTTATTGCAAGCAGATTTTGGCCAAGAAGAAGCGGCGGTGTAAGTTCAAGGGTCGTCCGTTGTGCACTCGGGGGTCCACTTCCTCTACTTCTGCTGTCTTTCATTCGTCTTTTCTTCTACTCAGCTCCCATCCTTGGGTGGTATACCTACCTTCCTCCCATCCTGCTTCCATGATTTCTTCTTCTCTTTTTGGGTGCGTGAACCCTCACTCTTCTTTTCCTCCCCATTCGGAGCCTCCAGATTTTCCATCCCCTCATCATTTTAGGCCTCAGCCTATGTCATCTTTTCATTCCATTCACTACACCTCTTTCGATTCGTCTCCTCCAACATCTCTGGGTTCCACTTCTCCTTCCCCTTCCCCGACCTCGTCGGGTGTTGCTGATTCCACTCCCCGGTGGCTCTCGAGTACTCTTCTGATTTTCCCCCGGGATGTCCAGGCGTTACCTCCAATTCTTCCCCGGCCTTGACGGGGGTTCATGCATCCTCTTCCCCGTCTTTGGCGGGTGATCATTATTCCCCTTCCTCGATTGCGTCGGATCCCCTTCATTTCCCTCTCTCGATTTGCTCATCCTTACCCTTCCCCGATTCTCACCCTTTTTCCTACTGTTCTCGAGGCTTTAGCCCGCCTTGATTATGGTTGATTTCTGTTCATTCTATACTCAGTTCCTTGTTATCAGGGCCTTATTGCCTTAACGAGGGAGCTCTAGTGATGTGACACAACCTCGGACCTAAGCAAGCAAGCACACTCGCGAACTGAACGGGCCGATATCAGCGGCCAACTCACCCGGCACTCTCCCAAACCCATGGGTAACTCGGTGATGCCGAGTGGAGGATGTGGGGGCTGGTACCTTGCTGGTAGAGGGCCAGCAAGGCCAGAGGGTCTCCCAAGGGGTATAGCTAGTCCAATCCTAGAGGCCAACCCAGTGCCGAGGGCACGGGTAATCGCTCACTCCCACAGTGGTCACTCGAAGTCCGAGACTTGTGAGATTGGGCACTCTCTCTCACCGACAAGCGTAGCTACGAGCTAATATTCAATGAAAAGCACTGTAATTAGAGCAAGGGAAGAGTGCTTACTCGACCAGTTTGAAGAAATCGGTCCCGATCAGAGACGTGGGCACGCGGGGAAGAGTGGGCCTTACCCACGTCGCGACGAGGAAGCTTCAACCTGCTCAAGTGATTACACCACTACGCCTTGCTCAGGAGGGGGACCTTGGGGTGGGGGTTAATTGATTACAACCAAAACTACCTCCACACATGGAGGGGCTTGCAGCCGGCCAAGCGGGGAGGGGAAAGATGAAGGGAAGAGCTTCACACAACATCAGAGTCGTTTCTGTCCCCTCTCAGGAACAGAGGATAGACGGTCGATGTAGGAATTCTTGCAGGTGCTCCCAGACTCCTTTGGCGGCAGGACAATGGCCAAAACTTTGTGGATTGGTCCAGGAGTGTACTGGAATTTTGGAAGGAGCAGGGGAAGTTGTCGTTGGTCGCGGTGGAGCTGGAAGCAGGGACTCTGTTCTCTGGCTCAGACTATCTCAGCACTGCAGTGTCTGGAAGATGAAGCCACCACGAACAGTCCCAAACTCCGAATTGAGCCCGGTCAGTGGCTTTGGAACCGTTGACGAGCCGCCTTCAAAATGATACCCATGAGGGTGCCAGCTGATGTCAGAGCAGATCACAGCATCCTGAATACTGAAGGGGTGTCAGTTCAGTCCCAGGGAGGATAGAACTATGCACTCGGGGGAGAAAAGGGAGAAGAAATCACTCGGGTCACCAAATGGAGCTCCGCTTCTTGGAGGAGGAGGGAGACTCACAGTAGAAGGTCCCGGTCGAACGCCGCCTCCAGATCTTCAGGTGACCCAATGTGGCAACTAATGCAAGTCATCTCTGGAAGCTGATCAGGACCCCTCTGCACAGTCGGAGTAGAATGCCTCTCCCGGACAGCCACAAGCTCAGAACGGGACGAGACGACTACCATTGCGGATATGACTTGAATACGCTTCCAGGGGTAGCTCTTGCGCCTCCTGGAACATCTAGATGACATCGCAGCTTCCTCTGCAGTCTTCAGATTCTCTGGGTGGCGAATTGGACAGCATGGGCAGCCTTCCAAACTCAAGTGGGAGAAAGGGGGAGGTGGCTATTGGTGATGGGAGGGGGAGGGAATCCCAGAGGGGGATGTGATGGGGTGTGGTCTGTACGCGCTGGCTTCTACACAGTGCGTCACTTGCGCCTCCTGACCATGCCAACGTGGCAGAAGTCGTGCACGATCTCGTAGCCGTGCTCTTCGGCCAGATAGTCGAGGCTCTGGCACTCGTAGTGGTTGGACATGACCATGTCGTCCTTGTCGTCGTGCCAGCGGAACGCGTCCCGATAGATCACGAGGTCTCCGGGCTGCGCCAGCAGTCGAGCCGCCTCGCGAACGAGCTTCATGGCGCTGTGTCGCTGGTAAGTCGGCAGCGACGCGCAGGTTTCTTGTCCGATGCTCATTGGCGTCACCCCATGTGCATGTGCAGGTGATTGGGGTGATCGCCGAAGCACATAGAGCAGTGCGGCTTACCTGTCTCAGCCTCCAGCCGCAGAGCCCGAGCGGTGCGGCGGTACGTCTCCGCTCGATGGCGATACGAAGATGTGTCCCCGTAGGGGCGGCCGATGCTGTCGTAGTGATTGGCCATCTCGGTCTCGCTCGTAGCGAGCGCTTCCCAATGGGCCGCTGCATCAGCGGCGCTGTTGCTCTGAACTGAAGTCATAGGTTGCTCACCCACCCGCGCGCGGCGAGTGCCTTGTGTTCGGCCCAGTGATGGAGAGTGCAGAGCCACTTCACCTGCAGAGGCTTGGTGTAGTCCTCGTGGTGCGCGACTACCTTCTCTGCTCCGCAGACCTCGCAGGGCGTCTTTACGAGACGCCCGGATTTCACGGCGCGCTTAACGGCGGTGCGGATGATGTTCATCCGAGCGCGGCGGGCGGACTTTGGGATTCGGCGGGGCTTACCTCGGAGCGCGCGGCCAGCATCGACGCACCGGCTGCACTTGTAGTCCCGCCGCTTCACCTGACTCGGCGTCATGGTGAACGACTCGCCGCAGGTGTTGCAGGGAACGACCGCGCCAGGAGCTACCGGACCGCGACGACGCTTCCACGGCCCCGGCCGGCGAGAGAGGAGAGTGGACTGCGAGCCCACTTTCAAACTCTCTTCGGATGTGGCGCTCACTTGAACGGCCTCCAAGTAAGGCCGAGTGTCACTCTCTCCTCGCCCCGGTCGCGCCCGGTGTCGAGCAAGCTGGCGTGTTCCAAGCCCGCAACCATCCGGAATCCCCGGTACGTTGCGACAGGCAGCTCAAGGCCGATCCGGCCGACATGGCCGCCGCCGTAGTCCCGGCCGGCGACGTGGTACGAGAAGTCCCCGGCAGGAAAAAAAAAAGAGAGATAAGAAAGAAGAAAGAAGCAGATTAAGACTCCACTATACGGGTCTTCCTCGGCAAGCCTCAAGCGGCCCTTCCCCGGCATGCCCTGAGGGGCCTTCGCCGGCACGCCCTGGAGCGCACCTCCCCTGGCACAGCCTGAAGCCCTTCGCCGGCACGACCCCTGTGGCATTCACCGGCACAGCACGAAGACCCTTCCTCGGCACACTCCCTGACACCTTCCCCGGCACACCTGCAAAGGTCTTAGCCCGGCACACCCTATGTGTTGCCCGACACACTTGGTGCTCGTCCCCCGATACAATCTTGGCAAGCTCTACCAAGTGCCACAAACACAAGGACAAGGATGAGGAATGAATAAAGAAAGAAAAAAGGGGGGCATAATGAATGGAAGTGATGGGTGATGAGGACTACAAGGGGACTCTGCTATAGTTGAAACTAACAAGACACCGATAATTTCTAAAGAAATTTTGGTAGAGTTTTTCCTAGGCCAGAGGTGTAAGGAAAAACACGGGTGCACATCCACAAGGAGTGACAGCCCCAACAAAGTGGCGGTGGGTCCCGCGGGGCAACACCAGAAGTCCTCAGCTACTGAAGTCTGCTTCTCTCCCTTCACCAGCAAAACACCTACAGGTCTTCCCCGGTAAACCCTTTATGGGCTTCCCCGGTATGCCTGTTAGCATCTTCCCCAGCACTGCCCCTGTGGCCTCCAGTGACACACCCTCTATAGCCTTCCGCAGCATAGTCCAGGTGACCCTTCCCTGGCACGCCTCCTGAAGCTTCACCGGTGTGCCCTAGCATGCTCTGCTCGGTACACCCCAGCGGGCCTTCCCCGGCACAGCCACCCGGAGGTTGCGTCCCTGCACACCTCTATACCCTACCCTGGTATGCCCGTGGAGGCCCTCCCCCTGGTGTACCCATTACCCTCCTTCAGCGGCATGCTGCGAAGCCCTCTCCATCGGCACGACCGACGAGATCCTCCCACGACGCCCAGAAGAAAGAGGGGACGAAGGGAAAGAGGAGAAAGAAGACGAAGGAGAGGAAAAAGACAGAGAAGAGGAAGGGGAGAAGGGGAAGAGGAGCATAGGGCTCTGCCACTCCCGAATGAAGAAAGGAGAGAGAAGAGAGGGAGGAAGAGAGAAGGGGAACGTAGAGAGATAGAGAGAGGGAGAGAAAGAGGGGAGCCGCTCGCGGCGGCCTGTGAGCGGCTGGTCGGGTTGACCGAGTGATCGACCATGGTAAGAAGTGTATTATCTGGGGACTCGTGAGCATTAGTCATGGTGCTATCGACCCGCTTGCCGTGGTAGTAGGCGACACTTGTTGGTTTTGGGGAAGTGTGTCATGGGTTGTGCAGAGGTTGTGTCCCATGACTCTATGGTAAGAGTGGATCAGGGATTGGCAGTCATCTGTTTGGAGAACTTGAGATGAGATAGGATTTGATGAGACAGGACGAAGGATGGTGCCTATGTGCAGAGGTCTCTGAAGAGACGTAGGCGTTGGATGGTGATCCCTGGTCCGTGATTAGCAAGGGAGGATTCCTTGTAAGTCTGAGTCTAGTGATGCGAGGATTGAGGATTGTGGAGTCTTGTTATTTGATTTCGTCGTGCTCCCCTAAGAGGGTAGAGTTGGCGTGAGGCTTGAGATCGGATGCAGTGTCCGAGAGAGATGTGGCTCAAGATGCGGTAATGGTCTGTGGGAGAGTCAGTGGATGGCCTGTCGTGATTTGGAGTGTGCCGGTTGGGCCGGTGGAGGTTTTTTCGTTGACGTGTATCTAGTGACCGGTGGATGGTCTTTCACAGATAGAAGATGCTGGTTATTGGGGCTCGAGAATGGCATGAGCTATATGCCAGTGGGGCCTTGGGTGGCCGATCGTGAGGTGTGCTTTTCCCGAAATTGGATCTGGAATTTGCTTAGAGTTTATCTTCTGGCAGGGTAGGCCGCATTGCTGAGGGTGTTCGGCTTGCCGAGTGTGAGCTGGCGGAAGCTCAGTGATTGGTTTCCCCTGGTGTCGGGTGTGAGATCGGTCAGCGAGTTGTGAAGCTAATGTTTGGATGGTCCACTGAGCATGGGCGTTGACCGGTGGTTGGTTTTCGTGTTGCCCGAGGTGACACCAGACTTGTATTCTTTTGCACATGCCTGCTCTAATGACCGATGAGTCTTGGGTTATGAGTGAGGCATTACCCATGATCATTGTCTAGCCGCGTCCCTCAGGATCGTCATTTTTATGCATATCGAGGTTTGGTTGGGGCTCTGATAGTGTTGACAGTTGGTTCTAGAGTTCTCCCGTTGTGGCTTGGTGCTTGTCCTGAATTTCGAGGATGAAATTCTTATAAGGGGGAGGGCTGTAATGCCTCAGATTTTTTGAATATTTTTCGGATAATTTTTGCAGGTCCCGGAGTGTGTTTTGTACTGCAGGAAACAAGGGGTCAAAAGTAGGATGCGATGGCACAAGTTGAAATGGCGCGGCATCTTGCGCACCGGATTAAAGCATGCTGGTTTACAACCTGAGAGAAGGCCATATAGGAAATGGGCGACTTTGGGAGCTAAAACGGCGCGGGACTTTGCGCGCCGGATTAGCAACACACATGCAAAATAGTGCACCGGTTTAACACATGCCATGGGGGAAAAGATGGCGCGCCAGATTCACCACTCATGAATAGTGCATGAATAGTGATAAATAGTGCCATGAATAGTAATATGCGTCGGTTTAGGGGGTGTCGGTTTAAGTGGCGTCGGTTTAACATCCAAAGGAGAAGAGGGGCGTGTCGTTTTAGGGCGCGTCGATTTAAGGGGCTTGCCAGTTTGGGCTTTTTCTTGACGTTTTGGTCCCCTACATGGCCGTATGTATTCTCGGAATGTCCCGATTTCAATGTATTGCCTCCACCGTGTTTGGTTTGAAGCATTTGAGCCCTCGGTTTAGGAATTTAGATGATTTTAGCACATGCCGAGCCCGTGTCTGAACTCTTGTGTTTTCTCCTGATTTAGGCCTCGGCATTGCTAGTTGGAGAGTCGTGGCCACGCCTTCAACTTGAGGGGCTTCTGTACTGGGTAGCGGACCATAAAGCACCTTCTCGTCTTGATCGAGTGAGGTATGGGATTTATTCGGCACTTCCGTCTTCGATTTATTCTCTCAAATTCTGAGACGTACGCGTCGCATAGTAAATTTTGTTGTCCACATTAGTAGCTCCAAAAATAATGTCATCAACATACACTTGAACTACTAAAATGTCTTTACTTAATTTTCTTGTAAAGCGTGTTTGGTCAACTTTACCTCTTTTGAAATTATTTTCAATCAGGAAGGAGGTAAGCCTTTCATACCATGCCCTTGGAGCTTGCTTCAACCCGTACAAGGCCTTCTGCAACTTGTACACATGCTTTGGATGTTTTGGGTCTTGAAAACCTAGAGGTTGTTCTACAAAGGCATCCTCTTTTATGTACCCATTTAGAAAAGTAGATTTAACATCCATTTGAAATAACTTGAAGTTCGATGAGCAAGCATAGGACAAAAGAATCTAGACTGCTTCTAGTCTAGCAACTGGGGCAAACGACTCATCAAAATCAATACCCATTTCCTAGCTATACCCTTTGGCTACAAGCCAGGCCTTGTTCCTAACAACCAATCTCAAAATTGACTTCTGGAGACCATCTCCGAAGAATCACTGGATGGCCTTTAATGGTCCAGAAACTCTCTTGAATACGCTATAAATCATCCTCCAAATCAAACTTGCATAAGAAAAATCCATTGTCCAGCATAAATAACTAAAAACCATTCGGACTCCATCAAGTCTTGATGAAGGATTGCAGGGGTACGAATGAGGTAGCTAGACCTACAACGTAACTTGCAAGTGCCCAAGACCATAACTCAATTAATTCAACAGAGTCATCAGCTTCACAGACTGCCACATTATCAATGCTAGCAGGTTGGACGAACTCCAGCTTGAGGTCTTGATCATGAGATGATTCTGGAGCTTTGAATAGACTTGTCCAAGGTTGTGGAGTAGAAGAAATGTGGATAGGAGGTCTGGAGCATGATCTCGAATGCCCCCGCGTAGTACCATGAGATGTCTTGTAGTCTAAAACTGTTCTTGGGCGGGCACCTAGAGGCTGCGACAATGGCGGAGCTTCCAACGAAGGTCTTGGTTGATCACCGGAAGGGAGCTGCAGTGGCGGACGAGGGACAATGGCGTGACTGGATGCCTTAGTACAGGCTGGTGCACTAGGGCTCCTCTGTTCAAGCAAAGCCTTACTCCCTAGAGAAAGTATCAATGGCGGGGCTGGAACTTCCGTGGTAATCCTAGGAAGATCACCTGAGGGAAGTAGCAAAGTTGGATGAGAAATAATGGCGGAGCTGGGAGCCTATCCAGCTAGCGCGCCAGAGCTTCTCTCTCCTATCGAATCCATACTCTCCTCCTTCGTCAAGACTTTTCACCAAGGTTTTGCAAGATCGTGGTGAGATTTTTCAAAACTAACTTACTTGAGAAGAATTCATAGAGTTTGGGGTTCGGGGGTCTAAATTCTGAAATATCGATCTGATCGGCGTGTCGATCTTTCCAACAGGACCTGGGAGATGAAAGTGACTTGTCAGGACTGACGGAACCCAAATCGGATATCCGGTTTGAGCCCGATGCTCAAATAACTCAGATTCAAAACTAAGTGTGTTTTCAAAACTAACTTAGTTCAGAAGAATTCATAGAATTCAGGGTTGGGGGGTCTAAAATCTGAAACACGAGTCTGATCGGCGTGCCATCGTTCCAACAGGACCTGGGAGATGAAAGTGACTTGTCAGAACTGACGGAATACAAATCGAATATCCGGTTTGAGCCCGACGCTCAACAATTAAATACAGCGAAACAGGATGCCAATTGCTGTAAGAATTAAATGCGAGAGTCAGAATCTAAATCTACCAATAGAATAAAATACAACACTTCCAAGTGATAGGAGAGAGAAAAGGAAGACCACCAGAAGGAAGAAACTAGATGCGTCCACTGACAACTTACACTGCGTCTTAAGTATCTCCATAAGCCTGGAACGCGGCAAGTGGGACACATAACAGTAACTGAAGTCAAGAACTAGTCAGGGTCACACTCGTCAGTGTCAGTCCAAGCCCCTGACTACGTGTGCACACACAGGCTCAATGCCTTGAGCCAAGTCTCTAGCTAGTCCCCCCCCTAAAGGACATCACTGTCAAGCAAGGGGGCCCACGAAAACAAGCTTACAAATCGTACACCGGGACTACCCCGTCACCTCTCCCAGGTGGGTCGACACTAGAGGTCATCGGGCTACGACTAGTGGTTTCATCATAAGGAAGGAGAAAAGAATTCTATTGGGATATAAAAACTATGCCACAGTTTGTAAAAATATTTAAACATGGCGAATATGCATGATTAAACACATAACTAAATGAACATGCTTGAATTTAAAATCTGCAGGGCATAAGCGGTTGAATATAGGGCCGCTACAGTATCAGACGATCTAAATAAGGCCGCGTGAAGATGACAAACAGTCGAAGGATTGACCGCTAAATTGTTATAAGCGGTCTACCAATGGGCCGCGAGGTTCACACCACCTTACAAGGCGAAGGGGCGTACGCGGTCGAAGCCTAAGCAGCTAAGGAGTCCTAGGCAGTCGCACGATTGGCCGCCAAAGAGGGGTAAACGGTCCAAGTATGGGCCGCATAACTCCACCACCTTACTAGTCAACGGTCGTACGCGGTCGAAAGGTCGGCCGTGAAGGTCAGTAGACGGTCTATCATTGGACCACTACTCAGTTATAAACGGTCAAGATTTAGACCGCTAAGGTCCACCGCCATACTCTATTCGCTAGAGGTCTCTGGTAGGACCATTTACGTACCAGAGAACTGAAAACACTGGGATCTCAATGGGAACCCCTCCCAATCGATCCAAATCAATGGGAAAATAATTTTACACATGTTCCCTACCTTGCTATGACTATTCCACATCAATTTATACTCCAAAAACCTAAAGACGATAGGCATGGAGGGATTAAAACATAAATGACAATTTTCATGCTTTTAAAACATAAATAGAGCGGACAGCCTATTACCTCTCCAGGTTGTTTAATCCGGCAGAGTCCAAATACACTACTATGGAAAAGACTTGTGTCGCCTTAGTGTGGGTAGCTTAGAAGCTCAAACATTATTTCCTAGTCCACCCAATTAGGTTGATCTCTAGAATAGACCCGATCCACTATATCTTAGAAAAGCCCGTCCTTTCTAGTAGGTTAGCTCGCTGGCAAAGCTTCCTCTCTCAGTTTGACATCACGTTCGTCGTTCAGAAGGCGATCAAAGGATATGCCATCGCTGAGCATCTTGCCAATCTTCCGATTTCCCATACTGATTCTATTCAAGATGATTTTCCTGATGAGCATCTCTCTGTCATTACCCATCCTCCCTTCTGGTCTCTGCACTTTGATGGTGCGCTCAACTCTCAAGACTAAGGGATAGGCGCTGTTCTCCTCACTCCAGAAGGGGTGACGATTCCCTTCGCTTATCAGCTCTGATTTCCTGTTACCAACAATATCTCCGAGTATGAGGCTCTCCTAGCTGGTTTGAAGCACGCCTACATTTTAAGCGCATGCCATTTAAAGATCATAGGAGACTCTCAACTCGTCCTGCGGCAAGTTCTGTCCAGTTACCGCACCCGTGACCCGAAGCTCAAGTTGTATCAAGATTTGGTCACCCTCGTAGCTTGGAAATTCTCCAAGTTGATCTACATCCACACTCCCCGATCTCAGAATATTCTAGCTGATGCACTAGCTTCACTCACTTCCTCTCTATCTTTTCCTCTCAATCGGAGCACAGAGACTATCGTCATTCAGAGATTGGACGTACCCTCTCTCCAGGATCCCTGGTATGCCAACCTTAGGAAAACTGTAGAGGCGAAGGCTAAGAAGGAAGATTTGAAGGAAGTATCTTTGACAGAATTAGAAGAGATCTTGGAAGAAGAAGAATTGCCCTGGTATCATGAAATCGAGCTGTATTGTCGAGATGGATCATTCCCAGAGGGGGCAAACACCGAGCAGCGTAAGGCTATAAGAAGAGCCACCTCGAAGTACCCTATCATCGCTGGAGAACTGTACAAGCGTGCTACTAATGGAATGCTCATGAGATGTCTAGATGATGATGAAGCTTGGAAGGTAGCCAAAGTGGCTCATTCTACCGAGTGTGGAGGTCATGTCAATGGCCAGGCTCTAGCAAAGAAAATCCTTAGGCAGGGCTACTATTGGCCCACTCTAGTGGAACTATAAAGAGATGTCCGGTCTCAGCCCCGAAGTGACCCAGCATATATTGGCGATTGATCCCAAGATAGAGCCAGTAAAGCAGCCTCCCCAGCGCATGCGACCAGAATTGATAAAACAGGTCTGTAAAGAAGTCGACAAGCTCATAGACGTCGACTTTGTGGCAGAAAATCAATACACCAACTGGCTGGCCAACATCGTCCCGGTGAAGAAGAAGAATGGACAGATCAAGATCTACGTGAATTTTCGCGACTTGAATAAGGCTTGTCTGAAAGATGATTTTTCGATGCCAATCACCGAAGTGATGATCGACGCAACTACCAGTCATAAGGCCATTTCTTTCATGGACGGTTCATCCGGCTATAACCAGATCTGGATAGCCAAGCACGATCAGATTCACACAGCCTTCAGGACGCCCAAGGGGGTCTTCCATTACAAAAGAATGCCCTTCAGCCTCAAGAATGTTGGTGCCACATACCAACGGGGGATGACCAAGATATTCGACGAGCTGCTCTACAGCAAGGTCGAATGCTACATTGATGACTTAGTCGTGAAGGCGAAAAGGAGAGGCGACCATTTGAGTGACCTCAGGGTGATTTTCCAGAGGCTCTGGCAGTATGAGCTGAAGATGAATCCGATGAAGTGCGCTTTCGGTGTCTCCAGCGAAAAATTCTTGGGCTTCATTGTCTGGCATAGAGGGATCGAGATCGACCCCCTTAAAATAAAAGCCATCTAGGAGCTGCCACCTCCGAAGAACTTAGGAGAACTGAGGTCCCTGCAAGGCCGGCTAGCTTATATCCGTAGGTTTAACTCTAACCTATCAGGACGCTGCCAGCCGTTCCACAAACTGATGATGAAGAATGCATCATTCAGCTGGGGTGATGAATGCCAGCACACCTTCGACCAGCTGAAGGATTATTTGAAGACCCTGCCTGTGTTGGGGGCACCTGTTAAAGGCAAGCCGCTCATTCTTTACATAGAGGCTACCGAATACTCACTGGGGGCAATGCTCACCCAGAACAATGATGAGGGGAAGGAGCGAGCTCTCTACTACCTCAGCCGAAGATTAGTGGGGGTAGAAGCCAAATACACTCTGATCGAGAAGGTCTGCCTTGCCTTGGTCTTCGCAGTGAAGAAGCTGAGACACTACATGCTGTCCCATGAAGTGAGCCTGATCTCTAGGGCTGACCCCGTCAAGCACATTCTCTCCTGGTGGGGGTCGGCCCGGGGCGGGGGGCGAGCAGGGGGATGGCCGAGACTTTCGACCATCCACCTTCCCTATGTTTTGGGATTAGAAAACCTCTTTAAATAAGGATTTAGGGAAGTCTATTATGCATGCAATGCAACAAAATGGAGTAAAACATAGCAAGATAGAGAAGAAGGAAGAGAGGATGAGGTTCGCCCGTCGACCAACAGAGGGCGGCCAGCATTTTGGCCGCTCAGAGATGGTGGGCGGCCATGCGATGGCCGCCCCCTGCAACTGGGGCTCGTCCACAGCGGAGCTCTCCAACGGTGGGTTCTACTACTAGGGGAAGGTCAGGAAGGTTGCTCTCATCCTTTCAACTCTCTCTCTAGGCTCTAGACTAGTGGCCTCTCCTCCCGAAAATGTCCAACCTCCTCCTACAAAGTGTCCCACCACGGAAGTGTTCAACTTCCAAAGTCTGCCCTTCGAAGTCTCCAACCTCTCCCCTTGAGATGATTTCAAGTGGAGGTTTTTGTATGTGGGGGTCATCTCCCTCCAAAATCATTTGAAAACATATTACGTGCAAGCTATGTGAGTCTCGAACCTCCCGGAGTGGGAGCGGTTTCGGAGGACATGCCTGGAGTGGGCGGATCGTGGGCTTGATAGACATTTGACAGGAGGCGGCCAAGGTTCTGGTCATCCAAGGAGCTGGGCGGAAAGATCGATGGCCTTCTTGAGGGTGAGGGCGTCTAGCAATCTGGCCTCCTTGAAGATGGTGCAGCCAACTATTTGGCCACCTAGGAAGGTGGGAGGCCAGGTTCCTGGCCGCTCTGTAATGGGCTGGGTGGCCAGGTGTCTGGCCACTCTGGGTTGAGGGTGGTGAGCACCTTGGCCTCCCAGAGATCAAGGCAGAGAAGATATGAAAAAAAAACTCAAAAAACAACCGTGCTCTCAATCAACCAAAGAAAAAGTGTCACTTCTATGATGGCTAGACATGGTCCGTGGGATGTCCAAAATTAGGCGCCTACACTTTCCTGGTGATTCGGCGGTCGCCTTCCAAAAATGCCAAAGCGGTGGGTCAGCGGAGGGCTGCCCATCCCGTCACCCTTCTAATGCCCTGTTTTGCTATAAAAAGGGCCCTATGATGTGACACAACCTCAGACCTAAGCAAGCAAGCACAATCGCAAGTCGAACGGGCCGATATCGGCGGCCAACTCACCCGGCACTCACCCAAACCGAGTGGAAGGTGGGTTGGGTATGGGGTTTTGGGTTGATTAGATTTGGGAGGTGTGCTCCTTTTTGGAGAGGATAGAGAGATAGTGGTGGGGACCAAGGGGGCTTGTGGGGTGCGGGTTTGGTAAGGGATTGGGAATGTTGTTTGCCCTGTTTCAGATGCCCCCAGGGGGTGGTATATTCTTCATCAAATAGCCCTGAGCCAGGGTGTATTCTTTATGGCTTCTATGCCTCCCGAGTGAGATATGCTTCTTCTTCAAATACCCCTAAGCCGGGGTATGTTCTTCTCTTCCTTATGCTCCCGAGGTGGGATGTAACTTCTTCGAATGCCCCCAAGTCGGGGCGTATTCTTCATGGCTTCTATGCCCCTTGGCGGGGTATCTTTCTTCTTCTTATTCCCCGTGGTGGAGTATATGAGTGCTCTCTTCGGGAGTGGTGGCCGTGCTTGGCCTCGTTATTGTAAAGCATCCCCCACAGCGGGCAGGAATTCGTCAAGCTACAGTTGCAGCTTGTTGGATATTCGAGCAGTCACTCGAGGGGACGTCTTATGTCGGATAGGGATGGCAGGAAGGTGGAACGGGCCAGGGCGCTGCATCATGGACTTGGACCCTCCTAGAGCCGGGCGGGATGCTGGCCTTCTTCTTGTTCTCTCAATCGGTAATGCTTGCTAGCTTCTCTTCTTGTCTTTTCTTCTCTTCCCTTCTCTTTTCTCTATGTGATAGACCAAGGTGGGCGCGCAGGAGAGTGCTCACCCCCTGAAGGATGGGATGAGTAGTTCGCTCCACCACATCAATCCCACAGTGGTAATCTGTGTTCGGCACAAGTGTCGATGGATATGACCATGCAACCCTCTCTCGCCAATTCTCTCTCTTCTCCCTCTTCTTTTTTTTTTTTACTTGGAGGCTTCATTATCTGGGTGGCTCTTGTAATCAGCAGCCATGGTGTAAATGCAAGAATTCACAACAAGAGGGCCTTTAATAAGCCTAGATGATCATTTACCATTTCATAGATATGCTCCATTGTTACAAGTGATTATCACCGCTAAAAGGGAAAAAGGAAGGGGGGAGGGTACATCTGGCAATAGCCGATCATGCAGTTAGTGTCAGCTCGGACGGACGCCCCCAAGATAGGGCACCGGCAGCATCTAGCATCACCTTCTCGGACCTCCTGCCATTGCTTGAAAGAGACTTGGCATGTCGTTCAGGGCACGCCGCTCTTCGGTTAGTGTGGTACAGCTGCATCAGTGGCCCTAAAATTGGGCATTTGGTGAGAGCGCGGTGGGTCCACCGTGTATTTGCCCATTTGTAATTCGCCTTTCTTGATTAGGCCTTGGATGACATCTTTAAATACGTAGCAATCTTCAATGGAATGCCTAATCGCTTGGTGATATAGGCAAAATTGGGGGTCGTCTCTTCTTTCGAGGTCACCTGGCCTCTTCAGCTCTGGCGGGGTGACCTTATTGTGACTAATGGCCCATTCAAACAGGAGCCGGGTCTTCTCCTTAGGGAAGGAGTAAGGCTTCATCATTTTGGCCCTTAATGAAATTCTCTGGTCAACGAGCCATACGGAAGAAGCTCCGGCCACGACCTTTGTTCTCCCCTGTTGTCGTTTAAAGGCTTCGAGGTCTAGGGTACAAGATTCTTCTCGTGCTAACTGCTTGTCGGCCGATCGCTCTTCCCCACTCTGGGTAGTGGTAGTCGGGCAATACTTCGCCAAGAAGACCTCGGCATTAGATGCTAGGTCGGTGAGCTCTTCAAGGGTTTTGACCTCAATATCCATCACCCTTTGTGGTATTTCTTCCTTCAGGCTTCTTAGGAGTCTTTGAATGGCACCCCCAGAGTTTAGAGGGTTTCCACATTCTTCATGGGGGTGTCCCCTTTTCCTCATATAGTCCAGGGCAGACTCATCACCTCTTCGATCAGCTACTTGTGATTCGGCCTCGACGGCTTTGCTCTCGACCCGCCTCATTTTGGCCCCTCGCTTAGCCCTTGGTTCATTCGTCCCAGTCAGCACTGTCAAACTCGGGTACGAGCAAGGCAATTGACGAAGAGGGTTTATTCCCTGTGTCATGCGAGGTACGAAAGGTGCCTACTGCAACCACTGGGAGGAGCTACCTCTGGTGTAGTCTTGTACCATTAGGGGCATCGCTAGTGGTGGTGGAACCTCAGGTGGCTCACGGCCATCCTAGAGGGCTCAAAATGAGGGCCCCGCCTATGCGAGCATTGCTAGGTGTAAACCCGCCTTGGTCGATTTCCCTCTTGACACTTCGACTCTGCGCAATTCTTCAAATAATCTTGCCATCATGACGAGGATGTGCTGATGGAAGCTGGAAGTGCTGCCCCCTATCCTGGCTTTAGATGGGGCCGGTGATATTATGTCATCATGGTCGGCGATGCCTTGTCCTCGAAGGGCCAACATTGGTGCCCCCAAGCCCCCATATGGAGGAGGGTCTTGATGAGGGGCCTCCTCTCTAGATGGCGGGCAATGTATCTCTTGATTTCCGCTTTCACCAGTTTGGCCTGAGCCGCGCTCGGTCGAGAGTGTGTAGTAAGAGTGGACAACGCCACTCCTTCTATTCTTCGAAGTCTCCCCTTCCTTCCCCTCCGGGCTTGGCGTATGCTCCTACGATGAATCATCTAGCACATGCAGCGCCTCAGATTTTCCTTCAGCTTCTTGCTCTAGGACCGGGGGCTCTGAACGCCCGCACTAGACACACTCATTGGGGCATGCTGAGGGAATCTCGAGCGTCTCTTTGGGTGACATGTGGCACAAAGATACCATGTTGACTGTTCTCTTCAGATCGGGCACCTCATGCGGGCGTGGGGGATCCACCTTATGTTCGCCCAATTGGAGTTCCCCCCTCCTGATCAGGCACTCGACAGCTTCTTTGAACACATAGCAGTCTTCAATGGGGTGCCCGAGTGCTTGATGTTATGGGCAGAATCAGGGGTCACCACTTCCTCGGATATCACCGGGTCTCTTCGGCTCTGGCAGAGTGACCTTGTTATATTGGGAGGTCCATTCAAATAGGGTCCAGGTCTTCTCCTTGGGGAAGGAGTAGGGTTTGCTCATCCTAGCTCATAAAGCGGGGCCTTCCCCTCTATCTTTTTGCCGCTCGACTGCCTCGGGGTCAACTGTGTGAACCTCTTCAGACGAGGACCTATTACCCGTTGCCATGGCCTTTTGACCAGCGACAGCAGGGGCAGAGGAGAGGAAAGCCTCGAATTTTGCCACTATATTGATTAGCTAGTCAAAGGACTTGATTTCAATCCCGATCATCCTTTCGAGGATCTCCCGCTTCAATCTTTGTTTGCAGATCTGCACTGCATCTTCTTGGTGTAGTGGCCTCTTGCATCTCATGCTGAGGCGCTGCCATCTGTTGATATACTCCAAAGTAATTTCGCCCGTCTTCTGCTTGGAGGCATATAGGTCAACCATAGTAATCTCCCTTTCGGCGATATACATTGCTGGAAATCTCGTCAAGTCAGCTTCGCAGGTGAGGTGGTCCCGTCCCAATCCGAGTTTGGTGCTACCCGGGAGAGCCATTCTTTACCGACTGCGTAGGAAAGGTCCGGCCAGCGACCTGTGCAACTTTCAGAAGCTCCTTCGGCTTCATCCCCCATCTTCTGGTCAGGCCCCTTGGAGACTCCTTACTAGGGTCGTCCAGCTTTCAGCCAAAAGTGGTCCAGACCCATTTGGAGTTCCCGGTTGAGAGCACCGGCATCGACAACCCAAGCCTGTCCTTCAGTCCAAGTCACCAGCGGCCAGAACAAGCAGTCCACCATAGGGAGCACCTCGATCTCTGCTATCACATTCTGCCCGAGCCCTTTGGAAAGGTTAATCTGAGTTCAGTCAGCTTTCAGTCAATATTGATCTCACCTCTTTCTGATCTTCCCACTGGGAGTTACGCCCCCAACAAGCCTCCCCTGTCCGGCTGGTGTCTTGGGCAGCAGACTTCACAAGAATCAACGGTGCTAGTGCATCTCACCTCAGAACGAGGTAATTCTAGCTCTGGAGAATCCCTGAGATGTCCCTCTTCGTGGTAACTCTAGCCCCGCCTCGTTCCAGCCACAAATTGGACAGCTGCACACTCCATTAAATCACGCTCAGATTTCAGTCCCAGGACTAGCACGACCCTGCTAGAGTCCAGAGGCTGCCATCAAGTCATCTGGGCGAATTAGGAGGAGATATTTGGCCGGGATATACTAGAGTAGACTATCTTTCAACCAGAGTTGGTCCCGCCTCGATCCGCCAGCTGTACGGCCCTGAACAATGGCTTTCTGGTCTGCAGTAGTGACGCTCGGCGCAGCCTCATGGAATCCAGCACTCCCAGCACATCAGAGCTCGGAACGAGACGATTCTTCCTCTTGGAGCGAGCCAAGGCGTCCACCTGTCCAATGGATCTAGTCCCGCCACCGTCGGACATCCCAAGAAGGATTTATGTTCCCGGAGAGGCCACTAGTTACAGAAGATAGAAATAGCAACCTAAAGGTGAAGTTAGGAGTCGGTTGGCTCCCGACCACCTCCGTTCCCCACCCCGCCTGGCCGACTTACAGCCTGATGCGGGACGGACCCGCGAGACGACCTAGGACTCTTGGCAAGCTCGGATACGTCCCACGCGAGGGAAGCGATCGGACCGTGCGCGGTTGAGGAACCGGCAAAGAGCTAAGGTAACAGCTTAAGCTACCCAGAGGAATCCACCTCTGCAGCTAGGCCTTACAACTTGCCCACAATTGCTGACGCACAGCTTGTAAAATAAGATTTCAAATCAGAAACAGAAAATTAGAAAAGTAAAACAAAGATTGTAGCTCTTACAAAGAGCAGATCGGCTCTGGTTCTGAACCAAGAAGATGGAAACAACAAATTGTAGAGACTCAGACTCACACTCTTCAAACGATGCACTTCTCTTCTCTCAAAGCTCTCTCGAAGCTCTCTCTGGGTTCTTCTCATGTTCGCTCTCTTAATCTTGCTGGAGCTTGCTCTTATCTTGGCTGCTACCTCACTCTCCTCTTTTTCTATCTATCTGTCACACTCCAGGGAATGGGGGGCTCTGCTCCCTTTCATAGGACAACCGATAATAAGCGTGTGGAAGCCACGTTTCCCGCTCAAAAGCTTGCTCAGATCTGAATTACAATGGCCACATGGTAGCATCTTGATTTGATCACTTTCCACGTGTCACGATCATCATTTCACCTTTTGCCTTGGATCACGCGCCTTTTATCCTGGTAGAGAGATGGGCATGTGGAAGCCACGTTCCCGCCCAAAGAAATTGGGAAGAGTCGCTCCTTTGGAGTCCAGGTGTCAGGAGGTGAAAAGTGTGCTATCCACGTGTCTGATTCTCCACTTGAGATATGTCTTGGATCATGTGCTCAATCATAAGCTTTCTGGATTCTCTAGCCCATTAGTAGAATCTAGGATCACGTGCTTAATCATAACCTTCCTGGGTTCTCGAGCCCATCAGTGGAATCTGGGATCACGTGCTTCACTTATGTTCCACGAGTAGGACAGGTATTTGTTTTTGGTTCAAATAATGTCCCTCTGAAGGCAGGCATTTTGTTAAACACTTAAGTGATCATAAGTCCAAGTCAATATGCTGACCATAGTTAAGCAGTCAACAAAATGTGCATAGATCTATCTGTGCATAAGGTTGAAAGATGTATCGACCTTAGATCGGTCAAAAGAAAATGAGCACAGACCTAATGCTTGTTCAGACAAAGTTATGAGACATACAGGCTTATCCGAACGCATGAATGAAAGTGTCGACTCTTAGAGTCGACATTCTTATCAAAGTATTCTGCCAACACCAGGTGTCGACTCTTAGAGTCGACATTCTTATCAAGGTATTCTGCCAACACCCTAAACAGAACCCAGCAAGGCAAGTGTCCTGGGGTGAGAAGGTCTTCGTGGCATTATGGGCCTACTGGACGATCTGCAAAACCCCCACAGGATGCTCGTCGTTCTCCCTCATCAACAGGGTAGAAGTTGTCATCCCCATCAAGATCTAATTAGCCTCCTACCATGCGGCAGTTCACATCGGCCTAGCCGGCCTAGACGAAGATGAATACCAGAGAAGGCTAGAAGAGCTCGCCAATCTAGAGGGCAAGCAGCTCGAAGCCTACAAACACCTGCAAGTATACCAGGCCCGCATGGCCCGAGCCTATGACAAGCTCGTCAAATAGCGAGCTTTCAAGCAAGGTGACCTCGTCATGATCAATGAAAGGGAAGTCATGGCAGGGTGCTCCAGTGGAAAGTTACAACCCAATTAGCGGGGTCCATATATTATTCATGATGTTTACAAGGGTGGGGCCTACACGGTCTTCGACCATAAGGGTCACAAGCTGTTCCCGCCTCTCAATGGTAAACACATGAAGCTATACTACGTGCCAGAACATAAGTTTATGTGCCACCAAGACTAAAGCACACACCCCAGTCACCACCAATAAAATCAGCTTTCCCTGATGAAGGGTGGGACCAGTCACGCCTCCTAGCCTCTCTTCCCAGCCAAGCAACAGGATCCGGCAAGCCCTCCCAAAGCCACCGCCATGCACTTGCAAGGGTTAGCCTGCCGCCTTCGCCCTTGCAATAACAAGAGCAAGGACGCCCCAACACTAGCAACAACCCAGCCATCAAGCTCCCCAGGTAAGTAATTTATTAAAAAAAATAGGGTTAAAAATAGAGATACCCTGGCGGACCTAGTCATCCTTATTGCAAGGAGACGACTGGGAGAAAAAATGCCAACAACCCGACTGAGGTGAGAACCTGAAAGGGCACCTCAGGTAAAATTGGGCAACCCCTCAATGTGAAAACTCGCATGGGCGTGTCGGAAAAAGCTAAAGGGGGTCGACTCTGGCGAAAAGTCGAAAGGGCGGTAGAGTCGATAATGAGAAAACATATCTCTTCCCACCAGATGGGGCGCCTCTGCCACTTCTCAACGGATCGTAGGCCTTTCCAGCCAAGGCATGCCAGCCCTTGACCAACCCACATCGCCAAATTACTAACCCTACACTCCCCAATCAGTTCCATATCACTCTACTCGGCTTATCCTACCTTCGGCCTTTGTTCTATCACAGTGAGCCAGCAAGTCCCAGTATCCATATAATGGTGATCAGCAGTTTCTTCCATAAAGAGCTTCAAACGAAGCCATTAGGATACTGGACTGGTAACTGTTATTGTAAGCAAATTCAACCAGAGCCAAGTGCTCATGCCAACTGCCTCCAAAATCAATTACGCAAGCTCTTAGCATATCTTCCACTATCCGATTAGTTCTTTTAGTCTGTCCGTCTGTTTGTGGATGAAAAGTAGTGCTGAAATTCAGACGGGTTCCCAGGGATTCTTGCAATCATCTCTAAAAGTGTGAAGTGAACTTGGGGTCTCTATCAGACACAATACTGACTGGTATCCTAGGAAGTCTTACAATTTCCTTCATATATAGAGCAACCAAAACATCAACTGTCCATTTGGACTTAATGGATAAGAAATGGGCAGACTTAGTCAGTCTATTGACAATAACCCATATTGCATCAAATCCACTGCGAGTCCTAGGTAGACCCATAATAAAATCCATGTCAATGCTCTCCCATTTCCATTGTGGTATGTCAAGCGGCTTTAGCTTCTGAAGTGCTCGGCCTTTACTTGTTGACACACTAAGCACTGCTCACAAATTCTGCGATTTCTTTCTTCATGTTCGGCCACCAAAAGGATCTTTTCAAGTCCCGATACATCTTAGTACCTCCAGGGTGAATAGTATACCTGGACCTATGGGCTTCCTCTAAGATCTTGCTTTTTACTTCAACTACATCCAGCACACCGGTCCTTCCTTGAAACAATAATCTGTCGTCATCGGCTAACCAAAAATTAGGTCTATTGCTCAGACTCTCCTTGATCTCCACCAACATCGGATCATTTCCTTGCAAGGACTAAATTTCCATCAATAGTTCTGGGCGGAGCTGTAACTGTGCAATCATAACCCGGTCATCACTAATATTAAGATCTAAACTAGCCAACTATTCTAACAATCTCCATTCTTGCAACATGAGACTTGATAATTTAGCTATTGGCCTGCGGCTTAAAGCATCTGCCACCACATTGCCTTTTCTAGGGTGGTACTCTATAGAGAAATCGAAGTCCTTCAAATACTCAAGCCATCTCCTCTGTCTCATATTGAGTTCTTTCTGAGAAAATAAGTACTTCAAACTTTTATGATCTGAAAACACTGTGAATGCTTCTCCATACAAGTAATGCTTCCAAATCTTCAAGATGAAAACTACCGCTACTAGCTCCAAATCATGGACAGGATAATTCTCTTCCACCATATCCCTCCCCTCTACCCACCATAAAAATCCTAGATCCTAATTCCTTCTTTTGATCGACGGTCAAAGCCCATAAACAGGCTAGTTCCAATCTGCCCTGTGGATTCTGAGTTTCAGGACAGAGCCATCACCCAATTTTCAGAGTCGTTAATTTCCAGTCAGACTGTTGGATGGTTCTGAAACTCACGTATGTCTAATCTCTTCGAGTTCTCTTGGCAACGACGCTAACCTCGTCTCGATCCGACGTTGTGGCTGGACGTACCGGTCGTCCTCGTCAGCGTGTACAGATCCGGCCTGAAGCAGAGCTACGGGACAGCCTTGGGAAGTAATTCCCAATAAATCACCCGCCTCCTCTCTGGTGACCGCTGCTCCCGGGGATCGACCCGAGACATTCCATGAGCGCCCCCCCTTTCGCTGCAGCCAGGAACCTCCTGGACGTCACCGTACCAGCAGCGGGTCCTACGTGCTGTCCTCTAGGCCCGAGTGAACAGTGCTGACCAGTCGATCGTGTCAGCCTGAGCGCCACCGAATGCGGCCCGCCAACCCAAGAATGCTGCTCCCGGGCCCCACATGTCACCTATTACCTCCCTGCGTGGAGTTGACTATAGAATTATTTCTGTAAATTAATAACTCTTACTGTACCCGGGGGTTACGGATCTCGGTCGAGAAGTCTTCCCCACGGCCCGAGCGTGGAGGTACACTAGCCTCCCACCTTTTGTCATTTACTTAGCTAGTATACATGCTAGATGTCACTGCTTGCACATTAGTTTATTTCCCTAGCTAGCTCGTACTTAATCACCGTCGTGAGTTGTGAGTGCGAGACCCGTCCCGCGGCTCAATCCGAGCGCGAGAGTGAGCCGACCACCCCAGACTCAAAGCCGGTTACTCAACCGTGCCGATCAACACGTTTCCCTTGCTGGGGATGACTGTTAGCGAGTACTTCTGTTTGGGGCACAATCGCCTCTTCAGGAACCCAGTTAGGTGTCGAGTCTTGCATGTCATTGCTGGTCGCATCAACCCAAGAGTCGCGTCTTCACTTAGAGTTCCAGTTTCAAGTCGAGCCTCGTAGTCGTCCCGCATCACTTTAGGATTAAACAAATAAAAGAAAAGGCCTCTCCCCGTTCAAGGATTTGAAAGTCAACATTTTCTACTTCGAGGGGTTCAGTCGACAGGAGGTAGGTGGTCGGTCGACCGAACTATAAAAGATTGTAAAAAAATTAAAAAAAGGCATGAATCCGCATCTATTTTTTTATTGTAAGATCTTTTGTCTCCTAATTCTTGTTTCCTTGGATTAGAGCAATAATGAACCCTTGTGAGAAGATGAGACTTAGAAGACAATAAATCTTGCAGAGACGAGAAAATGATCTCTCGATCTCCGATCCGTATCACACTTATAATATTTATTTGTTGGGAAAGATCGTTCGGCCACTTGTGGAAACTTGCAACTACCAGAGAAACGACGTCAGAAGGAGTCCTGAGCGTTATCTCAGGAGACAACTCTCCGATGCTTAAGTCAGGACGTTGGAGAGCGAGAATCTAAGGAGGATAGAGTAGAAGGGAGATGGTGAGAGTCGATTGATCAAGCATGGAGTGCGAGTCGATCTTCCAGAGGAGTGCTCGCCACGCCCAGCGGGTGCTTGGAGAGTGCTCGCTGGACTTTTGGAGTGCTCAGATGCAGACCGGAGCTCTCTCGTTAATGTCCCTCTCTATCCGTAGAAGCCTATAGCTGTTAGCTCAGTTCACGAGTCTATCTCTATCTCGATGTGTGTGTATCTGTGTATATGTCTCCATGTCTATCCAGTCGAGGATCCATTTATAGGGGTTGTCCTGGCGGTGAAGGCGTGCCTATCCCTTAGCAGGGAAGGGCGTGAGTCGTAGGATAATGTCTCTCCGCGATCGTGGGGAGTTTTTCGTTGAGCATCTGTTTCTCTAGAGTCAGGCGATCTTTAGGCGAGTCACACGGCCTCCGTGAGGCGTGCTCGTCGTTATTGGCGTTGAGGCCGATGATGATGGGAGTAACATTCGGTCTCCAGAGGGTCATTTATCGCACGATATGCCCGAATTGATGCCCTTCGTGGGCTGGCGAGTCCGATGGCTGGCTCTATTGAGTCGTCTGTTGTTGGCCGTGATCGTCGGGGGGTCCATCACGTGTGTTACGGACTTTGGGCCGATGCGGGTATGACGTCAATGGGCCGCTCATGGGCCATGCCGATTTTATCCTCCTCGAATCTCTTAGTAAAAAAAAATTATAAAAAAAGCATGAATCCACATATAATTTTTTAGGTTTTTTTGCATGGAAGCTATTGTTAAATTAGAATTTACAAAAAAATCATCCTTAAAAATTCATTAGCATATATATCATTACGTTAATTGAAATAGTGCATAAATGCCATTTAAGATGATTTTTTTGCAAATGTTTGGTGATTTCACTTTTTAATAAATTTTTAGTCGATTTAAATAGATATGATGAAATGGCAACTTAGAAACTCAGATCTATTTTAGAAAAGATTGATTATGGTAGATCTGAAAGATCAAACATGGAAGAAGATACATGAATGATTACACAGAATGGGGGTAGAAGAAATGGACCAAACCACACAATCCAAATCACAAGGCATAGGGATTTTTAAGGTGGTTCGGGACCACTATGGGCTCCCTACGTCTACCGCTGACCAAAATCTGGTGAGGCTTCACTACTGAAAATTTAGCACGGGGATAAATCTCCAACATGGAACCAAGCTCCAACAACACGCAGGTCGATGCCTGCACACACATGGGGAACAACCTACCCACGAGGAGAACTCCTCTCACGCTGTCAACACAGCAACAACAGGGACGAACCCCAAACACTTTGGATCCTAAATCCAGTAACACACACACACACACACACACACACACACACACACACTGTGGATCTGAAATCCACCAGCTCACACGTACAAATTATGGATCTGAAAAGATCCCCACACACAAACACACAGATCTGGATAGATCTACACACACACGCCGATCTGAAGAGATCCAGGCACACACGGATCTGAAGAGATCCCCACACACTTGATGTTCACAGATTTGGAAAGAAATACACACTTGAAGCTCAAAACAAATTTCATGAAGAGATGAAATGAAAAGTTCAGATCTAGGTTCCCCCTTGATGAAAGATGTAGATCTTGAGGCAAGGTTTGCTTCTCCACTTGATTTCTACTTGATTGGCTATAAATGATCTTGAAAAGCTTGATCTTTGATAAAGGATTACTGGACGGAGTACTGTTCACACAAGTGTTGCAACAGCCTTCTTTCTCCCTTGATATTCTCCTTTGAATCCTCTTGGATCATTAGAGTTTCTTGGCCCAAAAATGTGTCTTTATAACACTTGAGTTGGTCAAGGGACATGCCAGGCATAGATCCACATTTTGTGGCAGATTAGGAGGCTTTGGGACTCAAAAGTCCAAATGAAATTGTTGCCCATGATGGAGAAAACAAAAGTCAACATTTGCTACTTTGAAGGGTTCGGTCGATTGAAATGTCCGATCGGTCGACCAAACTCTGAAACTTCGTGAAACTTTTGGCGCTGGTAAATTCGGTCAACCGAACTGCCTCCATCGGTTGATTGAACTCTGAGAAATTACATTTTTGTCAGTATTGCCTATCCTGGTATCTGTGTCTTATGGTTTGCTCTGATTATTCATGACTGTAACACTGTCGCATTCTGAACTACACGTTTCGCTGCTATCAGTTCGGGGCGTGACAAGGATAAGGAACCAACGGAAAGGATTTTACACCTTATTCGAACAAGAAAGGAAACAATTGATGCATTTCATCCTCACGTTCCCATGTAGCTTCATTCCCTGAGCAATGATGCCATACAATCTTAACCAGAGGGATTACCTTATTTCTCAATTGCTGCTCATGACGATCTTCAATTCTAACTGGGTACTCTGGTGTAGATAAATTTGTAGTCACTTCAGACCAAACTGAATCACCTAGAATGTGAGACGCATCAGGAACATATTTCCTCAGCTGAGACACATGAAATACATCGTGGATCGCTTGCATTGCCGCTGGCAACTAAATACAATAAGCCACTTGGCCCATACATTCCAAGATAGGAAACGGACCAATATAACGTAGACTAAGCTTTCCACGCTTCCCAAACCTGAAAATGCCCTTCATCGGAGATTTCTTTACAAACACCATATCTCCAGGCTCAAACTACAAAGGTGTCGGCCCTGAGCTGCCAACATTCTACCGAATCAGACGAACCACATCAACATACTGCTGAATTATATCAGGCCCTAACGTGCTAGCTTTGAATCCACTGAGGGATCATGCTGCGCCACGCTCAATCCGTCGCCCCATCACCTGTCTCAATCACTCCATCGCGTCCATGCCTTGGCCAGCTCGCCAACGGTGTGCACCCCATGCTGAATGGACCAGAGGGAAGAGAGAATGAGAGAGAGAAAGAGAAGGTGAGAATGAGGGAGGAAAGAGGGCGAAGGAAGGTAAATAGAAGAGAATTCAAAGGAGTATGACAAGAACACCCATATAAAGCCTCATACGGTGCTATACCGATGCTGGAGTGACTCCACGAACCCTGTCAATCTAGGCAACACGATCTCAGTATATATTCGAATGTCTGAATAGTTTTATCTAACTGACTATCTAACTGCAGATGATATGCTGAACTGAAAGTTAACTCTGTGCCCAACGCTTTTTGGAAACTGCGCCCGAAGCCAGAAGTAACCGTGGGTCACGATCTAATAGAAGTGAAATAGGAATTCCATGCAATGGCACAATCTTGTCAACATAAAGCTCGGCCAGTTTTTGAACACTCCATCCACAGAAAAATCATTTTCCACCTGGTCAAAAATTATTTTCAAGAAGATCCCTTTCTGTCCTGAGAGTCTATAATCAGATCCATAGGAAAACACATATTTTGCAGAGCCTCTCATTTCCAATCCCCTTCTTTTCTGGCTTTGAAAAACATATATGTTGTAGATCTGTGAGTCCTCTTTCCAACGGCACCATCCATGCCTTAATCTGATATCGGATTTGAGCGCAATAATTCTTGCCGCCGAGGTGCGCAACTCTGTTCCCTGTATAGGTCAGAAAGAGCAGTCTGTGGAAAATTCTTGCAAAAATAGCAAAACTCAATTTTAGCGACTGTCGCTCCTAGGAATCGATCAGGGACGTCCTACCAACGTCTCAGCCAAGCGGCGCCTTCAAAAGATCTCAGGAGGATGACATCCCTTTGGAAGTCGTTGCTTGCTGTCCTGTAACTCAGGATCGAGTCGACGCTGCACCGAGTCAGTGCAGTACCGAGTCAGACCAATAGCCCGGTTCCACCTTGAAAGCCCCTCCAGATTGTCGCCCGTCAACCCAAGAGCGGTCCTCCTAGGCTCACTTGTATCCCTTTATCTCCCTGCGTGGAGTGGGCAACAATTTCACTGCTGTAATTATTATAATATTTTTACCGGGAGTTATCGTACTTGGCCGGGGTCATCTTCCCCAAGCCCGAAGCGTGGAGGTAAACTCACCACCCTCCTCGTAGGCCTACTTTAGTCGTATACATGCTTGTATGCTGCTGCTAGTGATAGGATATTAGCTCGCCAAATACTTTAATCATCGCTGCGAGAGAGAGAGAGAGAGAGAGAGAGCGAAACCCGTTCGGTGACCCGATCTGGGAATGAGAGAGAGTTGACTACCCGACTCATAGCCGATTTCTCAACCGCGCACGCTTCCCTCGCTAGGGACGTCCGTGAGCTAGAGTCCCAGGTTCACTGTTCGTCCTGCATCACTTGGTCAACACACTGCATGGCCTCGAATATTCGGTTCATTTCATCAATTCAGTTCTCAGCTTCGTTTGGATTTGAAGAACCATAGAATCGTGGAGGGTTTAGACTCCGAAAGTTGCTATGTAGATCTCCATCGCCCACCCTAGCACCGGCTTGGGCCATAGTCTATAATGCTTGAGTGAGACCTGTAACGATTTGCTGCATATCATCCCAGTACACACGATGAGCCATTGATAAAATAATGTACTTGAGAGGAACCTATTTTCTTCCTAATTTGGCTAAGAAAGAAAAGGACAATTAACTGGGAGGATACGTGGAAGCTTGCGAGCATGTCGGACTTAAGGAATTCCCCCGTGCTATCGCTTTGTGCTCTCATGCCCACGTGTCTGCTTCTCGAACTGGTACGACACCCGAACCACGTCGTAGGATCGTAAATAGGACAAATTGGGATAGAGTGAGTTCATGGGACCACCAGGCTGGAGGGAGGGTGCAGCCCCCAAGGAGGTTCACCCTCCCTGGGGCGCGCGGCCGCCCCTCGGGTGAACTGGCCCTGGGGGAGGTCGTAACCCTGGGGGATGGGCCCCGGGGGTCTTCTTGCATCATTTGGGGTTGTCCTTTGACGGACTTTGGACCCTGGGAACCTGGAATGGGCCCGTGGGGGCTGCCGTTCTTTGAGTTGTCGTAGCCACCCACAAGGTGTTCGGGTAAATGCCCGACACACCCCCAGATCGCCAAACGACTTGAGTAGGTGGCCGAGGGGCCACATGTCGGCCCTTGGGTTGACAATGGCAGCCTGCGAGAGCTAAGGGGAGGCACTTCGTGACTGTGAGCCATGTGTCGGGTTGTGTGTCGCATTGTACGGTGGGTTGGCTAGGTAGCCTCGAGTTGGCCCGAGTGCTAAGGTTAAATGGTTTATTGCCATATGTCTGAGTGTTAGGGTCGACCCTGACTTGTCGGGGGGTTGTTGTAGGACCCAGTTAAGGTGCTGGAACCATGGGTCGGCCTGTGGTTTGGTGTAGAAGGGCTGGAACATACGCGCCCACGAGGTGTTCGATGGAATGCCAAACACACCCGTGTCAGCCGTATATGTGTGCGGCGGGCCTCCAAAGCCTATGGTTGACTTAGTTAGGTCTCCCTTTGACCATGGAGGGTTGGCAGATGTGTCTCTGGGTGGGCCCTGGGCCCATTTTGCTGAGTGCCACGTGGCGTGGCTCACCGTCGGGGCGCCCTGGGTTGGCCCGGGCGACGATGCAGGATACGGGCAAGGCCCGTATGTGAGTGGTCGGAGTTGATCCCAGACGGTTGCTGGTGTCGCCGCGTGTCACCATGAGCTGGTCAGGGCCCTTATAGGGACCCACGGGGCTGTAGGGAGGGCCAGATGGCCCATGCCTGGAAGGTGCTCGGTAAAATACCTGAACCCTTATTTCTTGTGATTTTGTCGAGAAATAGTCTGGGTACAACAAATGCCCCCCACAAATCATGCGTCGGAGGCGGAGACGAGGGCGTACATCCCATGAGACTCCTATTCTGGGCTATTGTAGTTCTATTTTGACACTTCATATGCCTTTATTTTTGCTGTGCTTGGTGATTTGCTAGTGTTTTGACCCTTTTTCCATGCCTTGTCTTGCCGCTATGGTGCGCTTTGGCAGAGATGGACAGGTCCCAAGGCGGATGACCCGAGAGGAGGATCATTGCGGAGGACAGATCGACAGCTCCCTCCTCTGGGCCCGCCAGTGGTTACCGTGGCTAGCACAGAGCAGCTGGATAGTGGACATACAGTAGTGGCTAGGGGTCCCCTTGGCGAGAGAGCCGCTGGAGTTGGGACCGTGGAGGTGGCTAGGATTCAGGACACCGACGACATGTACACCTATGACAGGAGCGGAGGGTATCCATAGGAGTTCCCCCTAGATCGGCACCTGTTCGAGTTTCTCCAGAGCTATGTTCTGTCTGGCATGAAGGAGGATGACTCACCGATTCCGGGAGCCCGTCGTCGACTTGAGCGGGCCATCTTGATCGGTAGGGATAGCCTACATGGCATAGCCTTCTACAGCTACCCTAGGGTTTGCCCGTGATTGAGGGTTCATCAGGGGCCCCGTTTGGTTCTTCAGGCAGTGGCAGCACGGCCATGGAGACCGACGAGAGCTCAGGCTCGAGCTCTTCTTCCTCTGAGGCTTCTTCCGCCGGAGATGCTGAGATGAAGACAGCATTGGAAGGTACATGTAGCTCCTTCATTCCCCTTCATTGGCTTTAACTCAGGGTTTATGGTAGAGCTGACATTTTGTGCTATGTCTAGGGTTGGAGACCGAGGAGGAGCGTGCGTCGACTCCCATCGAGGCGGAACTGGGAGAGCCTTCTACCTCTCCGATGATTACTGGGGACACCCGAATGTCAGAGGAGCCTCTACCCTCTCCGACACTAGCAGGAGACGCTGTTGAGGTGGGGGATAGACTGCCCTCACCGACCCCAAGCGAGGGTGTTACAGGCACGGTGGGGGCCATAGCAGGTGAGAGCCAGGACATTTCTCAGGTTTTTCACCTTGTCTTGTCATAAGGAAGTCATGAGCATTGCTGACCCACTTTGTGTTTGGTGGGGTTGTACAAGTCCTTCTGGCGTGCCGGCTGAGGTGGGCCACTCCTCCCTAGAGCTGGGGATCGAGTGGCCTACATCTGTTTCGCCACCGGAGCAACTATTGGACGCCAACGTGGGTGCGGCCTTGCTCCAGCGAGCCCGAGGCTATGTAGGAGGCGATCCCCTACCTTCCCCAGAGGAGCTCCGTCGATGGTTGAGGGAGTGCACCCATGGCTATCATGGCCTTGGGTTCCTGCATGAGCTCTGGATGTCGGGCCTAGCCAGCATCTGGGCAGAGTACCTGCGGCTTCTAGAGGCACAGGAGCAGAGGGCTCAGCGGCTAGCAGCCGTTCGAGAGCTGGAGGAGCAGCGGGCTCGGCTTGCACTGGCAGCCACCGAGCAGGAGAGGTGTACTGACGCGACCATGCTGCTTGCTCGGGATCACGTCGCACGACTGAGGGAGGCAGAGAGCAGAGCCGAGGTCCTGGAGAAGGCAATGGCTGAGCAGCAACGAGATGTGGAACTCGCTAGGGTCGAGTGGCGGACTGTCGAGACGGGGGCCGAGGCGAGCGTGCAGCTTGCGTCGACCTTGAAGGCAGAGCTAGCTGCCACAGAGTCCCGCTTAGCGGAGCGAGAGGGGAGCGAGGCTGGGCTATGATTGTATCACTTCCCCCCTTTTTGTTATCCATATTGTACTTTTTTGTAACCCCAAGGGCATGTCTTGGGCTCCCTTTTTATAGAGAGTATTGATGATAAATTCTGGATTTTGATATCGTTATTTGCTGGGTTGTTTCACCTCTTGTTCCATGGAACCGTGTCGAATGTAGGGACTGGTGACCACTTACTGTTAGTCTGCTTGATTCTCCCCTACCACGTGTTTGTATAGGGTGTAACAGGCCAGGTTTTACCCATTTTGCGGGCATTGAAGTGGAGAACTGGGCTTGAGGATAGTGTGACTGGATTTTAGGGACTGGGAACTAGGGACTGGGTACTGGAAAGAGACCAAGTGCTGGGGGCTAGTCTCTAGGAGTGAAAAGCCCATGTTGTATGGGGTTAGCGTAGGTTTACCGGGATGTGGCGGCCTACGAGGTCAAATCTGAGGGTTGGTTCTGGGATGCATCAGTTATAGGCTGACGCATGGGGTGTTAATTACGTTTATACTTTCCCAATGATATAAAAATAAATAAAAGGATATAAATATAAAAATAAATTGTGAATGCTCGACATTGATTCCCATCAGATTGCCTTCGATTCAGATGGTGTTTTCCCAGTCAATCCGGGGTTGGTGAAGAGTGTGTGTATAAATGAGAAGCTGCTTCCGATTCCAGTGAGGAGAATCATGAATTTCGGGTGATTGATTGGACCCCTATCATCAAATAGTTGTGTGGATCTGCATGCCAGGTGTGTGACAGAGATGGCCATTGGGGAACCCATTGGAAGCTTTGGTAAGGCCGTGGATGAGGACCTGGACTGTGACCTCAGTCTGGTGTTCTTGAGATCTGATGTTGTGGTGTGAGGCGTTGTCCTCAGGTTTAATTGGTTTCCCCAAGCATGAGATGCCGGTGGATATTGCTCAAAGTTGAGATGGCATTTTGACCGACCCAGAAGGGCCAGGAGTATTATCTTGGTTACGGATGAGTTTCCATAAGGTGGCTATGTGCATGGTCGAGCGAGCTAATTGAGTTGTCTTGGCACCCTAAGAATGTGTGGTTTAGTGCGCTGGTCGTCTGATGGACTTGGTGCTCGGGGCCAGATGTGTATTGTGGTGGATGTGGCTTGTGAGCTTGGCCTTGTCGTGACTCAAGAGAGTCTGGAACTCGGTGTTCTTCATGGTGCTGTTAGCTGAATTGTTGTGCCAAGGTAGGAGGTTTCCCCTAGCTCTGGGGGAGCAGTTCGTGGGGATGATGTCTGAGGCGAGTAACTATTTCACCTGAATGGTGTTGTATTCAGGTGGGCGCCCAGTGTTGGTCACTACAGGTTGGCTATTCGAGGGAATTGTAGAGTCGCTGAGTATGGATTGGATAGTTGTAAGGTGGAACAGTAGTCTCATTCGTGAAGGAATCCCCCGATGTGGGAGTGTGAGATTGAGCGCTCTGCCAGCAAGAAGGTTTTTGAGGTGTTGTGCCAAGGCTAGTGAGATGGTGGAATTCAAGGTTCGTGCGGGTGACCTTGTTGTTCTTCTTCCCTCATGAGAGGCTCAGTTGGCTGGATAGCCAAAGCAGTTGTGTCACGTCCCGAGCGCGGAAGAAAACTCGGAAGTGGTGTGACGATGTCTATAACAATCATGTCAATCAGAGCGTAGTGCATTCAACACATACAGACAGAGCGCGCAATATAGAAATAACCCAAGCTTTATTAGTGTAAACTCACCTTGGTCGATTTCCCTCTTGACACTTCGACTCCGCGCAATTCTACAAATAATCTTGCCGTCATGGCGAGGGTGGGCGGATGGAAGCTGGAAGTGCTGCCCCCCGTCCTGGCTTTAGATGGGGGCGGCGATATCATGTCATCACGGTCGGTGACACCTTGTCCTTAAAGGGTCAACATTGGCGCCCCCAAGCCCCCATATGGAGGAGGGTCATGATGAGGGGCCTCCTCTCTAGACGGCGGGGAGCTTCATTTCCTCTTTCACCTGTTTGGCCTGAGCCGTGCCCGGTCGAGAGTGTGTAGCAAGAGAGGACAATGCCACTCCTTTTATTCTCGAAGTCTCCCCTTCCTTCCCCTCCGGGCTTGGCGTATGCTCCTGCGATGAATCATCTAGCGCATGCAGTGCCTCAGATTTTCCTTCGGCTTCTTGCTCTAGGCCCGGGGGCTCTGAACGCTCACACTGGACACACTCATTGATGCATGCTGAGGGAACCTCGAGCGCCTCTTTGGGTGACATGTGGCACAGAGATACCATGTTGACTGTTCTCTTCAGACTGGGCAGCTCATGCGGGCATGGGGGATCTACCTTATGTTTTCCCAATTGGAGTTCCCCCCTCCTGATCAGGCACTCAACAACATCTTTGAACGCAAAGCAGTCTTCAATGGGGTGCCCGAGTGCTTGATGATATGGGCAGAATCAGGGGTCACCACTTCCTCGGATATCACCGGGTCTTTTCGGCTCCAACAGAGTGACCTTGTTATATTGGAAGGTCCATTCAAACAGGGTCCGAGTCTTCTCCTTCGGGAAGGAGTAGGGTTTTCTCATCCCAGCTCGTAAAGTGGGGCCTTCCCCTCTATCCTTTTACTGCTCGACTACCTCGGGGTCAACTGTGTGAACCTCTTCAGGCGAGGACCTATTACCCATTGCCATGGCCTTCTGACCGGCGACGGTAGGGGCAGAGGAGGAAAGCCTCAACTTCTACCACTATATTGATTAGCTGGTCAAAGGACTTGATTTCAATCCCGATCATCCTTTCGAGGATCTCTTGCTTCAATTTTTGTTTGCAGATCTGCACTGCATCTTCTTGGTGTAGTGGCCGCTTGCATCTCATGCTGAGGTGTCGCCATCTGTTGATATACTCCAAAGCAGTTTCACCCATCTTCTGCTTGGAGGCATATAGGTCAACCATAGTAATCTCCCTTGTTCGCCGTGACAAAGCTGAGACATTATCTCCTATCCCACCAGGTGGAGTTAATTTCAAAGTACGACCCACTCAAATTCCTCTTTAAACAACTCGTTCTGTCAGGAAGACTTGGAAAATGGGCGTTACTCCTCATGGAGTTTGACATAACCTTCGTCCCACAAAAGACAATTAAAGGACAAGGAATGGCAGAGTTTCTCGCGGCACACCCGATTCCAGCAGACTCTCCCCTCAACATTAGACTCCCTGATGAAGAAACACTCTTGCCCCAATCATGAACAGAAGACCATGTTGAAGATGCCCCGTTACAACAAGGAGAAGATGTCCTCACAATTGATATCTCATGTTGGGAGCTCTACTTTGATGGTGCCTCCCGGGTAATCAAGAAGCCTGACGGTACTACGAGCCTCACATCAGGGGCAGGTATTGTCTTTGTGACTCCTCACGGAGGGATTCTACACAATTCCTGTGCTCTTATGAAACCCTTGACAAACAATGAAGCAAAATATGAAGCATTAATTGTTGCGCTTCAATTAGCTCTTGAAATGGACATCAAATGCATTAAAATCTATGGAGACTCGCAAATTGTTATACGACAAGTCGTAGGTGACTACGATGTCCGCAAGCAGGAATTAATTCCTTACCATGCCACTGTGACGAGGTTTAAAGAGAAATTCTACCTATTTGAAATAGGTCATGTCTTCAGAAGTGAGAATTCTCAGGCAGATGCCCTGGCCAAGTTGGCATCTGCCATAAAGCTTCCGCCCGAGGGGGAATTGGACATAACCGTCAAACACAGAAAGCTAATGCCCAGTGTCTTGGACGAAGAAGCTGACCCTACAACTTCTGAGGTCAATATAATTGAAGAAGACAATCCCGTCGAAAGAGAGCAACAGGATTGGCGTCAACCAATTATTGATATCAAGAATGGTCGCCTCCCTCCAGATCGGGCTACAAGGGTGCAGCTGCTGCGAAGGGCAACGTCTTACCAGCTGATAGGAGACCAATTGTATAGGCTTGTCCATAAAAAAGACAAGTCTGTGCTCCTACATTGTCTCTCACCAAAGGAAGCCAAGAAGATTATGCACGAGGTCCACTCAGGACTCTGCGATGCCAATCAAGCAGGAGATAAGATGAAGAACATAAAACTTAAGGGCTTCTATTGGCCAACCATGTATGCGGATTGCAATTAATACGCCCGCACATGCCATCCCTAGACTCCTCTATCACAATGGCCTTAGTGTGCCATGCGGGGGTTAACGACCTAAGAATTTCCCTTACTATATCCCCTTCTGAAACCTGTATCCCAAGCCCTTTAAGATTGTAAGTGATCAGCGACAGCCTAGCATACATTTTTGTAATAGTTTCCTCAGATTTCATCCTAAACATTCATACTCAGAGGTGAGCATATTTACCTTGGTGGCCTTGACTTGGATGTACCTTCGTAGATGAGCTCTAGTTCATCCCATATTTTCTTAGCAGTCTGACAGGCAGAGATTCTGGCATACTCTTCTGGATGTACAGCACACTAAATTATGTTTCGAGCCAACCAGTTAACTGTCGAAAGCCTGATGTAGTCCTTTGTCCACGCATCTTCATTTGGTGGGAGGTCGTATGGTCCCGTGGTGATCACTTTCCAAAGTTCGTGGCTCTACGCTCTCAGGAACACTTCCATCCTATTTTTCCAATAAATGTAATTAATACCATCACAGAAAGGAGGACGGTTAATAGAATGTCCCTCAGCAATGAAGCTGCGAGGGGTGATAGATCCAGGTCTACCCTGGTCGTTGGACCACATGTTGGGTAACCCGCTCTGAGACAACTTGATAAATAAAGAGAATGTGATCTAGAAAGGGGGGGGATTGAATAGATCACTCAAACCTTCTCGGAAAATAAAATTTGATCGATAAGGACTGAATCTCAACAATAGTCAGTACTCAACTGGCCCTATCTGAGTCATTCCAATATAAATCAATCAGGCAATGACGCTTAAATTGATATGTGATCAAATAGTTGACGGGCCATACGTAATTTGTGAATGAATGAAGCAAACTACATGGAATGATAGAGGATTTTTTAGGTGGTTCGATTACTACCCACAATCTACGTCCACCCCTCACTACATCGAAATGAGGCTTCCTTGCTTCAAGTAAAACAAGCAGACTCAGCTTGCAAACATTCGCTGCCTAACAGCTTGAGTTCAGAGGGAGACAAATCCCTCGACACAGATCCTGCAACCTACAAAATCTGAACACTGGCCTTGCCACACACAAGTCCAGAACTGGAGGACTATCCGCCCTTCCTCTAAACTAGAGGTAAATCACGAGTGACAACCCACTAGTCACACCCTAGAGACTTAGTTTCCCTTCCTCTAACACCCAGAGGGAAATCAGAGATCACTCTCCCTTCTCCTGAATCCACATGAAGGGAGACGCGGGCTTTTCTCTTCAAGACAGCAGTTGCAGCAGCAGCTTCTTTTGTAGAAGCTTCACATATATATAGAAGAACTTGGTGGAGGATTCCCTCCAAGAGAGCTGCAATGAAATTGGCTAGAATTCAAAAGCCTTCTTTGACCACTAACCTTCTTTAAGCGGTGCTTGACTTGATCCACCCGTCACAAGGGAGTAGATGGGAAGATAATTTTTCCCTCCTAAATCTTTTTTTGGCTTGAGGTAGATGTTCTACAGGAAGTTGACTTGAGCTGGCATGGCTTCTCAGCCCAGTCCAAGGATAGGATGGTGGTAGGCAGAGAGTAGACCTTTTCGAAATCTTGTGGCAAAGGGACGAGGCTTTGTCCAGTGTGTAGTGAAGCACATACCACCTGACCAGTCCTTCCACAGGACATAAAAGATCATCTTCTAGCAGGTAAGACTTTCATAGTTTTAGTCCCTGGCAAGTCTTCTTCCAAAAGGATGCTCTGTAATGGCATAATGGGATGGTAGGACCTCTGACCTAGGAGACTCCCTCCAGACTTCAAAAAGTATGTTTTGGAGGTTTTCGTAGGAGTTCTTTATTCTCTAGATGGCCTTTGAAAATTGTGCAGGTTAAACAGATAAGGCTTGGAAAGCTTCTGGTGCATCGACGCAACAGTGACCCTGTGCCGACACAGCTTCATGTATCCTTGAGTTAGCTGGCAAGCTTGAGCTTCATGGCATCGACGTAGTACTGAAGATGCGTCGATGCATCCTTTGAGAAGCTCGTTTACAAGGGCTTCTGGAAACGCCATTGCGTCGACACCTTGAGAGGACTAAGTCGACGCAACCTTTGTTGAAACTGCCTTATGGGCCATTTGTCACAGGAAACACCTATTTGTCACCTTTAGTTGTTTATTTGTCACCTGTAAGAGCGATTGTTACAACTAAAGGCTATTTGTCACCAGTCATCATCTATTTGTCACCACTAGCCACTAGAGGCTGTCGTCTTTCTCTTCAAGACTCGAACAGTCGACCCTCCGCGATCGATCTCGGGACTCTCATGATAACTCGGAAGAACGGTGAGCTAGAAGGGGAGGGGTTGAATAGGTCACCGATTTAAAAATTCTTGCGGGTGCAACCATGCACTCGCCGAAAACTAAACTGGGAAGATAAGGAGCGGATCTAATTAGCAGTCGATCGAGCAATTGATGCTCACAGTGCCTCTTTCCTTATTTATTTATTTTTTATATCACTGGAAGGACAAAGGGAATTTGAACTTTCGTTGAGCGTTGACTATAAAGAGGATATGGGGTAATGGATATAGATATATACGTGTATAGATAATTACTGACCTTGAAGGGTGTGAAACTTCAGAGGCACAAATATCAATGGTTTCTGCCCAAGAAATGTATGGATATTTGTGGTTTCTAACCTTTAAGGGTATGAAACCAATGGGCATGGGTATGAATGGTTTCTGAACTTTAAGGGTATGGAACCAAAGGGTACAAATATTTATGGTTTCTGACTGGTATGAAACCAAAGGTTTAAGTATCGATGGTTTCTGACCTGGAAGGGTATAGAACCAGAGGTATAAGTATCAATGGCTTCAGACCTTGGACGGTAGAGAACCAGAGGGATGACTGTATGCGGTTTCTGACCTTGGGGGATATGGAACCAGAGGTATAAATATATGTGGTTTCTGACCTTGGAAGGTATGGCACCAAAGGTACGAGTGTACGGGGTTTCTGACCTTGAAAGGTATGGAATCTGAGGATATATGTATATAGGTGGTTTCTAACCATGGAAGGCATAGAACCAGAGGCATGACCATAGGCAGTTTCTGACCTTGGAGAGTATGGAATCTGAGGCTCAAGAGATAGCTCCCACTATGTAACACTTTGTCCTATTGTGGGTTTAAAAGGTGACTCCCATAGCGTAGCACTTTGCCCTACATGACACTTAGTTCCCACACTTCCGCCTGGGGTATAGCTCTAATACCATTCTGTCACGCCCTGTACTCCATATCGTCCAGGAATTGTCCGCTTTGGCTTACCGGCCTAACGATTTTGTCCCTTTCTAAGGGTGATCCGCTCTAGAATGGAGGACTTCCCGGGAGGTCACCCATCCTAGTACTACTCCCCATTAAGCGCGCTTAATTTTGGAGTTCTTTTCAAGAACTGAGCCGATACTTCAAAAGGCGTCTCGATAATATAGAGTACAACTTAGCTATATTTGAGGGTGTTACAAAAGGTGCATATATATAAGTGGTTTCTGACTTAGAAGATATAGAACTAAATGAAATATGTCTATAATGGGCAAAGGGGCAAGGATGGCGGTGTCGGTTTCAGACTCGGTTTCGGTGGGGTCTGAAACCGAAATGACTCAGTTCTGGTTTCGGTTTCGACCGGCATTTGGGTTTCGGACTCGGCCATGCATCAACCTGCTTCAACCGACAGGGGGGAGCCGACGTGTTATTTCTCCAAGGAAGACATAGAGGCTTCTCTTGTTCCTTTTATGTTTTCGATTGTTGCTAAAACAGCTTTTGGCCGGCCAGCTTTTCCTATTATCAGAACTCATCTGGGCCATCGGTGTGGTTTGAAAGACTCTTTCGTTATTAATGCACTGGACAATTCTCATCTGTTACTTTGTTTCAAGGCGCAGGATGACTATCTTCACGTCCTTTCATGTGAAGCTATTTACGTTCAAGGCAAGCTCTTTAGGTTTTTCAAATGGACTCCGCTGTTCAGGCCTGATGAGGAGCCATTGGTTTCACCTCTTTGGATTGAGTTTTCCAATCCTCCTGTCAACCTTTATCATAAAAAATTCTTGATGTCTATTGCTGCTAGTATTGGTCCTATTCTACAAGTTGCTCATGCATCCAAATGCATGGTTAATACCAAGGCGGCTTGGGTTTGTATTGAGTTGGAGCTCCTTAGTAGCAGGCCGGATTGCCTCTGGATTGGCATGGGACTTGACTACGGTGGGTTTTGGCAAGCGATTGATTACATCAACGTTCCTTCCTATTGTCTGTCTTGCAGGAAGTTGGGACATTCACAGGAGGTTTGCAAATCTAAGAACAAGTCAGATTTGGAGAAAGCTGTGGAAAAGCCTGACAGGAGTCATCCATATGCCTCTAAAACTAAGGAGTTGGAATCCACCCCTGCGTGGGTTCCTACTGGTCACGTGACTTAGGGAGAGTTTCCTATCGATAGTAATCATCCTCCACCTCCAAGAAAGGAGTCTCTGAACTGCATGGCGTTGGTTTCAGGACCTATTAGCGGGGTGCAAGACACCATGAAGGGGCAGGATACTTGTTTAGCTGGGGCTTCGACACCCACACCGTTGATGGTTGCTGATAACGATCATCCTTTGGCTATCAAACCTGCAGCTCTCGAAGCTTTTGTTGAGTTAGAGAAGTTGGTTCAGGTGGGTAGTGTTGTTGTTTCGGAAGCTACATCCTTGTGCCTTGGTTTGGCTGGTAAACCAGTATTAGGCTTGTCGACGTTGCATGGGGAAGGCTCAGAAAGAGTTAGGGCTGAGGGTATGGATACTACTAGCCTTGCGGCAAAAGACAATGTTCTGATGCCTCTTGTTAAACTAAATTAGGCTGGTTCTCTTAAATCTAGAACAAAAGGCCAACGGCTATAACTTGGTTCATGTTAGCATGTTTTAACTTTATTTTCATGTATATTAATTTCATGTCCAAAACTTATATAGTCTTCTATTAAATTATTTTCTCATGCTTATGATGATTGTTCTATCGATGATCGCTGCTTCACGCACTTCACTCTCATCTACTGTCTTTCTGGTTAAGTACATAATGCATATCCCAGTATGTGACTATTAGTTACACTTGCACATTATAGGAACACCTCTTGGACTTGTGAATCTCTCTGTCAGATATTCCTTCTGTCAGATTAGGGGATCATGTTTCAAGCTGTAAGTCTCTGTGAGCCAGGGATTCCCACTACGACACCGAGCTGGTTGTACCCTTAAAACTTATTTGTCTAGAAAGCACTCAAGTTACCAACATTTTTCTATGTCCTGGCTAGTAGCGGCCCTCAGGAGACCGCCACTGTCAAGTAGCGGCCGTCCTGTGACCGTTTTCTACTAGACTTCACTATTGCATCGACTCTTTCCTCTTTCTAGCATCAACTCTGTCTAGTTGCAGCCATCCCGTGATCGCCATCTTCTGTGACCGCTATTTCAAGAAACGTTCCTGGCATGACCGTTTCCTGTCTCAAGTGTTCTTAACCCAGGGTTTGACCCAAGGGTTGACTTTCTTATGTTCCTAGATGGTCTATGGATTATCTAGAATCTAACACCTTGTTCAATAAATTATTAATAGATTATGAAAGTTAATGAATGTACCGTTATGCTATCGAATTTCTTCCGTGGCATGACCTTGTCCTTAACTGATTCCTTGAATTCTCATGTTTCATATTTGGTGCATTCTTACCTTGAAAATTGCTATCATGGAACGTGTTATTGAACTTTACGTTATTGAACTTATCTCATGGAAGTAGCTTAATTTATAACTTAAAGATGTAAGAGCAGGCACAGATAGTGTCCAAGGGCTCAATGGTAGCCCCCTCAATAGATAGTCAGAAACATACTATAAACCATGGGGTATGATGAACACTAGCGTCGCATTGTGCCGGGAGTACTTTTTTTATAAACGGGTGAAAATCCACGAGGCTATCTTATGAAATTACATGCTTGCTAGTACATTCTTGTTACATGAGTTTGTAGTGCATAAAAGTACATTCTCGTTCTGATGTGAAACCACCTTGGGGGTGATAGTCACAAGATCGAATGACCCTCGGACCTAGCAAGCAAACAATGAGCGGACAGTTTGTTCATCGACATTGGTTAAATGTCGAAGCAAAAATTGTTATTTCATTAACGAGGACGAAAGGTCCAAGTTAAGGGAATGGTTGATCGATCTTGTCGATGATGACAAGGGTCAAACATAAGTTGTAGAGAGAGAAAGGATCTCTGGTGTGACTTGTGGTGATCGTCCTTTTCAGAGTTTCATTAGGATGAGGGTGAAGAGGAACTTTAAGTTACCACATTACTGACTTAAGCACCCTTTCGAGTTTTCACCGAAGCCAACCCCCGCTTGCTTTTACCCACACACCTTTTCAGGTTTTCACATGATGGGATACCCGATTTTGTCTGTAGCGCCCTTGCGGGTTTTCACCGCAGTCGGGTTATAGCCATTCTTGCCCTCGTCCTAATATAGGAATAAGGCCGGTGGGGCACCTCTATTTTAAGTCCCATTTTCTTTTCTCATTTTTTTTAAACATATGATGGCCGAATGTTGATAGGCCAAAATATGATATTTGACCCTTGGTGACGGTAGATAGCTACTGGCTGAGGCACAGGGCCCTGCGCCGGTAAAGCAGTCTATTTGTTGGCAAAGGGATAATGCCAACGCAAAAGAGGAGCTTTAGCAAATTCAGACGTAAAGCCCGTAACGGCAATATTGTTGACGGATTGGCTTGGACACGAAGTCTTTTACCGAAAAAAGATTTATTCGTTAGCAAGAAGGTAATGCTAACGCAAAGGATGAATTTTCGACAATTCGAACGTAAGGTCCGTAATGATGATATTGCATGATAATCGGCTAGGACACGAAGTCTTGCACCGAAGAGGGGTTCATTCATCAGCAAGAAAATAATGCTAACGCAAAGGATGGACTTTCGCCGATTTGGACGTAAGGTCCATCGGGGATGTTACATTTTTGAGAGCTCGACCAGGGTAGAGTGCCACTAAAGCAAGGTGTATTTCGGTCATTCTGGGAATGCTGGTTGAGCTATGTGGTACAGCTTCATATGCTTTCCATTAAGGGGAGAGAACTGGACGACTCCTTTGTGGTCTACAAGGATGTAGGCACCCCCTTCATATACTCGACAGATGACATATGGTCCGACCCAATTTTCAACCAACTTTTCTTTGGGGTTGGAGGCCATCACATCTCTTCTTTTGGCCATTACTTGGTCTCCTTTCTTGAATTCTCGTCCCTTGACCAGCTTGTCGAAAGCATGGGCTCCTCTCTCTGGTTTGTTTAAGATCTAACTTTCTTTCGATCAACTGACTTAATTGGAATTTGGGAAGTGTTTGCAAGTCTTCTTCAATGGGGAGGGTTTGATTCCAAGCATCTTCGATTACTTTGATTTGATCCTCAAATGTGAAACTTTTGTCTGAACCGATGCAATCACTCTGCTCTCTTCGTCCGATTATTCCACAGGTCTGAAGTCTGAACATCTCAACTATTTCCTCTGTAAAACCTCCCTCAAAAGCAAGAGTCCCCGTCCTATTCAGCAGCAATCGTGTGTGGGTGAGATCCTGCTACTGTTTGTTCATACTTGCAGACCCGACATGAGGACCCAAATTCGTCTCATTTTGTGGTCAGCAAATCAGGTCAAACGACGGCCATATGAAATGGATTAATCCGGTATAGTTCCATCTGAAGTCTGAACTAGTCAGATAATTAGTCAGTTTGGAGGCATCGAACGTACGGAGCCCCACATGTCTCCAGCAGCTTCAGTCTGAACACTGACGACATTTGTGGTGGGGCATTCCCCTTCTTTTATTCTTCTGATAGTACCGACAATTGCGGCGGAAGAACGGCGGCCGGCAGCAAGCGCTGGTTTGTGCCGCGACGGAGGCTCGGTCACCGGGCACGTACCAGGGCTAACAGCACCCCTCGTGAGGGAGTGGGCGTTCACCGTGGACGGCGGCCCACGGTTTTTCTGGGAGGGGGGCAGAGAAGCTTCAAATGGAGGATGATGGAGGTGGTGGTGGGTTAAACTCTGACCGCCAGTCCGCTGCTGTTCAAGCTGCCCATGCAGGGCTTCTTACTTCAGTCTTCAGCAGCCAACATATATGAGAAGAATGGGAAGTCCATATATCTTTCACCACTCAGCTTTAAACGTGACTTCATCTTCAGTGCATTGTTTCGTTCATTTAAGTGGTCTATGCCCTTGTAATGAGATGGTTATCATCCCAAAATGACTAGTCACTTGAGAGGCCCATATCACATTATTATTATTAGGCCCTCTTCCCTCAACTAATATCTAATATGACACTAAATGAGTGTTCTCACACAACAGATCTCCGTTCATAAGGCACTGCCCCTGTTGCCTGCTCTAGGGACAATGAGGCACCTTTTGGGCCCCACAGGTTGCTACCTCCTAGACGTTGTTTATGTATATTTTCTTGTGAACGTGGATCGAACGGGCTTAGACACCAATTTGTGATGGATTGATGAGAGAGTGAGAGTGAGAGAGGGGGGGTTGGTTATAAATAAAAAGAAAATTAGAATATTTTCTAATTTTCTAAAAATCCATAAAACATGTTGAAAATGCACCAATTCAAAAAATATGCAAAAATAGTCGAAATGATCATCGCGAAGAGTACTTCGCTGTTGTATCATCCGCGAGTCGATGAATTGAGAAATAAACTCACCGTAGAGTTCCATAGATTATACAAGAGAAAAATCCACACAGAAAGTAAAACTCAACTCAGGAGTTACAAAAGCAAATCGGAACTCTTCCAAAAGGATCCAAACAACCTAATAAAGATCCGCCAAGACCCAATAAAGATCCGACAAAGATCCAAGGTGTTACATCTTGGCCTTCAAGACATGGTCAGAGAATGGGGATTGCTCCTCGTCCTGCACAATAGCGGTCCTCTGTAGAGCGCGGAGGGTGCGCTCTTGTTCTGTGAAACGTCTCTGGAAGTCTCACAACTGGAGGGACAACTCCGGTTGTCATTGAGCCGAGGGGCTGTCGTGGCGCTCCTGCATTCCTCGGTGCCCCTCGGGGGCCTCGGTCTCTGGGAATGGCTAATGGGCTCTAGACTTCTCCCTCCTCAGGGTGGAGGAGGCTTCTTGCTCCGAGGGTCGGGCGTGCGATGGTTCTCCTGACTGGTTGCAAATGAGCAGCCACCCCCGGAGGGTAAAACATCCCCCGGCAGTTTGTAGGGAGGCATCCCCATGGGGGGGGGCTCTCCCGAGGGAGTTGCAACTTCTCTTCCCTTGCCGCCTAGGTCCTCATCAGATCTATGAGACTGTCTAAACTGGCGTTGAGGGTTTCAAGAGCATCCACACTCCCAGCAGGAGGTTGCCCTTCCACCACGGGTAGCGATAGTCTGGCGGCTGGGTCTCAGGCGTGAGAGGGGGTATCCCCTATCAGATCAGAAGACGCGCATTCTTCCTTTGGCATGGCCTTTCCCTTATCACCGCCGGTCCTCCTACTAGGTCTTCTTCGCACCATGTTGGCTCTTTGCTCGTTTCCCACAGACGACGCCAGATGAGGAGGGGTTATCTCGCGTCGCTCCTGAGTTGATGTTAATGACCACGATTGTAAGAACTGCAAGAAGGGAAATGGAATAGGGGTGCCCAGGGGTGGTTCCCTGGGAAAAACTCTCTGATGCCTAAGTCAGCAAATTAGGTAGAGCTCCGGTGCTATGGAGAAAGGTAGGAGGAGGTCGGGACATGAGATCCCTCTCCACCAAGTGGTGAAGTGGCTCTTGCTCAGGATTAGAGTGGCTTAGTAGTGCTTACATTTTCGTAGGAGGGCTTCCCAGGTTTATATAGCGACTCATGGGATGTAAGAGCCCTGTGAGCTGAGGAGTTTCAAGGGAGGTTACATCCTCTTCGTGGGCTCTTTATAGCACGAGGACTCTTGATCTCCCTTATCCCCTTGATCTCCCTACTCTTAAAGGGTATGTAACGGCCACACGGATAAGCTTTCATTAGTTGATCCGAGTGTGGGGCACTAGCTCAAGGGGGCTCCCGAGCGATAGGTGCAAGGCTCAGGCGGGATATATCAGGTTCCCAAAGGGACCTTCCTAATCGATCTAACGCTCAGACTTTCAAACCCAAAGGCCGCCTAGGAAGCACTTGATCTGAGTGGGTTATTGGGCTTGAAGCTAGTGGGCCCCGGAGGGGCTGTCACTCAAAGGAGCTGGGCCTCGTTTGGTCTGGTAGGACCTCGTTGGGCTGATCTCTCCGGGCAGTAGAAATCCCCCTCTCCACTTGTCCCCCTCCTACTCCCGAGCCAAGGATTGGCTCAGTCGAGTAGCACTCTGGGGAAGATGTTGGTGGCTTGAGTTGATTGGGAATTTTCCTTGTCAGGGGCCACTTAATGCGGCTGTCCTGGTGTTTCGCCCGTAATGATGATAATTCTCGCGAATTGATGCGTAGAGTCCCTTTTCGAAGATAGGAGTGTAGCGCTGCTTCCCACTGGGGGTTTATAAGCATAGCGCACGTTGGCGTTCATTCCATCACTTAGGGTTTTTCCCTCCACCGTCTTTGCACTTGTGGGTGGCTCATGCGCCACGAGGGCAATCCAGGAGAGCAAAGTGTTGTGGCAACCTTTGCAGAGCTCGCAGAGGTTATGGCGGTGGCAATCCGCCAACTTTCACTTCCTCCTACGTCATCCAGTTCAGTGCCTTCTTCTTCTTCCTCCAGCTCTCCTGGTTACTCTATGGCAGACCAACATCCCGAGGCTGGGGGGCAGGAGGTTGACGGGGCCCCGAGGATGTTTACGGTGCCGTCGGAGCCTCTTCACAGCGACTTGACTGAGGGCCAGGTGAAGTGACTAGAGGGTCGGTATGGGTTACTGTGGCGGTACCATTTCTCTCCGTCGGGGCCTCATGAGTCTAGTTTGGACACTCACTCTAGTTTCTTTTGTTCTTTCCTCTTGGCCTGGAAGTGCGGGTTTTGCCTGCCTCTCCATCTTTTCATTGCCGAATTGCTTCAGTTCTGCCAACTGACTCCGGTCCACTTGGTCTCCAACTCCTATACCTTCATCTTCTCCTTCATCTTTCTTTGCCATTCGTGCGGGGTCGACACTTTGCTGGACCTCTTCCATGCTTTTTTTGAATTGAAGGAGCATACTCATGCAGGTAAGGGCTTCTTCTACCTTCAGGCGCAGAGGGGAAGGAGTTGTGTGACCCTCTCTGCCAAGGATTCCTCCCACAAGGGCTGGAATACCCAGTATTTCTGGGTGGGCTCAACCCTAGGCGGCGAGTCCTGGACCTCCCGATGGTGCACAACTCCCATCCGAACATTCCTCCGAAGCAAGCAGTGGCTTCCCCGGAGGTGGAGGAGAAGGCTGCCCTTCTTCAGAAGAATCGCCGATCGATCGCCGAGTTGATGACTGAGGCAAATATTGAGGAGTATCCCTCTAGGCACGTGGTGCTTCCTGGTAAGGGCTTCAGGGTCTTGTATTGCTTCCGGGTTGGGCAAGTAAACATCCTTCTCATGATCTACTTTTCTTTGTCCAGACGCGAGGCGAACGGCTAATGAGGGTGCGACACTGCTCTAGCCGGAGGTCATTATCTTGGATGAAGAGTCTATCCCCGATGAAAGCTCCTCTTATATCCGAGATAAGGGCAAGCAGATTGGCCGGGAAGGTGCTTCCGAGCGCCGTGGGACCAAGCATAAGGACTCCATGGAAAAGCTACTGCAGTCCTCGATGAGGGCAGTGGCCGCCAAGCAGAAGTAGGTGAAGAGGGCGGATGCCACCCATTCGGTCGAAGGGAGTGCTCCACTGGATCTCCCAGTCATCGAGTTAGAGGGGGCCGTCGCCATCGAAGAAGCTGTGGCTGAGGTGGCTAGGTCCCAGGTAGAGGTGACCGGTTGATGGGAATCGAGCCCATGCATCCCCATTTTATTTTTGTATTTATGTACTTTTATTTTTATTTATGTCCTTGCATATCCTGAGTACTCAACACCACACTCACTAGTGGAGAGTGATCTCGTGCCCCTCACTTTTCCTCTTGCTGCATTCCATCCACCTACGCTCTATCAGCTTTCTGACTTAAGCATCAGAGGTTTTTCCCGGGGTTTCAACCTTGGGCTCCTCTGATCCGTTTCCTGCCTTGTAGATCCATAATCGTGGTGACGACGACAAAGGCTCATCCAGGATCATGCGGCTCAGGATCCAGCGTGAGATTATCCCTCTTCATCTGGCGTTGTCCATGGGAAATGTACGAAGAGCCAAAATGGTGCGAAGAAGTTTTAGTAGGAGGAACACTGGTGACAAAGGAAAGGCACTGGTGACCGTAGAGGGGGAACATGTGCCCTCCTGCTCTTCCACGGGTCCCCTCTCTAACAATCAAGCCAATGCCTTACATCGGTTGGCCGCGGGGGGACAGCCCACCCCTAGGAACCTCGATGCTCTCCAGACCCTCAATGCCAAGTTGGATATCCTCGTTGACTTGATGAGGACCTAAGTGGCCAGGGAGGAGAGGTCGCGACTTCCTTTGGTGCGTCCCCCCCGAGTAGAAGCCTCTCAGCAAATGACTAGAGGCCGCTTCACCCTCCAAGGCGGGCGACTCATTCGCAATGGGCCAGGCGGACCCTAATAATTCCCGCCTCCAGACCAAGAGGCTTCCTCCAATTCGAGAGGGAAGAAATCTGGGTTACTCCAGCAACACTCGGAAGTGGATGCCCCCATCGAGGAGCGGCAGGGCAATTGCTGGGGACATACTCGCAGTCCCTGGCTCCATGGCAGCCAGAGTTGTCCCTCCGCCTACAAGACTTCGAGCGGCATTTTGCTGAACAAGAGTGCTCCCCTCGCACCCTACAAAAGAACTCTGCCCCGGAGGACAAGGAGCAATCCCCGTTCTCCAACCAAATCTTGAAGGCTAAAGTCTCCCCGAGAGTCTCACTACCGACCTTCAAGTCCTATGATGGCCAGGGTGACCCGGCCGACCATTATGATAGTTTTGATGCTCTGATGACCCTACACAGAGCTTCTATCACTGTCAAGTGTGGAGCCTTCGTGAGCACTTTGGTCCAAGGCACTCAAGCATGGTTCCGAGCGCTCGCTCTTGGCAGCATCCACAACTTCAGACAATTCAAGTGACTATTCAAGGAAAGCTTCGTCGGCAGCAGCCCTCCAAGGTCAATTGCGGAGTTGTTGGCCTTTTCTTTTATGAAAAACTAATGCAAACACCTAGACACTCTAGACTTAAGACACTTTTTTAATCTCCTTTTCATGCAATGATTACCCTAGACTCGACTAGCTCTGATACCAATTTGATGCGGGATGGAGACGCGGACTTGACGCCGAGTTGGATATGCAACCTGGGACTCTAGCAAGCTCGCGCTCGTCCCTAGTGAGGGAAGCATTCGGACCTGCACGGTTGATAAATCGATAATGAGTCAAGGGTGATCTACTCACTCTCTCGTGCCCGGGTTGGGTCACGGGACGGTTCGCTCCCTCTCACAGTAGTGAAATGAATATATCCAGCTAATGGTCCTAACACATGCTCTCTAACAGCGGCAAACAAGCATATACTAACAAAGTAAGTACGACTGCAAGGAGGTGCCGAGTGTACCTCCATGCTCGGGGCGTGGGGAAGACGATCCCGGCCAAGTCGGTAACTCCTGGTGAAGATTAATTACACAATATTACAGCAATGAACTATTTGCCCACTCCAAGCAGGGAGGTAAAGGGCTACAGCGGGCCCGGGAGGACCGTTCTCGGGTTGGCGGGCAACACTTTGGTCCGCTCCGTTGGTGCCGTCTGAAAGATGCTTGCTACTGTTGTGGGGCCCACGTGCTGCTCAGTGTGGCCGAGTGGGTCTGTAGTGTCACTACTGTGACGGGGGGGGCCTGGAGGGATGCTCCCTCAGGCGGCGGCGCGCTGATTCGCCTCGTGGGAGGCGAGGCGGCTCCGGTCTCCAAGAGTTGGATTTGCTATCCACGAGCTATCACTCACTATTTTGCAGCGTGCGACCTAGAGAGAACTGGCACTGTGATTAGTCCCAACGTCGGAATGATACAATACTGGTGGCGTTGGAAAGCTCTCTCGAAGAGCTTCGATCCCAGACTAGCCTAAAATTTTGAATGATCTAGGCTGGCCGCTGGCAAATTTGGAGTGTGCTTGTTCACAGATCTGAGACTGACAGGGTGGACAGGGGAGTTTCCTGAGAATCAGCGTTGACCATGGCTCAAACGTCTGATTCAGGAGTTGGGCTCTTCATGAAAGTTGTAGCCATGGAAGTAAGATAGAGGTATTTTTTTGGTGACCTGATATGGAGGTCTTGATTTTCTAGGGGTTTTGGATTGACTAGGGGTCGGATCTAAAACACAGTGGGCTGACAGGAAAAGAAAGTTTGCAGTAATTCTTATTCCAATTCGTTATACGCTCCCTCGACAAACTCTCCCAACCCTTCAGGGGCCTCATCAGCCTCTTGGGTGACTTCCTCAGTTCTTGGTAGCAATAATCCGATCAGTTCCCGGAGCTCTAGGTCGTTAGAGTTAATCATTAGAGGCTCTTGAGCTTCGTAGTCCCCATTGACTTGGCAGGCAACTAACTGTGAGTTAGTGTAGATCTTGACGCATTTCGCTCCCAGGCACTTCGCCATCCGAGCCCTTGAAATTAGGGCCTCATACTCGGAGGCATTATTGGACACCACAAACTTGAACTTCAGGGCATACTGTAACTCTACTCCTTCCGTTGAGCTGAGGAGAACACCTGTGCCACTGCTGACTGAGCTTGATGACCCGTCTACAAAAAGTTCCCAGGCAAAGCCAGGCCAGCCAGTGATGAGGGCATTTCGTCTGGTAGAACAACATTCTCTGTGATGAAGTCCACATGGGCTTGACCTTTGATGGCGGCACGAGGGCGAAAGGAGATGCCAAAGGCCCCGAGCATAATGGCCCACTTGACGAGGCACCCTGATGCTTTGAGGTGCACCAAGATCTTCTTTAATGGCTCACTGGTCAACACTACGATGTTGTGTGCTTGAAAGTAAGGCCAAAGGCAATTAGCCGAGGTCACCAATGCTAGCACGAGTTTCTCGATTGTAGGGTACCTCCTTTCAGCGTCAAGGAGCACCTTGCTGACCTAGTACACCAACCTCTAAATTACTTGGTCATCTTAGACTAAGACTGAGCTGACTGTAGAAGGTGTCACCGAGAGATAGAGTTACAAGGTTTCTCCTGGCACGGGCTTTAATAGTAGTGGGGGGGGCCATCAGGAACTGCTTCAACTCGGTAAAAGCTTTTTCACAGTCATCATCCCAGGTGAAGGTAGGAGTCGCCATCTTCGATCCTCTCAACAATTTGAAGAAGGGGAGATAATGCTCTGCCACCCGGGATAGGAAATGGTTAAGCGCGATAACCCTTCTTGTCAGGCATTGGATGTCTTTTATACTCGTAGGCAGTCTCATATCCAGGATGGCCTAGATCTTCTCAGGATTTGCCTGGATTCCTCATTGGGTCACCAAAAATCCCAAGAACTTTTCAGACCTAACTCTGAAGGCACACGTAGAAGGATTGAGTATCATGTTGTGCCTCTAGAGAGTGCGGAAGGTCTCGGCCAAGTCGAAAAAATGGAAACCCTTCTTTGAAGTATTAACACGGCGCCACGAACAAGCCCATTCCGTCGGCCGGCAACCCATGCTCCTGCAAGTTATGGCAACGAAAACGTGGCAAGCAAGGGGCTCGACAACAGATCGACGCGACGTGGGCAAGCGGCGGGGCATGCCTCTTTGAATGAGAAGAACCTAAACTCTCCCTTGAGGAGATATATATATATGGCGAAGCAATGAAAGAAGGAGAACTCCTCCCCGGTTGGCTCTCTGGTGCGCAGTGAAGAGAAGAAGAGAAAGAGAGAAGGGGCTTAGTCCTCTGGCGCCGGCAAGGTGAAGAAGAAGGAGAAGGAAAAGAGAGGAGAAGCCACCCACGCCAGTAAGGTGAAGAAAAAGAAAGAGAAAAATAGAGTGTGTGCGAGAGCAGAGAGGTGAGCTTAGAGGGGGAGGAGCTTGTGCTCTGTTTCCCCTCCCCCCTTCCACCAATGTATTTCTCTCTTGTCTCTCTAATGTATTTTTCTTGTTGTGAGGTAAATCCCTCTTTGTATCTCGTCTCCCTTCCTTTTGCGGATGAATGAAAAGGAAAGAAAGCTTTTGCAATATATGGTGTTTCTCTTCCCTCTCTTTCTCTCTACCTTCTCCTCATCTATGGCCCTCCGAAGCATACTCTTCCATAGTATGGCCTTCGAAGGAGTCTGTCGACAGGTGAACATCCCTTGCCCTACTGTGGCGAACATCTGTCCCGCTTCAACGAATTATCGCTCGTGAGTCGTGGTCACTCTCGTAGGCTAGCCCTTGAGGGTTCTACCTTCACACTTGGGCTATAGGACCGCCGTGAGGCCGCTCCGCATGTTGGGAGTTCACCACCGGAGCAAACCGGTGGGTGTCTCTCACTTTACCCCTGACAAGCCCTGGTCCGGGGGAGGTGCTGCCAGACTTTTGCTAGGAGTTGAAGAACGTCAAGAACAAACGAAGAAAAACACCCTCTGAGGAACACACATTAAACCCCCCATAAAACACTTAACGATCATGCCGATTGATCTTAGTGAACAGTTAAAACTCTTAAACCTCCCCATTGCCAGCTTAACTTGTTAGCCGAATGAACGCCACGAACAAACGCATCATAAAACTTGCCCACGGGTGAAAGAAGAAATAACACATAGTCAAGAAATAACTCTCGGGTGAAGTTAAAACGGCACAGTCACTATTCCGCCGTGCCGTTTCAACCCTCAAACTATACTTGTCTTTTGTTCCATTCTTTTTATTTGTCATGAGGACAGATATGTGATATGTTTGCTAAGTGTGTAGGTTGCAGGTTCAAGCTTCCTTGCTCCATCTCTTTCGCCCTATCTCCTATTCACATTTTCTAGTCTGTTCTCATCTCTTCAATCCACTCTCTCGATTTGTTCTAAAGCTCATATCCTTCTCAGCTTTCGCTATTACTTCGCTTGTTTCATCGTATCTCTATGGCAGGGTTTTGCCTCACGATTTTGAACCTAGCGGTTCTGCTTCATTTTGATCTTGGGTTTGATTGAAGAGCGTATTTGCCATGCCTTATGTCCCATCGTGGTTTGTCATCCCACATGTCTATGTCACCGCAGTCGTTGTCCCTCGTGTTGTCTGTTGTCCCCATGGTCGTTGTCCCACGTGTTGTTTTTTATCCGCCGTGTTGTGCTTTGTCCCACGTGCTGTCCTTTGTCCCCGTGGTCATTGTCCCACTGTGTTGTTGTCTCTCCGTGTCATCCCACACGTGTTGTTGTCGCGCCATGTCCTTGTCCCACCGCGTGTGTGTTGCTTCGTCCCACCGTGTCTTCAATCACACGCATGCTTGTCATTTGTTCTTATGGTGATTGTTATGTTTGTTATATGTTTGGTTCATCTTTATGTTGGGTTCCGTCCATCTTCGTTGCGTTATGTTATCTTTCATTCATCTTTATTATATTCATGTTATGTTCATGTTATGTCATCTTATATGAAAACTCATAAAAATCTGAAAAATCTAAAAAATCCAAAAAATGTCATTTCGCCTATGCAGGTATGTTAGGTGTGGCTCTCTATCTCTGCTCATTGTTGCATTACTATATGGTATCTACATTATTATAGCCTCTCAAGGACTTGCTAGTTCTTCGTGTGTTCTGAGATCTGATGTTCCCCTTTAAAAAAATTAATGATGATCTAGGAGCATAGGGTTAATCGTTGATAGGCTGCTCGATTGAGTCGGGTGGGGGACGATGGACTCTGTCTCGCATGCCGTGGTTGGAAGAAGACTCTTGATCCCATCTTGGCTCGGTCTAGCAATATCATCCTTGAGTAATTTCTATTTTATTCTTTCTTCGCATTCATTTTGAAGATTTCTTTATTTTAGCCCAGCATGCATCATGTCATTTTGAGCATTTACGCCTTGAATTCTCTTAAGGTTTCTCCTTAGCAATAGTTAATTGCACTTCTGGGTAACTCAATATAGAATCACATAGCATCATTTGAGTACACAAAGCATTAGGCATCCACCCACCATTCAAGGGAATATAGCCTTAAGCCATAACAAGAGACTCAACAAGGATCATGACCTCAAGCTGGAACACAAACTCAACCATTGCCAATCATGGACGACTAATACTCTTATGCGGGGTTTATACGTGAACTCAGTTATACAGAGGCCTTCTATGAACAATCATAGGGCTTACATCTCAAGATCACACTACCGGCAAACATTGCCTATTCAGGGTAGAAAACAACCCAATTTTGATAACATTTACATGTTCCAGGACAAAACCCCAAATTCCAAACACAAACAAACCAATTAGACCCCTAATCGGTCAGCCCAAACCAAACATCAGTCAACCAATAGCCCGGTTGAACGTGGTTGGATCACATGCCACAAAAACCTAAACGTGGTGGGAAGGAGGACCGCGATCTTCATAGACGTAGTTGGTCTATAGACCGCATCAACAAACTGCCTCTCAAATGAACACGGTGCCTATTTATGCCGTGCTCATTATCCAGAAGCTAAATGTGGTAGGGAGGTCGACCACATTCACACTTCTGATTTGGACCTTCGTGAACTAGCACGAATTTACCCGTTCCACACCCCATTCATCTCGTACAAATGGGAAAACAAGTAAAAACAATTCCTTGGCCTTTAACATGCCAGGAGGACTCAATTACACCAAATAAAACTGCACAAATGGGCGATTCCATCACTAGCCCCACATGCATCTAACCCATTCCATAACACACATGTCTCACCTTGGCCTTGAATCACAAAATAAATGTAACAAAATCAAGGGGAATCACATCCCGACATTCCATTATCTCAAGAACTTGCAATTAAAGCAAAGAACATCGCCTAAATTGGCAGAAATCGCTGCTCAACCAAAGGCATGAATTTCAAGCCCAACAATAGAAAAGCCCACTCTATCTCGACCATATCGACATGAATCTGTGGGAAACCACTACACGAGAGCTAAGGATCCATTCCCCTACCTCATATGACGCTAAGGCTCGTGTCGATACTTCTAGAGGCTAGACACTTGGATGGCTAGCAACCCAATGAGCCTCTACTCGATCGTCTTCAGGCATCTGGGAATTAATTAATCCCGCAAAGGTATAGAATTATTCTTCCTAAGCGGGTTCCCTTCGATTTGTTTTAATTTTGATCCACTGCTACCATGTGTATGCGTTCCTCATCTGACTGCTATTGGCTTTCTATTTTCTGCACTTTGTTAACTCCAAACAAATTACAGAAGGGCCCTATTAAATATATGATAAACCAAAGAAAATAGGTTTTATCCCTACTTTTGACCTCATATTCGTAATATTGGTTATATTGAGCATCATACCTGATAGATTGCATGTCTTACATGTTTTAAATGCTTATTTTAATCATATGCAAATTTCATGCCAAAACTCATATAGTTTGTATTTAAATCATTTCCTCTATGCTCATAGAACGTGGTTTATTATGATGTGTTGACCATGTTTCACGCACTTCACTCTCATCTACTGTCTTTCTGGTTCAGTACATAGCACATGCCCTGGTATGTGACTATTAGTTACACTTTGCATGTGATAGGAATACCTCTTGAACTTGTAAACCTCTCCGCTGGATATTCCTTCTGTCGGACTAGGGGATCATGTTTCAAGGACTCTGTATGTCTCCGCGAGCCTAAGATTCTCACTAGGATGTCGAGTTGGTTGTACCCTTAAAACCCAATTGTGTAGAAAGCACTCTTATGACCGGCATTTTTCTGAGTCCTGGCTGATTGCGGCCATTAAGGGGACCGCTATTGGCAATTAGCAGCCTTCTCATGACCGCTATCTTCCAGAAGTCCTGTTAGTCAACCTTTCCTTCTTTATGCTGTCGGCTAGGTCGAGTTGCGGCCATCCCAGGACCGTTACCTTCAGATTGCGGCCAGGGTGAAGACCGTCGTTCTCAATAAATGGTCTAGACAAGACCATCTTTTGTCTAAGGTGTCCTTAACCCGAGATTTGACCCACGAGTTGATTTTCCTATTTTCTGAGATGGTCTATGGATTATCTAGAAGCTAACACCTTGTCAATAAATTATTAATGGAATTATGGAAGTAAATGAATACGTCATTGTGTTGTCGGATTCCTCCCGTGGGATGACCTTGTTCTTAATTCATTCTTTGAACTCTCATGATCATATTTGATACGTTCTTACCTTGGTATTGTTAGCGTAAACTATTGTTTGGACTTGTTACATTATTGGCCATACTTTCTTGTTGAATCTTGTGGATGTAGCTTGATTTATAACTTGAAGATGTAGATTGGGCACTGATTGTGTCCAAGGGCTCGACACTAGCCCCCTCGGCTGATTGTCGAAAACATGCTATAAACCATGGGGTAGTTTGACTGGTGGTTTTACTAGGGATTGGACTATGGGTTTGATTGGAGATTTGACTGGGGATTTGGTAGCGGGTTCAGGCTACCAAAAGACTGGAATGCCCTTGTTATAAAAAGAAATTTTCTTCCGAGGGCTGCGCCCCTAGAAACCCCCGCAAGGGACGCTGCCCCCTTGACCCCCGCGACCTGACCATGCGACCTAGGGCGTCTCCAAGGGGATCATTCTACCTACGGCGTCTCCAAGGAGATTGGTCGACTTCCACTCCAAGCAATGATCTCCAGTGCCCCCTACCTCTCCTATGGACGAGTTTCACTATAGATTTAAGGGGGATTTTCTCTTCTCTCATTTCCATCATTTTATTTGAGCATAGATTATCATTTGGGGCAGATATTATATATCTTTTTATTTCATAGAACTCAGAATATCACTGTGTGTGAGCAGAGCTACGTCTCCGAGTGTGTAGGTCTATTGTAGGGCGTGCTTCCCCGAGTTTATGAGTGAAGACGGAGCTGTGACTCCATGTGGTTTCGTGTCCGGGGTGTGTTCCCCGACTATGTGTGTGTGAGTGCTGCGGTGGCAGCATTTTGGGGCCAGGCCCCGTGCGTGTATTGCTGCGGAAGTAGCATGTGTGGTGTTAGGGTTAGTCCCCGTTCTGCTATGGTTCGTAGCGTGTAGTGAAGCCTCACCAGGTTCGGTGAGGGGTGGACGTAGGGAGCCCGTCGTGGTCTCGAACCACCTAAAAGTCTCCGTGTTGATTATGGTTTGTCTGTGTGATTGTCCATTTCTCCTATCCCTTTTCACAGGCTATTTTATAGACTTTTACTCACTGCTCCATCGCACTTGAGTTTGTCTGCTAGTTCTGCTATCTATCTTTAGTAATCGTTCATTGGTTGTTGGTTGAATATTCGTGGCTAGTTGTAGTTAACTCACTCTTTGCATTACATATCCATGTGAGATCGGAAAGGTTGAGAGAACATTTAAATCTCACTTGAGTTTGGGCTAATTAACATAGTTAATCTTGCTTTTGCTGCAATTAGTTTAGATTGTTTTTAAAATCTGCCATCTCGGCTGGGGGACAATTCAACCCCCCTTCTTGTCCGCCATCTACTCTGGGCCAACAACCCTTGTGGGATTTCGATGTGTGTGAACTTTGCCTTCATATCACCATCAGCTTCCCCAGGATAGATAGTTGGTGGTGCAGCTCGAGCAAAATACAAAAAAATAGATAATTAAAATCTCAGACAATAAAAAGAAGGCTAGGGTCCACATTGCAGCCCCATCTCTCCTCGTGACTCGGTGCTGAAAGAACAATAATGCTGCCCTTGCAGGCCGGGCCTGAGTCTTGGGAATTACCCCAACATGGCCATAACCCGACCTCGCCTCGGGCTGACATTCCGATTAAACCGGACCCGATTCTTAGGCCGGATCCTTTCCGACCTATCATTGAAATTGTCGTGCACTCGGCAGACATTTGAATGGATTTATTTCGATTTCCATCGAGTTTCCATTACGGACCTTCGTCCGATCATGAAAAGGGTCCTTGAGTGACCGATATGGCCGATGACTCGTATCCCGATGTGGGCCCTTAGTGTGACTTGCTCCTGCCCCTTCCTCGCGCGATTAGTATTGATTCTTTTGGCCGCATGGCCCCTAATTTTGATAATTAATCAAGGGTGTTCTCTCGTATGGGAGATGTAAATGACGTCGTGACCTTTATGGTACGACAAAATTTGGTCATGACCCGAACCACACAATCACCTGACGAAGTCAGATCGAGTGCACCATGAGCTTCCATGAAGCCCAAATAAACTGTCACTTTGTGACTGGCACGCCCACGCACTTAATAAACCTAATAAAGTCAATAAGTGAACAACCAGAAGAATAAACAAATAGACGATCGAAGAGTGCATCCACAGATGCCGACCCTTGCTGAGACGGACCGACGATTTGGTGCACGTGTTGTACGCAGTAGCTTATTGTCCTAGCCAGGATAGTCTGGGTAGTCTTGGCCAGTGACCGGCCAGCAGCAGCTTCGACGGCTCCTTTAGGGGGAGCGTTGATCTCGGCAGCATCGGACGCCTCCATGTCCAACAAGTTCAAGAAGGCCACCCAACGAAGTTGGGGAAGCCCACCACGGGAGGGAAGCTCCCGAAGCACAGGGGAACAGCAAGGTAGCCGCTCCGAATGTGACTTTCCATGACTCGTGGGCTGAACGTAAGTGCCATTGTTATTGTTGAAGCGCGACCTGCATTCACAAAGTAGAGCAATTAGTATTATAAGAAAGGGGGCCCTTATTTCCGGCAAAGAGATGAAGGGTAGTTTTAGTCCCAGCGGGCCTGCCAGACTTGTGAATGCACTTTTTTTTAAATTCAATTCATTCTTTTATATATTTTTTATTGATTATTAAGTGTAAGGGCATGCCAGCCTTCCTCTTCACAGACCATCTGGACAGCACGCAGATGGTGACGTATTACAACCTCCTCTGGTAGGCAGAGAAGCCTACGCATTTTGAGGCGACGCCACTGGCCCCGACTACAACTCCCTTGCCTCTGCCCGCAAAGAGGTCCCAGGCAAGATCGCCCGTGAAGAAGTCCCTGGATGAGGCAAAGGCTGCTGGGCGGTGGGAGGCTAAGCGTCGGAAGGCGGAGGCCACCAAGGCTGCAAAGACCATTCCCCCACCACCTCTGGTCCCGTCATTTGAGGAATTCGAGGTCGGTCGGATTGAACCTAGCCAACCCACAAGTGAGACTCCTCTGTCAAAAGCGTCTTCCAGGTGGAGTTTTATTTCTGTGTCGGAACGGGTTGCTTACACCTGGATGCTTTTGCTTTTTATCCATCAGCTAGGGAGGAACCGATGCCCTCGCCGACCCCCGACACAGGTGAGGCCTGGATCGGGTTGGAGCCACCGTCCACTCCAACTCCCTCACCCAAGGCCACCGAAGGACCTCAAAAGGGGTGGCCCATAGAGAAGGCGTTGGCCGCCGCCAAAATAGCTGGGCGAAAGGAGGTTGAGTGGAGGAGGGTGGAGGCTATTCGGACCGCTTCAACTTTCCCTCTGCCTTCAGTCCCTTCTTTCACGCAATTTTCCGTGACCCAGACTGAACCAAGTCATCCCATAGGTAAGGTTCCCGAGACACCGGTATTCTTTAGGATTTAGTCACCTCCCAAGGTGAGATCTCTATGCATGCATAACACACGCGTTTCTTCCTTTCAGCCGGTGCGGAGGAGACCGCAATTCCCGAGGCCGTAGCTCTTACTGAGGAGGCCAGCCATGAGCCGCCTCTTGTCGTAGACGTCGGGGAGGGTAACCATCTCTGCCACCCTAGATACCCTCCTTGATCTTTCGAGGACCCTCTGGCTCCAGCTCAGTCTAAATCTTATTTTGTTTGGCAGGTCCTGGCGCGGTCACTGAACCGAAGGTGCGCCTGGGAGTTCGCCCCCACCGGAGGTTACAGAGGTTGCCGCCCCGGGCCTATCGGTCGGCGGACTGGAGGGAGTCCACGCGGGCCCAAACAAGCTGGGGTCTTTACTAGAAGTTATGCGGTGGGAGGCGGCTGCAGAAACTTCTGATACGCCCGGGTCGATGGACGAGCCTTTAGAGGAGGGGGAGATAGCGCCCGAGGGCAGCATAGTCCCGGTGGCCGCGGTGAGCATGGGGACCTTTCAGCTCTCCCTTTGTCTTATTACGACTTCTGGGCGATTCGTCTCAGGCAATGGGTGACTAACCCTGTCTTGTATATTCAGGAGGAGGTGGAGCCCTCGGAAGCGCGCTCCACCGGAGCTCGCAGGGCTATCCCCAAGCGGAGGGAGCTCTCAGTCCTGCGGGAGCGAACAGGCTGAGATCACTCTGGGGACCGGAGGTGGAGCCGCTGGTGTCGCTTCTACAGTCAGGGGCCAACCTAGAGCTAACGGTTCCTCTTTCGCCTCTTCTGATGCTCTCGACACTGGAGGAGACCCAGTTCTTGCGGGGAATCCTGGCGAGCATCGCCATTCCCGGGGAGGAGGAAGCGCAAGCAGAAGGGGCCGCAGGTCTCCTGGCAATAACGTCTAGCCCGGTTTCCTTTGACGTCCCTCCCCCGACCAAGAGCGAGGTCCCTGTCTTACCAGGCCGCGAAGCGACGGTGTCAAGGGATCCGACGATGGCTTCGCCTACTCCCCTGGCGGTGCATCGACTAAGCGCTGCTCTCCTCGACCCTCCTTTTGTACTTTGCCACTCTCTCTTTCTCTTCTCTTCTTTTGTTTTCTTTTTTTTGACATGTTACCAGGGGTATGTCCTGAAGCACGTGTATCCCCCTTTTGATTGAAAGGAATAGAACAACCTTATCGTGTACATCTCTTGTGTGTGGCCTCGGTAGCCCTTCTTTCCCCCTTTTTTTTCCCTCTTTTTTTCCTTTCTTTTTTTTTGCGCCTCGCTTGAAACGCATCGACGAGGTGTAAGCCTTTGCGGTAGCTCGCCCAGGGAGAATCGGGTAGGCGTCCGTGTTAGCGCACAAGAGAGTGCTCGCCCTCCCAAGGGAACAATGAGGGGACCACTCCACCGTGCGAAGTGAACTACTAACTGGTCTCGCTCGGGCGCCCGAAGGGGATGGTGGCGAAAGTTCATTCATTCAGTGATGTGGACGCAAGGTCCAAATCAAAGGAAGTATCCATCGTCCCAAGGGACAATGAGAAGAGTTTGTTCCGTTCAAATGACATGGATGAGAGGTCCAAGTCAAAAGGAGGTATTCGTCACCCGAAGGGATGGAGAGAAGAGTTTATTGGTTCAAATGACCTAGATGAGAGGTCTAAGTCAAAAGGAGGTATTCGTCATCCAAAGGGACGGGGAGAAGAGTTTATTGGTTCAAATGACCTGGACGGGGGGCCCAAGTCAAAAGGAGATATTCGTCACTCGAAGGGATGGGGAGAAGAGTTTATTGGTTCAAACGACCTGGACAAGAGGTCCAAGTCAAAAGGAGAAATTCGTCACCCGAAGGGACGGAGAGAAGAGTTTATTGATTCAAATGACCTGGACGGGAGGTCCAAGTCAAAAGGAGGTATTCGTCACCTGAAGGGACGGGGAGAAGAGTTTATTAATTCAGAAGACCTGGACAGGAGGTCCAAGTCAAAAGGAGGTATTTACTCTTTGGCCCAAGAGAGGTTTGGGCAAGGTGTTCATTCGTTTGTGTTACCGGGGTGGCGGAACCGACATGGTTTGTTTGTCTCTTGAGGTGTTCATCGGCACTAGGTCAGTGCTAACGCAAAGAGGAGTTTATTTCCTTATCCTAGGCGTAAGGTCCGGGTAAGGTGTTCATTCATCGGTGTCACTGGGGCGGTGGAACCAACATGATCTGTTTGTCTCTTGAAGTATTCGTCGGCACTGGGTCAGTGCTAACGCAAAGAGGGGTTTATTTCCTTTTCCCAGGCGTAAGGTCTGGGTAAGGTGTTTATTCATCGGTGTCACCAAGGTGGTGGAACCAACATGGTTTGTTTGTCTCATGAAGTGTTCATCGGCACTGGGTTAGTGCTAACGTAAAGAAGGGTTTATTTCCTTATCCCTGGCGAAAGGTTCGGGTAAGGTGCTCATTCGTCAGTGTTACCAAGGCGATGGAACCGACATGGTTTGTTTGTCTCTTGATATTTTCGCCAATGTACGACAATAATTTGTGGCCGGGCGATGTTCCCCCCTGGTTCATTTTTCTTCTTCTTCCCTTTTCCTTCCTTTTTTTCTTTTTTTTCTTTCTTGTTTCTTTTGTTTCTTTTGTTTCTTTTTTTTCTTTTTTTCTTTTCTTTTTTTTACCCTACGAAAACATAAGTAGTGATCGAGCTGTCCGGACAACGATCGTGCAAATCCACCCCAAAACAAGGTGGAGGATGATTTTATTCATTGAATGGGGGCACTGGGGCTCTACCCTAACCCTAGCCACCCACACCACCCAGCCATCCACGTCCAGCCCCTCCCCAATCACATATCCCCTGCGCCTTCCTCTCTCCCCCACTCCCAAGAACGTCCACGACCACGCCAGAGCCCTGCACCATCTCCTCGCCATTAGTGTTTGTGGATTCGTCACCAACTGCTTGCGGACCCAGGATAGAAACTGAGAGCCACATTGCAGATGCTGACACGGCTTCCCACGATAAGATTCAACAGAAGTCATCTTCAGTGAAATTCTTCTTCTCCGAGTCTACTTCGCTCTCGAGGTGGTCCCGCCTCGATTCAACTTCGGCATCACTCGCGGCGTCCAATCTTGTGCAACTGCGCCGGATTCGCACTAGTTCTAGAAGGCCAACTTGTAGAGGATCCATCGGCTTCTCAGTCACGAACCAGCCAAAATAGTCTTCTAAAGAGTTGTTCGTCTCTAAGTCACCGTCACTCCAGAGGTGGTCCCACCTCGTTTCGACATTGTCTCTGTTCGTGGTGGCTGATCTCGTGTGACTGCACAGAGTCGGCGTGAACCAGACTCACCCAGGATGAACAACGAGCTAGCAGAACGTGCCATGCCCACCCCGCTGATCTCCAGGTCGAGCCCTCCAGTGGAGACGGTCCTCTTGACGTCCCGAAACCAATCCCACTGGTCTCATCATAGTTGGACCTCCGTGCTGTGCGAACGGCCTCGCGCATCGTCACCCTATCAACCTGTTTGCCCAGATTCCAGAGCTCCAGTCCAGAGGTGACCACGACCAACTCTGAGATCCGATGGCTGTTTGTCCGGCACGTAGATCTCCCTGTCCTCTTTCAAACCATGCTGGTCCCGCCTCAATCGGAGATCGGTGGAGAGAGTTCTCCCTCCTGCACGGCGACTGCGCCAACTTGTCCTCCGGGGCAGAACCGTGCAGGTAGACTCATCGGCACCACCACGCCCACCAGCGACCCCGAACCAGCACCAGAAGTTGCAGAGCATTGTAGGACCCCTCCGGCGACGATTTGGCACCGGTGTTACTTCATTGGGATCTCGGAGCGCGACGTACCACCCCGAGCTTCACCGATTCAGCACGCTAGTTGGAGTGTTGATCCCCTTGGTTACTCCCCTCCCCGTGCTCCCCCCTCCTGCGTGAGGGTAGTGTTGTACCTCGTGCCTCTCTCCTAGTTCCCCCTCCCTGCGTGGAGGTTATTTTGAGATCAGATCATGTTCAGTTCAGATCATAAGTCAAGCAGATCAACCAAAAGGCTCAAAAGACTCAAGACTCACGATACGTGTAAGCAAAGATTGAGAGAACTCAAGAAAAAAATTGAGATTTGAAGAAAGGACCTTGGCGGATCAAATTGCATGAAATATGCTCCTAGAAGCCAAGATATTATTGGTTGCATAGAAATTGAGGTAACTGGATGCACAGAAATCGAGGCAGGTGATGAAAAGCTAAAATATTACTGGTTGCACAAAACTCAAGACATGTGATGTAAAAAGAAAGAAATTAAAAAGAGAAAGCCAAGTGGAGTTCACCCTCTTGCTCAAACAAATGAAAAATTAAGGCAGATAAAATAATTGAGTAAGGGTGATAAATAGCTTAACAGAGGTGACAAATAGGTATATAGAGGTGACAAATAGCTTGGTAAGGGTGAAAAATAGGTGGCTAGGCTGAAAATAAGGAAAACTTAGGAGGAGAGTCGACTCCGCAAAGTCTTGGAGTCGACTCTAGTCTCATTGAAGTTGGAGAAAGAAGAACTGAAGCAAAAGGCTATGTTGACCTCATGTGTCATTGCATTGACCTCACTAGCTCAGGCTAGTTATCAAGTGTATGAAGAAGGTCGATCTCACCATGAGTAGCGTCGACCTCACCAGCTCCAACAACAGTCAGTCTGATGGTATCTCTAAAGCTGTGTCGACCTCAAAGTTTCAGAAGGTCGACCTCAAGTCCTCCCAGAAGCTGTTGAAGGAGCACATCACAAGGGTGGTGTCGACCTCAGATTCTCAGAGTGTCAACCTCAGACCCTCATACAAAGCGTTATACTTGCCCGTCTTCATGATTGCCTCGACCTCATAAGCTCCAACTACAATCTGACAGGCAGACAACACTAGTTGTGTCGGCCTCACCATCAGAAAGTGTCCACCTCACGACCCTCAACCAGCACTCTGGAAAGCTATCAACATAAGCAACGTTGACCTCACTTTTATAGGAGGTCGACCTCAGGCTCCTCCCAGAAGCCATTGCAAACGATATTCTCCAAGGCAGTGTCGACCTCACCTTTACAGGAGGCCAACCTCATGATACTCCCAGAAGCTTTTGAGCCTTTTTCTGTCAAACACGCCAGGTCGTCCAAGAACCAAAAATAGTAACTGCAAACCTCCAAAAACATAATTTTTGAGGCTTGGAAAAGGTTCCTAGGACCTTAAGCATCCAATCTTGGACTTGTGATCCTCTCCGTTGGATATTCCTTCCACCGGACTAGGTGATCTTGTTTCAAGGCCTCCGTAAGTCTCCGTGAGCCTAAGATTTTCACTAGGACATCGAGCTGGTTGTACCCTCATAGCCCAATTGTCTAGAAAGTACTTAAACTATAAACGTTTTTCTGAGTCCTGGCTAGAAGCGGCCCTCAAGAGACCGCTTCTGTCCATTAGCGGCCAACTCGTGACCGCATCTACCCAGAAATTCCATTATGTTGACCCTATTTCTTGTTCTGGCGTCAACCGTATAGAAACGGTCCTAGCATGACTGCATATTCACAGAAACGGTCCAGGAACGACTGCTTATTTCCAGTTCTATCTAACCCAAGGGTTGACCTAAGGGTTGGTTTTCCTACAGTTCTTAGATGGTCTTTTGATTATCTAGAACCTAATAACTTGTTAATAAACTATTAATGAAATTATGAAAGTTAAAGAATATGTCGTTATGCTGTCAGATACCTTCTGTAATGTGACCTTGTTTTAAATCATTCTTTGAACTCTCATGATCTTGCATTGGTACGTTCTTACCTTGGTATTTGTTATCATAGAACTTCTTATTGAACTTGTTACATTATTGGCTGTACTTTATTGTTATACTCGTAGAAGTAACTGGATTTATAACATGAAGATACAGATCGGGCACTGATTGTATCCAAGGACTCGACTCTAGTTCCCTCAGCTGATTGCTAAAAACATGCTATAAATCATGGAGGTATGATGAACATTGGCGTCACATTGCTCTGGGAGTACTTTCTTTTTATAAATGAGTGAAATCCACAAAACTATCTCATGATTGGATTATTACATGCTGGTTACATGACCTTTATGATCATGAAAAGCAAAAAATTCATTCTCGTTAAGTGCTTATACATTCTCGTTCGTGAAAGGTCAAACTTATGGTTATGTATACTCGTTCTCAATCTTGCTCTCATTTTTCCTAAACTTTCATATCTCTATGATCCATATCTTGTTATTAATGTTACTTTGGTTTTATCACATGATTTACCGTATTTCCTTTATCTTAAATTCCTAGAGCTAAAATACTAATTACTTAAACACTATCTTCGTGTTGATACAAAGATACCTACTGAGCAAGTGTGCTCATACCTTACTTTTTTTATCTTTTCAGGACATTCTAGCAGGTCAGATTCAGATGGGTTAAGGCCTCTGACGCACCCAAGGAGGGGCGTCAGAGCCTTGTGACACCCCAGTGAGGGAGCGTCAGAGCTGATGCTGCCCTTCGCCCTAACGCTCCTAGGTAGGACCGTTAGAGGCTGTGATGCCCCGAGAGGTGTGCGTCACAGCTGATTTCATCCTGCCTCCTGACACACCAAAGATGGTCCGTCAGAGACTGTGACGCCCCGAGCGGTGCGCGTCACAACTTGTTTCTACTCATCTCCTGACGCACTGGGTTAGGCGCGCCAGGGACTGTGACGTACCAAGGTTGGCGCATCATAGTGCGTTTTGCACCGTTGGCCTGACGCCCCTGTGTTGGGCCGTCAGACCGCTATGACGGCCTAGCAGTAGACCGTCAGAGCCTTTGACGCTTCTGGGTAAGGCCGTCAGGCTCTGGACTGCACCGGGTGGTTTGTAGTCCCATTTCTTCTCCGACTGTGGTCACCGTGTGACGGTACTGGTACGTGGGACGGTCCCCGTACTTCGTCATGTTCGGACGTTATTTTTCGTAGCTTGAGAGTCTACTCCTTCAGAGACACTCCACTAGCCGTAGCCTTTGGTACGCGTGTACTGGACCACCAGGGAGTGGTGGAGGGTCTACCCTGAGGACGGTTTTTAGACTGGTTTCCGTCGGGCCCCACGTGTAGCAGCCATAGTCCGGCTGAGGGGAAAACCAGTTAGAGGCCAGACCTAGTGCGTGCGGTCTGTGTGTGCACACGTGGTTGGCAATAGTTGGACACGCATCGACGGGCGCGACCCCAACTAGTCACTCGCTTTGTGGTTACTTGTGCGTGTCTGAGTCTTGCACCCGGGGCGTCGTAGCTAGACACTTATGATGCGGTATAAGACATCAGTGGACGCATACGGTCGTTCTTCTAGTGTGAGGTACTTTTGTTCTGGATAGGGAGTGACAGGCTATCAGTCTCAGTTGCCTTGACCTTGAGTTTTGGTCGTGTTGACTGGTGAGTTCCGGTTGTTTCGCCGTGACGTGCGTGTGTGTGTTTTCACACTGTGAGACCGGCACTTATCGTGTAGGGTTTCTACTTCTGAGGTACTCGCTTAGCGCCTAGCATAGCGATTTTCCATTTTGCGAGGTAGGGTTCGGGTGATCCCTACTGAGTCTTGTTCCGAGACTCATTCCCTGTGTATTTTTACCGTGTTTCCGGCGAGGCGCGGCTTCAGGGGAGTGCGTCTCATTGGGTTTGGTGAGGGGTGGACGTAGGTCTGCAAGTTTGTAGACTAAACCACCTTAAAAAACCCTATGTAAGTGGGTTGTAATTTGTGCGATTGCTCCTTATCTTCCATCCCCATTCGCAGGTATTTGTATGTTTCAGATCTGCACATTTTCTGTTTAGTTTGTACACACTAAAACACACACTCTAACTGGCATGGCTCTAACTTAACCTCAAGCTCTTGCTTGTTGTCTTGCATAGAGATTGTCTCTTAAGTCATAGTGTTGGCAGCATTATGATCACACACTGAATGGCATGAGCCATCTTCCACATGAAGTGCAGTGATCATCCTAAGTGAAGGACTGCATTGTTTTGTCACTGCCTATCTTACTTAGGAACATAAGTGTTCCATTTGTAGGCATCCCATTAAGTGATTAATCTGATTCCTAGTGAAGCTAAGCTTCACTCAAGTGCTCATTAATCCATAGTTCACCAAGTGACCAGATTGGTTTTCAAATTGGGTAATAATTGTGAGAGGATCTATTCACCCCCCTCTAGATCCTATTGGCGCACCAAAGGGACCCAACAAGTGGTATCAGAGCGGGTTCTCTACCAAACAGATCCAACAATCTACAGAGAAGATCTTGGTGTGTTTGCTGTAATGGGTTCCCCTGTTTAACAAGCTTCAATGATTTCCCCGCCAATAGTTGATGGTTCTGATTTCACCATGTGGCTAGCAAAGATGTGTGCTTTTATTAACTCCCTTGATTCAAGATTATGGAATCTCATATATCATGGTCCTCATGAGCTACCATTAGATACATCTCAATGGTCTGCTGAACACAAGACCAAACATATTGATAATCTTGCTGCGTTCAACCTGTTAAAAGTTGCAGTAGATGTTACCAAGTCCCCTTTTGCTTCTAGATACAACACTTCCAAGGAGATTCTTAATGGCTTGGCAAGGATCCATGAAGGAGAAAGGCATGATTGCCTAATGGCCGATAGCCCAGATTAGCCTAGTGATCCATCCTCATCTCAGGTAAGTTCTGACTCAGAGGATTTTACCTTTGAAGAACTTATAGATGGTTATGATGTGTTAGCAAAGTAATATAAGAAGTTAAAGTCTGGAAGCAGAAAGTTGAAAAAGAAGTTTGAAATAGCTCTTGTGAGAGCTCCTCGTGTAAAAACTATTTTGCTCTTGAGGAGCTAAATGAAACTCTTATGATTTTCCACTATTATCTCAGTAGAGAATAATACAAAGGCTATTTTTGATCAAGTGTTTAGCTCACCATGGGCATCCTTACACAAGAGCCCCAGCTAACTTGCAGGCTTGCCAAACCTAATTGTTTCTGTTGGTGTTTAGCCACGCCAAACCTAGTTGTTTCTGTTGGTGTTCAGCCACACCTTGGGCATTGGCTCACTAGTCCCCGCTACTTTCATTGTACAACCAAACTCAGGATTTCAAATCTCCTGTAGGCACTCTTGCCCTCAAACAAGGATAGGTAATTTCAGGAATTAACAATGCCTACAGGATATCGACCTCCTGTCAGTACTCTTGCCCGTAGGCAAGGAATTTCACTTTTAAGTTGGATTACACAAATAATACCTCTATCACAGGCAAGGTTGTGTATAATAAGCACAGAAACACTCAAGCTGAAAAAATAAAAATAAGATACAATAGTCTTGAACAGAAAGCAAGGACTAAGGAAGAAGCAAGGATAGATTGAAGTGAAGATCGTATCTGGCTTCTTCTATACATCGAGCGCTCAACAGTAAAGGTGGTTGAGACTGGAGTTGGCTTTTAGCTTTTCTCAACGCACACAATGTAAGCTTGTTGAAAGAGATATGATTATGGAAGCTCTTGCTCGGCCTTGCTTGGCTACTTTGTTGAATGGATCATTTTGCTCGGTCTTGGGATGCTTGTATGTATAGCTCATTGTGCCGATATACCCGTTAGACAGATCCTGGTGATCGTTAGGCACGATCAGATGAACGTTGTGACTTCTTCAAGAGAACGTTTGACACGATCGATGAGCTTCTTCTTCTTCTTATCTGTAACGTATTGCTGCAGTGACAGAGAGTCTTCTGGCATGAGTTCTTTTGGGAGGAGGTAGTGGAGTGTCCTTTAGAGAGTAGCCTTTTTGACTCCTTGTGTTGTGAAGACATTCTTTTTAAGGTGTCAGTCAGCAATCGTTCTTTTCTTTTCATTTATTTAAGCCTGCGTATACTACAAAAGACATTTGTTTATTTGCTTTGCTTGGGCATGCATTTAATGATGTCATCTTAGAATGTATTTTCTTCATTTGTAACTTTTCTGTCAGCATATAGATGTGTTGAGTAGCCCGTTTGCGTCTTTCCATCTTACATCCCTGAAAAAATCTATAACTAACCGACCTTTCATTTCTGGTCTTCAAATAGGATAGTTACACAAATAAGGTCGGTCAACTTTTTCCTTAACTTGGACCCTTCGTCCTCGTTAATGAACAAACCTATATTTACTTCGGCATTTAACCAATGTCGATGAATAAACTCCCACTGACCCATGTCATCATCGGCAAGACTGATCAGTACTCCTTAACTTGGACCTTTTGTCCTTGTTAATGAACAAACCTATCTTTGCTTCGGCATTTAACCAATGTCGATGAATAAACTACCACTGACCCTTGTAATCATCGGCAAGATCGGTCAGTACTCCTTAACTTGGACCTTTCACCCTCGTTAATGAACAAATCTATCTTTGCTTTGGCATTCAGCCAATGTCGATGAACAAAACTCCCACTGACCCTTGTCATCATCGGCAAGACCGGTCAGTACTCCCTAACTTGGACCTTTCACCCTCGTCAATGAACAAACCTATCTTTGCTTTGGCATTTAGCCAATGTCGATGAATAAAACTACCACTGACCCTTGTCATCATCGACAAGACCGGTCAGTACGCCTTAACTTGGAACTTTCATCCTCGTTAATGAACAAACCTATCTTTGCTTTGGCATTTAGCCAATGTTGACGAACAAACTGCCACTGACCCTTGTCATCATCAGCAAGACCAGTCATTATTCCATTAATTGGGACCTTTCATCCCTATTAGTGAATGCAACCTCTTCCATTGCCTTGGCATATGTTTTAATAACCCTTCAACACCTGTCCCTAAGTATTCCCTAGTCGAGCTAGTGTGACCCTAACATCGGGAAAATTTATGCCGCGGTGGAGCGAACTCCTCATACCTTTCCTGAAGGCATGAGCGCTCTCCTGCCTTAACAAATTAACATACCCTAGGCTGGGTGAATTAGCATCATACCCAAGCTCAAAAAAAAATGCACAATCACAGCTGGGCACCAGAATTGTAGAGCAAAGCTGAAGAAATTTCATTACGTAAAGAGAAAAATACATGGGGTCTCGGAGCGTGCTCCGATGCACATGAAGTCTTAGAACAAAAAAGAGAGGAAAAGGTACCCATCACTAGCTGGGATGATGGAAAATATCTTCAAGTTCCATAATCCCGATAGAAGGATGGTTGACTTGGTCTTGCAGTCGACACTCTTCGGCTTCCAGCTTCAGCAGCTCATCCTAAATGGAGCTAGCACGCCCTTCTGCCAGTGCGGCTTCATCTAAACTTTGTATCTTCAGCCCGTCACCAGAAAGGATGGGTTAGTCAAGCACAAGAAACCCTCAATTTCAGCATCAAACTGCCTAGCCAATGAGGCGTTGCTATTCCGAGAGAGGGAGAGAGAGAGAGAGAGTAACATTTGACTTTGTTTACGACTACTCCAACTATTGAGAGAGAGGGAGGGGGAGAGGGAGAGAGAGTAGTAACATTTAGCTTGGTTTACGGCTACTCCAACATTCAATAGGGTGGATAGTTGTTGCATCCACGACTGCCACGCATTGGCCTCCTCTCAACCTGTGGGTGATGTCCAGTTGTTCCCATCTTTCTCTCTGAAAGTCCAAACCGTGGTGTAGTTAATTAATTTCAGTATCCATTCCACTTATACCATGCTTTTGAGAACAGTCAAAAAGGCAAAAGGAATTAATTAACGCCAAAAGAAGTCCATCCATCAGATCATTTCCATTGTTTAGAAGAAGCATCCCATTTGAAAGCCCAGCTGTGCTCCTCATTTCCTCTCCCAAAGTGGGAGCTTTTTATATATTTTGCAGGGTCAATCATATCCCGTTATCTTAATTTGCTCGGTCGACCCACCCCTTTTCATCTGCGACGACTGCGACGCTTTGAGTTGGCATGCCTGCAAATCCTTTTCTTCCGGTGCTTGATCAATTTGTAACTGTCTAGCCATGGCTTATTGTTGAGTACTTGATGTGGGCTTTGGTGGAATGGGATTCCAGTCATGTTGAAGAACGTACGTACAGGTGGGAGGTGAATCTGGTGGTGGGTGAAGTGACTTCATGCATGACCACCGGCCCCCACCCCCAGCTCCCCACATTCCCACCGAATTGACCGAACAGATGGCTGTGTTTTGGAGTTGAAGGAGCTAGCTTCACTAGGAATTGGTCCGATGGCCGCCACTTTCCCCCTCTGACCGCACCAGGTCCGATCTCCTGTGGTGCCAAGGAAGCTGCAGTACTCTTCTTGCTGTATAGACCGGAGGCGGCAAGTCTTCTTGTTCTCCTACTTTGAGTAGTGTTGTGGAGTCCCTGGGTATGAGCCTGGACGACGACTGGTCTAACCTGCCAGTGACATGGTGTGTACGCAAAAGATGCTGCCGACTGGGTTGGACCAGCACGTACCCACCACGATAGATTATTTCGGGGAAGGTTTTTTGCCAGCTTCTACAAAAAGGGAGTCGCCTAAATATATATATATACTTCCTTTATTTAGGAGTCAAGCACGGAATTGTCACTCTTTCATGATACCATGGCAGCTCTTCTTCTTCTAGAATCTCCTCAAGCTCAGTCAGTGAAACTTACTTCAACTCTTCCTTCTCATCCTTCTTCTCTACGATTTTCCTAAGGTTATCGAACTAGGGATCCTAAAGAGAGGGGGCGTCCATCCGCTAGACCACGATGGTCTTAGTGGAATGACTAAGAGGGAAAGAAAGGGAAGAAACAAGTGATGCCAATGCATCAGCCAGAATGTTCTAAGAGCGAGGAGTATGGATATAAATAAGCTTACGGAACTGCCTATCTAGGAGCGTGACCAGATCTTCATAGGGTTTAAGCTTCAGGTCATGGGTGCGGTAAGTTGAGAGAACTTGATGCAGCACCAATTGAGAGTCTCCTATAATGTTGAGATAGTGCACGCCTAGGAGGTAGGCGTACTTTAGACCGGCCAGGGGAGTCTCATACTCGGCTATATTGTTCGTGGCAGGAAATGAGAGCTGATGAGCAATGGGGATAGTTACTCCTTTTGGAGTAAGGAGAACAGCGTCGATTCCATGGTCTTGAGAATTTAATGCGCCGTCGAAGTGCATAGACCAGAAAGGAAGATGAGTGATTACAGCTAGATGTTCATCAGGGAATTTGTCCTGGATTGAATCGGTACAAGGGATGTGAGAATGGGCAAGGTGCTCGGTAATAGCATATCCCTTGATTGCCTTCTGGATGACGAAGTTAGTATCGAATTGTGAGAGAAAGCTCTGCCAGCGAGCTAGTCTGCTAGAAAGGACAGGCTTTTCCAATAGATAACGAATAGGGTCCATCCTAGAGATCAGCTTAACCTCATGGGCAAGAAAATAATGCTTCAACGTTTGAGCTACCCATACTAGCGCTACACAGGTCTTATCCATGACAGTATACTTAGATTCAGCAGGGTTGAACAGTCTAGAAAGGTAGTATGCTGCCCGTTCTCTTCCTTCGTCATCCACTTGAGCCAGGACAACTCCTAGGGAGTCCTCAATGACATAAATGTACAAGATTAGGGGTTTACCAGGGACAGGAGGTTGTAGAACCAAGGGATTAGATAAATAAACCTTAAGCTCCTCGTAGGCCTTTTGGCACTGGCCATTCCATTCGAATTTGGCTCCCGCCTTCAGCAATTCATAGAATGGGCAGCATCTCTACGAGTGTTGAGATATGAATCTCTTAATGAATAGCAAACGCCCAATCAATCCTCAAACCACAATAGCCATAGTAGATCTATCAGCAACCTGCCTTATAGGAGAAGAAGGCCAAGGAGGAGAAAAGGAGAAGGTGGGAGAAGGTTTTGATCTCTATCAAGGCATCTCTGGGGTTCGTGGAAGAAGAAGAAATGGAGCGGATCGACGAGAGGAACAAGAGGACGCAAGAATCGCCATCCTCCGATCCGAGAGTCGAGCATCGACATTCGTTGGCTTTGGAAATCAAAGGGGGAAAAATCTCTACATCTTATTTCTTCTCATTTGTGATGTTTGTCATGGTTCATACTTTGGTTTGAGCATTTATAGATATTTGTCTTGAATTTTTTGAACTGAGAGATAGTGTGAGTGGATCATCTGCGTACGGTAGTGTCTTGATTGCTGTGTCTGTGCAGCGTTTGGTTTGACCATCTGCATACGGTCGTATGTCATTGTTCTACATTTGTTGCAGTGTGTGTGTGTGCTGTTGGATTTACGATCCAGAGCATCTCGGATTCATCCCCGTTGGTGCTGTGTCTACAGCGTGAGGAGAGTTCTCATTGTGTGGGGATTTATCCCCCTATGTGTTAGAGCATCGCCTCCGTGTTGGGGAGCTCTTCCCGAGTGAAGTCTTACCGGTTTGGTAAGGGGTGGACGTAGGCAGCCCGTCGTGGTCCTGAACCTCCTTAAAAATCTCTCTTGCACTGTGTGTTGTGTGATTTGCCTATTTGATTTGCTTACATGAACTTGTGAGATCAGAAATGCTGAGAGAACTATTTCTTCTAGGATTGGAATTTTAGTTCATCATAGCTTAAATTTGATAATTGTGTTAATTCCGTTGAGTTAGTTTTTAAATTTGCCATATTGCGTGGGGGACAATTCAACCCCCCTTCTTGTCCGCTCGCCTACCAGGGCCAATAGTTAGTAATAGAGATGTGTATGCAACCATGTCCATCATATAGAAATATACATGCTCCATGCGGGTATCTAACTGCTCCATCAAGTTTTTATGTAGTTTTGAACATTTTTGTTTCACGTGAAATTTGCGGCTAGAACAGTGGACGTGACTTAATTGTCGTCTTTCCAGAAGGATGCTCATTCTTGAACTAGCATATGCCCCTTAGACGCGAATTAATGCACATCTGTGCCCCTGACGTAAATTTTTCTGACAAATTAAATAAATCACACATGTTAAAATTTTAATATCTATTAAACCATGTCTGATAAAATTTTTATAAAAGCCCCCCTTAGAAGCTCAAGGGGCATATGCACTAACAAATGCACACTTGGACCTACGCAGGCACCTAGCAAGGACACAAGGAGATAAGTACGCGTGAGGTTGGCTTGTTGATCTGCTTGTACACGCAGAGGGTATGTCACACATACTCCCGTCACATGGCATCTAGTTATCTCACACAAGTCCATCTACGTCGCATGTAAGGCATTATGATAATGGCGAACACACCCGCACCTCGGGTCTGCCCACGTATGACACCCTATGACAGTTACACATACTCCATGATGCTGCATTTGCCTCCGATATGAGACCGTGTACCCACCATTCGTCCCGAGCCAGCCATCGACCATCCCGACCACGGACTCAAGTTAGCCAGACCCTGGCCCGGAGGGAGTATTCCCGGGGCCAGCCTCAACTCCCTGGCACGAAGACGTCTGCCTTCTGGGACTCATACCCGTCGCTCTTCCTGAGCCGTGTTTGGCCTCCCTCAGGCATCAGCCAATATCTACTCCTACCATCCAATCTAGCCTTCCCTCGGCAAACTGGGCATGTCCTGCAAGCTGATATCTATCTTGTTACGAATTGACCCGGTCCTCTATTCATGGCTTCAGTAACAGTCGGGCCCTTCTTTAGCACGGAACAAAGGTATTCAGATTCAATTCGATGTATAAACATTGACTGCTTGCCGTCAGTGGGGAAAGACGTCTCGTACACGAATCCCCACAATCACATGCACACTCGCACCCGTGGAACCTCCCCTCTCTCCATGTGCTGCCCAATGCCCCGAGCCCATGTGCTGCGTCCTGGCGACGCTCCCCCAGTCAACCTTCGGTTCTATAGGTGATTGTCGAGAAATCGACTGGCACGCCCGCACCCCGGTTTATTTACCTTAACCCCGAGAAACTCCTCGTGCCATTCGACCTCTCTTGACCTTCCGTAAAAGGCGAGTGCTCAGTGCTGTCGTGAGAAGAATACGGCTATGGAGGAGGGTACCCGAGATATATCAAACTCTCGTGTTTTTCTTTTCCGCTTTATTCCTTTCCTCATCCCAGTCACCGATCCCTGACCCTGCAACAAAAAGGATGGCACGTCCGGTGGGACGTCTCCCGCCTTTCTTCTTTCTGCTGAAGAGAAGTTTGTGCCCGCCCTCAAGCCGTGGTGCCCTTTTTCTTGTCCTTGCAGGAGAGATAGAGGGGGGTGCACGCGCGTATTTCCCGGCAGCTCCCAGTTCGAGTTCTGAAGGCCGGATCGCGCCCGGCGGCCGTCTTTGACTGTCGCCCCAACTTAGCATCCATTGCTCCAGTGACCATGGCGGCCATCACCTATGGCCCCGTTGTCATCGCCATGCACGGGTGGGCTATTTAGCGACGCCGATCGCTTTCGGCAGCTCGCCCCTGTCGTCGGATCACCCTACTTCTTGGGTGTGGTCCCCGTGGTTACTCTGTAGCTGCCCCCAGTGCCTATGCCTGTTCGTGCGATCGCCGCGCCGCGCCGCGCCCGTCTCCAGCATCGGCGGCCCGTCCGAGCGTCAAGCTCGGGGCTTCCACCGTCGGTCCCCGTGGGGGCCCTACATCCTCTCTTGCCCGGACAAGCGCCAGCTCCTGGGCCCACTTCCGACTGATCTCCGACACAGGCTTTATACTCCAGACCTCGGCCACCATTTCAGCACCTTACTTGGGGTCTTAGCTCCGAGTCCCAGCCGAGCCAGCCCTCCACGCGGGTCTTCCACCCCGAGGCCAAGGCTCCTCAGCTCTTTACTCGTGTCCCCAATCCCGAGCCCCAGTCAAGCCGGCACCCGACACGGGCTCTCGACCTCGGGTTCGCGGCTCCCCAACATCTCACTCAAGCTCTCAGTTCCGAGTCCCAGTCGAGCCGGCCCCTAGCACGGGTTTCCCGCCCCGGGGTCAAGGCTCCCCATCACTCTGCTCGGGTCTTCCGACCTAAACCCCGAATGGGACGTCACTCAATATGGGTTCCCAACTCCGAGTTCGAGTCTCCCCAGCATCCGGCCTAGGTACACAACCCTGGGTCTTACCATGGTCGGTCCCTGGCGCGGACTCTCCACATTGGGCCCCTGCCCTCCCAGCTCTATCACGGGGTCTTTCCCCCTACAATCCAGCAACGCCAACTCCCAGCACAAGTCTTCCTCTTTGGGATGTGACAACCTCAGTGCCCGCCGTGGGCCCTCTGCCCCACACTCCAGCTACGCCAGCGCTCGACACAGGTTCACAACCTCGGGTTGTTGGCACCCCAGTACCTTCTCCAACATTGGGTCTCGGTGTAAGAGCGTCACCTCGAGCATCGACAACCCCTTTGTCGGCGCGGGCGAGAGCTTACACCCGGGTTGCTCAGCCATTGGCTCCTGATGCGGGCCTCGTACCTCAAAGGCCAATCCCAGCGCTTTTGGCTGACTCCCTCGTGCTGCAAGCAATGGGAGATCGTGTCTTCTCGGTCTACCACCTCGGAGCAGGATCTTCCTCGGCTCCCCAGAAGAAGCGTCGCCACGGCTGTAAAGGCAGGCGACTCGCCGCTACAATCAGCAATTCCAGCAAGACCATTCTTGTCGGCGACCTGCGGATTCGTCTCAATGGAGGCGAACCGATGATACCCTGGGAGCGGACTGTGCCCACGGTCCCCACTACCAACCGCTTCAGCCTCCTGCGGTGATCGCGAGAGGATAAAGCGGAGCTCAGAGAAGCTGGCGCCTCGGCAACAGTCCACGGGCACCCGCACCAGCTCGATACGCAGGCTTCCAAGTCTCATCGAAGGAATAACGACAAGGGAGATCAACAACTTAGCCTGAGAAGAATCTGGGTTATTCCGGAAGAGGCTCAAGTTGTTCGGAGGGCACGTACCAAGAACCCTCTTCGAGCGCTCAGGCGTGGCATAGGGCGAGACATAACCGAGTCTACATCAGCATAGTCCGGCGACACCCAGCCACTCAGTGTCTCCCGCCTAAATAAGTGGAAGCAAAGACGGGCTCATTCTGGGCCCCGCTAGCACCCAGCCCCGAGCTCTTCTCGGGTCGACACCACAGCGGAGGCTCCACTGCAACGAACCTCGGTCTTTGACAGACTAGGGGCACCAGTCCGCTCTGAGAAGCATTCTCAGAGGAGGCGGACGATCCAGTTCATCAACGACGCGGTTAGGGTGTTCACGTGTTATGCTATCGGACATCAGCCTGACACCCAGTCCGATGACTTGAACTAGCCTTTGACCCAGCTCAGGAGGCCTCGTCATCAAACTCAGCCTCCGGCGTCGACAGGCCATATTGGCACTTCCGCCGGACCTCAGGCATTGGAACGTGCATAAGAAGTTCCAGCCGAGGACTGTGGTGCTCTTGTCAACGTGGATCCAGCCAACAATGACCCTCCGGCAAATGAGGTTCAAGAGGTGACCCTCGAGACTCTCATGAAGGAGAACCAGCATTTGAAGGCCCTCCTACAAGACCTTCTCTTTTGTGGTCCGAAAATATGATGAATTTCTCCCCATAAAGGTAATGTCACTATATCTTCAAGGCGAAGATAACAGCAGTCAGGTCTAGATCATGCACTGGACAATTCTCCTCATGACGCTTCAATTGTCTCAAAGCATAACAGATCACTTTACCATGCTACATTAAAACGCATCCAAGGCCAACGCCTGATGCATCGATATAGACTTTGAAACCACCACCCTCAACAGGCAGTGCTAATACAGGTGTAGTAGTGAAATGGTCCTTGAGAGCCAAGAAACTCTCTTCACAATCTACTGACCATATAAAAGGATTTTATTTTCTTGTAAGCCTGGTCAGAGGGACGGCGATCGTAGAGAAATCTTTTATGAATCGCCTATGATAGCCAACCAGACCGAGAAAACTCCTTACTTTGGATACGATCGTTGGTCAGCTCCAATTCTTAACAACTTCAACCTTAAAAGGATCCACATTGATATCTTCATTTGAAATAATATGGCCAAAGAATGAGACCTCTTTTAGCCAAAATTCACATTTGTTGAGCTTCGCATAGAGTTGGTGCTCTCTTAATATTTGAAAAGCTATATATTCTCAAGTGTTCTCCATGCTCTTCCCGAGTCTTGGAATATATGAGAATGTCATCAATGAAGATGACCACAAATTGGTCTAGATAAGACCTGAAGACATTGTTCATAAGTTGCATAAAAGCTGAATGGGGGTTGGTTAGCCCAAACGGCATCACCACAAACTCATAGTGCCTATATCTACTATGGAAAGTAGTCTTGTGAATGTTCATCTTTAATCCTTAGTTGATGGTATCCAGACCTGAGGTCTATCTTTGAGAAATATTTCGCACCAAAAATTTGATCGAACAGTTCATCAATACGCGACAATGGATATTTGTTCTTGATTGTGAGTTGATTTAACTTCCGGTAATCGATATATAGCCTGAGAGATCCATCCTTCTTTCTGATAAATAGGATCGGCGTACCCCAAGGGGATGTGCTTGGTCGAATAAAACTTTTCTCCAACAACTCTTGGAGTTGCTTCTTCAACTCCTTAAGTTCCGTGGGGGACATCCTGTAAGGAGCTTTTGAAACAGGTGTTGCTCCGGAGATAAGTTCAATGGAGAAGTCACTACTAGAAAAATAGAAATATAAGGTAAAATTCTTCTACCTTTTAAAGTGTCAAAATCTGTCATCTATTCTATTACAATACAAATGCATGTAGTGTTTGGTCATCATCAAAACCATCGCGTTTAACCATTTGCTCAAAAAGGGGTTCAACATTCTCCATAGGATGCAGATGTAGTCATCTCCCCCTTTGTCATCATCAAGGAGGGGGTTGTCGAGGAGGAGGCATGGAACTGGAGCTACTGCCTTGAATTTGTTGCTGTAAGTGGAGAACGATGGCAGCTAGGGCATCCACTTTCTGAGTAAGCAGTGCATCTCTTTGTTGGACAAACCTTTGGAGTTCTTTGATATTGGCATTTATGTCCAAAAGCCACTGATGGAGCATCTCACAAATGTGTTTAGTTTGTGCCTTCTGTTGGGAACCCAGTACATTGACATCAGATGAAGTTGCTTCAGCTGTACGTGGGTAGAAGGCATCTCCGGTGTCTTCAAGATTATTAGGATACTGGACCTTGTGTAGTCTAATCATCTCAATTATCTCATCCCACACCATATCTACTTTGTTATAAACAACATCCAGTTTCTCTGCAACAGTGGTGGAGGTCTGAGCTGCCTTGGCTAAATTTGCACAAATAGCCTTTTCAGTGTTGGTGGACAGAGTGACAAGTTCATGAACTTTTCCTTGCATACAGATGGAGTCATTAATTTGCTTGACCCTGATGTCGGAAACAATATGTTCAGAGCTTGTGGATGAATTCAGGAGTCTTGCTATGGTTGCAGTGACCGTTTGCAGTGTATTGTTAGTGGCAGCAGTCACTTGCTGTTTAGTTCATCTGGATGTGTCGATGAGAGTGGCACAAGCCTATGAAATGGAGTTCTACTTTTCACGGATGTCATAAGCATGGGTTATCATGTGGGTGGTTTTTTCTTGAGTTGCTAAGTGTATGTCCCTCAATTCCTTCATAACTTCTCCAGCTTTATGACAGACATGTAGCAATGAATTCATAGAGGCATGAGAATGCCCATCTGACCTGCACTTGTCACGAACAAACTTTTCCCATCTGTTGTTCTGTACTTGTTCATTGTGAATCATTCTTGTTTCCAATCTTTCAACGAGCAAGTTCAGTTGCAAAAATGAGGAATTCATGTAGCCAAACTGAGTAGATAGAAATTTCATGAGATTTGGGTTAATACCCATGAGCCCTTTAGTTGCACCATAAGCTATGCCTCTAGAGGTGGAGGCCTCGTCATGAAATTCTGGAGGAGCATCCCCTTCGCCAAATATTCTGGGGATGGTGGCCTCGCGGTGAGGGGGTTCGCAAGGCTGGAGAGAGGGAGCAGAGGGAAAGAGGGAGTGTAGGGGGGTGGCTGGCGGTGTGGAGAGGAGTGACGGTGGTCGGAGGCTGGCTGTGGGTTCGCGGAGGGCCGGAGGGTGGTGACGGGAGGCCGACCGGTGGCGTGGGGAGGCGAGTGATGGCTGCCGGAGGTGGTGAGAAGGGAGGGCAGTTGCGGCGGGATGGCGTGGGAGGAGGGGAGGCGAGGAGGTGAGTGGCACGGGCTCCGCGGCGGCTAGCAGAGGGGGGAAGAGTGAGAGAGGGAGCAGGGGGTGGACGTGCGTGGAAGGTTAGCAAGGGAGAGGGGGGGAAGGTGCGGTGGGTGGCCGGAGATGGGGAGGACGCCGGTGGTGGGGGCGATGGGAAGGGAACAGCAGAAAGGGGGGGTCGGAGGTGTTCACGGGTGAGGGGGGACGTGGCCCAAGCCGCGCTACGTGTCCGGTACCGGTGGCCTGTTGAGTCGAGCCGATCTCTGGCTCTGGTGTCTGCACCAATTCTCCCCGGGTCGGAGAAACTCGACCTTGTCGAGTAAGGGTCTCGGTCACCCTTGTATCGCCCCAGTAGGTCTGGATCTAGCGGCTATAGCTTTGCCCGGGTGATCCAGGTATCCTCGGTCGTGGGCTATCCGCCCCATCGCACTAGGTAGCGTGGGTAACCTCCACTCCTGGTAATAGTAACCTGCTCATCCGGTATATGCTCTATCTGCTCGCGCTGCTGTCGGAATGAGGCCGGTGGTGGACACTCAGGGGTGGTGTCACTCATAAGGGGTAGAGATGGCCCAAGCGGCTCACTAGGAATCACTGCAAGATCCCTATAGGCAACCAGATCTGACACGTTCAAGGTAGAGCTAATCCCATACTCCTCAGGAAAGTCCACAACATATGCATTAGACCCGACTCGCCTCAATACTTGAAAGGGACCAACGTCGCAAGCTTGCAATTTTCTTCACGATTTCAGAGGGAAACCGTTCAGGTTTGACCCTAATCATGACATATTCGCCCTCCTGGAACTCACAGTGCTATCCATGTGTGTCGACCAATTCCTTGTACCGTGCATTGCTGGTTTCAATGTGACGACGAATGCCTTCATCCAGACTTCTAACATGCTCAACAAATGACTCGGCTGACTCTGACACTCGAGCATGAACAGGTAGGGGAACAAGATCCATAGTCACTCACTCCCACGGTGGTCACTCGGAAGTACGGGACTTGCGAGATTGGGCACTCTCTCTCACCGGCCAGCGTGGCTAAGAGCTAATATTGACTGAAAAGCACTGAAATAAGAGCAAGAGAAGAATGCTTACTCGACCAGTTTGAAGAAACTGGTCCCGACCGGAGACGTGGGCGAATGGGGAAGCATGGAGTTTACCCACGCTGCAGTGAGGAAGCTTCAACCTGCTCAAACGTTTACACCACTACGCCTCACACAGGAGGGGGATCTTGGAGTGGGGGTTAATTTATTGCAACCAAAACTACCTCCACATAGGGAGGGGCCTTCAGCCGGCCAAGCGGGGAGGGGAAGAAATGCGTGAGGAGCTTCAACGGCCGGCGAAGTCAGTTCTGTCCTCTTTCTAGAACAGGGGACAGGGAGGCGGTGTCAACGCCATTGTGACCACTTCTGAACTCAGTTTTTGATGAAACCAGAGGCCAACTCCTTGTAATTGGACCAGGGTCTTGACTGATTTTTCTAGAATTCTCAGGTTATTGGTGCTGGTCGGGGAAGAGCCATGAACCGGGTCTCTGCTTCCTAGTTCTGACTGCTACAGAGCCGTAGTAGCAGGACGTCGAGGCCGCCACGAACACTCCCGGACTATGAATCGAGCGTGACAGGAAGCGTTGGAACCATTGACAAGTCACCGTCGAAATGAGATCCACGAGGATGCAAGCTGATGTTTAGGTAGGCCGGGACAGTAGAAAGAGTGACAAGGTGTCTATTCAGTCCAAGAGGGGATAGAACATCGCACCTTGGGGAGAAAATTAAGAAGTTGCTGCTCCGATTGCCGAATGGAGTCCTGCTTCTTGGAGAGGGAAGAAGACTCATTGTAGAAGGTTCCGATCGAACCCCGCCTTCAGATCTTTAGGTGAGTAGGCGTGGTAACTTCTGCAAGCCGCCTCTAGATGCTAATCAGAACCCTTCTGCACAGTCAGAGTAGATTGCTTGCCCCGGATGGCCACGAACTCACAATGAGACAAGATGACCGCCGTTACGAAGAAGACTCGAAGACGCTTCCAGAGATAGTTCTTGCGCCTCCTGAATCTCATGGATGATATCGCAGCTTCCTCTACAAGTTGATGATACTCTACTGCCTGTGACCCAGAACTGGAGGTTGAAGAGCAGAGGTGGGGAATGAGGTAAATGGGATGGGAATGGGGGTGGATGCATACTAAGTTTGCGGGAAGATTGTGGCCTTCTATGATTACTTCACTATTGGGATAATGTTCGGTAAGTTTGGTTCCAGAACTTAAGAGTGTAGTTATAGAAAGGTCCGAAGGTAAAGGAACTGATGCAATAGGTAAAGTCAAAAGAAGTAGAGATAAAGGAATGAGAAGCACCAGTATCAAATAGCACAAATGCAGGACGAGAGTAAATCTAAAGTGTACCTTCCATGAGCCCACTGTCCCTGGGTACTTCTTCTTCTTCTTCCAAAACTGCATTGAGGCGAGCTTGCCTCTTGTGTCCTCCTCCTGCTACCTGTTCTTTCATAAGGGGGCAATCTGGCATGCGATGCTCCCTACTACCACAGCATAAACAAGCACCGAGGCGCTTCCAACATTCTTCCACTGAATGGCCAAACTTTTCGTAAAATGTGCAGGCCGCCATGACCTGCTTCTCTTCTTCTTTAACTTTCTTATACTTCTGGGAACTTCCACCGTTCCCGCTCCTAGACCGTTTCTTGTTATCACAGCTCTTGTAAGATTCCGTGATACTAAACTTCTCCTTCCTGAATCACCGATCGGATCGCCGACTAGATTCTTCTCCCTTTCCTTTTATTTTCTCGACCTTCTCTAAGGTCCTTTCACACAAATAGGCCCGCTGGACCATTTCCTTACACGTACGGATGTTCTGGGTCCCTAGTTGCTGAATGTAACCAGGCCGTAACCCGTCCATGAACCGATTTACTTTCAATAAATTAGTACTAATAAGGTGTGGTGCATATGGTGCTGGCCTGAAAAATTACAATTCGTATTCTACTACTGACATCGTCCCTTGATGAAGGGACGCGAACTCCATGGCTTTCCTCTCTTTGACGTGCTCTGAGAAATACTTGGCACAAAACAATGTAAGGAAACCTTCCCATGGGTGTGGTGCATCGACTGGAGGTGCCGGGACCGACTTCCACCATGTACGTGGATCCTTATTCAATTGGAAAGTAGCCAAACGCACCTTCTCCTGATCGGTGTATTGAATAACGTCAAAAATTTGGTTCACCTCATCGATCCAGTTCTCTGCTTCGTCTGGATTAGAAGACCCATAAAAATGCGGAGGGTTGAGACTTCAAAAATTTTGATGTAAGCTGCCAGCTCTAGCTCCTGCGCCTACCTGAGCCATTGTTTGTAGTGCCTGGGTAAGGCCAGCCACTGTCTGCTGCCCTCATCTCATCCCAGTCAATACCTCCCTGATCATTTAAATCATATATATAATCCTTAAAATGGAAACAATGGTCTATGTTGTGCCCTGGGTGTCGATGGAAGACACAGTACCGAGAGGTGTCCACGTTCGGTGCCCAAGTTGTCCTTTCTTTTGGCAGATAAAGTAGGTTGGCGGCCATAAGTACATTAAAAATGTCTGGAAGGCTTTCAAGTAGTGGAGGGTACTGGGCTCTTTTAAGGCCTACTGGTCTTCTAGGCTGTTGAGCGTCATAGTTAGCCGGTGGAGGCACATTGTGGTATTGCTAGGGAACTGGAGGGTTTGGTTGCATTTTTGGTTCTATGGAGGGGGATGAGGCAGGAAGGACTATAGATGGTTGTTTTGCAGGTGCGTGGCTTGGCTTGCAAAGGAGGGTTGCTGAAACTGCTGTGGTGGCCTTTGATTAGGAGGGTTACGGGGCTGCATGGGATGGCCAACTGCGCTCACCTGCTCATTTACAACCACACCCTCGGTAGTGGCACCACTACTATTCATCGTGTTATTCTTCCTTGGCACCCTCGATTTCTAGTCAAACATAGAAATAATGGGCGAGTCCTTCATCTGATTTTGAATATACCTCGCCCTTTCATACAATTCTTCCATGGTTTTCAACTTGTTCATAGCCAGGATGTGACGGAACTGCGGGGTTGCATTAGACACTATCATCTTAACTTGTTCCGTCTCTGAGAGTGTATCCCTTAGCTTTTCGGCCATGGACCTCCACCTGTCAGCAAACTGAATGAAGTCTTCTTCTGGCTTCATTTTCTCTGCAACTAAATTGGTGACGGACAAGGAGGGACCCACACAGTCTCTGTACTTTTGCAAAAACTTTCTTTTCACTACATCAAAGTCGTCGGCTTCGGTTGGTTCCAGAGAATAGAACCATTCGAGGGCCGAACCATCCAGAGATCTTCTAAATAGGTAGGCCAATGATGCCTTGTTATTTTTCCAGAAGGAAGTCTCATACATAAAATCTTTCAAATGAATGAATGGGTTACCCGTTCTATTGTACCAGCAGAAAGTTGGCATTTCTGACGGTGGTAGGTGAAACACTGGCAAAGTAGGGACTGTAATTTCTGGAGCATCCTTTAGAATGGACATCTTCTTCAGTTGTTCTTCCATGCTAGCTATTTTTTGCAAGAGGACATTGGTGTTGGACTTGACTGGGGCCAGTCAAGAAATAACCCAGATTCGTGCTCGAACACTTGGGGTGCATAAAGGTAGAACCCCTGATTCTCACGTGGACTTGAAAGTGAAAAGGATTGAGTAAAGACATGTTGGCCGTAAATGACCCTGATTGGCACGTGATCCCAGGCGGGAGGCCAGACTGAATATCCTACCACGTGGATCTACTTCTCGTATGCACAAGACACATGGACTCTTGCAGTGACTTTTTGGATAAAAATATTGGGCGGGAATGTGCTTTCCACGCGCCCAATTCAAAACTCATGGGGACCACAAGGTTCACACTCGCCTATATAAAAAGGAGTCGAGCATTCAAGTTCAAAGTGCCCAAGCATAAGAGATCAAAAGAGCACCAGAGCTTGAGTGAAGAGGAGCTAAGAGCACTACGAGAGATAGAGAGCTTGTCGCTTAGAGTGAGAAAGAAAAATAGAGTATCGGAAGAGAGGAAAGAAGTCTGATAGAAAAGAGAGGAAGAGTAGAGGTTGTGATTGTCTTGACTTCTGGATTAGATCCAAAGTCAAATTGCTCCATAGAGAGCTACAATTTTCTAGTGTTACTATCTTTCATTTGTTTTCTTTTCATTCGCTTATGAAATTGTCTGTAAGCTGTGAATCAATAGTTCAAGCTGTGAGGCAGCGGCGAGGTGTGATCCTCGGACAGTAAGCTGTGTTGCTCAGCGGAAAGTAAGCTGTGAAGCTCAGTGGAATGTAGGGATTTCATCCTCGAAGCTGTGGATCAGCGGATCTTCAAGTTGTTTGTCAGCAGAAGCCTTACTCAATTGAGTAAGGGGTGGATGTTGATCTCAAGCTTGAGATCAAACCACCTTAAAAATTGATTTGTCTTGTGTGTGATTGCATATTTGTTCATTCCTATGATTAGATGAATGCCTAGGATCGTTCACTACAAGCACTTGATATCTTCAATATAATCATTTGTTGTTTATGCTTGAGTCATCAACCAATAGGTATATAGAAAGGCGTAGCTGGAAAGATAGGTTATGCCTATCTGGAATGCCACCTCTTGCGTGAGGAGATCCTAGATCGAACCTCCGTTGAGTACTAAACTTGGTTGATTGATTGTTCTCAGAAATTATTTCTGCTAATTCACTATAAAATGACATTATCCTAAATTGTTCTTTAATTTCTTCATCTTATATCTGCACTGTGGTCGATAACTCAGTGGTATATAAAAAGGCTCAGGAATTTCGAGTAACCTCTGGGTTTCTTCCTTTGGAAAGGGCAGGGATTCTAAGTCCTGCCATGGCCGCCATTTAGGGCATCCTGTTGTTGATCGATCCAGGCTAGGATCAACCTCTTGCACTTTCAACTTGGCTGGTGTACGAGAAGTTGATGCATATATGACATTTACTGAGAAAATTGGTTGACCCCATTGAGGAGACCTCAGAGGTCCTTGGAGGGAATCATCTATATTTATTACCTGTCGGGTAATAAGATCCTTCGCAATGTTTTTGAAAGCAGGGTAGTCATAAATGGCGTGGCCCATAGTGCGATGGTATATGCAATAGCCATGTCGATGCCTGATACCATGGTCTGGATCATTATCAGGTGCGGAGAACTGTATCAATCCCTTTCTCCGACAGATGTGAAATATCTCCAAAGTTTTATATCGAGGGAAAGAATATAACCTTTGCGGGGCCTCATTGGTGGATGAGTCCGCTACATCCTCGGACAGCCACCCTCCAGATCTTGGCAGTCTTCGAGGCTCTACAGTATGTTTGGAGTTGCGAGTAGAAGCTGGGATTGATGGTCCCACTGAAGGTGCCGGGGTGAATGTTGACAACCGATCATCAATGCATTCCATCGGCTGTAGCAGATTTTGCAGGTTGCGCTATAGTTGTTTAACCTCCTTTTTAATTTTCCGCACCGTCTTTTGAATAGCTAGGCATTCAGACATTAGGAGGGGTATGCCCCTCTGTGGAACTCTTGTGGCCCATGTGGGAGGGCTGACCGGAGCTCATCGGCCATAAGCCTTGCCAGGTTTCTTCTCGGGGCTTTATGAATGACATTTATTGAAAAATGTAGTCCTTCCTAGGCGCGAGGCTGAGGCGGACTTCTCATGTTATTATCCGGATTTAAAATTTACTCGATGATTTTTTAGAGACTTTTCCTCGTCACACTGTCTCGTTGAACATCGATCTCCCCTTTTTGAATGAGGATTTTGATACAATCTTGCACCTCCGTACACTTCCCGGTGGGGTGAGATATTGCGGCATGGTATTCACAATGTCGAGGATGTCTCTTCTCAACCTCCATATAATTTGGCGGGGGGTCGTGCACCATGATTCGGCCCTCCTCTAATAGGTGGTCAAATATCTTAATATTTTCCTTTGGAAAGGAGCACTGATGGGAGGGCCTTCAGCCTGGATACCACATAGTGGGTTTGGTTCGGTGACTGAGTCTGCTTTGAACTCTAGCTTGTGCTAGTGGAATCCTCACTCGGTTTGAGTGAGGGGTGGACGTAGGCAGAGTGTGGGTCTGGCCGAACCACCTAAAACTCTAGTGCCTCGTGGTTTGCATTGTGTGTTTGTCCTTGTCTTCTACCTCCATCTCAGGGGCTCTTGTCAGGTTGGATGTGTGCCATCTGTTCGATTCATTGCTTGCCTGATTCGTCAAATCTGTGGAGTGGAGGTTTTGTGTGCGTGTTGTTTCAGTATCATTCCCCACTAGCTCACAGATCACCTTTAAAGAATTCAAGGTCATCTCTGTGCTGTTCTCCATTCTGAGAAATCTGCCTTGCACTTGTTTGGTGCTTTACTGTGCTTTCACGCATTGGTAATTCACCTAGTGGAAAGTTCCTCAAACTTAACCTTTTTTAATTGGCAAATCTTTGTATTTAAGATCCATTCATCCCCCCTCTGGATCTAACGCTCTCCGCAGTTTCCTCTTCACGTATGCACGCCTCCCTTAATTGTGCTTCATGAGCTGCACTCTGTCCGCGAATCTTAGGCACTATCCTTATCATATCCCTGATAGAAAGGTCCTATACTAATATGTTCTATGCCTGTTGGTGATGAGTGCTTGCGTGCTTTCATGAGAATAAGAAAAATAATGATGATAGAGAAATAAATAGAATAAAAAAATAATATAAGTTAAGCGAATAAAAATGATGATAATAAATAATAAATAATAAAATAATAAAATAAACAATAAATAAAAATAAAATAAAAATAGAATAAAACAAAATAAATAAAGTCTCGTCGTTATCCGGCGCGGCCTAAACTGGCGTGGCATTCCCCCACGCCGGATTAACACCACACTCAAATCCTTTAAAATTTCAGTTGCAAATAATCGGCGTGCCCGTACACTCACCGCGCTGTTCTAAAACTACCCATCACCGCGCCATCTTATCCCTCACAGTTCCCCGCCATTTTAATAAAAACACAAAGATGAAACGTCGTGCCGTTTCAACCACACAAAACTCACGCCGTTTAAATAATGCCTCGCGCCGTTTTAACGAGGAAACAAAACACACGCTGTACACCCACTTCATTTTTCATTCACGTGATCAAGCACATGCCTTGTATGTGTACATACATTACCCATCCTAGGCACTAAAAGCAATAAAAGAAAAAGGAAGCACAACAAAATAAACATTGCCCTTGTTACAGTTCTCAATAATATCTCCCCATGCAAGACACTCAACAGTTTCTTGCTCTGTTGCTAAATTTATTTCCTGCATGAGAAAGTTGTCAGCCTTCGATTGGTATGCCACAGACAAGTCTTCAAGACCACTTTTGAAAGAAGAAAGATTTTTCTGCGCTACTACCAAACTAGAATGAATAACAATTTGTTCAGTTTCCTTATTTAGAGCATCTCCATGCAGACTGCTTGTATCATACCCGTGCTTCATTACTAAAGGGCCTACCCCCCCTGTCCTCCTTAGAAAAGATTCCATAGTTTTATGTTGACTTAGAAGAGATTCCTACATTAACATCATCCACATGATTTGGCTCACCACTTGCAGCAGATAGTTGGGAGGCATATTTCTGCTTTCCTGGGATAATTAAAGCTACTCCTTGGTTATGCTTCCTCATCAAAGGTCTGTCCCCATTGGTTAAATTATGCTGGCCCTGATTGACTTGCTGAATTTCAGTTAATAGCTCACTACTAACACTTTGGTTTGAAGGGAGTTCTGGGCTTATAACTAACTTACCTTTAGCATCTTTATTTTTTTCACCATGCTTAGGATCTAAATTGCCATCTATGTTAAACTCCTCTGTGGACTTGTCAATGTCTATACTTCCTTTATCTACCAACTGAGTATCTCCACATTTAACAAAAGCATCTTGCATCCCTTCTATCCCAGTACTCAAAGAGTTATTAGCATCCTGCAGGGCATCAAACATGTTTGATGTTAGAGCACATTATCAAACATCTCGTGGGCACAGATTCTTTGGCACAAACTTGTTACGAGGCTGTACAGTCTCAGCTCCATGGTTGGGAAATGAATGCTTCCCCAGTTTCTTCTTACACTCTGTTTCTAAGTGACCAAGCTTATGACATAAAACACATAGGTTAGGAACCATGTGATAGCTGACTGGCTGCCAGAATCCCACCCCATCCATATCTATCCACAACCTCTCTTTGCGCGGAGCAGAGAGACCTAGCTCAACACAGGCCAAATCCTCCGACGTATCAATCATTGCCATTGTTCTCTCCTGGATTCGTAGTACAGGACCAAAGTTTCTTGAAATTGATTTCATACAATCCTCATGATATAGATTGGCAGGCAGTGCAGGGAACCCCAACCAAACCAGAGCAGTGGTTGGGTCTCTATCAAAGTTGAAATTAGAAGTCCATCTGAAGAATCTACTTCTTGCTACTTTACTCTCACTCTGCAAGCCTCTCTAAGATCCCTCTACTCCTTTTCATTGTTCTACTGCATCTCTGATCACAGGAGAGGCCTTCTTATAAGGCTTCACGCTAGGGTCCCATGAGCTCATGCCTCCAGCGTGTGGAGGGCTTGTTCCAACCTTTTCTAGAGAAGCCACACGTTAGGTGCAGATGGAGCTATGATCCACGTGTCAGATCTTATGGGTGAGAGATGACCACGTGTCAGCTTCTTTCTGGGACGGTCTGCCTTGGATCATGTGCCCCAATAATTGTCACGAGCAGGAGATGAGATACGCTTAAGTCCCTGATGAGCATTTGTACGCCACGTGTCAGGATCTGAACTTGCACTATCCATGTGTCTAAATCTCCACTTGAGGAATGTCTTGGATCACATGCATCACTTAAGTATCACGAGTAGGAGATGAGATACGCTTAAGTCCATGTCAGCAAAGTAGAGGGAATTTCATCAAACACCATGTGATCATAAGTCATAGTCAGAGTGTAGTGAATGCAAAAAAAGATGTATTGACTTTGGTTTGGTCAAACAAGAAATAGCATCGACCTCAGTATGGTCAAATGTAAATGAGCATTGACCTTAATATGCACAAACCAAAATATGCATCGACCTTTTGCATGCAATGGTCTAAACATGCATCGACCTTAAATAGTGATGTGCACAGACCTTAGTTATTGTAGAGCAAGACTAGCATCAACCTTAGATGCTTGACATCACAACTAGCATCAACTTTAGTTGCTTAACCTCAAAACTAGCATCGACCTTAGTTATGCAGGATAACCTAGCTACAGTAAATAGAATCGACCTGCTATGCTTGACATCACAACTAGCATCGACCTTTGTTGCTTGACCTCATAGCTAGCGTCGACCTTAGTTATGCAGAATAGCCTAGCTACAGTAAATAGTATCGACCTTAGTTGTGCACTTGGCCAACTAGCATCGATCTTGAATCGCATGAACAGTGATCTATACCGACTATGCGTGCAGTTCCACAGGAACCTGCATCGACCTTATGTGCATGAGAGTGCTACTCGCATCGACCTTAGATGCATGAGGCCTAAACTAGCATCGACCTTATGACCAAAATGAACGTGAAGCTGTAAGACCCGTACCTTAGTGGATCCTTAATGGATCTTGTGTGAATTATTATTCTGGATTTACCAGTGATTTTTCTAGGTCTCCATAGGGAGACCGAATCACCTAAAATTTGTGTTCCTTGTGTGGTTTGCATTTTCTATCTCTGATTGTTCTAGCGTTAGATGAATGCCTAGGGCCGATTGTGGTTGATCCTACATTACATCGTTCATCTGCCACCAGATTTGTTTTAGTTAACTTCATATTTACTATCAATCATTTTAAAGAGTGGACCAATCTATTCACCCCCCTCTAGATTGTCATCCTACTAGATCCAACAACCTCTACGACAAATTCTCCAGAACCCTGACGCATTAGGAAGGTTGGTCAAGTGGGCCATCGAGCTGGGTGAGTTCGGCATCAAGTTCCGTCCGAGGACTGCGATCAAGGCTCCGGCCCTCGCCGACTTCGTGGCTGAATGCACCATCCCCGCGGAAGACTCACCCGAGTAGTCTTCGGGACCAACATGAGAGTTGTATGTCGACGGATCATCCTGCGCAGCCGGTAGCGGAGCAGGACTAGTCCTCCTGTCACCAGAGGAGATAGAGCTTCAATACGCCCTCTGCTTCAATTTCTCAACCACGAATAATGTGGCCGAATATGAAGCACTTTTCTCAGGGCTACAAATGGCAAAACACCTGAGAGCGACTAGTGTGTGGGTATACAGTGACTCCATGCTCGTCGCTAGCCAATTAGTTAAGGGAGAATTCAAAGGACGCGAAGCATCCATGATCAAATATCTAGAGAAGGCCAAGGCCGCGGCAAAGGAATTTTTCCACTTCGAGATGGTCCACATTCCCAGGGAGGAGAACGTCCAAGCAGATGCTCTCTCCTGCCTAGCATCCGCGACCACGGTTTCCAACTCTAGATCCATCTTGATCGAGGAGTTATCAGCGCTGAGCATAGAAGAGCCAACACCCCAGGTAAATGCCATCGACTATGAACCCTCGTGGATGGATCCCCTCTCAGATTTCCTACTGCGACAATAACTCCTGAGCGACCGCGCTGAGGCTCGCCGAACATGAGCACGAATGGCGCATTTCACGGTGGTCGATGGTCGACTGTATCGTCGATCCCTCTCGGCTCCACTACTGAAGTGCTTATTCCCCAAGGAAGCCAAACATGCTATCTAAGAGGTCCACGAAGGACTCTGTGGAAGTCATGTAGGTGGCCGAGCACTCACATGGACGCTGATCGGGTTAGGATATTGGTGGCCTACTCTACCGCAAGACTGTCTCGAGTATGCTCGGAACATAACAGCAGGAAAATTAATTGGAATACCATTCAAGATATAGACAAAAAGGAATTGTTGTCGATGTGTAACTTATTCTCTTCCTCCAGATCGTGGGAGCAAGATTGTAGTCATCATGTGATGTAAAATCATTTGCATTGGGGGAAAGTTGTTTGCATTCAATTTACTCGTGGACTTGTCACCCATTTCTTCACCTGTCATAGCTTCAAATGCCTCAGCTTCATCAAACATAGCTTCTTCATAACGACAACCACAATCATATGGCATTTTAAGTGCTTTTCCAGTTGTACGGTTAGAGGAATAGCCTTACCATTGATTTCAGTGACAAGATCTTCATTTTTCACTTCCATGTTACCATAAAACTGATGCACAATTGAATGATATACTTTCCGATGATCAGACATAAAAGACATCAAATTTGGTTGCTTCTTAATCAACTGAACTAATTTAGGCAAAGTGGTTGCAAGACTTTGAAAATCAATAGCTCTGGGGCAGATTACCTTCCTTTCAACAAGCATGAGATTTGCAGCCGCAGATTTCTTCTTCTGAGCGTGGAGTTGCTTGTCTTTCCACCAGAGTTCCTTCAGCATATGTGCTTCTTCTGTCTCCTTCCTAGACCACTTCTTGGGTGCCATTCGGACACACCGCAGATGTGAAACTGGCGGGAGGTGAATCTGCTCAGTCTATTTGACGAGTGGTAGCTTCCTTGGAGAGAACCGTTCTCTACTAGCCACGCACTGACACCAAAGAGGAAGAGCTTGAACGAAAAGTGCCTTGGGTGCTCGGAGAAGAAAGAGGGCCGCGGGTGCCGTAGGATGTCTATGTCGGAGGCTGGAAGGTGTGAGGATGCCAAAGAAGGTGTTTAGGGCTAGGAGAGGGCAGCACGAGGTTTGTAGGGGATGCACGGGGTGTTGTAGAGTAACTAGGGTCACCTGGGTTCGAAGAGAAGTGGACCCCAGTGGTCCGATTCGCATAGTAGACGCAACCAAAAAGTGTCAACTCTTTGAGTCGACACTTTTTCGCACTCGTTCTGTCCCACAAAGTAGAACAAAGGAAGGAGCAAAAGTCAACTCTTAGAGTCGACTCTGCCCTGTAACATGGATTTTTCAAGCTGAACAGTAGATTTTCAAGGGCAAGGCTTAAGGCTTGAATCCCCATTGATTTGGATTAAGATTGATGAGTGTATGGGTTTATCAAATGGGGTTTTAGAGGAGATGTGGCTCTGTGATTCCCGCTTTTTTTTCTTCTTTCTCTCTTTCTCTTCTCTATCTCATTTTTGTTTTACACACAACAAAGAGAGGAGGCCAATGGGAGAGGCTAATTGCACAACCCGGAGTTAGGAGCTTGGGGTCTTCTTCTTCCCCATTTTGTTGATATCCGCTTTTGTTCTTGTTCAGGTTGCACAGCATAGAACCTTGAGGTGGGACCTTCGAGGCTTCTCCTTCACCTTTTCTTTATTTTTCTCTTTTGTTCTGCTCTCTTTTTTTTCTATTTAGACCACTGCATCACAGAGAGAAAGGAGGAGAGGCCAGTGGGCCCTCCACCCTTCTCTACTACCTGTGCAAACCCAGAGGAACCTCTGGGTCTTCTTCCCCTTCCTTCTTTTTTTTTGGCTGGTCTGTTTCTTTTTTTGGGGGGGTTCAAACTGTAAAAAGATGGGAACCCAAAAATGGACTAATTTGGATGTGCCATGGCTTGGTTCATTTCTTGCCCTTGCGTTTCTTTATTTCTCTTTCTATCCCCCCCTTTCCTTTTTTTTTAAAGGATGAACATGCTGCAAAGAACTACAGGGGACACGCTACAAAGAACAGTAAGACTGGCTGGGGAGGTGTCTACTCCCAGAGTCGACACCCCCAGTCAGCGGGCTAGACAGCGGAGGGGGGCTAGGAAGGTGTTGACTTCCAGAGTCGACACGCCCCCAGGCAGCTGCCCAAGCGGCAGCAGGGAGCCAGGAGGGAGTCGACTCCTTCCCAGCAATAGGTGAATTTTATTTTTTTCTTGGCCTTGTTCATGCGAAGCCCAAAAGGGGAGACAAGCTAAAGGCTATAGCCATGGAAGGGTCGACCCCCAGGTCTGCAATGGTCGACCCTTGTGTAGTGTACCCCTAAACAAATAGCATCGGTGGTAGAGATGTGGAGTTAGTAGATACACAACTTGGCAGTGCCGTGGTTGCCACTCATGAGAGCCACATGGGTGTGCTTAAGAATTCCAGCCAGAGGAACATCAACTGTCACGTACGTTGTCCCTCCATGGCGCCCACCACGGGCCTCAGCCTCGCTTGTCTTCCCTTGTCCTCCCCTTTCACGACAGGGAAAGAGGCGACAAATCTAAAAGGGGGTCACGGCAGAGAACCTTGGGTGTGAGAGGGGGGCATCTCTCACCGCACCGATGCCACCACCAAGGAGAGGATGAGGTGGGTGGATTGAGAGTTAACTCCAACGAAAATTTTAGGCAGAAGCTGTAGACACAGATTGTTATATCCTTAACTGGGCCATGGTAAGACCTATCCACAACAAAACTCCATATGCATTATTGAAGCTGATCCCACCATCCTTCCAACGTGGGTTGATTTTCCTGACTTGCCTGTTAACTTCTACAATGTTGATTATCTCAGGGCTATTGCTAGTAACCTTGGTCAAGTTCTTAGGATTCACGATACCACCTTGGCTTGGACTCGCATTGCGAAAGCATTGGCTTGTGTAGACTTGGATATTGCTAAACCTCTTCCAGGGCTTATTTGGATTGGTTGTGGTGAGGGTGATGGTTTTTGGCAGTCTATTAAGTATTATAGAGTTCCTGCAGTCTACTCCTTGTGTAAGCGCATTGGGCATGCAGTAGATGATTGTCGTAGGAAGGGGAAGGTCGCCCAGTGTGGTGCCAATGTTGAGAAAGGCTCTGCTACTTCGACTGAGGTACAGGGTGTGCCAGAAATCAACGTTCAGGAATATCGGGTGGTGGCTACTGGTAATCAGCATGTTTCCTCTAATCCTGGTGGGTTACGTAACAATTCTGTTGGTAGCTGTTCTCAAGTCTTGTCGCTTGACTTGCTTCTGGAGGTTGGTGAGGGGACGTCTATTGCTGCTGGTTTGTCTTTGGGCCCCAGGTTGGCTGATAGGTCTATCTTGGTTCCTCAGTCGGAGACTTTTGAGTGAAAGGACTCACAAGAGATTGTGGTAGAATGTGGTATCTGTAAAGGCATTCCTATCATTGGGTTGTTGGATTCTGAGGTTGTTCTGACGTGCTCTGATGTGCATGTGTGTGTTCAACCGCTTGAGTCTGGGGGTCTCTCCCAGGCTTGTATGGTGGACTTGGAAGTGTCGACTCCTGCGGTTGATCCTGCTTCGCTGGAGTCAGTGCTGCTCAGTTCAGGGAAGATGGAGGCGGCGGATCTCCTACCGGCTATACACCATGAGCCTTCTGAGGAAGGTGGCTCTGCACTACCTTCCTTTAATGCTTCGTCAAGGGCTTTGGTGGAAAATTTCCTTATGGAGGATAGAGTCCGGGGTAAGGGAGGTGGTCCCTGGCCTGTTGATGGGAATCAACTTCGGACATTACTATTTTTATTTACCTTTATGTCCTTTAGGTTTACATTTATGTCCTTGCATAAATATGTGTGCAATTATAAGGCTTTGAAAGAGAAGGGGCCGCTGTTTCCAACTCGTACCCCATGGCATGCTATCGACCTCCGGGTACACATGCCCGTTCGCCTCCAGCAGGCCCATCTCTACAATACAGCTCTATCTCATGATACCAAAGTAATTCTTCTTCTTCTAGGATCTCTTCTACTTCTGTCAAAGATGCCTCCTTCAAATCCTTCTTCTCAGCCCTTGCCTCTACAGTTTTCCAAAGGTTGTCGTACCAAGGCTACTGAAGAGAGGCGGCATCCAATCTTTGGATGACGATGGTCTCAGTGCTCTGACTGAGAGAAAAAGATAAGGAGGAAGCGAATGACGCTAACGCATCGGCAAGGATGTTCTGAGATCGAGGTGTATGAATATAGATCAGCTTGTGGAATTGTCTAGCCAGGAGAGTGACCAAATCTTGATATGGCTTGAGCTTCGGGTCACGAGTGTGATAAGTTGATAGAACTTGCCATAAAATGAGCTGAGAAACTCCTATAATGTTTAGATAACACGCGCCTAGGAGGTAGGCATGCTTCAGTCTGGCTAGGAGAGCCTCATACTCGGTGATGTTGTTGGTATCAGGAAAGTGGAGCTGATAACCAAAAGGAATCGTCACCCCTTCTGGAGTGAGGAGAATAGCACCTATCCCTCGGCCTTGATTATTGAGCGCACCATCAAAGTGCAAAGATCAAAACGGATGATGAGTAAGGATGGAAAGATGCTCATCAAGGAAATCATCCTGAATGGAATCCGTGCAGGGGATAGGAATATGAGCAAGATGTTTAATGATGGCATACCCTTTGACTGCCTTCTGGACGACGAATGTGATGTCAAACTGAGAGAGGAAGCTCTGCCAGTGAGCTAACCTGTTAGAAAGGATAGAGTTTTCTAAGAGATAGCAGATCAGGTCCATTCTAAAGATCAACTTAACCGAGTGGGCTAGGAAGTAGTGCTTCAGCTTTTGAGCTACCCAGACAAAAGAGGCACAAGTCTTTTCCATTACAGTGTACTTGGCCTCTGTCGGGTTAACAACCTAGAGAGGTAATAAGCTACCCGTTCTTTGCCTTCGCCATCCACTTGTGCTAAAATCGCTCCTAAGGACTCCCCAATGACAGAAATGTATAGGATTAAGGGTTTCCCAGAGACTGGAGGTTGTAAAACTAGGGGATTGGACAAATAAGCCTTTAGATCTTCATAGGCCTTTTGACAATCTTCATTCCCTCCCTCCCCCTTCACCTTTGGTCCACCTCCGCCCCCCCTTCTGGCAACCTCCCCCCCCTCGGTACCCCTCCCCTCTGGGGGTGTGCTGCAAGTAGTTGATCAGAATGAGGAAGTCGTTCACGATGAGTAGGGGGACGTCGTAGACGTGCACCACCCAGTCCAGAGAGTACTCACAGACGAGTTGGAAGAGGAAGTAGGTCATGTCGAGGACAACAGCGTTGGAGATGAAGATCTGGGCTCACTCGCGGTCGGAGTAGATGGGACCGTAGGGGTCATAGTGGCAGGCAAAATTGTTGTAGTGGTGGCCGGAGACGTTGAAGGCCAGGTACAGAGGCCAGCTGAGGGTGATAAATAAGCTGAGGAAGCGGCCCGGGGGGTTGCTCAGGTACTCGGAGAACCAGAGGAGATTGGCCTTGGGCTTTGGCACGAACACCTCGTCCTACTCGAGGCTGCCGATGTTAGAGTGGTGTCGACGGTGGTTGTACTTCTAGGAGAAGTAGGGGACGAGGAGCGCCGAGTTTAGCACCAGCCCCATGACGTCGTCCAGGAGGGAGTAGTCGGAGAAGGCGTGGTGGCTGCATTCATGGGCGATGACCCAGACCTCCGTCAAGATGCAGCCTTATGTGGCCCAATAGAGGGGCCAAGCGAGGAGGTTTAGTGGGCAGGGCAGGTGAGGAAAGTACACAAGGGCGAGGTAGAGGAGGGCGACAGCGATGGCAAGGTCCTGGACGATGTAGGAGAAGGAGCGAACGCCGGAGCGTTGGAAGCAGTGCGGGAGGATGGCCTTGTTGTTCTCGCCCAGGGTGAAGGGCGGCTTGTCAGTGGGCACGCTACGGAGAGGGTCGCGCGCCTCCCGGGGCTTCTGCTCCTTGAAGCGCTCCTCGGCGGACATGCAGCCTCCGGCACCCATTCTTCCTCGGCGGCGGCGGTGGCAGCAAGGGATGTAGAGGGCCTGGTACCTAGCTAGATGAGCCTTGCACCCTGATAGACAGAAATGGACGGATTCCTGAGAGAAGGGAGAAAGGCAGAGACGGAGAGGAAGAAGAGGAAGAGAGGAGCCCTTCTCTTCTCTTCCCTCACCTCTCTTTGTTACACCGCCCCTGCTGCACCTCTCTCTGACCCCCAACCACAACCCCAACACCAGCCACACACCATACCCAAAAACAAAGAGCCATGAAGAACAGGTGAATGACAACACAAATAAGTTAGAAGGAACTCTAGGTCCTCATGGTCCTCAAGTGGTGACTCATCCTCCTCAATAATTGGGCCAAGGTTGCTAATGGGTTGACCGATCAAAGCACTTGGAATCTCAATGGTTGGGGAGTATTCAAACAAGCCACCCTCCCCTTGAACCTGCCCCCATCATTGACCACCCTCCACCTTCCTAGGCTGCCCCCATCCTTTCCCCCCCAAATCACTCTCTTAGCTGCATCCTCCCACCTCTCTCCTGACCCAAAAACCATTCCCCCATGCAGGATCAAGCTCCCATCCCATTCCCCTCGCATTATTCCCCCTTCTCACTCCCTACCTTCATCTGTCATCCAGACAGTAGGGGCAGCAGACGGTCTGCCCTGTTGCAGAAGCCACCACGCCTCCTCCTGGCATCCTCAGCTCCTAAAATTTGTTGGAGATCATCTTTAGCAAGTCCTCTTCGCATCGGCATTGGTTTCAGATCAATACGACATCATGGTCTAGAGTACCATTCCCGACAAGGCACCTCTGTCCAACTGACGGACTTGACTGTGCACCCACACGAGGTCAGGTGGTATCGACTCCCCTCTCATCTGATCGGAGTCATTCCAGTTATGGCGTGTCCCTGAGAAGCCCTTCTTCACAGCAAAATTGGTCTCAGTCCGATCTGACTTCGGATCTGCGATCTACAACACTGGTAAGTTGGGACAACAATTCTGCTCCTGCAACCAGTTCAACCCTGTCGGAGAACAGAGGCTGCCATTTCTCTATACAGGTGGGTTTCACAGAAAAACTCAATGGAGTGGATCTAGGGCCATACCTATTACTAACAAAATTGGTCCTAGCCCATTTTGATACCTCAGTTGGGAGTCCAGCCCTAAACAAGAGCTCTCTAGTCAGCAGAGGACAGCACCGGCACAGTCACACAATAATTGCCACCCCCAACACTACCGACCACCGATCGAGCAGATTCTACTTCTTGGGTCTTCCCAAGGTGATCAGTTTTCCAACAACACCAACCACGTCTTCATCAGGGGTCTGAGCAGAGAGCACCGCCTCCTACAAGATGATGGTCCCAGACTGTGTAGAGAGTGCATGAGGTCGTGAAGACTAAAGGCCAGGATCCCGTCACAGCTACCCCCTCCCCTTTGCCTGACCAGCTTAGAGTCCCTCCCTATGCAGAGGTAGTGTTTTTGTATTTCCCAATCCCACTTCCAAAGTCGGCCCTCCAGTGAGAGGAGTCACCGGTTGTAATAAAACAGGGCTGGTCAAGCTTCTCTGATGCACGTGTAGGTCTCCGCATGTTCCCCACTCGCCTCGTCTCCGATCGCGATCGATTTCTTTAAGCCAATCAGGTGAGTGTTTGGCTGTCCCTCCTGTTATTTCTTGCTCAGCTAGTATCATTTCTGATTGCCTGTCGGATAGAGAGTGAGCTCCCGATCCGTTCATTACTCACTTGTGGGACCCATTGCGGAGAGAGTTGAGAAAATCGTCAATTACCCCACGCCCATGGCATGCTGGCCACCCACGAAACGTGGGAACCCCAACCCATAAGGGGTTAGTCTGACCATAGCCCAGCCAAAAGAATAGCAAGGTCCCACCCCAGATCCTCTCGGTCATCCCCGAGTTGCCTTCAGCCAGGAGTGCGCACCGCGTGAGTGAACCCGCTAGGTTCGAGTCTGTTACTTTTCGTCCGTGTGCTTGCAGGGATAGGTCCAAGGGGCGTCGGGTCATCCCGTGTCACGCTTGGCTGTGCCACATCAATGGTGAACATCCCGTAGGGGTCTTGTAAATCGTCTGGTAGGCCCATAATGCCTTGAACACCTTCTCACCCCAATCGTGCTTTCGGTGGCTAATAATTTTGGCCAGAAGCTTGTAGATAGTTTTGTTGAAGCCCTCTGCCAGGCCGTTGGCTTGAGGTTTGTAGACTGAAAAGGTTCTCCAGTCAATGTGGAACTTGGCCGTTAGTTGATATACGGCCCTATTCTTGAATGGTGTTCCATTATCGGACACTATGTGGCTGGGAGTACCAAATCGATAGATGACGTTGTGTTAAACAAATCTGGCTTCCACTTCACCGGTGACCTCCCGTAGGGGAAGGGCCTTAGCCCAGCGAGAGAAGTAGTCAGTGGCGGCTAGGATGTACTTATGGCCCTTAGACGATAGCGGGAAAGGCCCCGCGATGTCCATGCCCCACTCAGTGAACAACCATGTGGGGCCTATTGGGTGCAGGGAATTGGGAGGTCTTCTTGGTACCAGGCCAAAGGATTGGCATTGATGGCACGTATGGGCATACTGGGTGCAATCCACGTGCATGGCTGGCCAATAGAAGCCTTTGAGCTTCATGTTGTTCTTCATTTTGTCCCCGGCCTGGTGAGTGCCACATAATCCTGAATGGACTTCAAGCATGATGGCTCGAGCCTCCGCCGAGGAGACACATCTTAGAAGCACCGACTTGTCTTTCTCGTGGACAAGCCTATATAAAGTGTCTTTGATCAACTCGTACGACGTTGCTCGACGGAGTAACTAGACCCTTTGAGCTGGGTCAGGAGGGAGCCACCCTTTCTTGAATCTGATGAGAGGCTCATGCCAATCTTCTTCTTCTATAGGGATGTTCTGGCCAAGCCTGTGATCCTCGTAGATGGTGAGACCAGAGTTGCCTTCAAGTGAACTCGGTGTCAGTCTTCTGTGTTTGACAGTGGTGTCTACTTTGCCTTCAGGTGGAAGCTTGATGGCCGTAGCCAATTTTGCCAGGGCATCTGCCTGGGCATTGCTACTTCTGGGAACTTGACCTATTTCAAAGAAATAGAACTACTAGATTAGTCTGGTGATGGCGGCATGGTATGGAACCAACTCCTGCTTCTGTATGCCATAGATACCGAGGACTTGTCAGACTATCAGTTGAGAGTCCCCGTAGGCTTTAAGGTAGTTGATGCCCATGTCGAGAGCCATCTGAACCCCAATGGTTAGAGCTTCAAACTCAGCTTCATTGTTGGTTAGGGATTTCATGAGGGTGCATAAGTTGTATAAAACTCCGCCCTGAGGGGTCAGGAAGACGATGCCGACACCTGCTGTGACGACTGGACTTTGGTTATTTCGGGTAATCCCCCAGGAAGCACCATCGAAGTAGAGCTGCCAACATGGTACAATAATTGTATGGGCATCTTGCTGTTGGTAATGCAAGACATCTCCAGTCTGTTCAACTGCCATTGGTGACTAGAAAGAAAGGGACTCCTCGTTAGGGAGTTCCATGTTGAGAGGTGAATCGTTGGATACTGGATGGGCTGTCAAGAATTCAACCATGCCCTACCCCTTGATCGCTTTCCTAGGGACGTAGGTAATGTCATACTCCATCAGTAGGAGAGCCCATTTTCCCAATCGGCCTGAGAGGATGGGCTACTTGAGGAGATACTTGAGTGGGTCGTGCTTGCATATGAGCTCGACCTGATGGGATAGGAGGTAATGTTACAACTTCTTTACCCCAACGTCCACAGCGTGAATCAGCAAAAGTCACCTTCTGTGGAGTTGTTCTGCTCCGAGCCTGCTTCGCTCCAGAAGTGTTCCTGCCTCAATTTGACTTCAGCACAGATCACGTCATCCATTCTCGTACGACTGCACCAGATTCGAGCCAGAATCTGAGGACCATTTGGTAGAGACCGTACTGACTTCTACGGCACGATTCATCCTGAACTCTCTTCTGAGAGTTTGTTGTTCTCCGAGCCCTCGATGTTCAAGAGGTGGTCTCGCCCCATTCTGACGTTGGCACATCCAGTGGCGTCCATTATCCTACAACTACACAAAGCTGGTGTGAACTAGTCTACCCAGAGCATGCAGCATGATTGCCGATCGCACCGAGCCTTCCTCTGCTAGTTTTCAGGCTGAGCCTTCTTCATTGAAGTCAGACCTCTCGATGTCCTTAAACCACTCCATGTGGTTTCATGGCGTTTTGCATTCGGTGCTGCCCATGCTACCTTACGCAACCTGACTATGTCTGGATGTTTGCCCAGAAACCAGAGCCTCACCAAAGTGCCTACCACACCAAGCTTGGTGCTCTGTTGGTGTTCATTTTTTGAGGGTAAGTAGATCTGCCTGTGAGCCATCCGACCCCACTGGTCTTGCATCATTCGGAGTCCGGTGGAGAGCGCACCTCCCTCTGCACGCCGACTGCGCAGATCAATCCTGCAAGACAGATTCGCACAGGTCACCTTCCACAGCCTTCCCCACCCTCCTGTGACCTCAGAATGATGCCAGACTTTCAGGAGTGCATCTACACTTCTCAAGCTTCGTCTGAGCGCAAGAGGCGTCCTCTTCAGACCCCTGAGTGCAGCGTACCGCTCAGATTGCTTCAGTTCTGTCCAGCAGGACAGATATTGGGCAGCAGGCCCATCTCCCCTTCCCTGTGTTCCCCCCTCCTGCGTGAGGGTAGTACTGTATTGTGTGCCCATCCCCGAGTTTCCCCTCGCTGCGTGGAGGTTATCCCATTTGCTTGTAATAGCAGGGTTGACCTGAAGCTCCACCGACGTAACGTGTTTGCCAGGTGCACACGCTCCCCAGCGCGCCCTCGTCTCCGATCGGTGCCAGTCTCTTCAGACTCGGCAAGGTATAGATCTAGCCCTTGCTCCTTGGCATTACTTTTCTAGTATCTTTTCACGCTCACGCCGAAGGTGAGGAGAGCTCGTTCTAAAATTGTGGAATGCAGCAAACTGTTACGGGTCTCACCTGGCTTTACAAAATATGGCCCAAGTTGGCGCTAGGGCAGGAGCTGGTGATCTGCTCTGCAACTTCCGGAGTTTAAACCCTCCGCGATTTTTGGGTTCTTCTAACCCTGACGAGGCAGGAAACTGGATAGATGAAATGAACCAGATATTCGAGGTCATGTAGTGTACCGACCAAGAGAAGGTTCGTCTCACCACATTTCAGTTAAATAAAGGTGCCCGTACCTGGTGGAAGTCTATTCCTGCACCGCTTGCAGATGCACCACATACATGAAATGGATTTCTTGCTCTTTTTTGAGACAAGTACTTCTCTGAGCATGTCAATGGGAGGAAGGCGGCCGAATTCGCATCACTTCATCAAGGCATGATGACGGTGGCAGAATATAAGTTACAATTCTCTCGCCTAGCACCTTATTCTTAGCACCTAGTGAGCACATACCTTTTAAAAGCAAATCATTTTATGGATGGGCTGTGACCCATCTTCATCCAACAACTTGGCCCACAGAATATTTGGACCTATGCGGAGATGGTCCAACATGCTCACTTATGTGAGCGGACCTTGGAGAAGGTCGATAAACTCAAGGGCAAGGTGGAGGAACCAAACAGAAGGTCTGATCGGCAAGGTAAGGAGCAAGAAAAATTTAGCATCACTTACAACTCTCGGGATAGTGAGAAGAGATCTCGGAATGGGAATGGCAGGGAGGATTGCCGAAGCAAGAAGGCTAAAGAAGAGGAAGAAGATAAGCAAGTCATGGCAGCTTGTTCGTTTTGTGATAAATTCGATCATGTGACCGAAGAATGTTGGAAGCGTTTGGGCGCATGCCTACGATGCGGAAGTCGGGAGCACCATATGCCTGACTGTCCTCTGATGAAAGAGCAACCGTCTACGAGGAACAATGGAGGATGAAAGCGATAGGCTAGATTGAATGTTGTGTTGGAGGATGAACCAACTCAAGAAGGGGAACTCATTGAAGGTACCATTCATATTCATTCCCATCTTGCTTTTGTGTTATTTGATACAGGTGCTACTCATTCCTTTATTGCTAGTTCCTTTGCAAGGACATTGCTTATTTTACCTATTCCCTTACCATCGGATTTAACCATAGTCACTCCTTTAGGGTCGGGAATAGAATTGAAGACCTATCTTCCCAATAGTGAAGTCACTATAGAAGAGCACAATCTTCCACCAATAATAGCTCCTTCAGAGCATACTCACGGTCACTTAACCACGAACAATCCTCACCAGCCACCTGACCTTGCTGTAGATCCCTCGAACACAACACCGCAGTAATCCCACGAACAATCCTTAGGAAATGACTACCCTAGACTCAACCTTTTGCTCTGATACCAATTTGATACGGGACGAGTCAGTGAACTTGGGACTCTAACTCGCGGGCGTCCCTAAGCGAGGAAAACGAGGGACTGTGCGCGGTTGTGGAACCGACTATGAGTCTCAGGTATCGACTTTTCCGCGTGTACTCGGATTGAGTCACGAGACGGATTTCGTTCTCTCGCTCGCAGTGGTGATTTGAAAGAATATGGCGAACTAAATTATCCAAGCATACTCTCTAGCAGCGGCATATAAAATATATACAAGAAGTAAGATGCCGAGTAAGGAGCGAACACGATACCTCCACGCTCTGGGCATGGGGACAGCGACCTCGGCCAAGTATAGTAACTCCCAGTAAATATAATTAATCAATAATTACAAAACTATAAATCACTGCCCACTCCACACAGGGAGTTAAAGGGCTACAAGTGGGGCCCGGGAGGACCGTTCATGGGTTGACAGGTAGCAATTTGAGCCGCTCCGATGGTAGCGTTCGCCGATAACTATGGGGCCCGCGTCCTGACTAGTGGGCCGAATGGGCCGGGAGAGATACTTCTGCGGTGGTGACTCCTGGAGGGATGGTCCCCTGGATGGAAGCATGTTGGTTGTCCCGTGGAAGGCGAGGCGGCCGGCCGGGCGATCGACGTGGCTTGTTGTCCACGGACTGGATCTTCTATTTCTGCAGTGCGCGACCTGACGAGAACACCTGCTGCGATCAGGCCTGACGTCAGATCGACGCGAGACTAGCACCGTTGGAAAGCTCTTTCAAAGTTATACGACCCCAGGCTAGAGAAAGAATTTTGAATGTCTCTGTAACCACCTCGGTCTATTTTACAACTTGCTGGTTCATAGAACTAGATCTGGCAGGACAGGTTTGGATCTGCCTGAGAACATGAGTTGACTAGAGGGAAGACAGTGGATCTGGAGGCTGGGATTTTTATGGGAGATAAAGGGAGAAGTAAGAAAAATGTAGGTATTTTTTATGATTTTTGAAAAGGTGGTTTGATATTTTTTGTGAATTTTATGGTGGCTGGAAGTCAGATCTGGAAAATAGTGGATAGACAGCACCAATGATGCGGCCGGAACGATCGCGATCTTCCAGTGGCCCGGCAGCATGCTGATAGCGCTGCGCATGCATCACATCGTCTACGACGGCTGGTCGGTGGTGCGTTACTACGAGCGCCTCGCCAAGAACTATGCCTTGCTGGAAAAAGATCCCGCGCATGTGTTCGAGATGGATCGCCTCTATCTGGACACGCTGAAATCCGAACAGGCTTACCTTGACTCCTCCACCTATGTGGAAGACGAGCGGTTCTGGCAGGCGCACTGTGCAACCTTACCCACGGTGCCTTTGGTCGGCTTGTTGGCGGATCGTCCGCACGCGACCGATGCGGCTTATCGCGTCAGTTCCGTATTCCGCACTTTGCCGGCGCTATTGCAAGCGGCGGTGAATCAGGTCGCCGACAGTGCGTCGATCTCTCCGGCGGAATGCCTGACCGCGTTGACCTCGCTGTATCTGTCGCGCGTCAGTGGCGAAAGCGAGCTAGGGTTGGGTGTGGCCTTTCTTAACCGTACTCGCGATGCGTTGGACATCCCCGGGCAATTCGCGAAGGCGTTGCCGATCGGGCTGTCCTTCGATCCCGAGCGGGATACCTTGCTCGATGGCATTGCCAAGGTTTGCGAGACGTTCCGGCAAGTGTTGCAGCATGGACGCTATCCGTTCGGCGAGATGGTGCGCCGGCATGGACTGGATGCGCGGCACGCGGAAGTCAGCGTCAATACCTTGTTTCTGAAGCGCGGCATCGAGATGGCTGGCGAGCCCGCGCATGTGCAATGGGTAAGCGGCCCCGAGGGCGGCCTGTCGTTCCTGTACACGCAATTCGGTCGGCAATCGCCGGTGGATCTGGAGCTTCGCTTCAATTGTGCGGTATTCGATGAGGCGACGATAGAGCGGCACGCGGATCGGGTTCTGCAGTTTCTGACCGATGCCTGCAATGACGTCCAGGCACTTATCCAGCAGGTGCCGGTATTGCTGGCGGACGAGCGCCAGTTGTTGCTGGGCACATGGAATGCGACCGAGCAGCCGTATCCGCAAGAGCAGTGCATCCACCAGTTGTTCGAAGAGCAAGTGGCGTGCAGGCCGGAAGCGATGGCGCTGATCGTGGGCGAAGAGCAGTTCAGCTATATCGAACTCAACCGGCGTGCGAATGGCATCGCATATCAATTGATGCAGGAAGGTGTGCAGCCGGATGATCGCGTGGCGATCTGTGCGGAACCCAGCTCCTCCACCACAGCGGGCTCTCGCACCTCCACGCACGCTGCCACTGCACCGACGGCCCATACTCGACCCTTGGAATTTGCAGTTACTTCTCATAATATATAACTATTCATAAAATACCTTTAATATATAGCAAAGCGACAGTGAAGATGCAACACACTCCACCCTAAAGTCGAGCATGCAGGGAGAACATTAATCCCTGCAGGTGGATGCGGTTACTCCTTCCCCACCCCACCAAGCTGCGCTCAGAACAGCTGCATTAATTTGGCCAGGGCAAGCGTGCTACAACCGTGCACTCGCCGTCTCCAGTACTGGCAGGTAAGAAAACACGAGGAACATAACTAGATAGACGTCGAAGGTGCTTTCTGCCATCCCTGAGCCGACTGATGGCCGGCCATTTCCTTCGTTCTTTCCTCCCAGATCGGTTTGGCAAGATTAGATTCCCATCAGCTCAAACCTTGCCTGCAATATTTAATGCTCGTGCGGTCCTGTCACCTGCACTTTTCTATCTTGGTTAAGAGAAGAACCCAGTGGACGCTGGCCTTGTTGTCTACGTATATACACAGCTACACGAGTACGCAGCATGTAAACATGTGCATGTAGTTTTGCATGCAAGTAAGCAGTGCATGCAACTAATCGAATGCCACCCCCCTCCCCAACACACGGACACACACGAAGCAGCAGCAGCAGCAGCGGCATCTCATTTACGTGTGTACGTACTAAATGGAGATTAGGGGATGAGTATCCTTCTTGGGGACGTCCGGTCTTAACATATTCACCACCGATGAACTTGTTTGAGTTATGAAACGAGTTAAACAGATGTTTTTTTATCTCTTTTTTGATTCTAATTAGTCGAGTGAGCTATTGGATGAGAGTATATTGGATTATCAAAAGGACACAACTTGAATTTTGTTCACGGATGTGAACAAACCGAATTAATCCACTTTTGCTCAAATTAGCTCAGCTCAGTCATCAAATTAGTCTAAAACTTCATATCTAAAAACGATCAAATCACATCAATTTTCATTTCTCAAATCCATTCACCAGCTGCTCGTCAGGCACTATATAATTCACTTGCAGTACTCTTAGTTCGATGTCTTGTAAATCACTTGTTTAGATCAGTTGCTCGTTGCTATGGAAAGGGGACCCGGGATCCAAGGATTCACAAGGAAGGACCAAGTTGGGAAGAAGAACACGGTATATATGTTCGAAGCATATCCCAAGTCACGCTAACCAGGGTCGCCATGACCTCGGCGTCGGATCTGCGTGTGCAACTATACAGGCGAATCGTCGGCGCACCCGTTTCCATACTCGAGCACATAGGCAGCGCACGGCTGGTTACTACCATAGTCACTGATGTCCCCCGAATCGTCCTGGGGGCACACGTTATCCCCGAATTGTTGGTGAGCTTCGTGACGCTACTCGGAATGCTCGGCTTCCTCGCATACTTGAACCTGGACGTATTTTGGTTCGTACTGAAGTGCATATTCTTCGGAATCATCACTTATGAAATACCTGTATTACTGGGGAAGCGATTTGCAGTCCGCGCGGGCAATAGCTCCGAAGCCTTGCAAAAATCGATTGACGGCCTTATACGCGGCATCAAGGAACTCAAGCTCAATGACGCAAAGAGACGCGCGTTCTTTGAAGCCGATCTCATGGCGAACGAAAATTTGCTTCTCGATGCGCAAAAGTCGCACAACACCATCATGCGAGTCGCCACGAACTACGGCGATATGGTTTGCTTTTTCGGAATCGGAGCAATTGCGTTCGTTTTCGTGAACTATCATGCGATACGAAGCCAAGAACTGATAGCGGTCATCATGGTACTGCTTTACATAACCGGACCGATCAGCGTCGTTCTGAACATGGCGCCACAACTTGCTATAGCCAATGTTTCGTTCGCGAGGGTCAGCGCCCTCCTGTCCGAGTTGCCAGACGAGGAGTTCGCCCCGCCTCGTGCGGCTAAGGATTGGGAACGTCTGCACTTGCATCAAGTCACCTACCAACATGAAGCAACTGGAGAGAGCCCCGGATTCAAAGTGGGGCCGTTCGATCTCGAATTTCACAAAGGCGAGATTACGTTTATCGTAGGCGGCAACGGATCTGGGAAATCAACCTTATGCAAGCTATTGACGCTGCACTATCCAGCTTCATCAGGCAGCATCTATTTCGACGGCCACGTGGTCGATGGTTCGACAATCAATACATTCCGCCAGGACATCGTATCGATCTATTCCGACTATCACCTGTTCGACCGCATTCATGGCAGCGACGTCGAACAATCGGAGGTGGAACGCTACCTGAGCCTTCTGAAACTTGACAAAAAAGTGACGTACGAGGATGGGAAATTCTCCAGCTTGCTACTGTCCGATGGTCAGCGCAGGCGGATGGCGCTTCTCATCGCCTTCCTCGAAGACGGTACGTCAGCGTTTCATGGTCGCTGATTTCGTGTCAAATGGTGGTCAGTTGGGGCCGGTAGGAGGCCGGGAATCTCAAAAACCCCATTTGGGTCAATTCCATAAAATTGCCCGTTTCTCACTATTTCTTAGCCGATTCGACTCCCGTCGGAGTCTATGTGTTGTATTTTGCTATCCTAGTTGTATCCCCTTCATTTCGGAACGAATGGGGCATGGAAAGGCCATGATCGGACCGATTCCACGATCTCCCATCGTGACGCATACACGGTTTAACAGAAGCCGCTTAGGGCATGGCGCGGCTGGCTTTGGACCATTTAGTGTAGGTCGATGGGCATCTGTGCGGTCGCGTGACAGATCACCTAGTGGATGGCACGGCCAGGTGTGAGCTGTCCAGTCCACCTGAGCAGCTGGCACCCATTCGTTCTATTTTCCCTGTGTGTTGAGCGGCCAGGTCTTGACCGCTTAGCATGGTTGACCTTGGGTCAATAGTTTTCTGGTGGTTCGTGGAGCGGTTTCGATCTAACCATGCCACTTCATCAACGGTCCTTCTCTGACCGTTCTGACTGTCTTTTGACCGATTACTGTAGCAGGTCGGTTCAATGGAACGGCCTACTCCAGACCGTTCAGACCCCGTTGAGCGGCCTCATGTGGACCGTTCTGTCTCCATGGGCGGCCTCCTGTGGACCATTCAGTCCCATTAAGCGGCCCTTGGGTGACCGTGCTATGGGCTGAGTCTGTTGTCGTGTCTATTGGCCATGATGGCTTGCTCCGTGTCTGTCTATCCATATGTGTGTCCGTTTGACTAGTGTCAAACGTCTAGGTTGTTTAGGGTGGTGTCTCTAATGGTCCTTGCCTGGACTACTAGTGTCTATGCTTGGTGGTCCATCTAGATAGGTCGGTTCAAGGTTAACTGAGCGCGGTCTACTCCTTGACTGGTACAGTTCCTTAACGACTCAATCTAGGACTGCCAGTGTCTTCGCCTCTGGTTGTGTAGCGACTCTTCCTTGACTGCTTGGTTTGCTTAGCATTCGAGTGATGGATCGCGTGCCCAGAGTGTCGCTTCCTATCGTTTCGATTTTTGTGTGTCTTGGCTTGACCTTTTGGTTTGCCCATGACCTACGGATGCCTGTTGGCATTGGATAAGGGCCATGACCATAATGAGATAGCCAGGAGTGCTTGTGTGTGATGTCGTGAGTCGTGGTCGGGTTCTGGATCTCAGGGTGGTCCAGAGGAGCTGTTCTCGCCCGACTACGCATCCTGTCCCTGGCAGACAACCAGAGACCCAGTGCAGAGGCTCCCCCAGCCGACTCCCTATGTTTCCTGGTGAGATATTTGGTTGAGACGAGCTCCTGCAAGTCCCCTTCTAGCTACAAGAAGAAGGAGTCCATTCGCCCACCCGAGCACCCGGTTCCAGCCATCCTCGTCGCAGTGTGCAGGCTGGTCCTATCTGTTCCCAGTTGGACCAACCCCCACTCTTCTTTTCAGAGTTTTCTTCTCCGACCTCTGTTTGGGGGGCTCCGTTGGTTTCTGCTCGAAGCTGCTTCGACCACGATCACGTCAACTCTAGTCTCACCTCCATCAGAGTTCGGAGGAGCCTAGGACAGCTTCTTCAACCACCCTCTTCGATTCTGTACCAGACAGGGTCAGTCCGGCACTGTCCTGAACCTAGAGCTGCAGTGGCCTGCAACCTTCTCCGACCGGCCTCTAAATTATACGACGTCTTCCTGGGTCAGTCCCGATCGTCCCAGAGCTGGTCCTGCCTACGGAAGCCTCCGGATGAGTTCGTGGCTGTCCCTACATCGGCACTCTGTCACTCAGTCCTTGACAGAGCAGAAACAGAACGATTTGAGAAGACGAAGGTGCAGCGCCCCCGGCCCGGCCTCCGGATGACTTCTAGCTTCTGCGACCGGCTGCTACCTCACCCCTAGTTGTCTCAGCACCGGCCCCGCCCCCCTGCAGCATCAGGAGACACCCGTGGCACCCCGACTTCCATTCTCTGCCCCTGCAGGTCACCCCGGGACCGAACCGGTCTCTTCAGCTTTCCGCGCCCCTTCGCCTGGCTGGCTGACCACCCCTCCCTGCGTGGTGGTAGTTTTGGCGGTAACCACATTAACCCCCACCCCGAGAACCCCCCTCCTGTGTGAGGTGTAGTGCTGTAATAACCTTAATTTCAGGTCAAGCGCCATCGACGTAGCGTGCGGGCGCATACCCACGCTTCCCCGCTCGCCCACGTCTCCGACTGGGATCGGTGTCTTCACACCGATCAGGTGAGCGACTGGTCCTCCCTTGGCTGGTTGATTTCTTTGCTAGCTTAGTATTGCCTTTGAATGCCCGTCGGATGGTGAGGCGAGAGCCCGGACCCGCACACCACTCTTAGGGTACCCACTACGGACTGTGAGTGAGAGCCACCCAAACCCACGCCATCTCCAATTTACTAACGCCTGTAGATATGGAAAATCATACACAGTCAAGGGCGGTAAGGAGCAATCAATTGCGTCTTGAACACTATTACCATCATAGAGAAAGAAAATCATTGCATAGCAAAATTCCAGATAGAGATTGCAAAAAAAAGAGAAAAAGGAGCCAACAAGGCAAGTACAATCTTTCCTAATCTATGGAGATGGTGGAACTTTGAGAACTTTGTTGCCCCTCTTGAAGCTCGACAGGTAGAGGACCCTCGATGCTCGGCGATTTGCCCCCGGTTCCCTTGGCGACGGCCAGCCTAGGCACTGACCCCACTCTTGTGGCAACTGCCTCGATCACATGCTCTCCCGAGGCTGCCAGAGTTGGTGATCTATCCTCCATGGAAGTAGATGTATTTTCACTCCCCCCTCTGTCGCTCGATGCTGACGAAGGAGAATCTGAGACATCCTCATCTGAGTCGTAGCGTTGCCCGGGGTCGATGAAGAGCTCGTCGAGAACTAGCTCCTGGGCCAGCCTGACTCCCGCCTGAAGCCTTGGGTGAAACCCTTCCGCAGCCCCAGCCGGTAGCCCAACTTAGAATAGGTGAAGGCGGTCTGCCTTAGAGCTTCGCAGTATTCTTTCGAGCTCTAATAACACTCGACCGCCTCTGCCCCGGCTCCTGCTGCCTTCTCCTCATGCTCGGCCACTTTGGCTTTGGCCTCGTTCAGCTTCACTTTGGCCTCGGCCAGCTTTGCCTTGGCCTTAGCCCGTGCCAATTCGGCCTCCCTCATGGCCTGCTCGGCCTCCTGGACTCGGCCCCTGAACTCCTCTCGCTCGGCCACCCTTTGTCCCGAGCGTGCCACATGGGCCTGACGCTCCTCTTCTAGGAGCTTGCTCTTAAGCTCGACCGTATGCCGAGCTTGGAACAATTGCTCGGCCAATGACCGAGCTTCCTCTTGGCTCACCTGATAACATGCCCAGAGTGAGGTCACCTCTCACCGAAGAACCCCAAACTCAGAAGTCAGCTGCCCAATCTTTCGATCAGACTCAGCACAGGCCCAGGACTGAGACCTCTCCTCACTCCCAAGCTGCGCCATGTCTGTTATCTCAGCCCCAAGCTGAGCCATGAACAAACCTCCCACCATGACCCTTTCGAGAAGCATGGGAGGGGAGCAACGCCAGAATTTCTCTGGGATAGATGGAGGTGCCAAAGCTCAACACCGATTGTACAGGGAGGCCTGGACGATGGACCGCCCCTACTATTGGGGAGAAGCCCTCTCTAGAGGAATCGGTGCCAGGACATTCTCCCCTGACGTCCCAAAACTCGGGACTGTGACACTCGGCTTGGCCTAGATCCTTGCCCCGACCTCCTCCTCATGGCGTGCCCTGGTAGACGCGATTGGGATTTTAGAGCTAGCCTCCTCCCCTTATGCTCCTATCGGCTTAGTGGAGGTCCTCTCAACCGCTGCGAGCACCTCTGGCTCGGTCGTAGGGGGGCTCGGGTGATAGACATCCTCACCTGGGAGCTCCTCGGTCGAGCGGGTGGTCTTCACCTTCTTTAGCCACCTCTTCTCGACGGTTAGAGCCTTTATTGAAGATAGCATCAACCGATCCACAGGGTCCTTGCGCTTAAACCCCCTTTGCCCGGGATCGTCTTCTTGAGCTGTTCGCTTGCCCTTATCCCAGGTAGAAGAAGGACCCTCAGAAGCTCGAGGCACACTCAGAGTAGTCGCCTACTCTAGCTCAATGACCTCTTACTCCGATGGTCACTCCTTATCATCACCACGCCTCGTTTCTGCCCATCAGAAGACAAGCCATCAGCAAAGGCTTGACCTACTGGAATGAGAAAGTGCAAGAGTAGAGTCCTAAGGTCCTTACCTCAGGGAGGCAGTGCGGGGCACGAATAATCATTAATGTTGGCTGGAGTCATCAGCTCCACGGTCGATCAACGATTCTCCTGAAGAACTCTAATCTCCTCCTCCAACTCGGATGAGATCACTGGCTACTTTAGGAGAAATACCGACTAAAAATTTGACTTATCAGGAAAGCCCCAGCTGGTAGCACCCTTGGTAAACCCTACCAAGAAAAATTGGGTTTTTGGGTTTTCCACCCCTTATGCAAAGAGTCCCAAGGGGAGAGGACCACACAACTCCTTCCCCTCCTCGCCTAAAGATAGAAGAGACCTTCCCGGGATGGATTTGCTCCTTCAACTCGAAAAAGGCATAAAAGAGGTCTAAAGATGTGGCGAGGCTACACAAGCGATAGAGGAAGATGAAGGAGAAAGGTATAGGAATTGGAAACCAACTAGAAATGAGCCAGTCAGTAGAAGTTCTGTAGCTGCTCAACAAAGGGGTGGAGAGGAAGATGGAAACCACACTTCCAAGCCAAAATAAAAATGTAGAAAAAGCCCGAACAAATATCCAGGCTGGACTCGTGCGGTTTGGCTAGAGAGAAGTAGTTCTACCATGATAACTTGTGTAGCGTATCTCCATTTCTTTCACCTCGGCCTCACCCAACTCACTGCACAAAGGACCATACAACTCTTTCCCCTCCTCGCCTGAAGATAGAAGAAATCCTTCCCGGCAAAGGTTTACTCCTTCAACTCGAAAATGGCATGAAAGAGGTCTAAAGATGTGGCGAGGCCACACAAGTGATAGAGGAAGATAAAGGAGTAGATGAAGGTATAGGAATTGGAAAGCAACTGGACAGGAGCCAGTCGATAGAAGTTCAGCAGCTGCTCAACAAAGTGGTAGAGAGGAAGACGAAAACCGTACTTCCAAGCCCAAAGAAAAATATAGAAAAGGCCCGAATGGCTATCCAAGCTGGACTCGTGGTGTTTAGCCTGAGAGTAGTATTGGCATGGCAACTTGTAGCATATCTCGAATTCTTTCACCATGGAAACACCCAGCTCGTTGGGCAAAGGATGGCCGGATGTCGGTGCTGAACTCTCCGCGCCTTGTTCAGACTCTTGGATCTCAACCTTTGTGTCGTGCTCTGCCATGGAGGAACAAGAGGAACGGGAAGGAGAGGAAGGGATTTCAGAATTAGAAGAGCCAGGGGGAGGTGGAAGCTGACGGATCACTGCCGCCGTGGTCTCTACCAACTCTGCAAAGGCATCTGCGATTCTCCACTCCCTCTGCTCGCTCTCACGGTGCATGGACCCTCTCAGATTGTGAATACGATGAAGTGAAAAGCCCTAAACAGAGGAGACGTGGGACGCAAGAATACAATATATATATATATACCCCCTAGCGATCCTTGGGGGAAGCATCGTGACGTTCCAAACTCCAAGAATGGCCTCCCCACTGTTGACACCCATTTTTTTGCCAATAAGTTGGGTCATTTCTCTTACTATTATTTATTGATGCCTTGAGTCATCCATCGTCTGTTGGTCCATTTCCGAGCATAATTCTGGGCTTATTTTATGAGCACCTCCCTCCCTGGCTATGATTTAACTGATAATTTTCACCGAAGTTCTTATTATCACAAAATAATAACAAATGCCCCAACATTTGAATATAGGGGCAATTTAATTAAAGACTCTTATTGAGAATATTAAGAACATATTGTATGTGAAAAATGTCTCTATTTGTATTTATTAAATTGAGAAAAAGTGCCCCTTATGTTCTAAGTTTGGGGTATTTTCAGAATAACAAATATTTCTATAGTCAAAAATATAGGGGCAGTTTACTGACCAAATGCCCCCATAAATAATAATTAAAGGCACTTAAAAGTGCCTCTATAAAAACTTCTTAGGGTAGTTCATAGGAAGTGCCCCTAAAACTTACTGGGACGGTGGCTATTGAAGCACTTATATTAAATGCCCCTAAAAATATTGAAATGCCCCTAAAATCTATAAGGGCATTTATTATCATATATTGTGGCATTTATTAAATGCCCTTGAAAGTTAGTTTTCTTGTAGTAAGGGGTTCAGATTAGACGCAACTTTGATGGGTGTTCACCCATTTTTAAGAAACAATCATATGATAATACATCCGGGGTGCTACCATTATCCACGAGGACTCTATCTACATTACAACGGTTGATGGTGGCCAAGATTACAAGGGCATCGTCGTGCAAGGTAATCACCCCCTCGAGGTCTTCGTTAGAGAAAGTCAAGGCTTGCCACTTGGGCGAAGAGGTGGTTGTCTTCCTCGGCTCATTCTCTCGGCTTGCCCACTGGGCATGGCGCTTCCTCCCTTGATTAGTATCCCCACCATAGGCTGGACCCCCTGAGATGACATTGATATGCACATCTTGGGGGTAGTTATCGATCTCCTCGGAGGGGCCTCGGGGAACATCATATCGGTCGGCTACATATTGGGCTAGATGCCCTTGCCAGATGAGAGCCTCGATCTCATCCTTGAGCTATTGACAATCACCTATATAATGGTTGTGGTCATCATGGAACTGGCATTGCTTCCAATGGTTACGATGCCGGTGGTCAGATTTCATAAGCTTGGGTCAACGAAAGAGGCCTGAGTCTTTGATTTCTTGATACATCTCATACACCGGGGGTCGCCAGTGGCATATAACACTTGAACTTCTTTGAAAGCTCGCTCTGATCTCCATTGCGGCCCTTCTTTCTCCCACGCTATGAGGACTGATCAGACTGGTACTTCCTCTCCTCCTCCTTTCTGTAGCATTCTGTGTGTTTTGATGATGTCAATACAATATGGCTCATTAGCCCGGACGGGACGTGTCCTCCAGTGATCTCTCCTATTGAAGACTTGTTGCTGCTGTTGGACTGGCGGGGACATATGGGCGTGCGATTTTGCACGTCCACACTTGGGCACCGACCTTTAGGAAGGACCTCAGATAGGAGGAGCTGATGCACCTATAGGACCTTCTGTCATTCCTCCTACCCTTTCATCCTCGCCCTGATAGAGAGGATGAGTGGGCCTGGAGGTGGGAAAAGGGAGGATCCTTTACACTCAGATTGGCCTATGGTGCTATTTCAAGTGGTGGTGTTCGTCGCAACCTCTATGAGTAGGTGTGGAGACCAAAGAACCCGTTGAAGGTGAAGATTCTAGCCTGGAGGATCTCTCATGGAAGATTACCAATTTGAGACAGGTTGTGTCGTTTCTATTGGATATTCAACCGACCTGTTGTCTTTGTGGCGAGAATGTCAAGACCCTTGATTATCTGTTTGTAGGTTGTTCCTACTCATAGGGGGTCTAGGGGGAGCTTGCTAGGAGGACCCACTGCTTCATCGACCAGCACAATGATGTTCGTTACTTATTGGTGCTTGGGACAGGCCTTGACCCTTTAGGAGCGACAGGACGGTGTGATGGCTCATCCTTCATGCCACTCTATGGACGTTGTGGGAGGAGCGGAACAATCGAATATTCAGGAGAGAGACTCGGGTTGAGGGCACTATTGTATCTTTTGTTTGTGATAGAGTAAGAAAATGGACTGCTATTCTTTGTAATGTGAATTCCCTTATTCTCTTTTTGGCTGTTTGGGAGACTAGGTTGACCTGCACTTTCTTGGTGTGGCCTTCTCTTGTATGGTGATTATTTGGGGTTGCCATTTTTTGGAGTTGTGACAGCTGATACTTGTACATTCTCTCTTCATTTTATATATTAGTTGTACTACCTCCCCCAAAAAAACTTGTGTATGATTGATTGACGTAATGAAGTCCTTGACTGCATGCATTGAAGGTTGAATTATAATGATATTATGATAATGAGATCAACCTTCTAGTCGTATACGTTTTAAACATTCCTGGTCATAGGATTTTTGAGATGTGACATTAGAGATCTAGATAGACTGTTGCACATGATATTCGCTCGCATGATGAGGGTAACTAATCTCATAATCACTGGTGTAGGGACACTAAAATATATGTATAAGTGCTCATTACAAGAATAAGTTCACTGAACTGATTTGCCACAGACAGCGGCAGCGATCGGCAGGAAGAACGAACGGGCTGAGAGTCTTCGAATGGATGAACATCGCCGAATGGCAGGATTTCAAGATCGCCGTGGAAAACGGTAATCACGGCCAGCTCATCCGCTTCGACACCGCATCGCCGCAGATCGTCGCTCGCGCCCGTAGCAACCAGCTCGAGCTCGTGCAGGGCTTTCAGCTCGAGCAGAACCAGATCACACGACAGATCGCACGCCGTGCCATTGCGGAGTCGGCCACACAGGGCATCAACCCGCGGCGCATCGCGCAGGACTTCCGCGACTCGCTGGGCCTCACGGCGCAGCAAACCGAATGGGTCGTGAACTACCGGCGCGCGCTCGAGAGTGGCGACTACTTGCGCGCGACCGGCTACGAGCTATCGAGCGGACAGGCGGATCGCACGCTGCGGCGGCTCGACCGCGACGGGCAGACGCTGACGCCGGCGCAGATCGGCGACTTCACCACGGCGCAGACCGCGGCATTGAGCACCTCAGGCATCGCCGCGCTATCCACGCCCCAGGCCCTGGCCTTGACCACGGCCGAAATCGCCGCGTTGACGACAGGACAGACTGTTGCCCTGAGCACGGCTGACATCCATGTCCTCACCACCAGCCAGGTGGCGGCGATGACCTCAAGCGATGCCTTCGCGCTGACCTCGGCGCAAATCGCCGCGTTGACCACAGCCGACGCGGCGGTGCTCAACAATCAATGGTCGGTCAGCAGCTTCCATCAAGAATTGACTGCGCCGCCAACGCTGCGCAAAAAAGTCGGTGAATTGGTGCAGGCGATGGCCGCCTTCAGCGACACACCGGGTAACGGCGCATTCGCCGTCCGCACCATGACGGATGCGCTGGCCGGCGCGCGAAGCGGCAATGCACCGACGCTGGCGCTGAAGGTCGGCAACATGGCCGCCATGCTGCAGCACTTCGACGCCAACGGCCAACTGCTCGCGCCACCCGGCGCCTTGTCTGCACCGGATGACCGCTTGCGCGTCGCCGGCATTGCCGGTTCGACGCACCAGGGCTGGCTCGCCATCCCCGGAAAATAAAACGCCGCCGCCACGACAACACAACATCGACGAGGAAAACCATGCGCCATCTTCTTCACTCACCGGTCAAATCCCTGCTGCTCGCGCTCGCTTGCGGCATGCTCTACGCCTGCGGCGGCAATACGCCTTCCAGCACGGCAAGTCCCGATGCCGATTGATGCAATATAATGTTGTACCTTTTACAGAGGTCTTGAAGGTCTTGGGAAATGAATTGCGGCCCATTGTCGGTGGTGATAGTGCTTGGGATGCCGAACCTAGCGATGATGTTCTTCATGGCGAACTTACAAACTGCTGACGCTTTGATTTTCATGTAAGTTTCAACTTCGGCCCATTTGGTAAAGCACGCTATTGTAGTAAGGATGAATGATTTCTGCGTGGTGAGGGAGTTGGGATCACCCAGAGGACCAATGATATTGAAAGCCCACATGGAGAAAGGCCATGGGGAGGATGTTGGATGAAGTGAGGAAGCAGGTGGATAGATTTGTCGGCGTGAAGTTGACACTTGATGCACCTCCGGACATAGACAGCACAATCCTCTTCCATGGTGGGCCAATAAAAGCCTTGCCAAAGAATCATCTTAGCAAGCATTTGGCTATTCACATGGCCACCGCACACACCTAAGTGTGATTCCTCGTCACACTTCCAGACCTCATCATCGTCAAGACATCTTAAAAGAACACCAGTAAGGCTTCTCTTATATAACACTCCTCCGACCAGTGTGTATTTTTGGGCCACTCTCCTTATAGCCTTCTTGTCTTCTGTTGTGGCTCCTTCAGGGTAGGACTGATCTTTGCAGTATTTGGCAATTTCATAGAACCATGACTTCTCCTCATCGACTAGTTCTTCTTCCAATTCTACCAATATGATTTTCCTCTTCTCAATGATTTCTCCCTCTCGGACCTTCCTTGGTAATTTTTCCTTAATCCTCATGAGGGAAGTATCTTAGACAATAGGGGTGAGATGCTTGTACATGGTGATAAACTCAAACCATCTACCTATAGGGAACCTTAAAGATGATACCAATGAGGTGAGGGCATCCGCCAGAATATTCTGGTCACGAGGGATCTGGTGAACAGTTTAGCATAAGCAGAAGTGAGCTTCTGATAAAGCTTAAGGTTAGAATCAAGGGTGCGGTATTTGGTGAGCACCTGGCGGAGAACAAGTTGACTATCACCTACAATTCATAGCTCGGTGACACCAAGAGAATGGGCAGCTTGTAGGCTAGTTAGAAGGGCCTCATATTCAGCTATGTTGTTCGTGAATGAGAATGCGAGTTGATATGCCTGTGGGATGCTGACACCTTCAGATGACAAGAGGGCAATGCCAACACCTCTTCCTTGGGAATTCAGAGCTCCATCAAAATAGTTTCGGGGGAAAATTAGAAGAAACACTTGGACGTCCTAAAGAAGAATCAGGTGATGTCTCGGAATTTGGATGAAAGACTAACGTAGGCCGAGACCTAGAAGGATGAGGACCGGGAAACTCCAGAGATGCTGAGCAAGAGGAAATGGAGCGAGGGTAGGAGGACTCAGGAGGGGAAGGCAAGATGATAGAAATGGGGCTGGGCAGTGGAAAGCATACCACCGAAGGATAGGAACTGAGCAGAAGAAATGAGGGACGGATGTAAGAGGGAGGTGGAGTGAGCCCATGAATACAAAGCTGGCGTCCCCTGAACTTTCGTCGCCGCTTCTTCTTGGCTGAAATATTCTTGGAATAAACCTGCCTGGGGCAAACTTGGGCCTTCAAGCTTCTTGATTTAGCATGTCTTCTCAAGTAACGGACCCACCTGGCGGATGGCCTGGCCCGACTATGAATAGGCCTCTTTATCGGGGCGGTCGCCCCTAGACATGCGGCGCTAACCCTGGGCGGACATTCTTGAACCATGAACTTGTGATGTTTATCAGAAAACCAGGGAGTTATGTTGCTTGGCACCAGGAGCCCGAGGTTCGGCGTCTCCCTTTGGTAATCGGGCACGAAGCATAACTCCCTCGCCAGAAGTGCAGGATGAAACTAAGGGAGGGTGATGCGTGACGTTGACGTGGCCGTCTCACCAATAAACTGAGGGAGATGACATATCAAGTGTAGAATGCCCCTAGACAATCTTGAAGACACGACCAATTGCCCCTTGAATACAAAATTCATTAGACTCTTGGTGGCCACATGGGTTAGCACCGCCCGAGTGGAGGCTCCATCTTGGCTAGTGAACTGAATTCCAACTGAGCGAGGGGAAATAATAACATCAATAGCAAACTCCCTGGTGAGCAATGAGACTGCCACCGGCCTCGCTCTGGAAGGAACTAATACTAGTGCCGAGGGTCTTCTTTCAACGACCGTCTTCAGAAATGAAGGCTCCTTATTCCCAAGGTAGCCAGGGATCCAGACTTGGACCGACATATAACAAATGAACTCTTGGGTCTTGGCATGCATGATCAGAGCCCGACTTGACTTATCACCCCCCCGAGAACTAGACCTGAGGGACACCAAAGGTAACATGCACCTGCTCCGTAAGGTGGGAAGTGACAAAGAGGGGCTAGAAGGGAGAGATTTGAAGGGTGTTGGTGGAGGTCATGCGAGGTTTTCATCACTGCTTGTGGGGGAGTCACTCTCATCAGTGGAGTCTTTGCAGCTCGAGGCTGCCTTTAGGGCTAGAGGTTTCTTCTTCTTCACATCCTCTTCATTTCTTTTCAGGTTAAGTTCATAGGTCATAAGGGAGCCTATGAGCTTGTCTACAGTCATGGTGGATAAGTGGGTGAATCCTCTATGACGGTGGCCTTAGTATGCCAAATGGGTGTTAAGGACATCAGAATCTTCCTCACTAGTTCTTGCTCGATATATGTTTTTTTAAGGCTTCTTAAGCTATTCGTCAATAGAGTTAACCTGGCATACATCTCTGAGACATATTCATCAGTTTTCATTTTGAAATGTTCATAGTCAGAAATGAGCTTTTGTTTCTCTTACCTCAGAGGTCCCTTCATATATTACCTCCAGTCTATCCCACATCTCTTTTGTCACCGCACATGATGAAACTCTAAAAAATTTAGTTGGATGCAGTGCACACTGCATCATGTTCATCACACTCCAGTTTATAGTTGACTTCTTGATCTCTTCTGGAGTCCACTTATCCTCATTTGCTAAAAGTGGAAATGGACCTTTGCTGACCACCTTCCATATCTCATGACTCTTGGATTTGAGGAATACCTACATGCGATTTTTCCAATATGCGTAGTCAGTACCATCGACGTAAGGAGGCCTATTCACCGAATGACCCACTGTCAGGAATCCCTTGGCATCCATTCCGATAGATCCATCCAGGTCGTTGGACCTATGTAATGGATAAACCCTCTCTGATACCATGTGTTAGACATGAAATGGAGGATCTAGAGGGGGGTGAATAGATCCTTGACTGATTTTTAACTAAAATGAGTGCAGATAAAAAGTAATGGATCTCTACTCAACAGATGGGCTTGAATGCTTTAGAGAGATGGCAGCATATCTAATAAATGAAATTGAGTGAAGAAGGTAGCGGCCTTAACCATTCATCTAGCACATAGAATAGAGAGCTCAATCACATAGATTAGGGACCCAAACTTTTTAGGTGGTTCAGTCACCCCACAAGATGACCTACGTCCACCCCTTACTCAATCTCAGCAAGGCTACACTAAGTGCAAACTACACACACACACACTAAGGGAATGTCCCTTACAAACTGCTGTCAAATATCTTGCTTCCTATGAGCGTTCTCCATGCTCATAGTAACACTGGCATACAACTTAAGGACAGTTCTGATTGTGCCCTGTTTAGATTATAGGGGAAGATCAATATGTATGCTATAAACATCGCAGGGGAGCAGCAATACATATGGTGAGTCAAGATAAAATTAGAATGAAAAATAAGGAAGAATCATCCTCTTACCTCAATATAGATTTTATACTTTTTTCCTGGCCGAAGAGGTGGTGAGGGAGCTAGGATTCACTCGAGGATGGAAGGCCTTTGAGGATGACGCGGTGAAGGGAGCTGGGGTTCACTCGAGAATGAGTGCTTCCATGCATCGACAGGCGAGGAGATGATGGCAGCCGCCTAGAAGGGCTTTTGAGGATGGTGCGATCGATCGAGAAGATGAGCGTAGGCGACAGGAGACAAGCGCAATCGAGCAGGGGAGCGCATTCAGCAAGTAGGCGAGGGGTGGAGATCGCACGAGAGATTCATACTCACAAGCTGGGAAGGGAGGGGGCAAGGAGATGATCTAACGAGGGTTTCGTGGGAGCGGAAAGGACGCGAGTGTTCCATGGAGGAGGGAAGGAGAAGGAGAATGTGAGGGTTGTCGGAGAGGGAAGGAGAGCACGAGGGTTCCGCAAGAGAGGGAAGTAGCGAGAGTTCCGAGGGTTCCTTGGGAGAGGGAAGAGAGGAACTAGGGTTCCATCAGAGAGGGAAGGAGCGAGAGTTCGGAGGGTTCCATGGGAGAGGGAAGAGAGGATCGAGAGTTCCGTCGAAGAGGGAAGGAGCGAGGGTGGAGGCTTCCGTGGGAGAGGGCAAAGAGGAACAAGGGTTCTGTGGAAGTGGGAAATGTAGGGCACGATCAAGAGAATGAGGTGAGGAGAGAGAGGAAAATGAGGTTATTGGGTGGGGATAACTCATTTCACCATTTCAGTGGAATGAGTTATCCTCATTCCTAACCCTATTTTCGGAGATATTCCCATTCTCCCTATCCCTAGATATCCCTGCCCAAAATAGACATACCAAACATAAAATGAGGTTTTCATGGGGTTATCCTCCATTTAACCCCATACCAAACACAACCTCAAGGTTCAGTCAACTTCAGTTGAGAGGCACATTCATGGTCCGGTCAACTTCAATTCGAGTTTTAGGGATTTTTATGAATACATTTTTATAAAATATTTTTATATATTATCAAGAATATTCTTCATATATTATTGATATATATGCACCATCATCGTAACCCATGTTACTTTAACTCAATTGATGTATTAGTTAAGAGCCAGTATTTAGAAGGAATTTCGTGCCAAAAATATATTTACATACTTATATAAATACTCTCAAAGGATCGAACCTGACTCTGATACCCGAGACAACAATGTAAAATTAATAAGGTATATAAATAAATAAAGTTAAAGGAAATAAGGTACATAAATAAAGTTCTACCAATTAAATAGATAAAACTATTGGTAAGTCGACTAAATATGATTAGTGGGCCAGCTAAACTTAAACACTCAACCTAATCATCTTAAGTTAATGGGCTTCATTAATTATCCATGCAATAAGTTAGGTAGTAGGCCTTTGCATTAAAACAAACATACGTAACATATATATAGGCCTTGCCCCAAAGTCTAATACAATATATATAAGAGCCTTAACCAAAACCCATTGTAAAAGTTTACACCCCATGAATTTAATGTGGAACCAAACTCACCAAACAGCCAACCGCACAAGCCCTTCATATGCCACACGATGGCCCTCAACCCACACATAAGGTGGCCAACAAGTTATACGTAGGCTTTAAAACAAACCATGGTGAATTGTAGTAAAGCCTTCAACCTATGCACGTCACAGCCCAGCTCCAACCCAAGGTCTATGGGCCTTTTCCCATTTTCCCGTCGTCGAACAATCAAGGCTCTCATTAACGGGCCATCAAAAGTCAATCCGCAAATCCATATGCATGTTGATGGCGTATGGGGGAGCTAGGGCTTTCATACGAAAAAACTTGGAAGGTAGTGGTGATAATAGTAGGAAAAGAATGGACGCACGGAAGGTTTACAAGACCCTTGCCTTCACTGGTCTTCCAACTTTCTTTAGGGCCATCATTCCATATAAGTAAATCCCCTCAGACGAACAGGGACCCGTTACTGCTGCTGTGCCATCCCTCAACGTCGAGCGGTGCCTGCGTCTGATTCTTGATCGAAGGTTCTGGCTGTGCACGAGGGTCGTCCTGCTACGTCGATCCTCAGATTCCTTTCAACATCCTGCTGCTTCTTCTATTATTCTTCTTCTGCAACTTCTTTGACCGTCTAACCATCAAGAGGTAGACAATCTCCCAAGTAAAATGCTAGATAAAAATTTCATGCTAAATTAAATAGAGCATATAGATATCTCTCAAAAATTTCCTTGCTCACGTGATCTATACTCAATATAAAACAATGCATGCATGGTTTACGTTGTCTAGTTTCACATACAATATATTAACACATGGGTATCTTAATAATGTTCTTACTATATTCATGCTTGGAATTCCATTGGCTATTAATATAAAGTGGATGTCTCGATATCTACATGACCCAATGTTTGACGTTAATGGGGCGTGGTCTGGTCCTAGGAGGAGCACCCAAAAGTACTTGTGTCGATAGGATCTATTATTGAGCACGGTGTGACATTACACCAAAGTCCTTGACTTACTTGATTGTTCTATGGCATTCCACTATCTCGACATGCTATTCTTTAATGACTTGGCACGAATCATGATTGACCCAGAAGGGGTATTTACTTCTATATGGATAGCCAATTTCTTACTACATGTGAACTTGCTAGACCAGTTATATTCTTGCTTACCATGTTGAATCCTTATTCTATTCTATCTCGAGTATTGTCATGCATAGTTATACTTGCATTTCATGTAACATGTAATCACTTTAAGTAAGCCAGATTATTGAGATGTAATTCTTACTGGGCTTTTCACTCATCCAGTGATTTCCCCTAATTTTCAGGTAATTTCGATGAGGATACCCAATCTGACGGGGAGGGTCAAGAGTGAAGAGAGTGGAGCTGTACCTGGAAGTCACCCGAGTCTTGAGTCTTATGTCCTGTCAATTCTTGTAATTTTGTTTTTCTTGAGTCTAGTGTCTCTGAAGTTTGGATTAGAAACTGTAACTTGGATTATCATTATTATTATGGAATAGAGGAATTATGGTTTGTTTCTTTTAAGCATACTTTGTCTTATGTGTTGAATATCTTGAGCTCTGATTGACATGAATGATATAAAACGTCACATTTCGAGTTCCTTCCTCGCTCGGGGCATGACAAATTGCCTATAAGAAAAGCATAAAAATAAGGGTAAACACCAAGAACAAAGTGGAATATGTAAAAGAGAATTTGTTAGCATGATTGAATGCAATGCTGTGATAAATGACTCTAATGAATGGTACGTTGATTTTAGTGCAACTTGTCACATGACAAAGACGAAGAAAGGGCTGGTGACATTTAACAACCTAAAACTATGGGAGCAACACATCTATATGGGAACCAACACCTATCCGGATGTAGAAGGTGTTGGCACGTATTGATGGGGTCATCCCTTGCCCCTCTACATTTTTTCGAGGCTTGGATTGTTCGTCGGCATATGCCATTATGTTCGTCATGTATTTCTGAGTCTAGTCATGTAATTTTTATTTTATTTGAGTCATGTATGTCACCGTTGTTGACATAGGCATCTTGTGTGGCTTTGCATTGTCGAATTTGAACTTTTTGATGACCTCTTTTGTGTATTTTCTTTGATTGATGAAGATGTCATCTTTTAACTGCTTCACCTGTAAACCCAAAAAGTATGTTAACTCTCCCATCAAACTCATCTCAAACTCCCCTTGCATCAATTTTACAAAATCATCGTTTAAAGAATCAGAAGTGACTCCAAAGATAATGTCATCAACATATACCTGACAATTAGCATGTGTTTATTATTGCTCTTAATAAAAAGAGTTTTGGCAGTCAATTTCAATGTGCTTCATCTATTTGTAAAAGACTAGTTTGCTAGCAGTTTTCAATGCACTGCCATTACAGAGATGTGGGCAAGGGGAAGGTGACATCAAGATGGGACACACTATAACCAAATGGTTTCAACAGTATTGGTGTGAGAACCTACTTCCTACTTCTTACTACACCAGGAGATGGGTCACATGGGTGAAGTGTCAAGAGGACATTAAAAACTGTAGCAGAATGAGTGAAGTAATTGGCCCAGTCAACATTAGAGAAAAGCGTGCAACTAGGATAGACATAAGATGTGGAGTCATCATGCTTGAGTAAGTCTTTACTATTGGAGCAAATGATTCTACGCAATTGACACCATACTCTTGAGTAAAGTTGCACGCGAAGCTCAATGGAACCATTCTGCGCATCCGACTCCATGGGTACTGGGCTTCTTTTCTTTAGAAGGAAAATTTGAACTAGTCCTGGAACTTGAATAACTTTCATGCCATGATTGTGTGCACAATTTCTAATGACATTTTTGCTTGTTCTGCATAAACATCCACGTCTTTAAGGCAAATTCCTTCTATCCATCACCCCCCTGTGGGTTGCAGGGATGGTTCATCCTTTGTAATCCCTTCTGCTAGCCAAGTAACCGTGAGATGGGAGGTTACTAAAACTCAAGTGTAATCATGGGTTCTTTGCCAGCATCATCATTTTTGTCAAATGTAAGCTCCAATGAAGCCTACCTACTCCCAAATTGACGGGATGAAGTGTAGGATTCATTCATTGATAGGGCATTATAACAGGTCACAGCTGGACACATGTAACATTTTAATGTCTGCTAGACCCATATGCTCCCCATGGGGTAGTTTTCCCTTCACCTCAACAAATCCAAACTTTGGACCTCTCATAAAGAGGATTCTAGTGCTTTGTTGCTTGAATGAGTTGGTTACTTGTAAATCCCTCTTTTCTTTTTATACTAATACAAATGTGATACTATCCACTTCTCAAAAAAAAAAGAGAAGAATGGGTAGGTGACTTGCCTGTTGGCTATATAGGCTTAGCTGTTAAACCTGTCGCTGTATTTTGTGTCCGTGCGTGTATGTATATATACATATACAGAGGGGGAGAGAGAATTTCTGTTACCCAATCTTTTATAGCCATCAGATTTCAGCCCAGCGCAGAATGTGCTTGGTCCCACCCCACCGCACTCTGCATTGGGCAGTTTCCAGTGCAGCATCCAGGTGTGGCAGAAGAGGTGCGCATGATGGTCCATCGCATGTGGTCTGCCAGTGTGATGGGCCATCTGATCTAAGATCAGACGGTTATGATTTTCTTTTTCTATTTTTATTGATCTCCCTTTCCAACTGCACCACCTGTTGACCTCCTGTGAATTTAGAGCACTGAAGGCACTCAACGCACGTTTATTTTAACCATTGGACTCATATTTGTATGATCTAATGGCCAGGAAAGGGTTAACAGGAAACTTCACTAGGTAACCGGAAATCCATTCTCATATATATATATACACACACACATTTGTTTGTTTTGCAGTTTGATTGGATGCTTGTGTTAGCTTGCCTCTTACTCTGTTTCATAAAAACTAGTGAGACTTCCATGTCAGAACATATTAAAGTTATGCCATGTCTTTTTTGGGCAGACTGTGAAAGTTGTAGTCTGACTCATACTTTTTTCTTGTACTTTTCAGGAAGATAACAAATATTTCATCTTGAACATTAGAATTACTGAGATATTTTTTCACCTCTCTGAGCCGATGGACGAGACTAAGGTTCTGAGAGAGAGATTTCTTGAATTTATTGAAGGTGCTCTTTGTGGGCAGGTATTTCTGTGAGTTATTTTTTGCTTATTGTTATGAGCCTCTTACATTTGATTTATCTAGTCGTGCATAATGATGCTCATGTCTTTGGCATTGGCTTTGAAGTATCATCACTTCCATGTTTCCTTCTATCTTAGCAGACATTATATATGTATACATTTGCTATCATTCTACATGCGACTGTTTGGGCCTCATGGGGAGAAAGAAATGGTAGAACTTCAGCGAGAGTTAGATTGTGGGGATTAATATGGAAGAGAGAGCCATGTGCAGAGCTGCATTTATGCTAGGCTGCCATATAGGAGACTTCCCTATCTCCTATTTGGGCCTACCACTGTCGCCAGGAGCTATCCACTGTAGTGATTGGCACTGGGTGGTTGGCGGATATGAGTCCAGATTGGTAGGTTGGAAGGTGAGACTCCTCCCTTATAGGGGGAGGGGGAGACTGGTGTGTAAATTGGTGCTGAACAGCCTCCCAATATATTATTTGTCCATCTTCAAGATTCCGCTGACAATAGCAAGGAAGCTGGATTCCATCCAGTCTAGACTTTTTTTGGCATGGCTGTGGGGTAGGAGTAGGGGGCGGCATGATGTAGCATGGGGCAGAATTTGCAAGAGCAAGGAGATTGGAGGCCCGGGAATCAGAAACATTAGTGATTTCAACCAAGCATTGCTGTGCAAATGGCTACGGAAGCTGGTGTCTGTGAACATTGGACTATGGGTGCAAGTCATTTGCCTGTGATACTATATTAGAGCCAGGTTTTGGGACCTGACTCCAGCATCCCAGCACAATATCTATCCCATTTGGAGGGGTATCTTGCAGTGCAAGGATATCATTTTGGCTAGTGGATGGGGAATGGCCAAAATTGCTTCGGCTTCAATGTCATAGGTTCTTGATCCTCTTCTATCAGGGGGAACACGGTCCCCGTCCTTCAGAAGAAACCTTAGAGTGGAGGAGATTGATCAATTGGAGAAAGTTCTCTCCTTTCTTCTGGATTTTGCTCCTCAACCCCACAGTGTTGATAGATGGTGGTGGAGATGGGATAAAGAAGGAAGGTACTCAGTAAGCTCAACATACAACCTCATTTCAGATGGAGGGGTATGGCATAGCCTAACATCACAAATTTGGAATCTTAGGAGCCCACTTATAGTGAAGATACTTGTATGAAGAATCTCACATGGTCGACTACCGACTTGTGATAGGCTGGCTACTTTCTTGACAGGTATCCCCACAATGTGCGTACTTTGTGGGGATGAGGAGGAGACCTAGGACCACCTCTTCGTAGATTGTTCCTTGTCAAATAAGATCTAGACAAAGGTGTTGTGCAGGTTCCCAGGTGGCACCATCCTTCATAGTAATGTGCAGCTTTTAATTTGAAAGTGGCACAAGAGATGGACGCTCAAGCCTCAAGGGGGATAGGCTCATTTGGTTGTTCATTCTACGTGCAACCCTTTGGGCCTTATGGGGAGGAGGGAAGTTAGGACATCTAACAGGATAGTATCCTTCATTTTGGAGAAGATGAGAGTGGGCATCCGCTCTTTGTAAAGTGGATCCACATAATTCCTCCTTTTTTGTCTTGTTGGAGGGTTAGTGGGTGACACATCATCTTGGTGTGGAGTTTTTTGTAAAGGGATCTTTGGGGACACCTTTGATACACTTGTATATCCCTACTTTTTCTATTTACATACAATTTTGTGGTACCAACGATTTTCAAAAAAAATGTATACCTTTGCTATTTAGATGACCTGTATCTGAGATATATTGCATCTAGGTCTTATGCTTATGCCCACAACTTGTGTTTACATCTAAAAAATGAACCACTAATGCACATAAGCATGCCATCCCAAATGAAGTTCGTGAATTCTTTCACCTCTTCTCATGTCTCCCTCTGCTTGTTCTTTTTTGTGCCAAGCTAATAGCATTGGACCTCTCTGCCGCAACAAAAAGAAAAAGAGGGAATGGCAAGAAATAGTTGAAGGATAGACTGAATTGCGGTTGAATGCCAAGAGTTCCTCATAACACTACCTTCATTCAAGCATCCAGTGGTGAGAAATATGGCATGGGGTCCATGTTTTGAAGCTCCTCAATTGCCTACACAACATACTCACTCCATAACATCATGATGGCACAGGAAGTCATCTCTGCTGGAGACCACCTATTGACAATTTCACCTCTCCCACTTCTCTCAGCAGTCCCCACCAGGACCACATTTAGTTTCTTGAAAGTACAGGACAGCAATCTTGTATCTCCTTTCTGCCTTCTTTTGTCACTCTTTTCTTTGGCATCTGATTCCCCTACATTTCAAATAACCCTCTTATGATCGATCCATATTAAGCCCTCTACTGCCACCAAACAGCTCCCTCTCAATGCCACCTCCAAGGTCAACACCAAACCCCTCAACTATACTCTCTTTACCATACTCTCCACTGTATGACTCTCCACTCTATGAAATGGGTCCGGCGGCAGCCTCATCCTTTCGTCATTGCAGTGGGGCAGAGGGCAATGTGAGGTTTATCCATTTGATCATTGAGTGAGCCAGGGGAGTTCCCTTTCATATGTGCCACCCTCACAAGCCGGGGAACCGGCCCCTCCCACCCACTCAGACTCCATCTACTTCCATGTCCCTAGGTTGCTGCTTGCTGGGATGATATATGACCAAATATGCTTTCTCCAGTAGGTGAAAGACCTTCCACTTCCAAACACCGCTCCATCTTCCCTCGACGACCAGCCTAATCACCAATTGTTCTCTCTCACCCTCCCCCTCTGATCACAAGGTGTCAATGCACCAGCCTAACGAGTCCCTCTTCCTCTTCATGTCACTGGTTAACGAAACTTGGGCGCTCAGAAATCCTTTCCCTCTAGACTCCTTCAGACCCTCCATACTAAAATAGACTCCTACAACCCCCTCTACACCCTCGTATGTGCCTACTGTAGAATATCTCACTGCCACCATAAGGAGCTAAGGTCTCCTTTGGGCTTCATAGCAGGACATCCAAAGATGCCCTTCCTTTCAGCAGTGCAGACATTGGGCCGTATTTCTGCAGGTCCTTTGTGTGTGGCCTCATTTCAAGCACCAAAAGTGCTATTCTGGCCACCTAAAGGACCTTCCTCTAATCCCTTTCCTGCTCCCCACTTCCCTAGCAGTATGCAGTTCATCCCAGTGGCGAGAAGGGGCAACATGACTCTAGCCATCACTGCAGAGGACGATGGCACCCCTCGGGACTCTAGAATAGGTCTTCACCTGTGCCCTAATGTTCTCATCCCTAGAAAGATGCTGGTCTCCCACGCTGATATTTGCAATGGAATTAACTCTTCTTCTCCCAGATGTAATATGCTGAAAGTATGCAGTATTCCTATCTCCCTCCTTGATCTATCTCTCCCTTGACCTCTGCTTCTAATAAATCTCTTCCTTGACTAGGATCTCCTCAAACTTCACCCTAAGATTGCCCTTGAGAATTTTGTCTGCATCATCCAAGAGGCCTACCTTCTCCAAACAATTCAACCTCTCCATGTCCTGCAGTAGTCTATCCTTCGACACCTTGCCCGATAGATACTTGCCAGCACCCCATTCCATGAGAGTTTGTGTCACCTGCCTCAATTTGCCCACCAATCTGGCCATAGCTGAGGTCTCAATCCTCTGCACATGTCAAACCCTCTGCATCTTGTCCAAGAAGTTAGCCCCCCTGAACCAGAACTTTTGAAGCCTAAATGGCTGTCTTCCCATATGTGATCAGTTGGTCTTCAACAACAAGGGTTTATGGTCCGATGTTGATCTAGCTAGAAAAGAAACCTGGACATGAGGATAGCGATCCTCTCAATCAACTGATATCGAAAACCTGTCCAACCTTGAGCCGATGGGATTTGCCCTCAGATTAGACCAAGTATACTGACCATTGGTCATCCCCACATCAATTAGAGCTGCCCCTTGGATAAAGCCGATGAAGTCCTCCATCTCCACCACTGGGCTGTTCATCCCCATTCTCTCCCAAGAAGTTGCAATGGTGTTGAAGTCCCCGCCTACACACCATGACCGACCTGAAGTATGATGAAACATAGGCAATTCTTCCCATAGCATCCTTTTCCCCTCCCTGCTCTGCGGGCCATACACCGATGAGAAATCCCAAGAGAAACCACCATGTACATTTTGGAATTGTAGAGAAATGGCCCCTTGGTTGACCTTTCTATTTTGCTCCACCTTCTCAACTTGACATTGGTTTCACAGGATCATGATGCCTCAAGATCTGTCCTCCGCTGCGGAGGAAACCTCCTTACTAAGCCTACCTCCCCCAATCTCTCTCATAATAGACTCCCCATCCCCTCCACACTTGGTCTTTTATAGGCATATTATATCAATTTTACATCTTTGAACAACTCCTTTACAACTCTCCTCTTCTCCTCCCTCCACATATCCCCCTCACATTCCACATGACAATCCTCATGTTAGTTATAAGAAAACTGACCCCCGCCTCCTACTGCCCGCTCCTCTTCTTCCCTCCTTCCTCACTTCCCCTTGACTCCCTCATCTGAGACTTCCTACCTTTGGCCACCCTTGCCAACACCGTAAACCACCTCTTCTTACATTTTATGAACACCCCTCATATCCTTATCTAGCCCTTCAAAGGAAATGTCGACCTTCTCTGCTAATTCCCTCACTTGGCCCTCCATAAGCTTCTCCATTCTCCCCACCATCTCTTTAATCTTCCCTCTCCTCTGATTGGCGAGCCCACCTTCCCATCCATTGCCTCCCCTCAGAGTCTCCAGGATAACTTCTTCCCAGTCAGAGACCATCTCCTCACCATCCTCCTGGACATCTCCCCCAAGACACCCCCTACGTGTGCTGGTCCAGAGAGGCTGCATCTGTCGCACATAGGGTCTTGCCGCCAAGGGCCATGTCCTACTGACCTGGGCTGCAGATAGGGCTCCGAGGTCTCTGATCAACACCCTGAAGACTGAGAGGGGTCTAGCTTGGTGGAATCGAAGGCCTTGCCTTTGACCTGGGAGAAGCCGGTGAAGGCATTCCTCTGGCCTAGGGTAGACAGAAGGTCCAATGGCTTTCCCAACAACCTTCGAAGCCCCAGACTACTCCGGACCCTTCCATCGTCGATCATCCCCTGCAATGAGGTTGCCCGCTTGTGGACGCACTTCCGCTGAATTAAAATTAACTTGGTTGGTTTTATCGGTTTATTAAGTGCGTGGGCGTGCCAGTCACCGAGGTGACAATTTATTCGGGCTCCGAAGAGTCCATGGTGCGCTCGATCTGACCTCGTCAGACGATTGTGTGGTTCGAGTCGGGACCCAATCCCGCCATGCCATAAAGGCCATGACGTCATTTACATCCCCCATACGAGGGAACACCTTACAGATCATGTGGATAGCATGCAAATGGCAACTTATCGCAACCTCCTCTGACAGGCAGAGAAGTCGGCATACTTTGAAACGACGCCACCGGCCCCGACTACAACTCCCCTGCCTCCGCCCGCAAAGAGGTCCCAGGCAAAATCGCTCGTGAAGAAGTCTCTGGACGAGGCAAAGGCTGCAGGGCAGTGGGAGGCTAAGCGTCGGAAGACGGAGGCTGCCAAGGCTGCAAAAATCGTTCCCCCACCACCTCTGGTTCCATCTTTTGAGGAATTTGAGGCCGATCGAGTCCAACCGAGCCAACCTACCGGTAAGATTCCTCTGTCAAAAGCATCTTCCAGGTGAAGTTTATTTCTATGTCAAAACGAGTCGCTTACACCTAGATGCTTCTGCTTTTTGTCCCTCAGCTAGGGAGGAACCGATGCCCTCACCGACCCCCGAGGCAGGAGAGGCCTGGGTCAGGTCGGAGCCGCCGTCCACTCTGACTCCCTTACCTAAGGCGACCAAAGAACCTCTAAAGGGGTCACCAGTAGAGAAGGCATTGGCAGCTGCCAAAATAGCAGGGAGGAAGGAGATAGAGTGGAGGAGGGTAGAGGCTATTCGGACCGCCTCAGCCTCCCCTCTGCCTTAAGTCCCTTCTTTTGCGCAATTTGCCACGGCTCGGACCGAACCAAGCCATCCCGCCGGTAAGGTTCCTGGGGTACTGACATTCTTCAGGACTTAGTTGCCTCTCAGGGTGAAATCTTCGTGCCTGCATAACACACGCGTTTCTTCCTTTCAGTCGGTGTAGAGGAGGCACGTTCGGGATTGCGCATGAAGCCTGTGAGAGTCTCCTGCGAGATAGTCAGTCAGCAGTAATTGGAGCAGAGGAAGGCAATACAGGTTAGACTCTCCGGTCGTCGGTGCCGCTTAACACCTTTTTGCCTTGTAGGATAAGGCCTTTATGTGGGTTTCTTCTTTCAGCCCCCACGGAGGAGCCAGCACCTGCTCCTACTTCGGACGTGGGTGAGGCTGCTGCACCTGGGGTTGCACCTTCCGTCGAGGAGACAATCCCCAGCCCGCCTCTGACCGTGAGGACCAAACAGGGTAATTATTTTGACTGGTGTGGGGCGTGGCTAACATTTCATTCGTTGGGGGCCCAAAGACCTTTATCTAATCCAGATGCTCCTTCATTTGGTAGATCCCATCGCACCCCTCCCCGGGTGGGTGTGGGCCTGCAAGGTCCCCGAGTTGATGAAGGCGTACTCGAGGAAGAGGCTAAAATCTGGGAAGTCCCCATCGCCGAGTCCGCACGAAGAGGAGGTTGTTGACTCCGAGATGAAAGCTCCCTCTCCGGAAAGGGAGGAGCCTATCTCGACCACGTCTTCTTTGGGCGAGAAGGTAGACTATGACTACTCTTTCGATGAGGTGGCTTCGGGTGAGGATTTTGTAAGTGTGAGCCTGTTCATATGGGCCCCCCCTTTACGGCCAGCCTCTGATCATGTCTTCTGTTATTCAGTTAATTTGCAGGAGTAAATCCAGCCGGAGGCCATGGAGGTGCCTGCCCCAGACATATCGATAGAGCGACCCGGGGGAGGCGACGTCGGCTTAGAGAAGTTGGCGACCTTGTTCAAGATCCTGCGGCAGGAAGCAGCCATGGGGACCGTAATACCAATGGGTGAGGCTCTTGAGGAGGGGGAAATAGCACTGGAAAGTAGCATAGTTTCGGTGACTGAGGTAAATATGGGCCCCCTGGGACCTCTCTTGCATCTCTTCAAGATTTGGGTAGCTCGCCTCGATCAGTGAAAGACTAACCCCATTTCTGTGTTTTAGGAGGAGGCAAGGCTCCCCGAGACGCACACCGCTAGAGCTCGTAATGCCGTTGTGAAGCAGAGGGAACCAGTCACCCCCGCAGGGGTAGGTGGACCGCAACTGCTCTCAGAATTAGAGGTGGAGAGCCTGGTGTCCTTCCTGGAATCGGGGGGCGGGCTGAAGCTCATGGTTCCTCTTCCGCCTCCCCGATCACTCATGATGCCCGAGGAGGACCAGCTTCTGGGGAAGATGCTGACAAGCATCACGGTTTCACGGGAGGAGGGAGCACAAGCGAAAAGGGCCGTAGGTCCTTCAATAATAAAATCTGATTTAGCTCCGCTCCATGCCCTTCCTCCAACCGAGGGACGGGTGGAGCAGCCCCTCGTGACGACGGAGTCGGGTGGTTCGATCACAACTCTATCGGCTCCTCTAGCGATGGCTGGCCGAGAGTCGTTCATCGAGGTCGGACGCTCGAGTGACCTGGCCTCCACTCTTCCATCCTCTTCGGGCGTGGTGGATGCGAGTTTGTGGGCAGCTGTGGATAGCTTGGTCGAGTTTGACCCTCTGGTCATGCCCTCCATTAGCCACGCCACCTCGGACGCGCCGGTCCGACAGATGTTGCTGGCATTGCAATCGATGCTCTTTGCCAACCCCTCCCTCACATATCGGGGGGCACACACCGTGGTGGCGCAGCTGACCGGGGCACTGCAGATGTTGGGCTGCACTCTAGAGAAATGGTTGCGGCGAGTCTTGCTGCTACTGAAATACATCAACCACCGCGAGTTCCTTGAAGCTCGGGCTCCTAGCGAGTTTGCCGCCATCAGTGCTCAGGAAGACGAGTATCTGCAAACCCTGGAGGTGCGGAAAGGCAACGAAGAGTAGCACAAAAAGGCCTTGGATGAAAGTCACTGTCGTGTCGGCACCCTTACAAGCAGAATAGAAAAGTTGAGGGGCTATCTCGCTGTAGCCGAGGCCGAGCTGGTTGAAGTAGAGGCGGCTGTGGTCAGAGAGACTGAGGAGCTTGCCATTGCCAGAGTCGAGATGGCATCCGTGACGTCTGAGCTAATGCGCCTCGAAGAACAGAGGAACTGACTGAGCGACATGGTGGAATTCCCTTGCGTCGGGATTCTTCCTCTTGAGGAAATCTTCCAGGGAATAGATTGAACGTCCTCCCCCTTTCTCATTGACATGTAACGCAGGGGTATGTCCCAAAACATATGTAGCCCTCCCTTTTTTTAAATGGAATGTCATTCACGTGCATACTCTTGCATGCTGGCCCACGAATCTTTTCTTCTTCCTTTTTCTCTTCCTTCTTTTCTTTTGCTCCTTACTGAAATGTGAGCTTTCGCCGGCGGTTTGGTCTAGGAACACTTCAGTTGGGTTCGCAAGGGCGCATAGGAGAGTGCTTGCCTCCCCATAGGAGAGATGAGAGGATCACTCCACCATGCAAGCCTTACGGCCTCACTGAGTGGTTCCATGAAGAAGATGGACCTGACTAGGTTGACCTGACCTCGGGGGATGAAGAGAAGGGTTTGTTGATCTGAATGGCTTAGACAAGGGGTCCAGGTCAAAGGGGTGCATTCGTCACACGAAGGGACGGAGAGAAGAGTTTATTGATTCAAATGACCCAGACGGGAGGTCCAAGTCAAGAGGAGGTATTCATCACCCGAACCAGTACTTCTGGACTTAGCAGTTGAAGATTACTCAAGTCAAATGAATTTAGAAGGGATTCAAGAACTAAGGTTGAATACTTCAATAATTGTATTCTAAGATCACAATTTTGATGAATTCATAGCTTGTCTTGGAAATATTATATAGTTGAGATTTTGAAGATTGAATCTCTGAATATAGTCAACACAGTGTAGTATCCTCCTACAGCTAAAATTGGCATATGAATGAACATATGGAAGACAACGGCAACTCTCAGGTGATAACAGTGATACTTAGCCGGTAATCACGTGAGGTCTATTCAAAGCACTGGCACGTGATCCCAGGGAGCATATGATGGGCACGCCATTCGAGAGGAATAGTCTAACAGATGGATCTGCCACGTGGAAAGTGTCTCACCTCTACTTGACATGTGGACTCTCGGATCAAAGCTCCTTTTAGAAATTCTTTGGCGGGAGCGTTCCCTCCACGCACTGGACTAGAATCTTGCGGGGACCACAAGATTTAGCTCACTGATATAAAAAGGGAGATCTCTAGTTCGAAGCAGAGATATTGAGAGCACATGAAGAGAGGAGAGAATGATCAGAGCAGAAGATTCATGAGCTGAGAAGAGAGAGAGGGTAAGAGTAGAGTGAAGAGAATTGTATTAGAGAGAGCCATAGTAGTGAAAGCGTGAGCTCCAGAAGAAAAAGAAAGAGAGAGTGTCTAAGAGAAAAGTGATTAAGAAGCAGTTAGAGCATATTGAAGATCAGATCAGATCGGTGTTGGCTTCTAGATTAGATCCAAGCCAAGTTGCTTCTGCGAGAGCTATATTCTTCATGTTTTCGTTCTTGATTTCTTATTGTTTTGTTTTCTTTGGTTCCTCGTTCTTATAGCAAGCTATGTTGCTCAGTAGCAAGGATTGAATCTTTGGGTCAGCAAGCTGTGAGGCTCAGTGGCGAGGATTGGTTCCTTGGACAGCAAACTGTGGTGCTCAACGGTGAGGATCTATTCCTCAATTAAGCAAGATGTGAGTCTCAGCGTTCTGGGATTAGTTCCCCAAAGCAGTGGATCAACGGTTGTAGGGATTTGTCCCCGAACCTGTGGATCAGTAGTTAAGCTATGTATCAGCAGAAGCCACACTCTGGTTTGAGTGTGGGGTGGATGTAGGTTTGCTTGGTGCAAATCGAACCACCTAAAAATCTCAGTGCACCGTGGTTTGTGATTGTGTGATGCCCCCTGACGACTTACACTGCATCTCAGGCAACTCGCGAGTCTGTGCCGCGACAAGCGAGAGGCATAATTGAACCGCAGCAACCGAGAACTAGTCAGAGTAACACTCGTCAGTGTTAGCTCTCGGCTTTGACCACGTGTGTACACACCGACCCCTGCCTAGGGCCAGGCCTCTAGCTAGATTTCCCTCCCCGTAGAGCGCTATGGTAAAGCCGAGGGCCCACGATACTAGCTTAAAATTGTTTGATGGGACTGCCCCCCACCTCTCCCAGGTGGGTCAACGTTCCGTGAAGTCTAGGGCTACGTCTGGTGGTTCCATCACATGAAAAGTCCAAGCACTCCATTGAGATTCTAGGAGCAATCCATTAATCGTAAATTAACGTGAATATAACATAGACGTAGCATAGAATGCATTAAACGGGAATTAAACATGCATTTCTAAAATTTTCAAAACAGCAGAGTGTAATGGACCAAGGTCGGGACGTTATGTGACCATAACGCACCTCCCCCAGGCCGTTATGCTCACCCGTGCAATTACCAAAACTCAGACATGCAGACTATAATGCGCCATCGCTGGGGCGTTATGCTCAGTATGACGCGCCTCCACTTGCGCGTTATACTCACCCAAATAACTATCGAAACCATACGAACCATAACGCGCCACGACTGGTGCGTCATGAGACTATAACGCACCGGTATTGGTCCTTTAAAGTCACTCGAACGCATGAAACCCAGAAAAATTCATAGTTTTAATACACCACATAACGCACTATGAGACGGGCGTTATGCCGGCCACGACGGACCAGACCTAGTCTGTCATGCCCAACAACCTACAGACCTACAGAAATGACGGTCACATAACGATCCAAGAGTGGTCCGTCATGTTGATCATAACGCACCCCCAAGGGTCTGTTATGCATATAATGGCCTCTGAAAGGCGCGTTATATCAGCTGGGAAACGAGATGGACGAGTTCGGAATTGAACTCCCCTCCGGTCGAGTCGGATCGATGTGAAACAAGAGAAAAGAGATAGGAGAAGCTAAATAACCACTTTTTACAACTACAGCATGCATCAAAATGTAAATACACTGGCCTTAATAAATTTTACAAGCATTTTAGCCTAAAAACCCCAAAAATATGGTTCACAGCCTTATTTGTCCCAGTGCATGTGTGGTCAGGTTCAAGTTTCTTTACTTAGAATGTGTGGCCATCGGGGTTTCAACCATGGTCACTTGAGAGTTAACCGGGGTCAATTGTAGCCCCCTCCCCAACTAGGGTTAAACCCCTCTTGGCCTACTGGGGTCAAATGACCCCGGTTAAGCCCTAAAAGGGTGGGAAAAAAATCCCACCCAAGGTTGTTTGCCCATCTGAAGGGCCAATTGATCTCGGATGATTCAAAAAAAGTCCTAACGGAGTCCAGGTGACCTCCCTACTCTCTATAAATATCCCCCATGGATTCAGAGAGAAGAGAGAGAGGAGGATCAAGAAGGTGACAGTCGGAGGCTCTTTGTACTTTGTGCCTCCACCAGGGAGGGTGTGCACCCTACAAGGGTATGATGCACTCATGCACATATGCCCTTGTGGTTGTGCCATATGTAATTCTTTGGTTTGCATAGATGCCCTTGTGGTTATGTCCCTTGTGCCACTCTTTGGAGAGGGATTATAAGAAATTTAGAAATGTCTCACAAGCGGTGCTGTTTGATCCTCGGCGTTGCATTGACGGATGCATGAAGTTGGATCACAACCCATGGGATCTCAAAAAGGAGAAGCAATCTCCTCAGAGTCTTTGGTCGGTGCGCCACCACCAAAGAGGGACTTGTGCCTCATGCCAAAATTACACACAAATCCCTGTTCAGTCCAGATGTTACAAAAATAACCCTACTCTGTCCAAAACTACTCAAATTCCCCTGATTTTTTTCTAGAAGTTGCAAGCAAACCCCCGCTCAAGGAAAAATTACAATTAAACTCAGAAAGAGTTCAAAATCTCAAATAAACCCCAAAAGAGATTCACGATTGCAAATAAACTTAAAAAGGGTTCACAATTGCAAATAAACCTAGAAAAGGTTCATAGTCTCAAATAAACCCAAGAAGGATCAAAAATTGTAGAAATATATTGGAAGGGTCCAAAACTGTAGAAATACCCAAGAATGGTCCAAAACTACAAAATATCTAGAAAGGGTCCAAAGCTGCAAAAATATTCGAGAAAGGTCAGAAGCTATAGAAATAACTCGGAAAGGTCAGAAACTACAGAAATTCCCAGGAATGGTCCAAACCTACAGGCATACCCCAGATGTAACGCCCCGAATCAGGAACCCGGTCCAGTCGTAAAGACTCACGTCGGATTCTGAATCGAGACGTGACAGTGGGACAACCCAAACGGTACATTCACGGTAGAGAATTTCACATAAACACTGAGATATTATAAACAACCTTAATAAAGTACACATCTAGTACTCCAACAGTGATGGAATTGTAACAATTTAATGAAATCATGGATAGTTTAATCACAATTGCTACTTATTTGGCATTAAGAGAGACACTTGATAAGTCATGATATGAAGGGAAAAAGATAATATTCCAGTAGCCATGATCCATATATAAGTTAGATTTATGTATTCCATGTAACCCTAATAGTTAGGTGCATTTTTACCCTATTTAGGCTGTCTAAATAGAGAGAAATATAAGCAAATAAAATAATGATCAAACCATAACCCAAGCATTGATGGTAGTCCGGAGAGGGCCGCTACCCTGGGGCAGTGGTCGATTAATGACCGCTATCATGCCATAACATTCATATTTAAAAAATTTTCCCCCCACCAGAAGGAGACGGTCTATTGCGCAGCCTCCATTAGCATAAGACGGTCTAGAGGGAATTGCATATAAAAACTCTTTTTCTTGAAAACGTAGGTTAGCAGTCTATCGGGCGACTGCTACTAGAGAGGCAGTTCCTGCAATGACCACTATCATGATTCCCATCATGGCCTCTGGTGAGCCCCGACACACCATGCTTAGAACTCAAAATAGGAGTTGTATAGTCAAAAGAAATTGGGCAAAACAATGCCAATAGAAAGAAGACAAAATTTTGCACATGATAGCATGCTCAATTAAAGTTTTAGCCTGTATGAATCCTACTTTCAGATCGATACATGACAAAGGGAATGCTATCGAACCCTAACTGGACATGCCTTGACAAAAATCAAATTGCGAACGCTATGCTAGACAAAAATTAGGCTATTTGCTATCAAAATGAAGAGGACTGGAAGACGCACAAGCTAGTGTAACTTAATTAATGTTTGGTCTGCAAGATCCTACCTGAAAGGAAGAAGAAAGGGATGCTGGCACTGGAACCGTGAAGGAAAACCCCACTCCTAAATGTGACGTCTCCTCCAATGATCGCATACACCAGCGGCCACTGCTACCAAAGGGGCTTCTCGTGAGTATTGGGTATCATCTTATAGGGTTAGGGTTGCATCTAGGTATATGCTAAGGATGGGAAGAGTCATGGAAATTGATCACACGTGACATGCATATTTATGTAAATGATTTATCAAACCTCCTGCACATTATCGGTGCATATGTTGCATTTAGTAAGGGGGAGTTTGACTATTCTTGCATGATCTTCATGACTCTCATGCAAATGCTGACTCACAGCTTGACCCGAGGGAGACAAATCCCTCACCATGATCTTGAATCCACAAGACCAGACCCACTACCAGCAGTAGTGACCGGAGGAACCCAACCCTCCCTTCTTTTGTAACCACAGAAGGACATGTGAGACAGCACCCCGCTGCTCACAGGCCCAGATGATCAGATCCTCTCTTCCTCTGAAAACCTAGAGGGAACCCGGAGAAGAACACTTCCCCCTTCCTCTGAAACCACAGAGGGAACCCGATCCCTATGCAGGGAATCAAAAGAACACTAGAACCGAACCAAAAATAGAAAAGAAAAACACTGCAAGAGCAGCGAAAAACCAGATATGAATCATGAAGCACGGAGATAAATGATCAAAAAGAGACAACCAAACAGTGGGTTTAGATTTCACTCTTGAACCCTTTGGGATAGATTTGGACACCAGTCCGATCTGGCTTCTTCTTAGGCACGATCTAGACGTGAGGAGGGCTACACTCCTCTCTTGGCTTCTCTTCTTTCTTCTTCTCTTTTATAGCACTAGACTGAGGTCAACTGGTGCTGGGCTGCTCTCACTCGTTTCCTTTCTTTCTCACAAGTTTTCTTCTTAGAGACTCAAGGGGGTGACTTTTTCTCAAGGCAGCAACAGCTTCTTCAGTTGAGGAAGCTTCAATATATATATGAAAGCTAGGGGAAAAGTTTTCCCACCACATGATCTTCCATCAGACCAGTAGCAATAAGTTTCACTCCAAGGTCTGTCCTTTGATTGGTCTAGCAAGGACAAGGAGAAGTGTTTTGGACTTCATCTCTTTTGACAGCAGACAGAAGATGATTGATAAAGATCATTCTTGATCTCCAAAAATCTGAGCATTTAATGACCCTTAGAGAGGGAAAACTTGCGCTCTACATTTCTATTGGCTCTGGCTGACTTTCTGCTCACAGTACTATACTAGGATCACATCCCTTTCAATGACAATAGAAAGTGATCCTAACAGGAGACATATCCCAAGTATGCATATTGACAAAGCTGCCACCAATCATGTGATTTGGTAAGGTACTGATGACCAGTACAAAAGTCAAACATAGGAGCATCTTTGAGACCTCGACATCTGTGTATTTGGGTATTTACGGTACCTATTTTCTCTCTTTGGAACACCCAAATTATTTGACAAAAAATTGGCATGAAGGCTTCTGGGAGAGCATATAGGTCATGCCAGGTACACTTTTTTAGTTTACACTTTTTTGATATCGTTTATAATTTTTCGGTGCCGTTTATACACTTTCGATCCAGTTTACATGTTTCCGGTCTAGTTTATGATTTTTTGATCTGGTTCACACCTTTTCTATCCGATTTACACTTTTGTGATCCAATTCACACTTTTTTAGTCCAATTGACATTTTTTCAGTCACATTTATATTTTTTCAATCCATTTTACACTTTTCAGTATGGTTTACACCTTTTAAGTCTAATTTACACTTGTTTGGTGTCATTTACACTTTTTGATCCTATTTGCACATTTTTCTTCCGGTTTACATTTTTTTCGATCTAGTTTACACAATTTTAATCTGATTTACACTGTTTCGATCATATTTATACATTTTCAGTATAGTTTACATATCTTCGATCCACTTTACACATTTTTAGTCCAATTTACACAAATTCGATCTAACAATACTCGGTCAAGGTGCATTTCAATGCTAGGTGTGTCTATGACAATGCCCCTTTTATGCCGGCTTGCGTCATCATCGCTGTCTCCACTACATCTATTAATCTTGCTAAAACTCTCCCTAGATCTGGGACTTATCAGGTGCACTGCGATTCCATTGTCTGAACCCGAACCGAAAACTTATAACCAAATCAAATATCAAGGATCCATGAATTAATGTCGTCAATTGTTTAATATTTTCTCTCTCCTCCTCTCACCCCTCCCTCCCCCTTCAATTCTTCCTCATGATGGTGAAGAAGGATGCCCTAGCCATCGTAGCCTCACTAGACTATCGACGACTCTCTAATCATTGTTTATGTCGGCAATGCCTAGGACAACCGTTGTTGCAGTCAGTGGTCGATCTTTCTCTTTCTCTCTCTCTCTCTCTTGTTTTCTCTCATTTCTTTCTTTCTCCCTACCAATTTCCCCTCCTCATCGGGCTTGGATGTCGCAGACGACGTCAGAGATGATGCCGATTGTTTATCGGGCATAGCGAGATGCCACTGCTGCTCTCTCTAAGACTATGCCTCCTCCCCTTCGACATCTCCCTCCCCCCCTCTTTGCCGGAAGGATATGGGTCGCCACAGTCTAGTGAGAATCGCTAGAGGGAGAAAGGTTGCCAATCGGGTTGGGGGTAGGAGCAATGGGAGGGAGATGGAGAGGGAGGGGGTCAATGATTATTGGCTAGGGTGGGGCATTTGCGGCGAGAGAGAGAAAGAGTGTGTTTTGTACATGCCATATTGCATAATCCATTAATCACTTAAAGTAAGTCTGGGTTGGAGATATAATTCCTACTGAGCATTGCTCATCCAGTTTTATTCCAATATTTTTCAGGTAATCAGGTGGCTGGCGAGACCGAGACTCACACGGGTGGGGCCAGTGTGCAAGCGAGCTCCGGAAACTAGTGAACTGAGTCCTTTTTGTCTTGCTTGAGTCTAGCACGGTGTCTCTTATTTAGCTATCTTGTCTAAGTCTATTAGTGTGTCGTCTCATTTTCTTTCATTGTGATATAGTTGAGTCTTCAAGTTTTGGAATTTGAAATTGTAAGAGACTTATATTTGAAATAAAATTTTATTATTACTCCAAATTATTTGGTCTTATGCGATTGCTCTTGATTATTCACGACTGTTAACTGTCACGTTCCGAGCAAATGACATGTTCCGCTGCTATCGATTCGAGACGTGACAACCAGGATCCATGTCACCCCGGTGAGCCATGTGTCCATGCAATGGGTGCAGGACTATCCTCCGAGCCCTCTCGTGAGGTGCAGCCCTCTTGTGAGGTGCAAATCATTGTTGGGTAGGCATCCCCCACCTAGGACATCTCCTCCCTGTAGGGTGTCCTCGCTAACACAGAGCTCACTCCTGAGCAACTCCGAGCATTTCAGGTCGTTCTAAAGGGGAAATCTGTTTCTCCCGCTCCCTAATAGCCAACTTCGACCACCACACCCCTCTAGGAGTCGGTACAGGCTATCCCTTCTCCTTCACCGGCATAGGCTATCCCCTCTCCTTTACCAGTATAGGTCATTCCTTATTCTTTGCTTCATGGATAGGTAAGTCAACAACCTCCCTCTTTCCAATTCCCTTCACAGTCTTAAACCCCAACCATCCCTCACACACCACTTCAACCTAGTCCATCTACTGACAGGCTGCCATACCCCTCCCGTTTAGGGTTCCCTTCTCAGGCCTTCGGTAACCCCTCCCACAACAGGTGACAGCCCAGCTTGCTGCATGTCAAGTGCAGTCTACCATGCAAGCATCTCAACCCGCTCTGAATGTAATAGTCATGACGACCCCTTTTAGCCATCAGCAGGCACATTTCTTTCCGGAGCTGGTTGATCCAGCTGTGGCAAATAAACTGATGATAGAAAAGATCATAGAAATGAAGCTATCCGAAAGGGCCGAGGATGATTCTGGTACCTATGATGTTTATAGCATGTTTTCGGCTTTTCACGTGACGGGGTACCCGATTTTGCCTGCAACGCCCTTCTCGGGTATTCACTATAGTCGAGTTATAGCCATTTTTACCCTTACTCAGCATGGCTGGGTAAGGCCGACTAGGTACTTCTATTTTAGGCCTCATTTTTTTTGACCTGATTTACAAAACTGATACCAGAATGGGTAGAGATTTGTTCATCGGCATTGGCTGAGTGCCGAAGCAAAATAGGTTTGTTCGTTAACAAGGATGAAAGGTCCAAGTTAAGGGAATGCTGGACGTTCTTGCCGATGATGACAAGGGTCAAACTAGTTTGTTCATCAACATTGGTTAAATGTCAAAGCAAAGATATGTTTATTCATTAACGAGGATGAAAGGTCCAGGTTAAGGGAATGCCGACCGATCTTGTCGATGATGACAAGGGTCGAACTGGTTTGTTCATTGACATTGGTTAAATGTCGAAGCAAGGATATGTTTATTCATTAACGAGGACGAAAGGTCTAGGTTAAGGGAATGCCGACTGATCCTGTCGATGATGACAAGGGTCGAACTAGTTTGTTCATCGACATTGGTTAAATGCCGAAGCAAGGATATGTTTATTCATTAACGAGGATGAAAGGTCCAGGTTAAGGGAAATGCTAACCAATCTTGTTGATGATGGCAAGGGTCGAACTGGTTTGTTCATTGTCATTGGTAAAATGCTGAAGCAAAGATATGTTTATTCATTAACGAGGGCGAAAGGTCCAGGTTAAGGGAATGCCGATCGATCATGTCGATGATGACAAGGGTCGAACTGATTTGTTCATTGACATTGGTTAAATGTCGAAGCAAAGGTATGTCTGTTCATTAATGAGGACGAATGGTCTAGGTTAAGGGAAATGCTGACCGATCTTGCCGATAATGACAAGGGTTGAAACTAGTTTATTCATCGACATTGGTTAAATGCCGAAGCAAAGATATGTTTATTCATTAACGAGGATGAAAGGTCCAGGTTAAGGGGATGTTAGACCGATCTTGCTTATAATGACAAGGGTCGAAACTGGTTTATTCAATGACATTGGTTAAATGCCAAAGTAAAGATGTTTGTTCATTAACGAGGACGAAAGGTCCAAGTTAAGGGAAATGCTGACTGATCTTGTCGATGATGACAAGGGTCAGAACTGGTTTGTTCATCGACATTAGTAAAATGCAGAAGTAAAAATATGTTTGTGCGTGGGAGGCGCCGTTGGAACGGACTCGACGAGTAGGTCGAGACAGTACCTTCCATTCTACGGTTCGGGGAGCGTGGAGACAAGACGGGTCGAGTGGAGCCGTAACGTCTCGTCGCCTGATTCGCACCGTTTTACGGGCTTTGTCGCGATTGAGGTATGGGGATGTGTTCCTCATCTTGCTAGAAGAAGAAGCTGTAGCCATCTATTGGGTAGGTCTGGGAGAGTCCAATAGTCACCTTCTTTTGTTCTCGCTCCGTCTCTCTTTTCCTTCTGTTTCTTTAAACTCATGTATTCCCAGCTCATGTGCTCCCTTTCACCTTGATCGAATGAAATAAACATTATTAGCTCTATATTTGAGCTACTAGGTTGCTTGTAATCTCCCTCTATCTACTGCTTTCTTTTTCTTTGCTTTCTCAATCGATAGTGGTTTCTCCGCCAGGGCAATGGGGGTGACGATCCGGATGTGAGGAGGCCCTTTGAGGGCTACATCCCCATCAATGATCCTTTGATCCTTTGGTGTCACAGTCCCCTGCTCCAGGCATGGCGCCTTGAATGGCCACCAGCCATGCCCACTGGGGTAATAGTAATGTCCCCCTCCCTGGGATCGCATGGAATCTGTGAGTCTTTCCTAATCGATGTCTGGGTCAGGGTATCGTAGGCTACTGTTTCATTGATGAACCCCTCTCTTTCAGTAATCAAGGAGATGAGCATCTGCCCCTTTCACCTCCCTTCTTACGTTGTAAGGGCAGTGGTGAACTCTGAAGTTGGCCTCACCATTGGCACTGTTTATTTTGTTTGCTCTATGTTATCTTCGAAGGTGGTAATGTGAGAGCCCTGTGCGTTCGCCAAATTGCCACAGAGGGATTTCGGCTCCCCCCCTAGATGGCAGCGGTTGTGGGCTCACTTTCTCCTTCGAATGGTTGACGGTTCACTCATGGGGACTACCTATGCAACTCATTGTGACCTCTTAATTCTGTTTTCCCTTGTGCATGGACCAAGTTTTTTTTAAAGTTAGCTATTACACCGGTGGTTTGTGCACCTCAGGTCACGGAGGAGCCATAGGTCTGCTGCCTTTGATAGCATGTCCTGAGCTCCCTTCTGTCCAAAACAAAGGCCAATGTTTGTTTGATGGTTTTGACTGTCCTATAGTAGACTCGTCTATTTGCAACCGGGGAGGGGATACATTCCCAATTCAACGTTTCTTGTGCGAAATTTTAGATCACTTTGACTCTTTGGAGTGTGCCCTTCAATGGCATAGCCTTCTTGAGACCTCTTCCCTCAGGGTGTATAATGAACGTCACTTGAGTGACGACGCAGTAGACCCTAGACTTGGAGCTTCATCCTGGATCAATGGAGCTCTTAGCAGGCTAGCCCTTAGGGTTTCCAAGTCCAATATGGGCTATGAGAGCTTCACACCTGGCCTCTCTATATTTTATGGGCTTCATTCTGGAAATTTGTCCATGTATGGACCCTATTTTTACCCCCCACAGACTCTAAAACAAGGGGAGATGCTACCCAAATGTATGTAGGATTCCTTGTATGGACCTACGACTAGCTGATTTAACCGAATGTATTTGACATGTGTGCGAACCAAGTCGGGGGGGAGCTCCACGTCTGTAGATGGACCTCTAAAAATTTTGCGCCTGTGCTCGAGTATGAACCTTGCATGAGAGGCCATGGACCATGATGGATTTGAACGAAATGAATACCAAAGAAGAAGATAAACTCGTTCATCCTTTCACATTCGGGCAAAATAATCAAAAAAACTTAAAGATAACGGTGTTTTCAGGAGCCTTCATTATATTCAATCCCCACAAGTCAATTTCCCTGTGGTTCCCATCCAGGTCAAACATACCTTGAATCAATCCTAGGCCTCACCTGGTCCTGTTCCCCAGCCAGAAACTGCATCCCCTTAAAACCCTTGATTCGGCACCATCCGTACCGACCCACACTTGCAAAATCCTTTGGCACCCCTTTGAGGGCCCCGAATCACCTCGGGTCAGCAATCATCTGCGCTGAACTACCTCAAGTCGGCACCACCCTTGTCGACCCGCTCCGCTCCGCTCCTACACCTCAACAAGTGTCGAACCAGCCTCCCTGCCGACCCAGCATGCCGCCTCGCTGACCTAGCCTCCCTGCTAACCCAGTGCTTCGCTCCGTCGATCCAGCCAAACCGACCTCACTTCCCCCAGGTCTACCTCACTGGCCCTCGAGGTCTACCTCACTCTCCCCCAGGTCTACCTCATTGGCCCAAGGTTTACCTTACTTGCCCTCAAGGTCTACCTTACTTACCCCAGGTCTACCTCACTTGCCCTCGAGGTCTACCTCACTCTTCCCCAAGTGTACCTCATTGGCCCAAGGTTTACCTTACTTGCCCTCAAGGTCTACCTCACTTCCCCCAAGTCTACCTCACTTGCCCTTGAGGTCTACCTCACTCTCCCCCAAGGTCTACCTTACTTGCCCTCGAGGTCTACCTCACTTCCCCCAGGTCTACCTCACTTGCCCTCATGGTCTACCTCACTCTCCCCCAGGTCTGCCTCACTCTCCCCCAGGCCTGCCTCAGTTGCCCTCATGGTCTACCTCACTTCCCCAGGTCTGCCTCATTTGCCCAAGGTCTATCTTACTTGCCCTCAAGGTCTACCTCACTTCCCCAGGTCTACCTCACTTGCCCTTGAGGTCTACCTCACTTGCGCCCAAGTCTACCTCATTTGCTCCCAGGACTCCCTCACTCGCTTCCAGGTCGACATTTGCCCTCTCCACCAGGGATCAAATAACACCATAAGGAAACAAATCAACCCAGACCCAATGTTAATAAATCATGAATCTAAAAAAGAGAGAGGAGAAAATTAGTTAATCAAACTACCTTATGTCATATTTATATGTCTTGTATATAATTACATCTATCATTACCTGCACATATGATTATACGACCGAGCCCTCGGTATATCAAATAGTGATCCGTGGAAGGTCAGATTACGTCCAACTGAAAGCCCTCACTATGCGTGATGGTGGTCCTTGGACCTATGTTCTCCGCCACGTATCGAGGGGTCATGCTAAAATGAATAATTATTTTTCCATGCTCGGATGTATGTATCATCATCACTCGATTTCGCATAAATGTGCATACATACTTCTTGGCCCTGGCGGTTCTTTATCTTGGCAATTAATCAAGGGTTTTCCTCCTTCCTCAGAGGATGTAATTAATGTCATAACCTTTATGATATGGCGAACTGTTGGTCCTGACACGGACCTCACTTTCATCTGACCAAGTCAGATCGAGCGCACAATAAACTTGTCATCTAGTGGCTGGCACGTCTACGCAATAACCTGATAATATGCATATCTGAAATAAAATAAATAAAAATAAATCTCATCTCCCCACAAGATAGCACACCCGGTGGGACTAGATCTCCCTTCATCTCTTTGCCAAGATAAATATGCCCCCGGGGGCTCTCCCGTCTTTTCCTAGACCGCTTGTTCTTCCTTGCGGTCACATATAAGACCGCATGCCACTCCTGAGAGTCAAAACTCTTAGAGTTTTCTATTCCTTATCCCTAGCGGTCTTCGGCTAGACCGTTACATCTTTCCTAGCAGTTCAATGCACGACCGCATGCCACTCTCGAGAGCTAGGAAACTCTCAATTTTTCTGAGTCCTGCCCCTTGTGGTCTATCGCCAGACCGTTAGGTAGGCTTGGCGGTCTATTGGAGGACCATTTATCAGTCAGAGAACTCTATTTTGTTGAAATATCGAACCAAAGGCAATCACATTCCACATCCTTCAGCAAAATGATCTTTTATTCCATTCAATCAAAGTTCATTAAATATCATTCTTTCAACAATTTCAATTACATAAAGAAACAAAGCTCAAAGTATATTCAATTTTCCATCCGCACAGGGTCAGATCTTACGTAATTTCTTCACATAAGCACGATAGTCCTCTTCATCTTCTGTCACTTCTGCTTGCAAAGGATGGACCTGGCTGATCTCCCACATGGTCAGAGCACTCCGAACTGATCGCTCATCCTCCTCGGTCCCGATCTTCCTAGCTTGAAGGGGAGGGAGGTGTGATAGTGCTGGAACCATAGTACGGGGAAGCCCAATCTATAGGTAATACCAGTGCGGGTTGTAGACTGCCAAGGTAGTGTTTCCCACTAGCTATAGGTCTAGGCCTAATCACCAAGGTAATCTGAGAGTGGTGCCTTGAAGAGCCCTTGGTCGCATCACAAACTTATCAATAGGCAAAGTGTTAAGGTAGAGGCGCCAATCATCCCATATTTTCTTGTCCGCGGTCCAGCATTCAACCTGTGAAGACAACCCAGATGCGCCTCCTATGAAGAATAGTGGGTGGCTCTCGAATATACGACTAGTTGAAGGCATGTGCTCCTTGGGTAGAAATTTTAGTCTAATGCCCATCCAAGATTCAAGGATGATCATTGACCCAAAGAGTGGTCCCCCTAGTGAAGCTGAACTAAGACCTTCATAAAGGTAAGAAGGACCGCTTGTGAGATAGATAATCCCCACCACAACCCACTAATAATGTTGAGATTTTAGATGTCTAAAAGGTGGTCGGTGGTGGAAAAGAGTAAGACCCTGCACAAGTAAATAGAGGTAGCCTTGGCTATGGCTTCAAATCTCCCACTCTTGTTCTTACAATAAGTGGTGATCCATATGCTCCTAGGAATGTCTTTCTTCATCGCTCAGAGAAATTCCAACTCTCTGAAATATAGCTATCAATTGTGCAACATATGGAAGGCTCCTCTTGTTCCCTATGCAACTCCCCATCAGCTGCAAGAGTATCTCTAGGAGACAGATCTGATGATAGGTGAACATGCAGTAAGAGATAAACCTCTGGGTTTCGGTAAGCCTATTTCTGCCATCCCCTTGTGGGGTAATCATGGTAGTACACATGTGGTGCAGTAGACGCTGCAAGGGGGAAACCTATTGGTGTCAATGTATTTGACAAGAATTTGAGTTTCATCCTGAGGTTTCCTGGGTTTGCCTATCAGTATGGTGTATACTTCAGACAAATCAATTTCAAACTCAGATTCTATAAGCCCTTCTCGGGGAATATGTAAAGTTTTGTAAAGAAGCTTTGTGAAAAGTTTGATCTTAACCCCTTTTACCTCTGTCCTAAGGGCTCTGTGGTTCTGGTCATAGACTAAGTTCTTATAGAACCGTTGTACCAGAAATGGGTAGTACACCCTGTGTTCAGACAGAAACCTCCTCCAGCCTTGGAAGTCAATGAGGGGAAGTAGTTCAGGAAAATTATCAAGCATTTGACGGTCACTGAAATCAACATACCTCGGAAACAAGATTATGGTTGGGTCACTCTCTTCTTCCCTGATGCGTGAGTGGCACTTGGCTGAGGAGGAGCAGGCTTCACCTTTTCTTTCCCTTTTTCTGCTGTGGATAGGCGTTTCCTCTTTGCTGGTTCCCCTTGTGACGGCCCTTCGTCAACCATGGTAGCGCTAGATGAAGCAAGTTTCCTTTTTGCCATTGCGGTAGAAGCTAGTCGGTCGTGAAAAAGCTTAGAACGAGGCTCCACCCTTGCAACAGCATGCACAGAAGCTCGAGCAACTTCCTTCTTAGATGGTGTTGCATCCTTCTTCTGCCCACGGGTGACCAGAGGAGTCATGATGAGAGCGGAAAGAAGGAGGAGAACGTAGCTAGGGTTGCTAGAGCATTGCAGTAGAGGAGTGGAGCTAGCTAGAGTGATAGGATCCACTGCGGAGGGAGATGGAGGAATGTGTCGACCTCCGCGTTGAGACATGCAGACATGCCAGAAGGGCTCGCGAAGGGTTTGAAATGGTAGAGGTGAAAGAAACGATAATCATCGTCGAGTTAGAAGGTAAAGTTAGGATTTTTCTATTTGAAATAACGGAGGGTCAACCTTGTACTCCCCCAACTCTATTTCTTCTTTCTTCACCATGCCCTCGATGATGTCTTTAAACACATAATAGTCCTTGATCAGGTGCCCCAGCATCTGATGATAAGGGTAAAACCTCAGTCTATCTCTTCTTTTCAGGTCCTCTGGCCTTTTTGGCTCGGCCAGGGTGACCTTATTATACTGGGTAACCCAGTCAAATAGAATCTTGGTCTTCTCCTTTGGAAAAGAATAGGCCTTCTTCATTTTATCCCTTAGTGAGGGACCTTCCTTCTTCTCTTCCGCTTTGGCGGGCTGGGGCGCAGCTGCCTTCTAGCCCTTATCTCTTTGCTGTTCAAATGCATTGATGTAATGGGTGTTTGCTTCTTTAGGCGCTTGGTGCTGCTCTACTGCCTTTGCTTTTTGTACAGTGGCAGTGGTTGATGCAGGGGTAGGTCTCACCAAGAAGGCTTCTACTTCGGCCACTACATTGTTTAAGCAATCAAACGACCAGATTTCCATACTAATCATCTTTTCCAGTACCTCCCTCCTGAGGTTCTGTTTATAAATTTCTACAGCGTCCTCCTGATGCGGGGGCCGCTTGCATCTCATTCCGAGATTCCTTTATCTCTTGATGTATTCAAGGGCTGTTTCATCTGCCCTTTGCCTTGTTGAGGAGAGCCCAGCCACCGTGACCTCCCTCTCGATGACGTAAAATCTTTCTCTGAATTTCTTCTGCATATCTGGCCAATCGCTGATCGACCCGACCGAGAGGCTGGAATACCATTCAAATGCGAGCCCCGTCAGTGAGGACTAGAAAAACTTCAACAAATATGACTCGTCTGTGGCTAGGTCGCCCATGACCGTCATGTAGTACGCGACATCTTCCTTCGGGGATCTCTTCCCGTTGAACTTGTCGAATTTGGGCGGCATGCTGATCCTTGGAGGGAGCCACTTGGCTGCATGATGTGGTGGGTATGGCACCCGATAGACATCAAATGCGACATAGTCGCCTTGACTGTAGCACCCTGGTAGATTATTAGATAAAATAAAGGGAAAATTATAAGAAATTCTATAAAAAATATGATCAAAAAAGTTTCAACCAATTTATAAAAATCTATAAAAATTATAATCATGAAGAGGATGAAAAATTTAGACATTTTATCTTCTGCGACCAAGGGAAAATAAAATTTTAAGTAAGCCGAATTAGTGGTATTAGGACTAAATTTTGTTTTGGGAAGAAACCTCTAAAGATTAGGGGCTAAAGGGATGCTACATGCAATGCTACGTACTTACCTGGAAGCCGTGATGCAAGTAGGAAGTAGGGGAGACTAAGGGGTTCAAACAACCGCAAGGGAGGTGGGAGGAAGACGACCGACGCGCGAGACTCTTCAGCCAAGTCCCCAACTCCTTTCGCTCCGATCTTCCTCAATCGCCTCCTGCACCAAAAAGAACAAAACCGAAAATCCCCCCTTCTCACTGGAGAGATTGTCCCTTTTTGTTCCTTGAGACTGGAGTCTTCGATCGTGGGGAAAAATCGTGCAAAACGCAGGAAAGAACGTGCCCGCGAGTTGGGCCACATTCTCTAACTGAGTAAACAGAGGAGGGCGGCCAAGTCTTTGGCCACCCAGTAGTAGAAGGCGGCCAGGCAGATGGCCACCCAGTAGGGGAGGGCGGCCATCACCCTAGCCATCTTGAGGGAAGGGCGGCCAGGTCTCTAGATGCCTAGCAAAGGAGGGCGGCCATCGCTTTGGTCGCCCAGGACTAGGGGGCGGCCGAGTCTTTGGCCGCCCAGACCATGCTCTTTGGGCCCCTTAAGTGGACGAGGCCCAATAGCCCTTAGGCTACAGGCTGGGCTTTAAAACTCAAAACATCGGTAAATAGAGTTCCACAATTAAGCGTCATTCATACAAAGGTCCATTGGGGATCCATGGAATGTCTGAAATTAGGCGTCTACAAATGTCCCTCCGGAACGCCCGTTTTGCAAGGGAGCCCAGCGGACTGATAAATGGGTGTTTCGGAAAAGAAACAAGCCTAATGAGGGCAACACGGTCAAGGGGATTCTCGAGCGAAAAACAAGCTTCACGCAGGGTCGCATGAGCATCAAGTGATCAAGTAAGTCATTGGCAAAGGCAAAGAACGACAATTAATCTATGAAGCTTGTATCTACGGCCACGGGGGCCCCCCTAGCATGGCGCTGTGGGACTTGAGGGGATGAAAGGGCAATTCGGTGCTCAAGGAGATACAAGACCTAAACAAAGGCAAGTAAAAATATCAAGATATGAAAATACAATGACTCATTGAATTACAAAACACACAAAGTGGCTTCGCATAAAACACATTTTCTACTGGTCAAATTGGAGTGGAATCACATAGACTCATTCGAGAAAACTTAGCAAAATTGACGGACTCAGAAAACCAGATGCAGGGACCAAGGATTTTGAAAGCATTAGATAGCAACAAAAAGAGCCAAATCGTCTCTGTGGATCGACCCAGACTCCCAAATAATAGTCAATTATTCTTTTTTAAGTTTAGTTAATTAAGATTGAGTGAACGGTGTTCTTGCAATGACCATCGTCTCACATCATGTGTCTCCTCATCGTTCACAGGCCTAGAGCAGCACCTGAGTGTCCTAGCATCGTCAGCTTCTACCAACTGGGGTATGCCCCAAGATTTTATACTTTTCTTTTGTTGAGTTGTACCTTTGGGACTTGTATATCTGGACTAGAAACTATGTAAATCTATTTATAAATGTAAATTTTAATTTCAGCACTTTAATTTCTACATTTATTTTAGATTTCTGTATACTCCCGTGACACCTATTCGAACCCTTCCAAATTTTCCAACTCGTGGGTGCCAGTGTAGGATCCGAATGGTATCGGGTTTGGCTCGGTATCCGGATCTTGGGTTGTTACACTCTAAATCTTGCCATGAGCACCAACCTAGGTGTTGCTCCGCTAGGGTGGGCCTGCCCTACAGTATCAGAAGATGGGTATGGTGTTGATGCTCGGGCATTTCTAGATGACCCTTGATGAGTTGAGGCTCATTGGCTATTGCCTTGCCCCTTGTGTCTCCTTGGCTCTTCAGGGATCCACTAGGGTTGTCCCGGGCGACCTTGGCATCAAGGGCCGTGGTATTGATGGGGTAATGACTCATCAGTGTGACGCAAAATATGCCCTGACGATGCAATGTCGTCGTCCTTCACACTTGCCGCGAGCCCGGGGCATCACTACTTGTCCTTGGCTTCATTGGAAATAATTTCACCTCTTCCGATGGCATCAATGGAAGATGCAGTTGCTTTGTGTATCATATGCATTGATAAATGGACCGTGTTGGTTAGTTTGTTTGGCCTAGTCCAAGTATGAGACTGAGGTGGGTCGACATGACCACTTTTCACTGTAACGAGACCATCCCGGATCAGTTTCTTTGCTTGCATTTTGAAGACGTAACAGTCTTTGATGGTGTAACAACCCAAGATCTGGATACCGAGAATAACCTGATACCATTCGAATCCTGGCCCACCACCCACGAGCTGGAAGGCTCAGAAGAGTTAAAAGGAGAGTGGAGGTACATTGAAATTTAAAATAATGTAAGAATAATTACATAATTAACCATTTAAATGATAGGAATAAAATTATATTTTTAATTAGTATTACATATCTTCTCCGCATTTGTCGAGTGGGTGTTCTGTTGGAACTTCCAGTTGGCCTAAAGGGTATAACTTGCAGAATATTCTATGGAATTTGGTCAACCTTGGTACCTAATGCAGCAAATTTGGTAGTGAATTTCTGATCAACGTGGTTGACTTGAGCCTAGAGTTCTTTAAAAGTTGAAGTCAAATCAACAAACTAGGTTTGTAGCATGCTGCAGATGTTATCAATCTAAGATGTTTGCTGGTGATGGACTTCAGCCATAGAAGTTGAGGTACTTGCAGACTGAGCAGAGATAACTTCTCTAAAATTTCAAGCCAGGTTGAGGACTTCTTCTTGAACTGTATCTGTCTTGGCATATACATTTCCTGGTTGAACAAAGATGTTATGGGCTTCATTCAATAAGCTAGTTAATTGTTGAGATAGTGTCTTCTGTTCTTCTCGAATGATCCTCATTTCTTCTCTGAGATTCTTCTATTCTTTCCTAGTGTCAAAGGCATGAACAAGCATTTGAGTTATTTTTAAATGTCTTTTAGCTTGATTCTGTTGTAACCTGCTTAGAATTAGTCTAGCTTTTTCACTTACATGCAGTAACGAGTCTATGAAACCATATAGGCATTCATCAGATCTGTGTTTGTTCCTTACAAATTTCTCCCACTGACTGTTAACAGTCTGCTCAACATGTGTAAGTCTGGCATCAATCCTTTCAACTGCCAAGTTTAATTGCATAATGGAAGAATTCACATTTTTAAACTGCGATATTAGTAGTTTTATCAATGTGAGATGTATGTCAGATACATTGGGAGCTGAGCTTAGTCCTTTTGATGTAGATGTGTAAAATTCAGGTGGAGTAGATGGCTCTTCAGGAGATAAGGGTGGCTGTATGCCAAATGCTGTCAAGGGTCCATGATATGTGTCCTGTGCCACTACAACCTCTTCTTGTTACTCTACCACTTTTTGTTGCTCTGCCTACTCTATCACTTCTGGTTGCTGTTCCTATTACTCCTCTTACTGCAGCTCTTCCACCTGCTCAACATATTGTTGTTCCTCCTACTACTGCTCATATTCTTGTTGGTGTTCTTCCTGTGGCTACTCTTGTAGGTGCTCATCATGCTACTGTACTTGCTGTTCTAGTGGCTACTCTTGTTGTTCTACTGGCTGCTGCTCTGGCTGCTGCTCAATCTGTTGTTTTAGCTACTGCTCTACTTGCATATACCGACTAACTTGTTAAACGACATCAAATTCAGTGAAAAAATCAATAGCTGACAAGCGTCATGCAACAAAAGTGGACGATTGTATCCAAACTCGATACATAGATGTTAAAGATTTATCCACGCATGAAGATCTATGGCTACAGTGATGCATCTATCTTGCTTGTCACGAATACTTAATTTCCCTCTTTCAAATCAAAGGCTTTTAGATCATGATCTTTTACACATACCCAGCGTAAGGGATAAAGATCAAAACCCTTGACTCCTAGTAGTTGTCTTTTACCTCTCACCATTGACTTGAGAGCTAGAAGCATTTATAACACCATCCATAACTAACATCACGTCACGGAGTTTGATAGTAGATCTACCCCAACTTGTCTTCATCATCGAGGGCCATAAAGATTGCTCTGAAATTTACATCTTTGAAGTGAATGGATGTCCCGTACAACATGTCATGGGTAAAGTCAGGAAGACTCTTTAGCTTCTGTAAACACATCTTGATTGAGCATGGATCTTCAGCCGTGCCTACTGAAGAGGATGAAGGAATACTTAGGCTTTTGTGCAATTAAAACCTTTCATCATTCAATGAACATAGCCTTTTCAATGCATCTATTGTTCCCTTCATGTTTTTGTTGGGCGTCTGTCACATTCTCCTATAGGCAAGGGTCCCAGAAGCCCTCGTCTTATTTGGGGAGGTTATCTCTTCATCAGTGGGACGCTTAGCGAGTGGTGAAGGGGTATACTCTCCAGTCTCACTCGAGAATTGTTGAGAAGGTAAACGGGACTAGGTTGCATGTTGCCCTCCGTAGTGTGATTGAGATGTTCCCTCATATTATGTACGATCTTGTGACGTTGGCATAAAGAACATGTTGAAGTCTTGCTTAGCATCGAAGGGAGGTCCATTACCACCAAGGCCCATCGAAGTATGGTGACCCCAATTAGGATCCGCGGGCCTTATGTTGTGGTAGAGGTGACTCATCGTCGCCGAATGACTTCCGATCATCCAAATCAACGACATGAGTGTTAGTGTTGAATACAAGACTTCCTCTAGTCATTGTCTTCTCACACAATATGTCCATTCGTTGTTTGCACTCGAAAGGCTTCCCCAATAAGGTCTTGTACTCAGTGTTAGACTACTTGATAATGAGAGAAGAGCATAAATTAGGTGAATAAGGACAAAATTGTATAATTTTGAATATTGTCAAATAAAACATCAGCATTTTGCTAATTCTATAAGATTTCAGTTGCTGAAGATTGATTATTAACTTGACTGAGTGTTTCCAGATTACCTTGTAACTCTGTAATCAAATTACAGTACATGAAGGGCATTGTGTTGGCAGAATAAATGTGGATACTGATGATTTGGTAGCTAAAAGGGGTGAAGCAGATGTCAACTGGTTATTCTTTTGATATAAATGGATGCCACATGAACCTACAGATTCTTCACTTAAACAAGTGGAAGTTTACAAGTGATTTGGTAGCTAAAAGGGGTGAAGCAGATGTCAACTGCTTATTCTTTTGATATAAATGGATGCCACATGAACCTACAAATTCTTCACTTAAACAAGTGGAAGTTTACAAGTGCTTGCATTTTTTTACTTATTTTTTTAATAATCTACAGTGGAGAGCAGGCTTAGATGTTTCACTGGTCTTTTGCATACTTGTGGACTGGCTTAAGCTGAGTACGCGGTGCCTTTCCTGGGAAACTGGTGTTTTTGGATTCTTGGTGGCACCACTCTCTTTCCTGCTATATTCTTGGATACCAATTAAGTATCACTACCTGCAGACTTTTTACCCTTAAAAGTGCGTAGCTATGCTATTCCAGGTGTCATTTTATCCTTTACATAATGAACCTCAATTCTGAAGTCCAGAATTCTTAATCCTCTAATACATTGACCTTAAACCATTAAAAGCAATTGCTTATATTTGCTCATATGAGCTCGAATAATGCTGCAGCTGTTGCTGATAAATTGAGTTGTTAAAGAGAGTTACTTTTGGTTCAGGTAGCAGTTGCACTTTCTCATGCTGCAATTTTGGAAGAATCTATGCGTGCACGTGATCTTCTAATGGAGCAAAATATCGCCTTGGACTTAGCTCGACGGGAGGCAGAAATGGCTATCCGTGCTCGCAATGATTTTCTAGCTGTGATGAATCATGAGATGAGGACACCAGTGCACGCCATCATTGCTCTGTCTTCACTTCTTCTGGAGACAGAACTTACTCCAGAACAGCGCTTGATGGTGGAAACTGTATTAAAAAGTAGCAATCTTTTGGCCACACTCATTAATGATGTTTTAGACCTTTCAAGTTTAGAAGACGGGAGTCTTGAGTTAGAGACTGGACCTTTCAATCTTCATTCAGTGTTCAGAGAGGTACCTTTTTGGGCCTGGTTCAGCCAATGAAAGGAGAAAGGAAATGAGTCTTGGGGTTACTTTCATAAATATGCTCGAGAATGTGGGAATTCATCTCCATCAATATTAATAGCCATTGGGCTGCTCTAGTGTCTTGTGGGTTGTTTTCATAAAACACCTTGGGAAAATTGCCATTTATCCCCACTCATAACCCATTGGGTTGTTTGAGAAAGAGAGATGAGGGGCATAAAAATTAAGAGTCCTAATTGGACTCTTTCCTTTTTTTTCCAATTCAAAATTCATTAAGTCATATTAAATTTGCTCATTAATTAGGAAGGGGAGAGAGAGAATAGTGGCAGAAGTCCTAAGACGATAAGTCAAGTCTCATCAACCATGACGAGAGATCTCGAAGCAGGAACAAAAGTCAAGCGCATATCCCTCAAAAAGCACAACTGCCGCCTTGCCCACCAACTAGGGTGCATAGAGATGTGGTCACAACCCCAACAACAGCACGTGGCCTTCATTCCATAGACCCCGGTCCAAGTCGTTGAGTTTCAAGGAGTTAAGGCGTCATTATGACCTACCAACATTTGCAGATCTTCGCACCTTTTCGAGGTTATAATGTGCCCCTCATCCCGTAACTTGCGTCACTCCAGAAGGCAAGTTGTTCTATGTTGTCCTGTCAAAAGATATGCAAGCGTCCTCGGCACCAACACCCCAAACGCCTCTACAAGGAGGTTTCTACAGCCTCCTCCAGGTATGCCACATTCATAAAGAGTGAGAACCCAAGGTCACATAAACTCCCCACCACCATGAGGCCACCGGAGAGCAACGCCACTCCAGCGAAAGCTCCTCCTTTTCTTCACCTCCGCTAGGCTGCTCCAGCAACTGGGATGTCCACTATTTCTAAGAACCCTATCTCATTCCACCTACATGCCTACTAATTTGAGAGTCGGAGGGTTCTCCTGAGGAACATCCACCCAGGTGAAAGATTTCTTTGTAGGAAGGAGTTTGACGAGATCCTCTCAACAGTAGAGACACTCGGGGTGGTCCATTGAAGAAGTCCAACGAGGTCCCCTCAAGACCCCAGTCAGAAGGTTTTCACATCCCATCCCAGGCTCACAAGGTCCTCAGCCAACACTTGCCCTAGTCGCCCAACGCCATCGGAAGCGAAGCACCACTACCTCCAACCGACGCTTCAGCTGCCTGAACGGCTTGAAACTTAGCCCCAACCGTAGGTTCATAAAGCAAAAGCAGTGCCAATCTGGTTTCTGGTGTTCGCTCACCTCCACTGCCACCGCCCAGGTCTTCCCTTCTAGAAGATCTAGAGGACAAGCCCACCGGCCACTCAAGGTTTCGAATGTCGAATGCGAAGAATTGATCCCTCATAAGCTGCCCAAGCCCACAGCATCCTCCTGGCGTGAAAGTCTCCTAAGACAAGGAAACACTGAATAGCCAAACTCCAGTTTCCCCTCGGCGACCAATCTTCCTCTCGACAGTCCCGTAGCCCAACTATGCCGCCTTTGAGCAAGCTCCATCTAGATGGAACTCCAAGTGCCGCATCGCTCAAAGCTTGGCTCAGGAACTCCACCTATGAGCCGTGTCGTCTGACCTCGCCTCGGCCTCAGCGTCCGTCATAGAGTCAGATCCTATGCAGGACTGAACAACAATCGGCACCTAAGGAATGCCAGAGAGATGGAACACCAGCGTATCATCAAACCACCAAGCTTCTGCCAACATCGCTCCCGTCTCGGCGATTCACAGTGCCCATGGAAACTCTATCGGCGACTGTCGATAGCCCTACCCCGAACATTCCAGCGCCAACCTCCAGCACCTTGACCTTCACCTGAACTATAGGGGTTGGGTTGACCAACACCAAAGCCATGGTTCCTACTGCCCAGCGCCATCCACCCGGTGTGAGTGTGCTCCACTTTCAGCAAGGCCTCACGGGCTCTCCAGACAGGCACGAGACACCATCGATGATCCAATGGAAAGCATAGCTCCCTCGTCCCGACATCGTATGCTTCCACAAGTCTTGACCCACAATGACTTCCCCCAGTTCTATACGAGAACCTCCCCTCCGTTTTCTCAGGCTCTGTACATGAGTCTTGCTTCCTTTTCTCATCCTCCGACAAACTTTGTTCATCCCTTAAAGAATCTCTGAACCCTTCACCCTCCATCCCCTCTCCGACATGCCTTGACCCCAACTAAACCTTGGCCATCTTACACTCTACTCCGTCAACGAAGTATGAAGGCCGGCAGAAGCTAATCTCAAAGCACCCGGCTGGTGGTAGGCGCCATCCGAAATTGGGTGGACAAGAACCTCAATCAAAGCTTCAGAAACTCTTCCTAAATCGAGCGGTTGCCATGGTCAGGCCAGAGAAGGGCACCCAAGTTGAACCCCGCTGTCGGCAGGAGAACTGCCAATGTCGTCATCGTCGACATAGCTACCAATGCCAGTGTCAACGCCGCTCAAGTGGTGAAAGGGAGCCAGGACAACCCCCTATAAGGGCCAACCCGTCAAGTGAGGAAGGAGTCCCACGTAGGCCAAACCATCGAGTATGCTAGGACTACACGATGACTTACCCAATAAGTCATTGTCTGTCCAGACCCGTGATCAACGAACCGTGAACCCGATTAACTTACCTGAATCTCGAAGAGGTGAATCGCCGAATCTAAATCATGCCAAGTCCCGAGAAACCTGGCAATGTTTCTCTTCTCAACCCGATTCGCCCGATACGTCTGCCTTTTAAGAAAAGGAAAGCTTCGAACGAGGCCAAGCCTCAGGACAATGGCTGCCAACATCCTTCTCCTACGAAGCTAGTGGTTACTTCTCAAGGTGGCGGAGGTCCAATTCCCCAAGGGGATGCTGCGTGAGAAGATAACTCGGCTCGCCAGCCCCAAAGGAGTTTGTCCGGCACCCAAGGGATACGAAGTGGCTTCTATGCAAATCATCAGAAAACCACACCAAGAATGACCCATCCAACAACTCCTAAATCCACCAGGTTGCATCAGGCCAATATAGTCTAAGTAAATCTTCAACTACCTTTTTCGCAGAGCCTCGTCCCCTTTCACCTGCACTACATCACACTTCTCCAACCTTCTTGTATCCTCTGCCACCAAAAGAGACCAAGGAATCTCCAGCACCAGTCGATTCCTCTCCTCAGAGCGGCTCAAGTTCTGTCTGTCTTCGAATGCTCCCTCCCAGACCTATCCTTCCCCTTTCTGGAAACCCATCTTCTATGCCCAAAGCCACCATAGGCAAGACATTTAACAACATTCCTATAGTTCCTGGCCCAATGCTCTTTCTCCCACCATCTAAAACAGAGGTCAGCAATGCTCGGAGTTTTACCTCTGTGATCTGCCATGCTCCCCTTCTCATCTACACGAGCTACTCTCTGCCTAGGCACCACTCTCCACCCTCCGCTCTCTTCCATTCTCTCCCGACCCAAGAAACCTTGTCGGCAGATTTGTGGAAGTCCTCAAGCCAATTCGCCACTCGAATGCGGGTGGTCTCCGTGACGACCGCTGGCTCAAGATATCAATAGTGAGAGTGAGGGGGAGTGCACCATTAATACCATGCTGAAGGAAGGGAAGGCACTAGGGGGTGGAGTGAAGGATAAAGATGATCATATTGATCTAATCACCCCATCCTATGAATGTTTTGAGATTGAGAATAACACTGTAAAGAATAGTGGCCCAAACAACTCAATTGATGATATACATGAAGGGGAGGATTACTTTGTGATTAATAATCTTGTTGATTTAATGAAAGTAAATTCTAAATATCCTCCTCCCCTTGAAGAACATGATGATGGGGCCTAGTTAGAAAAGTTTACATTTCATCTACCCACCCCATTATTGGAAAATTTGATTGATAATCTTAAGTTGAGTGATGAGTTTGATGAAGGGGCCTTATTGGAGAATTTCACATTCAATCTGACCCCTGAGCCCTGTCCCATAATATTTGAATAATTGAATGAATTAGATTCTGGGTTCATACTTCCTTTTAATTTGGTTCCCCTGAAAGTTAAGCCTCTCCAATATGACATTCTAGGACCTGAGGGGGATGTGCCAATAATATTCATCTTTGATTTGACTTCCTCTCAGGAAGACCAATTGATTAATGCTCTTAATGCTCATGTGACTGTTACTAAGGGGGATGTGGCTAATAATGTCAATCTTATTCATAAGCCACTAGTGCCTGACCAAGTTACCATGGAGGAAGTAATCACTAAAGGGGTAGTCAGGTTGATTGGTACAGAACAAGGGGACCAGTGGATAGATTCTGGGCAAAGGTTCCACCCCAATCTTGAAAGATTAATGGCCATTGATCATTTCATGATCCCTAAAGAAAAGAACTGGCTCACACATATAGTCAAAGTTCAAATCCATAATGTGCGAAACCAGCATACCTCTAGCCCTTACGCTTATGCTTTTCATCTTGTCCTCCATTGGCATAAGGGCTAGAATTTAAGAGAGGATGAGATATTATGGTGGCTAATCATGAGATCAACCTATTGGTTAGTGAGCCACATTGCATCTGACTGAAGACGTTAAACTTAGTGTTTCTTGGGAGGCAACCTAAAGTTTTTCTTTTAAGTGTTGTGATAATAAATGGCTTGTTGGGAGGCAGCCCAATATTTTCTCGTTACTTTTTCAATAAATTGTTTCCTTTGTTGTGTTTGTAGTAGTCAGCAGGATGTTTGAAGTAGTAGCACCAGGAGGATGTCTGACAATTAAATTCATGGATTAATTTATATTTTGATACCAGTAAGGATCTGTTAACGAACGGGCCTTACAGCCTCGGTCTGCTTCGATTTAGCTAGTGGGAGCCTAAAACTGCCCACAGTCAGGCATGGAAGACAACCTTGGCCAAGTTTGTCAGACCTGATAATCACGTGCTTCTCGGATCCACCGAGTAAGTTGCCGGTATTCGGACTGGGTACTATACCCTTCTACAACCCGCCTACCTCGAAGAGACCTTGTGGCCTAGCCCACTTCTTAGATTGGTCTAACTCTTTAATCCGGCCCATGACCCGTTCACCGCGGTCGGCCTACAAGTCTGATCTAGATTGACTGGCCCAGGCGATATTGGGCGGAGTAGACTTTTCGGTGGTCAATTTAAAGTTGAACTCCCGCCCATTGCTTGTTCATTTTTTGGGCGGCGGTGACACCTGGAACTTGCTAAAATCTAGCTATCGAAGATCGATCCTCATCGAGAAACAGTTGCAAGAGATGTCGACGGTTACCACCTCTGGAACCTCGATCAAGCTTCCAATCGTCACTACGACCTCCAGCCTTAGCCTCTCCCTGTCAATGATGATGCTGATCGGTCCCTCGACGGCTGTTCCAAAGCGGCGTATGATGAAGTCGACACCCATCTTAGTGCAGAGAATGAGAGGGACACCGGACAAGTGTTGCTGGACATTTAACTATCGAGGCTCTGGGAACGTGCCTTGGCATAATTCCCATTTGGTTGTCTGTAGAGCCACCTCGTCTGCCATAACGCACTCAGCATTCGCCACCTCTTTGATGTCCTGCTCACTACCTCCGACTGTCGGGAACTCGCTCCTGGTCACACGTGAGATTGTCCAATCTGCTCTATCCTTGCCCCTTTTGGTGGGGACACCCGAGCGTTGGATCGGGCCGACCGGTTCCAAGTTTACCGCAGACGGAGGCGACGACAGAGACGACGACGTCCATTTGATTGGGCGACTTGCTCCCGTGTCACTAGCATATTTATTTTATGAGTTTGGGCATTTAATTGATGTAATAAGTCCCATTTGAGTCCCATTAGTGCTTTTTCCATTTTTTGTGAATTTTTGGATCCGAATTTGGGCTTATTTTTAGGCTTGAGGGTTTATTAGTCCACGAAGGTCATCAAGTGCCATTAGGGTTCCCCTCCCCATAAATATAGTTGTAATCTCTTGTTTTAACTTTAATGGAGCAGGTACCCGTGCTCAGCATGGCCAGCAATGATTGCTGGGCCAAAGTTGACACCCCTCAAGCCAGCTGATGCCATTGTTTACCTGAAAAGATAAACCAACCAATGATCAGCAGCCTTTGGGAGGACCTCAAGGCCCAAATATCTCGACAAAGAGATGAAAGGTGACACTAGTCCCACCGGGCGTGCCAGACTGTTTGTGATTTATTTTTTTATTAAAATTTATTGATTTATTTATTTGGTTTATTCTCGTCGATCAACCAATTAGTCAATGGATAACTAGCTGGTTGGTCAACCGCATTAGCGTGCCAATCATGGGAGTGACGGGTCTATTTTGCGCTCATTCTGACCCATGTCGGGCAAGAGTGAGATTCAGTCGGGACCAGCAGTCCGCCATACCATAAAGGCTATGGCGTTAATTACATCCCCCATGAGAAGGGAAAACCTTTGATTAATTACCGAGATAGCAGGCTGTCGAGGCCGAAATAGGGTGCAAAGGATGCATATGATGCAGGCATGCTGGATGTCTTAGTCTACCATGCAAGGTTTATTAATTCGGAACTCTTGGTACGTGGCGGAGAACTTAGGTCCAGAGACCACCATCATGCATAGCAAAAGCTTCCTGTCGGGCGTAACCCAGTTTTCCACTAATGTCATTTGATATACCAAAGGGTCCGTGTAGTCAAGCACGCATTATCATGACATACATGTTCAAGCGTACAGCAAGCTGACAAAACTATAAGGGTAATTAAATCAGGCTTAAACGAAACCTTTTCATTCGTTTTATTGGCCATTGAGTTTATTTGGTTTCATTGTTGAAACTCGGAATCACCCCGGGGGCGAGGAAAGAGTTAAAATAGAGCGATGGCGCGAATCGAATCGAAATTGGCGTGGAACACATAGGAAAAGGGTTTAAAACGGCACCATGAAGCGTAGGTATAGGTTAAAACGGCAGCCCAAAGTGTAGGTATAGGAGGTAGGAGCTAAAACGGTGCGCTCCCATAAGGCCGTGCCACTTTAGGGTGCGCCACTTTAGGGCGCGCCGATCATGTGATCGTGTTAATTTAGTCCATTTCATGGAAACTGAGATTTCTTTGATTATTTTTATGTTTATTAAAAGTGTTTTAAGAGATTTTTATGGTTGACTGAGTCAATTATTCATTGGATTGGCCCCGGGCCATCTGGAGGTCGAGTCATAGGTTCGTGTGAGGTGCATTTTTCTGCTCCTAGAACTCCACAATAGAATGGAGTTGTTGAAAGGAAAATAGACTCTCATTGACATGGCAAGGATCATGCTTTGTGAAAATAATTTGTCAAAATACTTTTGGGCTGAAGTCATCTCCACTACCTGTTATATCACTAATCGTGTTTTGATCAGGCCTATTTTGCACAAGACTCCTTATGAATTGTTTAAGGGTAAAAAGTCAATTATCTCTCATCTGAGACCCTTTGGCAGTAAGTGTTTCATCCACAATAATGGTAAGGATAATTTAGGAAATTTTGACTCTAGAAGTGATGAAGGTATCTTCCCTGGCTACTTTCTGTCTTCTACTGCTTATAGAGCTTTTAACAGGAGAACATTAATGGTTGAAGAGTTTGTGCATGTGATTTTTTATGAAGCTAATCCAATTTTTAACATAGACAACCAAAATGAAGATGAGATGGAGATACTCAACAAGGAAGATGGCAAAGAAGGAACTATACCAAACAATGATAAAGAAGTTCTCAGTGCACAATCTTCAGATTTGAATGCGCAAGCAAGACCTCTAAACTTGGAAGTACATTGTCAAGAAAAGGAAGATCCACCACTTGAATCCCTTCAAACCCCAGGACAAAGTCACAAGAGTTGGAAAAGAGAATGGAAAATCATATCTAGTCACCCACCATGTAACATTCTTGGTGATCCCTCCTAGGGACTTCGCACTCGATCTTCTTATGATAAAGACATTGTTGATGTTGATGTGCATAATGCCTTTCTTGCTTTTGTTTCTTAACATTGAGCCTAAAACTGTTGATGATGTCTTTAATGATGAGTGTTGGATGTTAGCTATGCAAGAGGAATTGAGTCAATTTAAAAGGAATGATGTCTGGACCCTAGTGTCCTGTCCACATGATCATCCTGTGATAGGTACTAAGTGGGTTTATCAGAACAAACTGAATGAGGTAGGAGCTATTTTGAGTAACAAAGCTCGGATTGTTGCCAAGGGATATTGTCCAGAAGAAGGCATAGATTTTGATGAGACATATGCTCCAGTCGCCCGTCTAGAAGACATCCAAATGTTGTTGGCTTATGCGTGCTCCAAGAAATTCAAGCTATTTCAGATGGACGTAAAAAGTGTATTTTTGAATGGGTCCATCAAAGAAGAAATGTATGTTGAGCAACCCCCTGGCATTGAAGATTTCAAGTTTCCATATCATGTCTTTCACGATGGATGGCCCGTGTCCTTTCATCTTCCCATCTAACTTTTTTCTATCATTGTAGCAGTCTTCTGGCATCATGTCTTGCTCTAGAAGTGACCGCTGAGCACCGGAGACATCGCAACAAGAGACCTAGAGAGACCTTATTATATGTCACATGGGACCGTTTATGCCTACCTTTTCTCCTACGACGATCACATTAGAGGTCTTCAGCACTATGGATCGAGGGTGCCACTGGGTTGCCGAAGGAGTGGTTGCCGAGGCAGGTGGGGGCGAGGGGACAGTAGAACTCAGTCAGCTCAGGTGGGCAGGACAACTCTGGGATTATGATCACCTTGGCTCTTATGCCCGTCATTTTCCTCTAGATCGGCACCTTTGTGCCTTCTTGCAAAATTTTGTGCCAGTGGTGATGGAAAACGATGACCCCCTTGTGCCAAGCAAGCATAGTCGAGTGAAGGTTGCCATTTTACGTGACCGGGACAACTTACTTGGGACCTACAGTTCTTCCTATCTCAGCATCCTAGTAGGGTTCAAGTGGCCCATGGAATTTTCAGACGCAAAGTCTTTGGCATTCTTTGCACAACACGAAGATTTCTGTGTCTATGTTTTGTCATTATTTCCAGTGAGCTGGGACTTGCATGGTCACCATCGGGCTTCTCATGAGCACATATCTAGGGTGGCATTAGCACCATCAGGTCGAGAGTAGATAAAGGACAGTTACAACCCATTATGTATGCTGGACGAGATCCTCCGATTGAATGTGGCGAGCTAGTATGATAGGTGGGCCATGGTCCCTTCACATCATTATCATCAGGGGGCCACAGAATGGCTGATGGGAGTTCTCCACTACTACCAGGTGCCATTGGAGGTGGTAGGAATTAGGCATGTTGTAACAGCCGCCCCATACTGGTATCCCCTGAACACGGGACTACTGCAAGCACTGATAGAGCGCTTCAACCGCAAGTGGAATACTTTTATCCCTGTGGAGGGAGAGACCGCGTTAGATTTATGGTCTTTCCATCAAATTTCGGGACTTCCTGTCACTGACCGTATGTATGAAGAGGTAGTGCTAGATGAATTGCACCGAAGCAGGATTGCCAACGCAGGACAGTATGAGATCGGCTTCAGCTATAGATATTTGATAAAGGTTTGGAGAGATTTGGCCTGAGCTGGCAAGGGTAAAACCACTTGGGCAGACCGTGTGATGCTAAATGCTTGGATGAAGGTGATCCCAATCCGACCGCTACTATGTTTTGTGAACAAGAGAAGAAGAAATGTGGAAAGATGGAATCTTTCCCACTTCAATCCCCCACAGATCGATGTTATCTCCTAAGGAGTCGTGCCTAGGACTCTTAGGGATTGATTAGAGCCCAAAATAGGATTCTATTTCGACCTAATCTAGTAACCTTAACTCAAACCCTATCAATAGATCTAACTTCGACCTGTGTGAATCCTAATGTTGGATCACATTTTTTGAAGGTAAGGAGGCACTATCTCAGGTAATATCTTTTGAAGATTTTATTCTCCTTTATGTTGTCTAACATCCCTCCAATTTTTGTGCTAGGAGGCCAAGTCTTTAAGGATCTAGAAGCCCCAGAAGTTGTTGTTTCACTGTAGTCTGCACATGAAATGGTGTGACCGTCCAAGGAAGAAGAGGAAACTAGAAGCCCTAGATGAGGTTAGTTCGAGTTGTACCTTTAGAATTAATTTCTCTCCTTTGTGTCTTCTACCTATCTTCCAAAGTTCATGGACTCAGGATGAGAGGTTGAAGAGTTAGAGGGCCAGGAAATAGGCAGTTCCAAGCAGGACGCGTAGGAGCCAGCAATGACTTCCAAGTCAAAAATTTGATCTTTAGGAGCACTTCCAGAGGTAGGTTATCTCATGGATGGCTGAATTAACATGTTAGGAACAAAAGTCCTTTAGTTTCTAGTCATTTCATGGACTGTACTTAGAGAGTTTGATGTTTTATTTTGACTACGCATCTAGGTTATCACTGCATGCATGAACCATGCCTTTAATAAGAAAGTTAATATTTTTGGCTTAATTCATGTAAACCATGCATCTCCATGCGTTTCTTCTAATCTATCATGTCTTATCCCTCTACTTAGCATGGTTTTCATTCATTTAGTGCCCTAGCATAGGCCTGCTCGCACGAGTTTTCACCTTCTGTCTGAGAGACAGAAGGCAGTCTATAGGAGACCGCTATTTTCTAATAGCAGCTGCTTGATAGACCGCGGTTTAAGTTTAGCGGCCATGCCCTGACCGCTACTAGTTTTCTGCGACCTACACTCTGTTAAGTCTAAGCAGTGCACAGATAAGCCCTATTAAATACATGATAAACATAGGTAAATAGGTCTTATCCCTAGTTTTGAATTCATATTTGTGATATTGGTTATATCGTGCATCATCCATGATACATTGCATGTCTTATCCATGTAAACTTCCTCCTGAAGATCACCATAGAGAAAGGCATTTTTGATATCCATCTGGAACATGCGCCAACCAAGATTGGCAGCCAGTGAGAATAGAACTTGCACAGAAGTAATACGAGCCACTGGAGAGAATGTCTCAAGGTAATCAATGTCATGTGTCTGGGTGAAGCCTTTGGCAACGAGACGAGCCTTGTACCAAGCAATAGTGTCATCTGGAAGATACTTCAGAGTGAAAACCCATTTGCACCATAGGAACCACACCAGAAGGACAAACAACAACTTCCCAAGTGCCATGAGATAATAAGGCAGACATCTCCTCATCCAAAGTGGCTTTCCACTTAGGTTGTGCAAGTGCATCCTGATAAGAGGAAGGAATACTAGTCGAGAAAAGAGAGAATGCAAAAACTCGAAAAGATGGGCTTAGATGCTCGTAAGACACAAGCTGGGCAATAGAATGAGAGTTGGGACGACGAGCACCCTTATGAATGGAAGGCCAATCAAAGTTAGTATTAAACATAGAAGATGACGGTGCAATATGTTTACCTTTCCGAAGAGCAATTGGAAGATCCAACAGCGCATCCGGAGGAGGAGGAGGAGGAGGAGGAGAAAGGGGTAGATCTTCGACCGAGGGTGCCAATGGTGGAGGCTGAGTGGGTGTCTGCGGGACTGCCCGCCGTCGGTACACTTGTAGCGGTTTTGGAGCAGGATCCGTCGTAAGAGGCGTGTAATCACCAACCCGTTCTGAGTCATCCGGTGGAGTAAGCAAAGGGGGAAGAGACAACAAAGGAGGTGTTGGCGACGCGGGAGACAACGAAAAAATAGGGCTTTGTTTCAAAAAAGGTGACGTCAGTAGTTACGAAATAGCGTCATGACACTAGGTCAAAACAACGATAGCTTTTTTGAGTGCACGAATAGCCAAGAAAGACGCAACGAGTCGCGCGAGGGGACAGCTTATTGTGAACTGGTCCCAGAGCGTGCATAAAGTAAAGGCACCCAAAAATCCGAGGAGGTAGAGGAGAGGATTTAGTGGAGGGATATAGACATGCAAACCGACTGACCACAGAGAGAACTGATGAGGGGACACGATTAATGAGATAACATGTTGTAAGGACAACATCATCCCAAATCTGTTTTGGGACAGTCATGTGAAACATGAGTGTTCTGGCCACATCAAGAAGATGACGATTTTTACGTTCAATTATGCCATTATGAACATATGCAGTCAGTTTACCTTGTTGGTATTACTACCAGCATATACTCTAGGTAAAACACGGTTGACTAATTTTAACTGGTGGAACACCTTATTTTTGTCTGCCTCTCCACTAGTGTCATTACCGTAGTACATAGCATTATCCTCCATGCATTGAAATGTCCCTTCATTTTCCCAAAGTCATCTCAAAAGTGTTTTACGATATGTCTTATGACATTCGATCAGGGACAAGTAATGATTAGATATCACATAACTTATAGACCTAATAGACCACCCTTACCAACAAAGAGTGAATGATTGAGCATGCCTGGTAATTTGCTTACCTTCATGGGTTATGCTTGCTGTATTCCAAGGAGAGTGATAGAAGCTTTATCTTTTAGCATACTTTATGATGTTTATTTTATTGTGTTCCTTTTGTCCAAAATTTATTTTGTATTGATAAACACAAAGTTTCCTTTTTTTCTTAAGTGCTAAAGTAATGCCTTGAGTATGAATGCCAACTTCATCCTTCCCGTCCTTCTTCCTTTTCATTGTCTCTAAACTTCATGAGATTAATTAGAACCCCCTCAATACTTGGTGAGACTTCTCGATGCATCTTGCATGTAAAGATAAATGTAAGGCATTATCCCACTTCCAACAAATATAAACCATTATCTGTAGACTGGGTTGGGTTTTGGCTATTACATTTCTACAACAGTTCCACAACCATATGGAGACATGAAATTGTTTAGTTTCTTTACGGTCAGCATTTGTTAATGGTGGCTTCCTCAAGATATGCCAAATTCTAGGAACTTGATATATAGACTGGACACTTTAGCTGTTCTGGAGGTGATGTTTTGTTGTCTTGTTGAGCTTTGCACTTTAGAAAAAAGGAATTCAACCAACAAACATGGGTTGTTAATAGGAAAGTAGGAGATATTCTCTTGGAGTCAGGTGGCGGACATTTGTCTAATCACCGTGCTACTCTAGACATAAGAAAGATTAGGCGAGAAGAGATGCTGCTATTAAGCATGCTTTTACTATTGTTTGTTCACTAGGCTGTCTGCTTGGTTGTCAAGACGTCCAAGGCGACCAAGGCAGTGGGCCCACCACCTTACTACTTAGGTGACAAGGCGAAGCACCTACGTGAAGCCTAGTTTATATAACTAAGTACATTTCAAAAGAGAACTACTGCATTTTCTACATATAAGTTCTATCTTTAGTTAATAGGGGCAACTTGGTGGGATTCCCTTTGCAGAATCGCAAAGGAAGGGAGGAAGGCCCTCTGGTCTGTTTCTTCTGGTTGACAGAAGATCGTGGAAGGTGTTCCTTGAGGAGCAAGCTATTCGTCAGCGTTTGTCTATAGACTGAGTCTACGTTTTCATACAACACTGTGTAAAAGGAAGCCTTACTCGATTGAGTAAGGGGTGGACGTAGATTACGAAATTGCAATCGAACCACCTTAAAATCTCGTTGCCTCTTTCTGTGGTTTGTTGTTGAGTGGTTCTTTTGCCTACTGTGAGCATCAATTGCTCAATCGACTGCCTATTAGATCTGCTCCTTATCTTCCCAGTTTAGTTCTCGGCGAGTGCGAAGTTGTATCACGCAAGAATTTTTTAATCGGTGATCTATTCAACCCCTCCACTTCTAGCTCACCGTTCTTTCGAGTTATCAAAGTGGACGCCGTGATGGAGGCATAACAATGGGTGATGGAGGAGTGTGTTGATATGGAGAATTTTATGGATATGGATGCGGAGGCGGAGGGCCATATTGATGAACGGGATGTATAGGTGGAGGGCCAATGGCGTCCACTGGATCCATGAACTTTGTCGAATCATCTTGCTCACTTGAATTGTTGATGCCGTAATCATCTCTCCTCTCCTTCTAATCTTTCTCCATCTTGGTGATATTGTTCATAAATGTATGAAGAGGATTAACTTGAGGAGGAGGAGGAGGAGGCCGCGGGCTAGTGGCCCTCTTTAGTTGTTCTTCCATCAAAGTGATTTTGTCAAGGAGAATTTACTGGAGGGGTGTAACTTGAGAAGTGGAGGGTTGGCATTGAGGACGTGGAGGAGCAGCTTGACATAAAGGCTATGGAGGAGGGTGAATGGGCCAGCCCATAAAAGGACCCGGATGGGCCGGGTCGCAAGAGGCAAATGGCCTTGGGACCATTGAGGAGGAATAGAAGGAGGCAGATGATGGATCACCCAAGTAGGAGTATGTGTAGAAGGTGATGGATGATGGGCCACCCGAATGGGAGTGGAAGGGGGAGGAGAAGAATGAGATGCACCCTTAACAATAGCCTTAAGGGCTTAGATTTGTTGAGGGATGAGATGATCTATTGCATGCAAAATTTGGGAGACCTTCTCGTCGTGGAGAGGAGATGGTCCCAAGAGCATAGTGACACATAATGGATGCAAGGGGCCATGAGATTAGAAATTATCGGTTCTTAAAAACTGCACATTTTCTAGCCTTAAAGAAGAAGCAATCCATGGAAAGCTTGGCATGATTATATGTTGAAAACATTGTTAGATTGCATGGAGTTCCAAATTCCATCATTTCTGACTGAGATCCTCGCTTCACATCGAGGCTTTGGCAAGGATTGGAAAATGCCTTTGGATCTCAATTTAAGCTTAGCTCGGCATATCATCCCCTGACAGATGGCCAGTCTGAGAGGACAATTCAGACATTGGAAGATATGTTGAGAACTTATGTACTAGACTGGAAGGAAAATTGGGAGTGACACCTATCTTTAGTGGAGTTTACCTACAATAATAGCTTTCACATAAGTATAGGCATGCCTCCATTTGAAGCTTTGTATGGAAGACCATGCAGATCTCCTCTATGTTGGGAGGAGCTTGGTGATAGACAATTGATCGAGCCTGATGTAGTGCAAGAAATGTCTAAAAAAATTCAGCTGATCCAGTAAAGATTAACAGTAGCACAAGATCGACAGAAGAGTAACGGGCACAACTGACAGTAAGACTTGGCTTTCGAGGTTCACGAGCATGTATTCCTCAAGGTATCACCTACCAAGAGAGTGGCTAGATTTGGCAAGTAAAGAAAGTTGCATCCGAGATTCATCAAACCTTTCAAAATTTTGGATCGAGTGGGAGATGTGACATATCGGTTGGATCTACCTCCATCTATGGTAGCAATCCATCCGGTGCTCCATGAATCTATGCTTCGTAAATATGTCCATGATATTACACACAACATCAATTATGAAGACTTGGAGTTTCAACTGGACTTATCCTACAAGGAGCAACCAGTTAGGATTTTGGATAATAAGGAGAAGATTCTCAGATCAAAGACTATCCTATTGGTGAAGGTTATGTGGAGGAATTTCTCTCAAGAGGAAGCATCAGGGGAGCTTGAAGATGAGATGAAGAAGAAATATCCCCATCTGTTCGGTATGTGTCTTACCTCAAACTTTGAGGATGGCATTTACTTTAAGGGGGAGAGGGTGTAGTTGTCACGCCCCGAGATTTACGTACATCAGAAGATATTCAGAAACTGTGAATAGCCGGCAAGAACGTCACAAGTGAGCAATACAGTTAGAGTGCAATCACATTCACACATAAAATGAATGCATAATAATTTAGACAAAATCTTGACTTTTATTGAATAATAATCAAAAGTACATAATGTTCCAGGGCGGAGCATCAGAGCCTTCTGACGCCCCAGTGAGGGAGCGTCAGAGCTGACGCTGCCCATCTCCCTAACGCTCCTATGTAGGACCGTTAGAGGCTGTGACGCCCCGAGGGGTGTGCGTCACAGTTGATTTCATCCTGTCTCTTGACGCACCTTGCTTCCACAACATAGTTAACCTATTTCTACATCATTTCCCTTGGTTCCCTATCTCCCTGAGTATACTTGTCCTACTTCTCTTTGCACTTCCGAATCAAAGGGACTAATTGTTCTTGGTAGAATTGTAAGGTTTTGATGTTGGATACGTGGGATGGGTGAATGAAATGATTTTATTGATTTTGAAAGTTAATGACCTATATTGTTCCTGGGCACCATTGTAGGAGTGGCCTTTGGTGACACAAAATTGGTGCAGATTATATACTCAGGCTTTGTGTTGCTGTTTCTTGACATAGAGCCGGTATGCCCTTGAACCTAAAATACTCATCCCCCTCATTATTGCCATCATTGTTATCATCATCATCATCAGCCTTATCCGATCAATTGAGTTTGATTAGATCAGAACACTCAATGATTCAGTAAACTTTCTGCCCGGCAACCTTGCTTAACATCAACCCCCTTTGAGGTGGTGTCAAGCATTTTGCAAGGATAATTTTAGAGGGGAGGCCTTGCAAGAGACACATGAGACCAGTTATCAGGTAGAGAACTACCTTGTTGGTTGCACTGTTTAAGCTTATTCAACTAGGGATCAACCTTGTAAAGTTCACTAGACTAGAAACTATATTTCTGAAACTTCTTATAGATCTGTTGAATAAGAAACCAAACGACTTGTTATTCATGGAACATTTTTAGACAATGGTGTTGTATGCCTATCAGGTATGTGTGATTGCTTCATTGCATGTAATCTTGTTCATCTCCATCGCACACTCAAGCTTTGTGGACTGCGTATTCATTTATGCACATCATCTATTCCTTGGACAGTTCTAACACTCCTTTGACTACCTGTTGCATTCTTGCTCACAGGTACTAGGGAGTACACTCCAAGCAAAAGGGAGTCATAATTCATGCTCGCAACCCTCTCTCTTGTGCCTTCATCTGCATAAGCCTCTTGGTAGCTTGTTGCACTCTTGCACACAGCCACTAAGGTGCTTTCCTTGACAAGGAGAATTAACCTTCATTTAAGCCATTCCTATTTGATTCTGCTGTGCATTGTGTCTCCACAAACATAAAATTATGCAAATATATTTATATTAAATAAAAATTAATCTTACAGATGGACAAACACCACAAAACCAGTTGTGAATGTCTAATGTGCGTACTAACTAGTGTAGAAGTCATATGCTCTTTGAGTTGCGTGGCCAACAAATCAACTGGTGGATAGAGCCAACATAACACATGACCATTTAAAAAGATCATCTTCTATGTAGACCTTACTTTCCAGTTAATAAGAGAGGATCACTCTATTAGTCACTCGTCGAACTACATATTTTTGCCAAGTCCTTGAATAATGATTCAAATAAAAAACACTAGTTCACTCCCAACCCTCTTTCACTTCCTATTCCAATCCTTTGTTTGAGTCTAGCATGTCTCCCTACGATCTTCCCTATTCCCATGAGGAATCTCTTCCTCAGGGTCTCCTAGAAGACCCACCCTGGGTCATCTCTCTCCAATCAGGAGAAGGGTCTACCCCTCCTCCATCCTCTGTCTCTATGGAGGGTGCTCAGCCCTCCCTTTCCTCCACAAACCCCACCAGTCACATTCTACAGATGATGGCCCAGTTGGATCCGACCCAACTCCAGGCCATTTATCAGACCTTGCACGGGTCAGGTGTCCCATCTCCTACGATTGCTCAAGGTCTGTCCACTACTTCTATTGCTCACCCTAGAGTTGATGGGCCCGGGGCTTCACCTATTCCTATTGACCTTACCCCGGTCCAGCTCAGGATCCTTCACTTTTCTAATCTGGAGGCGGGCTAGTCCTCTGGTTCAGCCCATCAAGCCCTTGATAAAGGGAAGACCGTCCTTCCCTCATCCACCCAGACTGATTCCTACAGGTCTATTCCCTCGGTGCCCCAAGTTCTTGTCAGCCTGGCTGATTTCACACATCCTCAACCAGGGGAGGCCCAGGTCCACTCTAGTTCGGGTCATCCTTCGGCCCAACATCCTTCTTATGGGCCTCCCCCTAATTCTGTCTATCCTTCAGCTTCTCGTCTTGAGCCTACTCCTTTCACTCCACCTACTCCATCTCGGGAGCAAGACCTACTCGATAAATGGGCTGCCATGCAATAACAACTCGACTTCCTTCAAAAGTAGGTTGGCCCACAATCTTTGGCAGACATTCCAATTCCTAGTTTCCACAACATCCAGTTCCCTCCTCAATCTGAGCTCCCCACATACTGCAAGTATGAAGAGAACAACAATCCTTATGTTCAACGTCAGGCAATAATCAAATCCACGTGGCTATCAAAGACAAGGATCACACGGTCTTTCGATCTCCTAAAGAGATTTTCAATTACAAAAGAGTGTCATTTGGGCTGAAAAATACTGGTGCCACATACGAAAGGGCCATGACCAAGATATTTGATGAGATGCTTCATGACCTGGTGGAATGGTATGTCCATGACTTGTTTGCCAAAACAAAAAGGTGGGAGGACTATCTGACCAACCTGTGGCGAGTCTTCGAGAGGCTCCGGCAATACAAAATTAATATGAACCCAATGAAATGCACCTTTGGCGTATCAAGTGGCAAGTGTCTCGACTTTGTGGTCAGATGCTGCGGTATAAAAATTGACCCTGACAAAATCAAAATAATCCTGGAGCTTCCACCGCCCAAAAATCTAACTGAGCTTAGGTCCCTCCAAAGGAGACTTGCTTGCATCAGGCGATATATCTCAAACTTTTCGGGGAGATGCATGCCTTTCAACCAATTGATGAAGAAAGGAGCAGCTTTCATATGGGATCAAGAGTGTCAAAACGTCTTTGAGCAAATCAAAGAGTATCTACTCACTCCCCCAGTGTTAGGGGTGCTGATCAAAGGAAAGTCACTCATACTCTACATTGTCGCCATGGATGCCTCCTTGGGAGCTTTACTTGCACAAATCAATGAATAGGGCAGGGAACAACCACTCTATTACCTCAGCAGAAAGCTGGTTGGTCCTGAACATCAGTATTCTCCTATGAAAAAGGTGTGCCTAACATTGGTGTTTACTGTCAAAAAGTAAAGACACTACCTCCTATCTCACAGGGTGGAGCTAATATCAAAACGTGATCTGCTCAAATTGGTTCTCAAGCAACCCGTTCTATTAGGAAGGTTGGGCAATTGGGCATTCCTCCTTTTGGAGTTCGACATTACATTTGTCTCACAAAAAGTAATTAAAGGGCAAGGAATGACTGGATTTCTTGCAACACATCTAGTCTCAGATGATTCCACCCTTAACATTAAACTCATAGATGAAGAAGCACTCATGCCCCATCAAGGAGGAATAACAACCGAAGACTTCCCACCACACAAAGAGCACAACATCCTTACATTCAATCTACCGTGCTGGGAGCTATACTTTTATGGCTCCTCTCGGACAGTTAAAAAGGCCGATGTCATTACAATTTTCACATCCGGTGCTGGTATAGCTTTTGTGATGAGAGATGGTAAATGACGTACTAAATCACGCTTGATTAAAATGCACAATTGAACCATATACAAGAACTCACAACGCTCAACGCATGATGATATCACTCGGATAGCAATGATTGAATGGTCAATTGATAAAACTCTTGTCTCATCGACACGCACTCGACAAATGAATGGATAAGAGAGAATGCAATCACACAATAGCAAACCACGGTGCAGTGACTTTTAGGTGGTTCGGATGCACCAAGTGCCGTCCTACATCCACCCCTCTCACCTTGAGAGGATTTCACTAACAACGTTGCACGACGGCAGTAACCACCACACGGGTTCTCGCTCGACGATGAGACACCCCACAAACACTCGGAGTAAGCTCCGAAATCATCTAAACTAAGATAGAATGGGAAATACAATGCCCAATTATGAGAATAACAATCTAATCACAATATCTAATAACAAAGAGAATGATTAAAGAAGATGGATCTCCCCTAAAACTTTCAACCAAAATCAGAGGTATATGAAGTGTGGCTTAGAATGATGAAACTGAGAGAAGGAAGAAGCCGGAGATGAAAATTTAGGAGCCCAAAGCAAAGGATGAAGAGGACCGCAGCCGCTGCCTCTCAATCTCGACTCGGGCTCGTGAGGGGACGACTCTGGCGTTCCTTCCCTTCTCCTCCAGCAGAGTACACACCACCTTCTTCTCCTGCAAGAAAGATATCACATTAGAAACTCTTGGTTGCTCTAGTTCGGACTAGAGAATAGGGCTATATATATTAAGAAGAAAATACCACCTTTTGACATAATAGCCTATGCCAAACCCATCTGACATCACACCCCTCACAATACGGATGCCCTAAGGCTAATAGGGTCATCACCCAAGCCATTTGGATTCACAAACCATGGGTTCGCATTAAGATCTGGAAGCCCGTTCATAAAACCTAGAAAACGTGTCGACCTTCGTGCAGACTAGTTTTGCCAAAAATAAAACCCAGTAAAAAAGTGTCGACCCCATGGGTCGACCTTTTTTCACGAGTGTTCTGTTTGAGATAAAAATACAAAACACAGATAAAAGTGTTGACCCATTGGGTCGACCTTTTTTCTGGAATGTTCTGTTTTGAAACAAAAACTGTGACACAGTCAAAAGTGTCGACCCATTGGGTTGACACTTCTTGCTGGCGTTACAAGACTTATTGCCCAGTAGAAGGTATTCAGCAAAAGTGTCGACAAGGACCAGGAGCACGGGATGGGTCCTCTTCTTCTATTTATATCAATCTTTTGATTCTTCCCTACGTTCTTCGCATCACTGTCTTCATGCTTTACCATTTTGGGCACTCTTGGTTTTCATCACTCAAATCTTTCTATGCCATTCATTATCAAATTCTCTTTGATTACTCTTGCCGCTCTGGGCACTACTTCAATCTTGATCCTTCAACTTCAATCTTTTGATTAGCCAAGTTGTCATCCTCATGGTTTATACAACAAACAATGATTCTTTGAATGCTCGATTGATTCTTTAGCCCATGCTTGAACACTCAAGTCGATGCTATGATATTCAGTGCTTTGATACCTATGCTATTAATGCTTTGTTCCATGCTATACTATACATGCTATTCTATGCTATTCATGCCTTTCATGTCACACCTTCAATTACTTGCATCATTGCTTGTTATACTCCATGATATCTTGGCTAATGAATTTTTTAGCGCAGGGAAGAAGCTCTTTGGTCCCATCATTTGGACAATGCTCAGGTCCAACGGTGACTGCACTGCATTTACTTGCTTCACCATCTCCCTGTAAGCATTTTTACTATATGTTATTTACACTATTAGATTATATCAAGGACCTTATGGGAAAACAGGCAATAAAATAAGTGATAAGTGTAGTAGAGAACAAGATCAGGAAGTCAAGAATTCGAAAATAGATATTGTAGAACTCAAGTGTAAGCATGAAGATCAATAACAAGTATAGAATTGTAAATTTGACCATGTAACAGGATTATTAATACACCCAGATCAAAAATGTCTTGTACAGAAAGTCAAGCATGTAATGAGTAAAGTATGTAATAAGTGAATTGTCTAGTTTAATCTTGCATATCAGTAGGTGCAATGCCATACCTGATCCTTTAAATCTCTCGAGCACAAGTACTTTCAGACTTTGCTTGCCTAGGAACAGATCAGGGCCCCAAAATTGCCAAGAATTGAGTGTCAAGTGGACCAAGAGTCTGATGTAATTTCAAGAATAATTTATTTATAAGTTAATATGGCCAATCTGAGTTTCAAGAAAAGCTTATGAAGTGTAGTATAGCGTACAACTAGATATTTAGTTATGGAGGACTCTAGAGGTGGCCCATATAAGCTCAAGAGGTGGCTTCCATTATGTAGCACTTTGCGTCATTTCGGTCTCAAGAGGTGGCTCCCTTAACGTAGCACTTTGTCCTCCAAGGCTTAATGGGCTTAGAAATGACTAATAAATGGGCTCGAAATAGACTCAAAGATGACTCAAAAATAATGATTAATTTAGGGCATCACGGAAATAAATAAGAGAAATAATGTGACTTATAGGTTAAAACGGGTGTCAAAACAGCAGTATATGGGTGTTTCGATGCTATAAAATGGGCATAGTTGGATAATCGATCAACCACTACTAAAAGAACAGATTTGGTACTAGATTGCAGAAGCCCTTCAATAAAATCCATTGATATATCTGTCCAAATTTTTTCTGGGATTGGAAGAGGTTGCAGTAAGCCAGTTGTTGACTAGTTTAAGTACTTACATCATTGACAAATATCACAAGCATGAATATAGTGTTTAAGGTCCTTCCAATGAAAATTAGCTTGAAGTCTGTTCAGTGTCTTGTGAAACCCAAGATGTCCACCCTCCGGTGTGTCATGATGTGCTGCCATGATGCTATGTAAGAATGAGTAACTGGAATGCAACATAATTCTACCCTTATAATATAAGATGCCAACTTTATAACTATAATACGCAGAGTCTAATAGACTAGAACTCCACTGATCAACCAAGCTCGACAAAGAAGGATGCACCCGATAGTCCTTTCGGAGATCAAGGAACCGGGTTGGGCTTACCATGGAAATTGCAGTCAAATGAAAATTCTCATGCATACAAGAGAGGGCATCTACAGCCTGATTATGGTGTCCCGATTTATATTCCAGTTTGAAATCAAAATCCAATAGCTTGACTAACCATCTGTGTTGTGTTGCAGTGTGTAATTTTTGTTGTAACAAATATCGTAAATTTTGGTGGTATGTACGGATTATAAATTTTTTCCAGTGAGATAAGACTTCCACTTGTGTACTACAAAGATCATTGCATCCATTTCTTTCTCATAAGTTGAAAGGCCCATCTGTTTAGAAGTGAATGGTTCACTTAGAAATGCAATGAGCCATCCAGATTGCATTAACATTGCCCCCATTCCCATCCCACTGGCATCACATTGTATAACAAAGCTATCATTACAGTTAGGTAAAGCAAAGACTACCATACACTCTTTGAGATGATAGAAGGCTTTTTTTGCATAGTCAGTCCATGAAAAACTATCCTTCTTCAATAAGGTTGTCAATACTGCAGCAATAAAACTATAGTCCTTGATAACTTTTCTATAATATCCAATCAGGCCAAGAAAAGCCAAAGTGGGGTGACCATACCCCGGGGGCTTGTTCACCCCGGGGAGGTTCTTTGCTGGCTAGGCTGTAGGTGTCTCACCCCGCTGTTGTGTCTAAAGGCTTTTCACTCCGCTGCTGCCTGCTCCCTCACCCCGGACAGGTACTGGTGGGTTCACCACGGAGGCAACCTTTCACCCGGCTGCTGTTCACCCCAGACTAGTACAGGTGGGTTCACCCCGGAGAGGTGGTCCTACCCTGCTGCTGCGGGTGAGTTTTCACCCCGGGCAGGTGGGCTTGTCTGCTCTGCTGGAGGCCACTCCAGGCAGGTATGTTGCTGCTGCTGCTGTCCATCCGGGGCTGCTGTCTGCTCACCCCGGGCTTGCTGCTGCTGTCCCCGTTATAGGGTTTCACCCCGGGGAAGGGTCCTCACTGTGCTGTTGCTGTCCTTGCTGGGAGGGATGAGGCGCAGCTTTGTTGTGACATGGGGGAGGTCTAGTCACCCCTTTCTGCAGTTGTGAGCTTAAGCTTAGGCATTACCAACAAATGCCCCCCATAGAGTGTTCGTCAAAGTCGAGGGCGGAGGCGGACTGTCCGTGCTCTCCGTTTTTTTTTTAAGATTTCTCCTGAGTCTTCACGACATGGGGAGATCATTGTAGGACTGCACCTCACTGCTTCATTGCTATTCCTCGGCGAGACACTTTGACCTGAGATTGATGTCGACCAACCCTTAGGGTATTCTGGCCAAAGCTAATGTACCTCTACAATATATTGGCCTGAAATTAGCTGTTTGCCAATCATTGGGGATGCATTAGTCAAAGTTGATGCGGACCGGCCCCTAGGGCATATTGATCCGAAGTTGATGCAGGCCTCCCTCGGAGAGGCTTGCTGACCTATAGTTGATGTAGACCTGCCTCGACGAGGCTTGTTGGCCCGAAGTTGTTGTAGACTTGCCTCGACGAGGCTTATTGGCCCGAAGTCGATGTAGGCTTGTCTCGAAGAGACACATCCGTCTAAGTCGTCGTTGATTGACTGTTAAGTTGTGATGGCCGAAGACTGACATTGGTCGACCCTTGGGGGTGTGTTGGCCAAAAGTTGTGTTGGCTAACCGCTGAGGTGTCATTGAAGATGTGTCGGTGTTGACAGTAATTTTTGTTTACCAAAAAATGAGAGAGGCCAAAGAGCACGTCCCGGGGTCAAACGACCCCTCCCGGGCGCAAGAGAGGGCCGCGGCCACCGGATTGCTTCTTCTTCATGGCCAAAAAATGTGCGGTTTCTAAGAACTGATCTACAATCACCCAAATGGAATCATTGCCGTTGAAGGACCTAGGAAAACCTATGACAAAATCCATGGTGATGTCCTCCCATTTCCATTGATGTATCTCAATCCTTTACATTAAGCCAGTCAGTCTTTGATTCTCAACCTTCACTTGTTGACAAATCAAACATTTGGCGACAAGCTCAGCCACATCCTTCTTCATACTCTACCACCAAAATGTTCGCTTCAAATCTTGATACATCTTGTTACTACCAAGATGGATGGAGAACTTTGACCTGTGAGCTTCTTCCAAAATTTTAATTTTCGATTCAGGCTCATCTGGCACACAGACCCTGTGCTGAAATCTGATAACACCCTCCTCATCATGAGCAACACCTGTCTTGCCAATCATCCTTTACAACTGGGGATCATCTCGTTGAGGTTCCACTACGCGATCCATAATTGTTGACCTGAGGGATAATTGAGCAACAAAAGCTTGGCAAAGCTATGGTTCGATCAGTGTTATGGAATGAACAACATCTTCAATCATCTTCCAATCTCGTTGCATTAGTGTTCTCTTTCAGCTAAGAGCATCGGCTACCACATTTGCCTTCCCGGGGTAATATAGTAGCTCAAAATCATAATCTTTTAAGAATTCTATCCACCTCATTTGTCGCAAGCTCAGTTCCTTCTGAGAGAACAAGTATTTGAGACTCTTATGGTCAGTGAAGACTTCAAATTTGACTCCATAAAGATAGTGTCTCCAGACCTTCATGCATGAACAACAACTGCCAACTCTAGGTCATGTGTAGGGTAGTTCTTCTCATGCTCCTTCAATTGTCTGGAAGTGTACACTATAACCCTACCATTTTGCATTAGGATGCAACCAATTCCGACCCTCGAAGCATCTGTGTAGAGGGTGAACATGTTGATGCTATTGGGTAGGATCAAAAGTGGGGTTGATGTCAAACACCTCTTCAACTCTTGGAAACTTTGCTCACACTCTTCAGTCCACACGAACTTCACTCCTTTCCTTGTTAATCTCGTTAAAGGCATGGCAATCGAAGCAAAATCCTTAATGAACTTCCTGTAGTAACCGACCAACCCTAGGAAACTCTGAATTTCAGTGGGAGTCTTCAGAGCCTCCCATTCCAACACATCTTGGACTTTTGTTGGATCAACTACTACGTCCATATATATGTAACTATTATATGCATATGCCCTGTATATATACATCATCATTCCGCTCGATGCGACCACCTGCAAGCAAGTAGAAGAAAAGGATTAGTGTCATCATAAGAGGGGAAAAGTTTTATTTTATTCATTGTGGAGAGTCCCGATAGGACAAAGGAGTTGACATTTAGCCAATAGGGGTCATTTCATTCAGACGGTGGGTCTGGTCCAGAGATAGGATGGTAAGCCTTCACAGGATGTCTCAGCCTAACAGGCTCGGACGGAAAGTCTAAGCCGCTGAGGCGTGTTAACACCATGGTGGGATGTGATAATGAATGTTGAGATAGGCCTAAGCCACAAGGGGAGTTATATGTGCTTGTTGAGCTATCGGCTCGGATGCCTATGGTAGCAAAGTTAATGGTAAAGCTATCGACTCAAACGCCGATGAGGCACAAGCTGTTGGAAAAGCTATCGGCTCAGATGCCAATGGTTATAAAACTGTTGGCTCGAATGCCAATGACTGGAAAGCTGTTGGCTGGGATGCCAATGATAGGTCAGCTGTTGGCTCAAATGCCAAGAATTGGAAAACTGTCGGCTCGAATGCCAATGATAGGTAAGCTATTGGCTCAGACGCCAATAATGGGAAAGCTATCGGCTCAAACGTCGATGGTTGGAAAGCTATTTGCTTGGATGCCAATGATTTAAAGGTCAGTGGAGAAGCTGTCGGTTTAGATACCGATGGTAGAGGAGCTGTCAGTTTAGAAGCCGATAGTTGGGGAGCTGCTGACTCGAACGCCGATGATGGAAAAGCTATCGGAAAGGCCGATGGGAAAGTTGTTGGCTCGAATGCCAATGATAGGTAAGCAGTTGGGTCAGATGCCAATGATTATGAAGCTATTGGCTTGAATGTCAATGATAGGAAGGCTGTTGGCTAGATGCCCATGGTAGCAAAATTGGTAGCTTAGAAATCGATATTTGGAGAGCTATCAGCTCAGGCACTGATGATAGGAAAGCTATTGATTTAGATTCTGAAGATAGGAAAGCTATTCACTTGAATGCCAATGATGGGAGAGTTGTTGGCTTAAGATGCCAATAATGAAGAAGCTATCGAGGAAAACCGATGGGAAAGCCATTGGTTAGGACACCAATGGTTGGAGAGCTATTAGCTCAAATGTTGATGACAGGGAAGCTATCAGGGAGACTGATGGGAAAGCTGTTGGCTCGGATGCCAATAGTAGAGAAGCTATTGGGAAGACTGATAGGAAAGCTGTCAGCTCAAAAATTGATGGCAGACTATCTGGAGGTAGACTTGATAATGCGCCGAAGTCAATGAGCCACCAAAAGAATGTGGGGTATAGATGTCAACCCGACATTATGTCAAAGTCAACAAACAATGTTCTACAGGCAGAACACGAAGTAGGGATGTTGACCTGACGGCATGTTGAGATCAACGGACCTTGCTCAGACGAAAAGCCAGAAACAAGGGCAGCGTGTAGGACGTGGATGTTGACTCGACGTCATGTCGAAGCCAACGAACCTTGTTTAGATAAAAAGTCTAAAACAAGGGGAGAATATAGAATATAGACGTTGACTCGACATCGTGTCGAGGCCAGTGGACCTTGCTCAGATGAAAAGTCTAAAACAAGGGTAGAATATAGAATATAGATGTTGACTCGACATCGTGTCGAAGTCAACAGACCTTGTTTAGACGGAAGTTCTAAAATAAGGGTAGACTGTAGAATACAGATGTTGACTCGACATCGCGTCAAAGTTAACGGACCTTGTTCAGATGGAAAATTTGAAACAAGGATAGAATGGGTAGGTAGGAATGTTGACCTGATGACCCACCAAAGTCAACCATCCTGGTAGAGACGTGAGGTCTAACCCAGGGCGGAGTATGACCATTGATCCGATGGGAACTTAGAGACGATGAACCTTACTTGGACGGCCAGTCCATTGTAGGGGCAGAATACAGACGTCGATCCGATGGGATATCAGGATCAACAAACCTTGCTCAGATGACGGATCCAAAACAAGGGTAGAATATGGATGTTGACCTGATGATACCTCAGAGTCAACAAAACCTTGTTCAGATGGCAAGTCCAAAGCAAGGGCGAAATATGGACATCAACTTGACGATCTGTCGGAGTCAACAGAACCCCACTTAAATGGCAGGTCTGAAGCAGGAGCAGAATAAAGATGCTGACCCGACAGGATGTCGGAGTCAACGAAAATCTTGCTCAAGCTATTTGTCTAAGACAAGGGCAGCATATGGCGTACTATTGTTGATTCAACATTACATCGAAATCGACCAACCTGGGAGAGACGCAGGGTCTAGGCCAGGACAGGATATAGTCGTTGACTTGACAGACTGTCGAAGTCAACCAACTTGGCAAAGACGTGAGGTCTAGGCCAAGGGAGGAAGATGGTATATGGTCATCAACTTGACGTCATGTCAGAGCTGACAAACTTAGCGGGGGCGTGAGGCCCGAGTCGAGGGAAAAGTATAGGGCATAGATGTTGACCCGACGATATGTCAAAGCCAACGAACTTGGCAGAGGCGTGAGGCCTAAGCCAAGGAAGGAATATTGGATATAGATGTTGACCCGATGTCGTGTCAGAGCCAACTAGTCTTGCCCAGACGTAAGGTCTAAAATAAGGGCACAATCAGTGAAATAGATGCCAACCCGACGTTATGTCAGCGTTGACCAACCTGGCGAAGACGTGAGGTCTAAGTCAGGGTGGAACATAGTCGTTGACTTGACAGATTATCAAAGTCAACCAACTTGGCAAAGACGTGGGGTCTAGGCCAAGGAAGGAATATGGGATTTAGATGTCGACCTGACGTCATGTCGGAGCCGACGAACCTAATAGAGGCATGAGGCATAAGCCAAGAGAAAAATATAGGATATAAATGTTGACCCGACGTCATGTCGAGGTCAACAAACTTGACAGAGACGTGAGGTCTAGGCCAGGGTAGAATATAGGATATCAATATTGACCCGACATCGAACTTGGTAGAGACGTGAGGCCTAGACCAAAGGAGAAATATGGGATATAAATATTGACCCGACGTCATGTCGAAGTCAATGAACTCGGTAGAGGCTTGAGGCCTAGATGAAGGGAGGAATATAAGATATAAATATTGACCCAACATCATGTCGAAGTCAATGAACTCGGTAGAGACGTAAGGCCTAGACCAAGGGAGGAACATGGGATTTGGATGCCGAACCGATGTCATGTTGGAGCTGACGAACTTAGCAGAGGCGTGAGGCCTAGGCCAAGGGGAGAATATATGATTGGTGTTGACTCAACGTCATGTCAAAATCAACGGGCCCTGCCCCGACAGAAGATTTGGGGTGAGGATTGCCTGGAATGAAGATGTGTGAGAAGCCCAGACCTAGGGCTAAACATTGATGTCAACCCGATGAGATGTCAGAGTCAACCAAACGTTGCTCTGACGGAAGATCAGAAACGGAGTAGGCAGCGTGTCCCCCTCTCCGTTTGACACCTCAGGTGGGCCACTGCGCGCCACGAATCCATAGGGGGATGGTGTGAGATTTGTTCTGCCGGAGGTGTCGTTGGAAGACCCGTGCCATTAAAAGGGCTGGGCGTACCGCTGAAGAACCCAACGGAGGCGTGCCGTCAAAGGCTTGTATGGGTGTGTCATTGAACGACTGTGCGGGCGTGTCGTTGAAGGCTGGCAGGGCGTGCCGCTGGAGGTGCGCTGGGGGCGTGTCGGCCAAGGCCACAGGGGCGTGCCGCTGAAGGCCACGCTGGGTGTACCACTGAAGGCCCGTATGGGCGTGCCATTGAAGGAGTTTTGAGCCCGATTAACGATCCACTTAATTCTCTTCGGGGTCCACGAATTGTGGGTCTCCTGGAGGTTGCTCTCTCTTCGCTGTCGTGACTTCGAGAGTGACTTCACGGTAGTGTGTTGTTTGTTCGGAGGGTCCGGATGGGACGTATCCTCCGTAATCTCTTCGATTGAAGTTGTTGTTGATGCTGAATTGGTCGGGACGAGCGAACGTGCGATTTTACGCGTCCACACCAGATCAACCCCAAATGAGGTAGGTGTTCTCAAGATATTAAGCCCAACATGTTAATCAACTCAAATTCATATATATAGGTCATGTAGTAGGGATTTCTATGATTTCAGTTTTCAGTTTCATAGTTTTACTAAGTTCTTGTAAATAGCGACCTTGGCTTGGGTGCCAAATTCAATTAAACGCCCACGCAAACAGTCGCTAGTTCTCACTAATTCCTTATGTAATTTAATAAATACTACATGTTAAAATTTAATAACCATGTAACCTGATATTAAAATTAATGTATGAGCATATTTCTGGAATCTTGATATTTTTCTCTAGCTATCCATGTCTTCAGTTTTGTAAAATTCCATGTAATTAGCGAAGTGCTACTATTCATGCCAAGTTAAAAATAATGAACAGTAGATTGCATCTGTAAACATATTTGCCTAATGCGTAGCATCAAAACGAATTGGCGACAAAACCCATGTTGTTATAAAGATTGAGTGGCCCTTTACAGTGGTGCTATATTATAGAAAAAAATCCAGTAAATAGAGAATATACTAAAAATTGTAAATTGACGACTGAGGTCAGGGCATTATGTAAAGAATGAACGCAACTGTACACAGTCGCTATTTGAAAATATAAATGTTAATTTTATGCCCTTGACTAAGGCATTACTTTAAAAATGTATAAAAACTCCATATTAAGTAAATATTGAAGTCCAATCTGATTGTCACAAGATAATATGAGATATGAGATTTAGCCAACATAGCACCAAATTTGGCGTGTCTACACCACCCTGGTTTTCAGGTGTGGCAGTTCTTCCTCGAGGTTCGAGGGCGTTGCGTGGAGTTTCTTAGTTGTCAGCTCGCTGGGCCGAGTGTTCACTTGGCATGTGGTACGTTTTATTACTTTAGACTATACTTTTGTTGGACTGGACTCTGTTGTAGCTAGTTATTTATATCTATTGTCCTACTTTATTTTCTATTTCTATGTACACCGCATCTATCCTTTAGCCCTTCCGAGTCTTCGGGCTCGTGGGCGGCGGGCCAAGGTTCGAGTTGCACCGGTTCCTTTCTGGTACTCGGATCCCGAGTCGCTATACTCTCCATGATCACCAAAAGATGTGAACGTCACGGAAAAGAGAATGTAATGTAAGAGAGTGTGAGAGAGACAACGACGAGAGTTGTTCTAGCGAGTTTTAACGGAAAATCACATGTGAGTGTGTGTGTGATGCATGGAGTGTGATTGCCAAGGGTCAATGACCCCAAAGATAGAAGGGAAAGTGATCGTACATTATACCTTGGATGCGGGAGATTTATGAGTTTCTCTTCCCTCGGTTGTCCGAGGAAGAGAGCATTCCTTTGATTACCCTTGCAAGAAAATGAAACAAATACCGAACTGGATTCAAAATAATGGTGATGTAGTATCAATCTATTGTGATAAATGAACAATGAAATCATGAATAAATACACACCTTGTTGGTGTTATTTTAAACCCATTTTGGATACAAAGGTTGGGAAACACTATGATGAAATGTAATTTGTGCATAAATGCATGAATTTGAGGTTCTCTTATGAAGAGAAATGAAACACGAACTAAGATAACAAATGATACATGTAGCTAACGAAAATAATGCAAAAGAAGAGTAAGGGGAAGAAAGGCATATTGTGGCGCCGGTGGTGGGCTTCAAGGGGCTCTGATAACGTGAGGATGTTGTGCACGAGTAAGGGATAAAGATATCACTCTTCTCTCAATGATCGGGCAAAACCTTCCCTTAATCCCAAAAGAAAATCTCACGAGTTTGGAGAAATTTATCTAGAGTTTGCCCCCTCCTTTTAAGAAGATTTCAAACTCTTTTTTCTTCAACGGGTGTTACACGTTGGCTTATACAGCTTGCTTCCCAATATCGTTTGGCTTTCACTGCCTGCTTTTCCAATATCCTTTGACTTTTATAGCCTGCTCTCCTAATAGACTTTGGCCTACCTGGCCTGCTTCCTCGATGTTGGCTTATACAACCTACTTTCCTGTTACCCTTTGGCCTACATAGCCTGCTTCCCAATATATGTTGGCTTTTATAGCCTACTTCTCAATACCATTTGGCTCTTATAGCTTGCGTTCCCAATATTTGTTGACTTTTATAGCTTGCTTCCCAATATCCTACAACTTTTGTAGCCTGTTGCCTAATATCTGTTGGCTTATACAACCTGCTTCCCAATATCCTTCGACTTTCACTGCCTATTTTCTCAATATCCTTTGACATTTACAGCCTGCTCTCCTAATAGATTTCAGCCTACCTGGCCTCCTTTCCCAGTGTTGGCTTATATAGCCTATTTTCCTGGTACCCTTTAGCCTACCAGGCCTGCTTCCTCGATGTTGACTTATACAGCCTGCATTCCTACTGTCCTTTGACCTACCCAGCCTACTTTCCAATATTTGTTGGTTTTTACAGCCTGCTTCCCAATATCCTTTGACTCTTGTAGCCTGCTTTCCCAATATCCATTGGTTTTTATAGCCTGCTTTCCAATATCTTGTGGATTTTGTAGCCTGCTGCCCAATACCCGTTGGCTTATACAGCCTGCTTCCCAATATCCTTTGACTTTCATTGCTTGCTTTCCCAATTTCCTTTGGCTTTTACAACCTGCTCTCCCAATAAACTTTGGCCTACGTGGCCTACTTCCTCGATGTTGGCTCATATAGCCTATTTTCCTGCTACCCTTTGGCCAACCTGGCCTGCTTCCCCAATGTTAGTTTATACAGCTTGCTTTCTTGCTGCCCTTGGCCTACCCAGCCTATTTCCCCGATGTTGGCTTATATAGTCCGTTTTCCTTGATTTCGACCTAGAGGCATGCTTCCCCTAATTTCGGCATAGACCTCCCATCGAATCCAGCTTTCATGCTCTCTGCTTAGGCTCTCCATTAAACCCCGCTATTCTGTCTCAGCCTGGCCTAGACCTCCTTTGGTTAACACCAACCCCTTCGCCCCGCCGAGGCATACCTAAGTATATAAAACCCCTCCCCCTTGCTTCGGCATTGATCTTATACTTGCAAATAGTATACACGTATAATATACATACGTCTTTTATGATAGTACAATCTAATTAGATCCAAACCAGAGTAAGATAAAAGGGAAGGGGAAGAATAAAACTTCTGACAATGATAATCAGAGTAACTTTATGGTAATGGTATGCCTTTGTTTAAGCTCCTGTTGTCCGTATCTTCAACTGGATGACACCAATTTACAGTCCTCATCTTGGACCAACTTTAGAATCATCTACTTGACTGCTCTCTCTGCTTTTGCCTTCTAAGAAAACTGTATTGTGTTGTCTTGCTTGGTTTAATATGATGGTCAAAGAGAGAACACTCGTCTCTGACGTTTCTGATGCTATCCCAGCCTAGATATGTGGTGAACCAAGTTACGGCAGGAGATTATGATTGCCCAAGAAAGGTGCTGAAATTCTTAACCGATCTGCATGCATCCTTCCGGATGCTTAACCTTCGAAATGATTTCCTGCGAAAGAAGTTTGATGGTAAGCTCTTGCTCCAATTGTTTGCCATTTTTGTTTTCACACTCGTCGGATGTTTATCTTATTTTCTATATCTTCAGATGAGGCATATACAGTCATTAATTAAGGGATTATACCACCCATCTTCTTGAATGTAAATTATTCCTTTTTCACTTTGTAGGCATGAAGTATGACTTGAGAAGGGTTGAAGAAGTTTTTTATGACGTCAAGATCCGAGGCCTGGCATCTGAGAGAAAAACCAGCGAGGAAGCTTAATTTCAGAAGAGCCAAATTTCCCAACCTGAGCGTTGTCTTGAGGATCCTTTCCCATGCTACTGTGACCCCTCTCTCAAGAGGTCACTTGCTTGCTTCATTTACCCCCCTCTTTTTTTTTCTAACTTTGTTTTTTCCCCCATATGATGTGGTATCGTCCACAAAGTGCCCGAGGGATTTTGAGCATGTTCTCGTCGGATCTTATGTACTGTTCCGTGGCATATAACTTTACATGAGGAAATCAGGTTTTACATGATGGTTTCTAGAGGCCTTTCCCTTTGGTGTTTCAACTTGAAGGCCTATTCTTGATTGGCAATGCCATATTTTTATCAGCGGCGGGGTTTCTCCGACTTCACAAAGTGGGAGGGCAACCCAGCTCAGACGCGTACAAACCTTTACGTTATGTGAGATCTCAGATTCATAGGCTTTTTACCTCACCGCACACACACGTGGATCACCCTCAAAATTGACCGAGTAAAACACTTTAAGATCGTCAATATCCCAGGAAGTCCCTCAGGTCCCCGTGAGTCATTTCCATCGACTGTGTCGTTTCCTCTGGCTTAGGATTAGACCGATTGGCGGCTTGTCCGACATTTTCTTTTTCGTCCTCGGCATCCTCGGCCTCGTCAGCTATCGCTTTCGCGAGACGCGGTCCCTGACCTTCCACCAGTTTTTTGAGGTGCGCTACAGCAAGGGCATCCGCATCTTCGCCAGTTTTCTCAACGTCTTTTCCGGCGCGTTCAATTTCGGCATCACCCCGGCCATCGTCGCGCGGTTCTTCGTCTATTACTGCGGCATGCCGGTCACCTTGCACCTCGGGAACATGGCAATCCCGACATTCATTATCGTCATGCTCGTGCTGATGGCGGCATCGGTTTGGTTTGCCATGACCGGCGGCCAGATCAGCGTGATGGTCACGGATTGTCTCGAGGGCTTGATCTCCGCGGTGTTCTATCTCGTGGTCGGCATCTTCATCGTTTGCGTGTTGAGCACGGGCCAGATGAAAACCGCGCTTCTTTCCGGGCCGCCCGGCGCGTCGTACGTCGATCCATTCGACATTGGCGCACGCAGCGATTTCGGCGTGGGCTATCTCGCTCTCAGCTTTTTCCTCACGCTCTATTATTTCCGAGGAAATTCGTGGGCGAGCGGATTTGCCGCCGCCGCGCGGTCCGCTCACGAGTTGCGCATGGCTCAAATTCTGAGCAACTGGCGGTCATTGTCCTACGGCGCCATGGGCGTGCTGGTCTCGGTCGCAGCCTTCACCGTGCTGCACTGCCCCGACTTCACCGCGCAGCAGCATTTGGTGGCCCAGGGGGTCGCCGGCATTGGCGGCGCGAAATTACAAAATCAGATGAGCCTGCCCCTGGCGCTCGGGCTTTTGCTCGCACCGGGCGTCAAGGGCGCTTTCTTTGCGATCCTGCTCATGGGTGTCATCGCCTCGCAGGGACAATCGGTGCACATTTACGGCTCCGCCCTGCTGCAGGACGTGGTTTTGCCGCTGCGCAAGAAGCCGTTCACCGCGCGGGCCCACATCTTCTGGCTGCGCGCGGCGATCCTGGGCATTTCCGTCTTCGCGTGCGTCTTCAGCTCGTTTTTCAAGCCTGCGGATTATCTGACGATGATCGTGCAATTGATCGGCGCGATTTATCTCGGCGGCATCGGCCTCGTTGTCTGGGGCGGGCTTTATTGGAAGAAGGGAACAACCGCGGGTGCCTACGTTGCAGAGACCACAATTACACAAAATGTAAATTAGCATTTCAACCATTCATAATTTCTATAAGAGAGTACATGTCCATTCTTCAAACATAAACATGAGTCCACACGGACTCACCACCCTATAATTATATATATAAGAGAGATATTCATCCATAGCATACCCAGACGAACTAGCACTACTCCTCAGCTGCAGCCTCCACCTCAACCTCCTCCTTTATGTCTGCTGAAATGTGTGTCACAAAGGGGGTGAGTGTGACGATCAGTAGGCAGCCTAAACAAACCAGGGTTAACTCGCATCTATATAATCAAATTATATACACAATTCAGATGTTAATAATAGCATAATCCATTCACTATCACCTACTTAAAATAACTCATTTGAGGAAAAATACATATTCTTCAACTAACATATAAGATACCCATGCATATGTTAAAACCACGATGAATGAGCAATTACACATTATCACATTTTTGTTAGTCATGGAAACAAATAGCTACCACAAACATAGGAGGCCCACATACAAACGAACGAATGATAGAGTACTGCGCAGACCCAGGAGCGAACTCCCACCAAGATTCCAGAGGCCCAGCAAGGACCGCCCCACAAAGGGACCGAAGTATGAATCATAGGAATTTTGATTCCAGCGTCCCCCAGCAAGGACCGCCCCACAAAGGCACCGAAGTTTGAATTTTGATTCCAGAGGCCCCCAACAAGGACCGCCCCACAAAGGGACCGTAGTCTGAATTTTGATTCCGGAGGCCCCCACCAAGGACCACCCCACAAAGGGACCACAGTCTGAATTTTGATTCCAGAGGCCCCTAGCAAGGACCGCCCCACAAAGGGACCGAAGTCTGAATTTTGATCAGGGCCGTCCCACAAAGGGACCAAAGTCCTATCTCACAGAGTGCTGTTATTTCCATTCATAACATTCACATCATATTCGCATTCACATTCATATGTATTTTTACAAATACTAGCATGATACTTTATCATAACAAGCATGTCTCCAAATGATTTAAGTGGACAAATCACAATCATAAGCTTATTTGTTGTGGAACTGAACATGATAGAGGAGGACATGTTTATTTCTAGGATACACATGCGTAGAAAACAAATCATAACCACAAGTGAAGAATTTTCATGAGTATGAAATTTTTACAATAGGTTACTAACTTAGCCTTATACCATTTTCTAATTTTTTAGATTTTTTGGAATTATATTGAATACAGCATCATGAATTTTAGTGTCAGATGGAGTAGCACAAAGAAGTTCATTATCCGATAATGATATCAGGGGAGGTATGCAGTTGAAAATATTATTATCAATATGATGAACCTGTGAAGAAAATGCATGTTTGAAATGGTCAGCTGCAATACCTTTCATGTGCTCATGATCTGATATCAGAGTACCATCAGAATTGTGAAGATGAGAGATGATGTGCTTTCTTCTGTTAGCCAAAGTAGTCATGTTGAAGAATTTGGTATTTTTGTCACCCTCAAGAAGCCATTTGACTCTGGATTTCTATCTCCAAAAGACTTCTTGTTGAAGCAAACTGTTGGATAAAGTGGTCTTAGCTCTGTTCAAATCAGCAAGATTAGAAGATGAGGGGTCCAGGTCATAGATGTATTCGGCCTTTAGAACTTGGTCTTCAGCAGCAACACGGTTCATACGACATTTCCAAATACATTTTTGTTCCAGCCCACAAGCACTTTTCTGAGATATTTAAGTTTAAGATATAAAGTGGTAATTGGAGAGGTTGCCAAGGGACTAGTTTTCCAGCACAGCTCAACATCCTGAGTAAAATTATCATGCAGAGTCCACATTTTTTGAAATGTAAACCTACTCCTGAATTTGCAAAAAGAGGGCATCTTAATAAGTAGAGGGGCATGATCAGATGCTTCTCTAGATAGGTGTTCCACAGAAATAGGAAAAAGTTTCAGCCATTCAGCATTAATCAAGACTCTATCCAGTCTAGCCCAAATGCCTCTGCTTCCAGATTGATTGTTATGCCAAGTGTATTTAGACCCCATAAATCCAGCATCAAAAAGATGACAGTCCTGAATGCAGTCCTTGAAATCAGACATAGAAGCCAGATTAGGAGGGTTACCTCCTAATTTTTCATCAACATCCAAGACACAGTTGAAGTCACCAGCCACTAGCCAAGGGCCATTCAGTTGGGCATGACAGTTGGCCAGAGAAGACCAAAGATAGTGCCTTTCATTAATAGAACATTTGGCATAAACAAATGTGAGGTAAAACTATGGCAGAGAAGAGGATGATTGATGAAGAGAAATTTGTTGATCATCTCGGCATATAATGGAGAAATCCAGTGGCTCTTTCCACAAAACCCAAATATGAGCTGCATCATCATTCACGGGTCCACGAGCGGGTCCACGACAGCAACCGCGGCCTTGGCAGCTTCAAACGGACGCTCAACACATCCTCTGCAACTCCATAAGCTCAGATTCACAACACCACGAAAAACACAACACCAGCCACGAATTCTCCCGAACACCCCCCAACTGGCATGCATCCTTTTGGAGTAGTGCCAACACACCCTTACAAATCAGGAAATGGGTAACGCTTCTCACAGACAGCCACACACTAGCCACAGCGGTTAAGCTAGCCGCTACCGCATGCTCCTCTCTTACGCCTTCCTCTGACCTCAAAACCAATAACACACCAATACACTTACCAAGGAGTGAAGAAAATTCACCAAAATGCTAGGCTCGAAGATCACATCTCTAACCACCGGACATCATTCTCTCAAATCTGTCCGTGCTAACACCAACCCTTCCTCAAGCTGCCATCGCGTGGACCACCATGCGAAAACCCACAACACGGACCACAACTGGCACCTATAGATGCTCATCCTCGAGTTTCGAACCTACCACTGCCACACGATCTTGAACCAAATCTAGGGCGATCACAACCCAATCCAAGAAGATCCTCTGCTCATCTGAGCACATCTCGACCAGAGCGCCCTCTCTGCCACCTCAAACCACAATCTCAACGACATAGGGGATGGATAAATCTCAAACTAGGATGGCCAAAACCAATAATAGCTCCTCCAGAGCACACTTACAGCCACTTAACCACGGACAATCCTCACCAGCCACCTGAGCTCGCTGTAATTCCTCGAACGTAGCACCGTAGCAACGCACCTGTCGGCAACCTCTACCCAACGCAGTACAACCGGGGCCACCATCTCAAGGGGAGAAAGCTCTCGATCTAGACCTCAGGCCCTACGCCGGCACTCTAATGAAAAATGACAACTACCTTCATAGCGCCAACTCAACGCATACAAGCCCTTACACGAGAAACCATGTGGAAAATAAGCACGAAATCCTATGCCAGTTACCGACTATACTGGACCTTACGGACTCTGATCATGGTAATATCTCAAATTCCCATGTAGTTCCACAAGCATAGCTCTGATACCAACTGTAACGGCCCAAGATCCAAATACTGGGAATACCCGATACCATTCAAATCCTGGCTCGCTGCCCACGAGCTGGATGGCTCAGAAGGGCTAAAAGGATTGGTGTGGTGTACACAAAAATAAGAAATAAAGTAGGACAATTCAATAATTAACAGAGGTAAACCTCTAACTATAATGAGTCTAGTCCAATAGAAAGTACAGTCTAAGGCAGAGAATGTACTAAATGCCAAGTGAACACTCGACATGGTGAGCTGACAGCTAAGAACCTCTACGCAACACCCTTGAACCTCGAGGAAGAATCGCAACACCTAAAAATCAGGGGTGAGCCTCCTATCAGTGGCTCAGTAGAGGTCCCGCGGGACCCCAATCGAAAATAACAGTGGCACGGAAAGAAGCAACAACAAGAACTACAACAACAGCAGGAGTAGCTAGAACTATAATGGTAGAAAACACGGCTCTACATCTACTCCTACCAAAAAGGAAATCGATACCCCGATCCCACAGTCAGTGGACCCCCAAACTACACACCACCCTAGCCACGCTACTAGGAAAATGTCATGACACCTCTATCATGGAGGCCTGTGCTCACACACGAAGACCCAGCTGAAACTACACGGTCCGAAAACACAGTCATGACCTCACTGTCGTGGACTCCACATCGGCTAGGGAAACCCTTAGTGACGCTCACCTGAAACCCTAGACCTCGGCTCTGAGGAAACACCCGAAAACTACACACAAAACCTCACCTCGTAGACAAGGAACAGAACCTTGAGTCACGACAAACTCACATCACATGATAGGAATATCGCCCACTAGATGCAAGACCGGATGCATCCTCTGACATCTTAGTCTGTGCCTCAGGTGTCTACCTATGATGCCCCAGGTGGAGACCGAGACATCATACTAGTAACCATAGAATAAGGACTAGCTGGGGTCGTGCTCGTCATCGCGTGTCCTCTGCCCCCAGCTACGCGTGCACACATAGACCATCTGCTCTAGGTCGGGTCCTCTAGCTGGTTTTCCCCCCTGCCAGACTCAAGCTGCGAAGGTAAAGGGCCCTACGATAACCAGCCTAAAAACCATCTCACGCGGGTCACGGTCTCCCCCACTCCCAAGTGGGTTCACACCTACGCGCGCAGGAAAAGTATGACTAGTGGGGGCTCACAAAATGTGGACACTGAAAATAACGCATGCACCCATCTCGAGTAACGTGAAGTGACAGGTGGCTCGCAGCCACCAGACTCTGGACAACTCACTAGACCTAATAACCCAACAATCCTTGAGTCACGAGACTCGGGTCAAGACCGCTGCACGTGATGGCACAGCACCATCAATCTGGCCTAATCCCTAGGTCTGAAACCACAGTGACACGATTCTCAAGATAGCTCACAAGTCGCAGAGTGGATCTCTCATCCATGGGACACATGTAAATCCTTCAGCTCCTGGCTGGTTAACTGGACTCACAATGCAAGGCCACACAAATGGCCCGCACGAAAAACACGTTCTGGAGAAACCCACATCATACGGGGAAGACCCTTTGCACTCGTGCCGACTAACGATGACTCATAGTACCAAAAGCACGAAAGCTCATAACACGTGGGGTCACCCAGACCCTAAGACCCACAGGCACATAAATCGAGGTGACACGACATCTCCAGACACCTCCAAAACAAGAACGTAGGACCCACGAGTGTCCGGGACATCGACGAGGCCGAAGGTCATCCACTGGGTAACAACTTTGTCGACCAGTGACCAACACAACACAAAATGGACACAGCGTGTATGAAAAATAGCCAGGCCATCCTCTTTGGACCGTTAGGGAGCCTGGCGGTCTCCTCCGGACCGCAAGGCCCAGCCTAGTAGTTCATCCAGGACCGCTAGTGTCCAAGATAAATCAAACCCCAAGCGGTCACACCCGGACCGTCAATCATGGTGGCGGTCCTCCGCTTGATCGCTAGATGTAGCCTAGCGATCAGTCGCAAGGCCGCTACCCCACTAACCTCAAACAATCAAAACACAGACAAATGGTCATGTCTTAATCGCTAAGTGACGCCTGGCAGCCTTCACCATACCACTAAGCCCTCCTAGCAGTCCATCGCGCTACCGCAAGGCTCGAACCGACATAGGGGGGACCCTGGCGGTCTCCAGATGACTGCTTCACACCCTAGCAGTCCCTGGAAGGATCGCTAGGTCGTCCAGAGCCCAAAAATGGCAAAAATCATGGGAAAACATATTCCATGCCCCGTTCACACCCGTGTGAATGAGGAAACAAGGGGAAACCAGTCCTAACCTCTATAGCACCGAGAGGACCCATTTAAATCTCAAAAATGTGATCAAATCACTAGATCTGGCTTACACCACAAAATCATGCATTTTTCCCAAAACGTAAAAATAAACCCGCTCGGCTCACCACGGCCTACAAAACTCGTAGGAAAGGAAGTTCAAACACTTAAATGCAGTCTTTAAAGTACCGCGACTCGGAGAACGCGGTCAGAAGAGAACCGCATTCTCTTCGCCAGTTCTGAACATCACCTATTCATTTTGAAACCCACCCCACTCACTATAGATGAGGGGCAAACCGTACAAAAACGTCAAAACCTATTGTCATACATCCATTTACATGTGTTTTACTTCAAAAAACATAAAGAAATCCAAGTTTAAATCAAGAACGATAGGGAATTCAAACCTCACGTGAACCACATCACATGTTAAGCCTCCTAGCATGCATACAATTGCACCAAATCATGGGAAATTGTGAGTAGAGTGTAGGAAATCCATCCCCCTACTTCTTTGATGAAGAAAACATGCGATTGGACGCTGAACCTTCACAAAATCATGATCTAACCCTCGACCTTGCAACCATAGGATAGCCGCGGCACCTTCCCATGTTCCATGCCTCCGTCTCCGCCACACGATGCCCGCACGTCAACGGTCCCACCTCCGCCATGCTCCGTCGACCACCGGAGAGGTGAAGGGTGAGAGGGGTGCACATGGTGGTGAGGGAGAGAACGTGAGAGAGTGAAAGAGAGAGAGGGTGAACGGTGAGGGTGAATGGGGTTAAAAAATAAAATAAAGCCTTTTTTATATTCATTATCTTCCTATTTGGAAAATTAGCACTAATCCCTAAAATTACCAAAAAATGACTTTCGACACTGAAAAATTCCCAAAAAAATAAGGCAACTCATTGTGCCAACACGAATTCAATAAAATTCACATAATCACCGTTTTAGGATCCGAAACCTCAATATTAACTGCTGAGATCTAAATGGATATAATCCACAATCCGCGAAAAATATGATCTACACCGTCCCTCTCCCTTTTGGTGTAACCTGCCCCCTCCATGTCCCTGCCATCGGAACCTACCCCCTGGGTTGCTGGATGGCAGACTACTTCATGGCGCCAAGGATGCCTACTAGGTCCTAGAGGTGATCAAAGAGTGCAGACACTGATGAGCACTAATAGGGTGACGGGTTTGGAGTCCTGGGCACCGATGAGCTCTTCGATCAGCGAGATAGCACTCGATAAGAACAACACCGAGCTAGCTTTCTGCCATTTGTTTGACCTATAGTGAAGGTGTGGTGGAGAAATGACGTAGCGGGGAGGGGTTCTGAGGTTGTAGGGAGGTGGGTTGCGTGGGGTGTTCTGGGGTGGGGGTCGTTGATTGTAAATGATGGGCAAGCGATCCCTCAGTCGTGGTCGCCGGGATTGGGGAACAACCTGGTATCCCTGACCGCATGGCCTGTCACCGTGACCGCAAAGGTCATGCGTCCTTTCAAGGATTTCCTCTTCGCCTTCCGAATCACGGATACCGGCGACTACAACCCGCGCGTCATGCGCTGGTCGGATAGGGCGGCTCAAGGCGGACTGCCGTTGTCGTGGGATTACTCAGACCCGACCAATCAGTCAGGTATCAACGAACTCGGGCAGACGCCGGATCAGATCATCGATGGCCTGCCGCTGCGCGATTCGCTCATGATCTACAAGGAGTTTCATACATGGGTCGCGGACTACGTTGGCAGCCTTGATATTTTCAGCTTCCGGCAGGTGTTCTCTCAGTTGGGGATGCTGACTGAGGGCTGCGCCGCAGCCTTTGGCTCTCAGCATGTCGTGCTGACGGATTCCGATCTTGTCGTACACAACGGCAACGATGCGCAATCGCTCATCGACAAACGCGCACGCAGGTGGCTGTTCAATCGCATCAATTCCGAACGATACAAGCGCTCCTATCTCGTTCCTGATTATCGCAATCGGGTCATGAAGGTTTGCTTTCCGGAAAGCGGGTACAACTGGCCGAATCTTGCACTGTGCTGGAATTGGGCTGAGAACACATTGCACGTCGAGGAGCTGGGTGGGCCCAAAACGTTTGCGACGACCGGGATTATTCCCGGAACTGCCGCGAGCTTCGATTCTGACTCCATCACCTTCGATGCCTCATCAGGGACATTCGATGAGGAGACCTACAATCCGTTCCTGACGCGCATCGTGCTGCTCGATGCGAATGCGCCGAAGGCGTATCAGAACGACACCGGCGAGGATTTCAATGGCATTCCGATGTCGTGCTATGCCGAACGCACCGGCATGGCGATTACCAAGGATCTCTCGATGCTCAAGCGCATCAAGCGCATCTTCCCGCAGGTCACGGGAACTGCTGGGGATACGTTGAGCTTCTACATCGGATCGCGCATGTCCCAGAATGCCGCGACTTCATGGTCTGGACCGTACGATTTCACGATCGGAACTGACTATAAGATCGATACGCGCATCACTGCGCGATTGCTGGATCTGCGCGTCGAATACAGCGGCGCCAATACGTTTCGTCTCTCTGGGATGACGATTGAGCATGAATCGGATGGCACGCGGTGAACTCCATGTACGTTAATTTCATGCCAAAATCATATAGTTTTGTATCTAAAGGAATTTCCATGGCTTAAGTGCACGTGCTTTATGAGTTTTAATCGTTCCCTTTCTCATCTTATTTGTGTTTTATTAAGTTCATACATAGCGCATATTCCGGTACGTTGCTATTAGTTTCACTCGCACTTGGTAGAAACACTCTATTGGACTTGTGATCCTCTTCGTCAGATATTCCTTTTGCCAGATTAGGTGATCATGTTTCAAGGTCTCTGTAAGTCTCTGCGAGCCTGGGATTGCCATTGGGACGTCGAGCTGGTTGTACCCTAAAAACCCATTGGTTTAGAAAGTACTTGAGTTTTTCTGCATTTTCTTAAACTCTAGATAGATCGTGGCCACCAGGCGACCGCCACCTCCAGGTAGTGACCCTTGCGTGACTGCCTTCTGCTAGATTATACTCTGCGTCAACCTGTTCCTTTCCTGCGTCGACTCTATCTCTGATTGCGATCTTGACTTGACCGCTACTTCAAGAAAATGGTCCTAGCTTGATTGTGTTCTTTCGAACCTATTCCAACTGGGGTTTTGACCCTAGGGTTGGACATATCTTGTCCAAATGACCCTATATTCCACAATCTTATTTAATAAGTCTTTAAATGAAATTATGAAAGTTAATGAATGTGCCGTTATGCTGTCAGATTCCTTCCGTAGCATGACCTTGTTATAAGTCTTTCTTGAACTCTCATGTTCGTGTTTTGGTGTGTTCTTACCTTGATTTTTGCTATCATGAACTTATTTTTGAACTTTGATATTATTGGCCGAACACTATTATTTTCTCGTGGAAGTAGCTTGATTTATAACTTGAAGATGTAAGGGTGGGAACAGACAGTGTCCAAGAGCTCCACGTTGGCCCCCTCGACAGATGACCGAAAACATACTAGAAACTATGGGGTATGATGATGAATACTAGTGTCGCATTGCACTGAGAGTACTTTTTTTATAAATTGGTGAAATCCACGAGGCTTATCATGAAATTTTATTTGCTTGTTACATGACTTTGTAGAACATAGTATTTATGGTTATGAAAAGTATATTCTCGATATATGCTAGTACATTCTTGTTACATGAAAGGCTAAACTTATATCTATACTTCATTCTTGCTTGATTATGTTCACTTATCTTGTTCATGCCTTGTTACTTATGTTATTTTGATTTTATTCGTATGTTTTCTGGGTGGTGGAGTGGCTTGCTCCTTACTGCTGGTAAGGGGTGCACTCTCCCATTCAGCCTAGGGTAGGGTTTCTTAAAAAAAAAAAAATTTCAGCTTCGCCACCTTGGCCAATACCCACCCTCATAACTTCCAGATATTTTGTCTCTCGGCTTAGCCTTTTCGGCCAAAGCTTACATTCATGTGTTTGAGCTACCCTATCTTTCAACCTAGCTAGTTGGCCAAAGCCCACTATCAGATGTTCTAGCTATCCTACCTCTCGGCTTAGCCATTACCGTCAATGCCCGCTATCGGGACCAAGCCATCTGTCCCACCATGATAACCAATACAACTCAAATGGCTTAGACCCTCAGTCAAAGCCTACTCCAGAATTTTGGCTTTTATAGCTTGCTCTCCTGCTATTCTTTGGCTTATGGAGTCCACTCTCCTGCTATCCTTTGGCTTACGCAGCCTGCTCTATGGCTATCCTTTGGCTTATGCAGCCCGCTCTCATACTATCCTTTGGCTTACACAGCCTGCTCTATCGTTATCCTTTGGCTTACACAGTCCGCTCTCTTGCTATCATTTGGCTTACAATCTACTCCTCCTGATTTTGGCTTCGACATTCGGTCGAAGTCTGCTCTCCTGATTTTTGCTTTGACCTTCAGTCGAAGCCCACTCTTCCAATTTTGGCTTGGACTTTGTCCGAAGCCTGCTCTCCTTCTCTCAGCTTAGACTTTCCGTCAAAGCCTATTGTTCAATTCTCGACCACACTAGGGTTCATCTCAATGCATAAAACCCTTTCTCTCTTGCTTCGACATTGATATTATACCCGCAAATAATATATAGATATAGTATATGTATATGATAACGATACATGTATGTAAAAAAAAGAAAAAAATATCTAGCATGCTCTTGATCTTGAATGATTGATTACTCTACTTGCATGCCCGTCTATTATATATTTAATACCCTTCCTTTGAATTTCCTTGGACCATTCTTCCTTGCTAAATAGTGACGCCTCGATTTCGGATGCATATGTGTCACGGTGTACGCTAAGGAGGGAAAACCCAAGTATGGTGGGTGCGCACGTGATGAGTGTTCATTTCTCTACAATAATTTATTCCAATCACACCATTTCACATGCACATAATTAGACAATTATGCATATTTTACAGTTAACCTCAACTTCACATAAAATGGGCCTTTCACACAAATTAACTAAATTTGTGGTTCCTCAGCCGACAAGTTGTACCTGTCCTCGACGTCGACCCGGAGCACCTCCTCCGACTATGGCACGGCAAAAGTGATGATGTGGCCGCTTATCTGTGCACGTGCAAGGAGGCGCAGAAGACCCTGCCAACACCGCAAGTGAAGCTGCCTCCAGTAACGGAGGACGATTTCAGGAAGACCCTGTGGGACCTTTGTAGCGTTGGGGGTGAACGCCTGGAGCTGATCAACTATCCATTCCCGGTAGAGGAGGAGGGCACCCTGGCGAAAAGCTGGTGTTCCGAGGTTGACCCCACCTATCCGTATCGTGCTTTCGTGCGGGCCGAGGAGCGGAGACCAGAAAATTATAAGGACACGACCTGGATGTATATTCTTCTTCAGGTGCATAGGCTGAAGATTGAAGACCCAGGGAGGACCATCTTGAACAAGCCGCTACACTTGGCCTACTACTACGTCGACGCTTGGGGGATGGACTACTTCAATCTGCTGTGTCACCTAGGTGCCAAGAAGCACGCAGATTTAGCCACCCTCGCCGATCGGTGCCAGAAGGTTGGGGACGTATGCTGGCTGGTTCGGGAAGCAACCCATCGGGACAGGGAGCCCTCCTTGACGTACTGGCCAGTATCACTTCGCCTTTACACTGGCCCGCACAGTACGCATTATCATGCACGCATGTTATATTCCCATTTCTCTTCTGTTGGTCATCATTGTGTGCTAAGTAGCAACTAACTCATGGCCTCTCTTGTTTTCTATTCATTGCAGACCACCCGGATAGCACTCAGCTGGCCACGTATCGGAATCTCCTCCGACAGGCGGAGAAGCCGACATACTTTGAGGAGGAGCCGGCGGCTCTGACCACCACTCCTCTGCCTCCCCCTGCAAAGAGGTCCCGAGCACGATCGTCGGTAAAGAAGGCCTTAGGCGAGGCAAAGGCTACCGAGTAGGGGGAGGCCAAGCATAGGAAAATGGAGGCTGCCCAATCCTTGAGGACCATCCCCGTGTTGCCTCCAATCCCGTCATTTGAGGAATTCGAGGCAGGCCAAGCTGAGCTGAGCCGACCGACCGGTAAGATTTCGTTCAGCACTTTTGCCCCTGAAGAGGGCTCGTCTCAATTTTGGCTTGGGATGCTCACGTCTAGGCGCCTTTTGTGTCCACCAGTTAGGGAGGAGCCTCCACCTTTGCCGACCCATGCTGTGGATGAATCCTGGGCCGGCCACTGCCTCATGGTCGAGAGGCCTCGACTTTTCTTAGGACTAAGTCCCCAGGGAGGAACTATCGATCTCGAAGCGGGATCCATTATACAGATTCTCAAGATCTCTTGCACCTCATCTGCTTGGTCGAGATTTTCCAGCAGCTATTCACTGTTAGACTCACTGTGGAAATGAATGGTCTGGAGGGAAGGGCTGCTGAAAGGGCTACTGCTTTCGAGTGGAATGACTGCCTTGGTGCCATTAGCCGGCTAGAATGGGGTTTCGCCCATGGCGACTCCTGGAGTCGTTCGATAGGACCACAACATGCTAGGCAATTCCTCAAACCAATTTTCTTTAACTCCATCTAGCTTGGTCTTTAGTCCCTAAAGAAGGGTCTTATTAGCATTCTCGACCAAGCCGTTAGCTTGCGGGTGGACTACCAACGTGAAGTGATTGCAAATGTATAGGTTGCCACACTTATTTTTGAAGTAGGCGTAGTTGAACTCTTGGCCATTATCACCTACTATCACTCGGGGGACACCAAAGCGGCATATGATCGACTACAATGTGAAATCCCAAATTACACCTTCTGTTATTTTTACAGTAGCTTCTATCTTGATCCACTCAGTGAAGTAGTCGATAGTAATGATGATAAACTTCTTTTATGCCTTGGCCGTAGGAAAGGGGCCCAAGATGTCAATTCCTCATTGAGCAAAGGGGTAAGGCTCGGTGAGCGACACGAGCGTTGAGGTTGGCTGGTGTCAGGTGGTCAAATCTTTGGCAGCGATCACACTTTTGGACGTAGTCCAAACAATCCCGTTGTTGTATGGGCCACCCGTACCCTTGCCTCAACAAAATTCTCGCGACCAACCTTCCTCCCTGATCTGTGCCACAAATCTCCTCATGGACTTCCTCAATAGCTTGTCGAGCTTCACGAGTTTCGAAGCATTTAAGAGGTTCGAGGCACTTAAGGAGTGGTCCCACAAAGGACTATCGGTAGAGTAGTCCGACGAGCAAGACGAAATGCCTAGCTTGGTACCTGAGACACCTAGCTTCCCGCCCAGTCGACATAACGCGCCAGGACCGATGCGTTATAGTCCTTTAACGCGCCTAAAGTGGTGCATTATGTGCCCTTTGACGGACTCCTCCAGGTCCGTCATTTGACCATTGACCGATCGTTTGACCGTTGACCCAGTAAGGCGGTTAGCATAGCGGTGTAGGGTAGATCCGTTATGTTTTTTTATTTTGATCATTATATCTTATGTCTTATTATCTTGGGCTATAGAACCGGGTCAGACTATGTATTGATATTATGTTGATGTCACGGTTCAAACCGGTTCAATTGAACGGTCCAACCGGTTCGAACCGAACCAGCTCATTGGCCGGTCCAGACATCGGTTTGGTTCTGATAACATTGGTTTTTGATGTGGGCATGGATAAAGGCTTGAGGTCCTTTTTATGCTTGATCAAATGTAGATGGCTGGCAGATATAGCTAGGAAGACAAAGGCTAAAGCTGATAGATGCTGGGTCTTTTGTGTCTTTTTGTGCTGAATTGGGGTTTGAGCATAGCGCTTCTTTTCTTTTGCTCCAGAGGCAAAGTGTTGTCTACCATCTTTTGCATTTGGGAGTTGTGTGGGAGCATCCCCCCACCTTACATGTATATTTTTTTCTCTTTTATATGAGCAGTGGTACTATCCACATTAAAAAAAATCGAGAAATTGACGGAGCATAACTACCCTTCTTGGGGTGTTATTACTGAACTCTACATCGTTGGATGTGACAAACTAGGTTTCTCACCGGCGATCAGAGGATGTCAGATCCCCTACATCCTCTCTTTCCTGCTTGGAGGTGGGATAATAGTATGGTGATGTCATGGCTATTGAACTCTCTCAGTCCTGAAATCCGATCAACTATTTTACACAAATCAATTATTGTAGACATGTAGAAGACCTTGGCTATTGAAGTCTGTCATTCTTGAAATCCGATCAACTATTTGACACAAGTCAACTGCTGCACACATGTAGAAGACCTTGGCTGGTCTTTTTGGTTGGAAGAAAAACAAAGTTCGTCTTTGTCAACTTAGTCATAACATTCACGAGTTGAAGCAAGGCTCACACTCTGTCACTCGGTACTTTTGTGGTCTTACTTCCCTCTGGAACAAGCTGGATGTCTATTGTACTACGAAGTGTACCTTATTTACTGATCAGCAGACCTATTTTTCGATCTAGGAAGATAAATTGTGAAATTCTTGAGTGGACTGAATCCAGAGTGTGATGTCTTCAGGGGGTAGATTCTTATCATGGACCCGGCTCCTTCCAAACGTACGTCAAGGTTCTTAGCGAGGAACAATGCCGTCAGGTTATAGCAGCAAGGAACCTAGTTTTCCTATCTCAAACGTTACTGAATATTCTGCCCTTGCCACCACCATTACTAAGCCTAGGCTAGTGGATGAATGGGAAATCAAAGGTATCAATCCTTTTATCCAAATGAATTTTCGGAGGCCTTGTTCCATATATATATAGGGTGTTCCTTCTTCGGAAATGAGTGGCCGTGAGAAAGAGAAGGACGGTGCCTTCAAAGTATACAAGGAAATATCTAAGAGGAAGAAAAGATATACCGATCCTGAGAAAAAGAGAAAGAGAGAAGTAGAAGAAGACTAGGAGAGTGAGAACTTGAGAGAAGAAGATTGAGTTATGTCGGTCGCATTGAAGATCTGATCGAAGCCCTCAACTTGTGGATCAAATCCAGAGCTTATCTGCTCTTCAAGAGCTACATTTTGTTTCCTTTCATTTTGTGTTCTCTCTTGTTAATTTCCATTTTCACTTTGTTCCTTCGATACCTTGTTTGGGGATCAGTTCCTTCTGTTTGATCAGAAGAAGAGAGATATGATCTCCAGGTTCTCTTTGTGGTTTTAGAGGAAGAGAGGATCTAATCCTCTGAGTTCTTGTGAGTAGTGGGCTGTTGTTCACGTTCCTTCTGGGTTGTAGAAGAAGGGAGAATTTGATTCTCTGATCACTGCGTGTAGCAGTGGGGACTGGTCTTGTGGGTTGCAAGATCAGATTAGAGAGATTTGTTTCCCTCGGTCTCAAGCTATTTACCAGCAAATATTGTTCCAGACTGAGTCTGCGTCTTGCTTTAGCATGGGAAGCGTCACTCTAGTTTGAGTGAGGGGTGGATGTAGGTAGGCTGGTGTCTGGCCGAACCACCTAAAAATTTCTGTGCGTCATGGTTTGTCTTGTGTGATTGTCCATATACTCTATCTCCTTCACAGGGTCAGTCATATGTTTAGTTGAGTGCAATTTGTTCGACATCAATTTTGCTTCAACCGTCTATTCTGCGAAGAGGATCTTGTTTGATACTATAATAGCTTTTATACGCTAAATGTTTGACAATGGGTGGATGATCATTCTCATTTACCTCAAACTCACAGGTTGTATGTGTGCTTAAGTGTTTTAGTTCATCATTGTGAATTCTGTTCGGTACTAGTTTGGTCTCTAGTGTCCAATGTTGCCTCTGCTTGAAGAATGTATCTTGTAAGTGTGTTTTGCATCTCAATCTTTAGTTCAACTATTCATCTTATTCTAGTGTAGCTTAATTTAGTGGGCGAGAGTTTTTAATCGAGGCTAATTTTTAAAGGGGGATCTATTCACCCCCCTTGTCTTCTTGGTCAACCACTAAATAAAATTTCACTCAAGTCGAATTAAGGGTTTTAGGGCAAATCAGAGTTTATTTGATCGAGCCTTGGATCGCCAAATTGGAACCCAATTCGTAACCAATTGAGCCTAGATCAGGTCCATTCAATCGGCCTTGGTAGGAAGTTCATTTCCCCTCTCATTCCATGCAAAAACCCTAACACTAGGAACTCAATTTCGAGCGAGAAGCGACGCGACCCGGTCAAATGCGAGTTTCACGCACGATCGACTTTGAGGACTCTATCTAGCCTTACCATCACCCCTAGATCGAATTGCATTCTATAAAAGGAACCCTAGTTCGACCAAGAATCCTCATTTGCTGAGGCAGCCGACGGGGAGCTCGTTCGAGGGAGGAATCGGTGAGTTGGAGTGAGGATTGTTCGTGTGGTTCCGAGTGTTCATCATCCCTTTGTTCTTCAAATAAGGTAGGTTCTAGCAGACCAAACCTCAATTAAAATATATCATTAGAAGCATCTTCGAGTCCCCTTTCTGTTGATACCAAAAGCCCTAATTTTCATACCATATAACATGCATATTTCTTATTTTAGTCGGAGCATGTCAAGTTAGGGCACCGATCATGGTACCTTCCATAGATCGATTCAATTTTTGGGTATAGGCAGGCTCAAAACCTAACTAATCCTGATATATTGTGTGTCTTTATGTCCTCTTTTCTTTGATATTGTTTTGCCCAAATGTTATAAATCATATCACATGAATTTAAGTGTTGGACCGGGATCTATCGGAGTTCGCCAGAGGCTAGATGCAACGACCTGGTTGTGGTCGCACCAGGAACCACCTCTGCCTATAGCGGTCACGTGACAGACCACTCCTGCCATGTTTAAACTTTGAACATCGTGCCTGAAAGTGGTCTCGTGATGGACTGCCACCCTTAGGTAGCGGCCCTGGACAGATTGCCATTAACGTACAGATTATATTTAAAGCATAATTAAATTGCCACAATGTTTTACTAGGATTGCCTGACAGTCACTCCACTCCAGTGGTGCTGGCTGACCGCTATACTCCTATTTACTAATATTTTTATAACCCTTAATCTTGTAATAGTTGGGACTCTCCACCGGATATTCCTTCCGTCAGAGTAGGACCTCTATTTTGAGACCTCCGTAAGACCCCGCGAGCTTGGGATTCCCACTAGGACACCGGGCAGGTTGTACCAGCTTTGAATTTTCGTCACACTAGTAGGTCTTTCCCAGTTCTTGACAGCCTCGACCTTTGAAGGATCGATAGCGATACTATTATGAGAAATTATGTGACTGAGAAAAGGAACTTCCTCCAACCAGAAATCACACTTGCTTAATTTAGCATAAAGCTTATGATCTCTTAATAATTGAAGGGTCTTCTTGAGATGTTCTTCATGCTCCTCCTTGGACTTGGAGTAGATCAAAATGTCGTCAATAAAGACAACCATAAGTTGATCAAGGTATGGCCTGAATATACTGTTCATTAATTGCATAAATGTGGCAGGCACATTTGTTAAGCCAAAAGACATAACGGTGAACTCGTAATGTCCATACCTACTCTGGAATGCTATCTTGTGAATATCACATTCCTTGATTTTCAACTAATGATAGCCAGATCAAATATCGATCTTTGAGAAATATCGAGCTCCAGAAATCTGGTCAAATAATTCATCAATCCTTGGTAAAGGATATTTATTCTTGATCGTGAGTTGCTTCAATTGACGATAATCAACACATAATCTCATCGATCTATCCTTCTTTTTGACAAAGAGGACCGAAGATCCCTAAGGTGAAGTACTTGGTCGGATAAATCTCTTCTTCAGTAACTCTAATAGTTATTCCTTTAACTCCTTCATTTTGACAGCAGGCATCCGATACGGAGCTTTAGAAACTGGTGCCGCTCCCGGAATCAAATCAATAGAGAAGTCTCTCTGGAGGAATACCAGGCAACTCATCCGAAAATATATCAGAATAATCTTGAACGATAGGAATGTCCTTTAGAATGGGTTCCGTATGCTCAGTCATAGTGATAGAAACTAAGAAACTGACACAACCCTTCCTTAATAATTTCTCGGCTTTGAGGGCCGAAATGAGAGATAGGTGTTTAGAATGCCTGACACCAAAAATAAGAGGTTGGGGTAACCCATAAAAGTTACCGTACCCATCTTGCACTTGACACTTGCACCATCAGTAGATAGCCAGTCGGCACCCAGAATAATATCATATCCTTCCATCTTCATGCATACTGATAAGTGTGTATTTTCCCATCTTAAGTCATGTGATTTACCTTTGTTTATGGGCTTAAGTAATAATAAATATATATTTATCACACTTATTTATAATTTAGCATACAATACTTAAGTTTGTGGAATTAACTGGGTTGAATAAAGATATTGCCTTATTTAACGACTATAATTGATACGGGAGATTGTTTCATTGCCTTCCAAACTGTGGGATAATCATCATCCATGAGTAACTTGATGTACAATGCTGACATTGCAAACACGTAGATGCAAAGAAGAGTTGATGAAGAAACAAACATGAAGAAGTAACGGTAGTTCCTCTGCACACATGCAAATGGGTTAACATAGCAAAGTAACAGAATGATCTTGCGTATCATGGAAGCATTCAGAAAAAAGGGTATTACATATTAACCATTTGTATCTTTTGTATTTAGAGAAAAGCTCCTTCTCATCTTCACTTTTTTAATTATACTTGCGCTCTAGATGAGACCCAAAAGAAGCCCATAATGTCAGAGGATATTCAAAGGAAAATAATATTTATCAAATACTTCGGAGGATATGCCTTCCATGCTATTTTTCTTAAAAGTGGGTAGTGACACAATTAGTATTAAAGGTGAAAAGGAATATACAAGTATAAGGAGTAAAGCTCTCAAAAAGGGCCCTATACAAACGACACCAAGATGGTGTATAACCACCTACCCACCCAAAGAAGACAAGAAAGATAGGGAGGGGCTGACCCTACAATTACCCCCATTCCCTCACCCTATCACAAACAAAAGAGGGCACAATATCCGCAGTCCTCGCTAATTTATGTGACAAACATGTCCAATCCATTTATTCAATTCACAGAAAAAATATCATCAAGCACCCCCAATGTCCTTTCTCCTTGATTTGATCTTTCCTTCCGTCCGGGAGGGCAACAATGGCTGCAGGGGGTAGCAACAGCTTCCTCTTTTCAAGCACTTGCTTTCTCCCTCTTTTTGATTATGCAGAGAAAGAAGTGCAATAACACAGAGGCCATGAAAATAGAGATTTTAGAGATAAAGAAAGTCAGATAAAGCACATGCTCCTTTAGCCTTGTGGCTCTTGTGCCACCACCTTTCACAAGAGAAATGGCCACCACCTCTAGTTGTTGCAACCACTCCCAGGCTACATCTTGCTCCCCCCATCCCCATAGGCCCATGCCTCCATCCCACACCCACATTCTACTGAACTGAACTAAGAAGCGGTTTCAAACCCCCCGCCCATCGACGTGGACCCAGGTGGCTCTGCCGCGGGTGCTGCTGAACCGGGTGGGCGGTCGGGCGGATAAGCTCCGGGTCGGCTGGCGATACCCGGAACTTACCCGGATCCGCCTCCGTTGGAGCTTGTGGGTCGGCGGGACCAGGAAAGACGTTTCTTCCCCACGTGAACTTTGCCGCTTCTCTGCCTTCTCTGCTACAGTGATTGCCGGGGTCGTGCTCTTCGCCAGTTGGGAGAATGATGGCCGGTGAGGGGCTCTCTCCTCTCTGGCTAGCGGCCTCTTCGCAGACGGAGGTCCGATCCCCCCTCCCTAGCCTTATGGGCTCTGCCTCTCTCCGGAGGCCCTGTCCCACCGCGGTGCATGTCTCCCTCCAGGGGGGATCGCCTACAGATTGTTGTTGTGTCGCCCTCGCAGGTGCTAGGCCTTCTCCTGGAGGGTAGGTAGGAGCCTTTTGAGGCCTTGGACCCCTTCGACGGGGTGTCCCCCCACTCGGAGGGTGAACTGGGTCCTCGTGGAACTTCACCGGTGGAGGTCCTGCCACGAGTTCTGGGTAGGGAATAGGAGGACGGCTCAGCTCTTGCTCTGGTTTCGGCCGCTTCTGTCCACGCCACGCCGAGGTTGACGGGGAATGGTGCTGATGGTGGGGGGTTGATGGTGCCGCAGGAAGGGGAGGCGACTCGAGGGCGTGTCGGGTTAGGGGTGGAGGAAGTCAGAAAGCTGCTCGTCGAAGTTGAGGCTTTGGTGATGGAGCGTACTAGGGGGTGGCACACCATGTCGGCATTTCATTCGAGGCGGCAGAGAAAGACTTGAGGGGGGTCTTTTCAAAGATCAACAAACGTTGGGGTGCGAGCATCCGGTGTGGGGCACGCTCACACGAGGGCTGGTAGGAGTGGTGAAGAGGGTGAAGGTAGGGGGAGGATCCTCTATCCAATCATCAATGAGGATTGTCTCGTAGAATGTAAGAGGGTTGGGGGGAGTGGAGAAGAGGAGAGCTGTGAGGGATCTAATTAGGAGGTGCCAAATCGACATCTTATGTATTCAGGAGTCGAAATGTGAAGGGGTTGGGAGTGCTCTTATTAGGGAGTTAGGAGGGACCCACCTTTCTCAGGGGTTCGCCTCCCCGGTGGTGGGTAGATCGGGGGGGATTATAGTCCTATGGAACCCGTTCGAGGTGGAGGAGGTGATGCAGGACATGGTGATCAGCAGATGGGCCATCTCTTTACACTTCAGGAGAGTCAGGGACTACTTCTCTTGGGACTTTAGTGGGGTTTATAGCCTCCAACCCAGGGATGAGAAGCGGCAGCTCTGGTAGGAGTTGATCCACTTTCACCTTGCCTTTGGCTTTGGCCATTCATGATGTGTTAGGGGGGATTTCAATGTAGTTGCAACACCGTGGGAGAGATTCGGAGACACTTCTATTGCTGGAAAGATGGAAGACTTCTATGATTTTATCCAAGAGGTTGCTTTGGTGGACTTGGGTATGGCTCAAGGTTACTTTACTTGGTCCAATGGCAGATCTGATGCTTCTTGCTCTAGGCTGAACAAGTTCTTGGTTTCTGTTGATTGGGAGGATCATTTTCCCCACGTTCAAGTGTCTGGGCTCGCGAGGTCTATCTCAGACCATATGGCAAGACTCTCAAGTTCAGATTTGAGCAGGTCTGACTCAGGGAGGATAATTTCTTGGAGACTGTCGCGGAAGCTTGGAATGCTATCTAGCCAAGTTCCATTGCTATGGGCACTCCGGTGAGGAAATTGAAGCATACTGCGCAATCCCTCCACTCTTGGGGTGCTGATAAAACTCTCCCTGGGAGGGTGACCAAAGATAGGATTCTTCAACATCTTGCGGGCTTGGATAGCTTGGAGGAGACAGACCTCTTGGATGAGGAGGACATGGCTTTGAGGGACTCCTTGAGGGGTCAGTTTGATGACCTTCTGGCTAGAGAGGAGACCTACTAGAGGCAGAGATCTAAAGCTAGATGGCTCAAAGAAGGTGACAGGAATACAACGTACTTTCAGTGGATAGCTTCAGGGAGGAGGGTCAACTCCATTTCTTGCGTTAAGGTGGGTGACCGTTCGTTCTCTTCTGAGGTGGAGATCAGAGAGCAGGCGAGAGACTTCTACTCTTTTTTGTTTGCTAAGGACTCTTTCCACAGACCGAGGATTGCTAATGACATTCTTCCCAGCCTTTCCCCCGAGGAGGGCGGCCATCTCGCAACCCTTTTCTGAGGAAGAGGTTCACCGAGCGATTTTGCTTTAGCTGGGGATAGAGCCTTGAGCCCCGATGGATTTCCCTTAATCTTCTTTCAAAAGTGCTAGAGGATTATCAAGGAGAATTTCTTGGCTACAGTGAGAGAGTTTCAAGAAGGGAGAGCTCACTTATATTCTATCGTATGTAGTCCAGATCCGACCCCTTTCCACCATGAAATCCATTCCACCCTTAAAACCACCTCAGAAAATTACAAGAAACATTGTGCATGTCCCTCACATCCCCCTCTCTCATCCATAAAATCCTCATATTTCAAATCCACCATTTTCATTTCAGTCAAACTTCATTCTCAGGAAGATCAATTTTCTGTCCTATCTGTTCTGGATCTGTGAGCCAGTCTGTTCAATATTCCCCCATGGGAAATCCATATCTCAGAAAATTCTTGTAACACCATGGGTTCGTAGATCATCAAGAAACATTTGCAACGACGCTGGTATCACATCGATCGGACATCAGATCTGGTCACAACAGGGGTTTTTGCCGAGTCACTTAGGTCAGTCCTGAGACAAGCTAGCAGAAGGAGGACCCCAATTAAATCCTCCAGAAATACACCGATGTAGATTCAGCGACCGTTGCTCCCGGGGATCGACCAGCAACCCCCCAGCAGTGTCCCAGACAACCGTCGTAGCAAGTAGATGCCCGAACACCACCGTCCTAGCAACCAGACCTGCTTGATGTCCCGTGGGCCCAATAGAACCGAACCGGACTAGCAGCACGTCGTCGACCTGGAAGCCCTTCCGGCTTGCTGCCCATCAACCCGAGTTCGCTACTTCCGGGTCCCACTGTATCCCTTTACCTCCCTACATGGAGTGGGCAATAAAATATATTTATGTAATTATTGATAATTCTATTGTATTGGGAGTACGAGTCTTGGTCGGGATCATCTTCCCCACGCCCGGAGCGTGGAGGTATCATTTCTGCTCCCCTCTTTGACATTTTGCTTATTTCATATATGTATTTGTATGTCGCTACGTGAGTGATAGGATAATCTAGCTCGTTATATTATTTCAATCACCACTACGAGAGAGTGAGTGTGAGCCATCCCGTGACTCGATTTGAGCACGAAAGAGACAAATACCCTTGACTCATTGCTGGTTTCTCAACCACGCACATCCGCTTGCTTCCCTTCCTAGGGATGAGTCGCGAGTTGCATAGAGTCCCAGGTTTGCATCTCAATTGGTATCGAGTCACGTCATCCTGTCCCGTATCAAATTTGGTATCAAAGCTCATCATCCCGCATCAAATGGTATTAGAGCGAAGGTTGAGTCTAGGATAGTCATTATTTTAAAAAAAAAGTGTCTTGGTTTGCATTTCATCCCAATACAGATCCAACTTCTAATTGGTTTTTGCTTGCATGCTGGACTAAGTGGAGTTACCAATGTATATTTACTCTTGACAAACAAGAGTACATTGCACTGAGAAGCTTCACATTCTTCCCAAATTTTTCGATGAAATCACAATTGTTTTTTGTGGTTTGGGCATTCTACATCTAACCTACAATGCCAAAAAAATAGCCAAGTTCACTGACAAATACTCAAGCAGATTTTCTCTCGAAACCAGACTCCATCTCCAGTCAGGTCTCTCACTTCACATTTCCAGAGGAAAACAAGACAACACAGTGGTGTGGTGAATAATGCTTTGCAAACGTAACCGTTCACCACGCGGGCAGGTTCACACACACACACAGCCAGCTAACGGATTAGACCGCACAATGCAATAGCTAACGACTGCAGTACAGGAAACACAACCACAGTCAGATGATCATAACCACCACCCTGCTTCAATATATGAACATGCGCGACTAACCATAAATGATAATGGAGCTACAGTATGCAGCTTACCACAGTGATTTTCCACTCCCAGTAGCCATGACAACAAGGCAGTCCCTTCCATCCAGGATCTGCTGGATGATCTCCTTCTGATAAGGCCGAAACTGCGAATATCCGAAGTATTTCTGCACTCAAAAGGGAGCCACTATAAGTAACATGGAAATCACACAACACCGCAAAAAAAGGCACAAAACTAGGAGCAACAGGCTGACAGCAAAAACAAGAAAAACATATGTAAGTTGAATAGAGAAAAAAAATGGGCCATTGCGAACAAAAAAAGGTCGGAGAATCCCCGTGTTTCAGGCGAGGCGTGGCTTCAAGGGAGCGCGTCTGAGGCTCAGCGTGGCTCGAGTGCCCAGCGTTAGTGCCAGAGGTCAGAGCCGGGGTATACCCCGTGTAGCTGTACTTTTCTTTCTTGTCTCTATACTAGTTGTGGACTGTTGTTGTTATTTATTATCTTGTAGACCATGTAAATTGTAATCTGTTAATTTAATTTCCTGCTTATTATATAACTACTTTAATTTCTGTAATTATTTGTGATACTTGTGTAGTTTCCACACCATCCTTTTAACCCTTCCGAGTCTTCGGGCTTGTGGGTGGTGGTACGAGTCTCGGGTTATCGGGTCTTCCCGGTAATCAGATTCTCGGGTCGTTACAGATATGATCCGCACTCACATAGTTGTGCTCAGGGCAAAAATAGAACTCTGGGGCGGTGTGAGCGTGGGGGGTGTTCGCGAGGGGTGCGGCGATGGTGATGAGGGTGGAAAAGAGAGAGAGAGATGGTGGGCAGGCCGCATCGACCGGTTTAGAGGGAGGAGGAATCTGCGGCAGTGGCGTTCGATGGAGGTGGTGTGGTGTAGGGGTATACGCGGTGGCTAGCAGGTGGGTGCGATGGAGAGAGTGTGAGGGGGGTGTGCAGTGGTACTGGTAGGAGGGGAAGGGAGAGGGGAGGGGCATCTGGCGTGGTTCGCGGTGGTCGAAGGGGAGTTGGTTAGCGAGGGGGGGTGAAGCTGGATGCGGGTGGACACGGACGGTGGCGGAGGTGGAACGGAAGAGGGAGGGCCACGGTGGCGTCGGGGTTGGCAGTGGGGAGGCGGCTGCGGCTGGGTTGTGGCGATGGCGGACGGGAGAGGTTGAGAGGGGGAGTGGGTGGCTGGAGTGGAAGAGAGGGACGGGGGGCTTTGCCGGCAGAGGTCACCGGAGGGAGGGTGGTCGTCGACGGTGGCTGGGGGTGCGTCTGCAGTGGTCGGAGGGAGAGTCGGGAGGTCGACGTGTGGTGGGAAAGAAATGGAGAGAGGGGGAGAGATCCCTCCGTGGGAGGAAGAGAGAGAGGAAGAAAGAGAGAGAGAGTCCGTGGGAGGGTGAGAGACAGAGACCAAGACAGCCAGCCGAAGCCCCGCCCCTGGCCGCCCCACATTTCGACGATGTTCGGAGACGCCGCGCGCCATGCAAGAATCTGATGTTTGATTTCGTCGTCAGTTCCTTCGGCGCCGAAGTTGCGCCACGCACCTATCCATCCGCCGTACCCTGAAGCGAGTTCGGCCACCTTACCGATTTTCTGCCTATGCGGATGGTGATCGCCGTATTGTTCTTTGTACTGAATATATGTTTCAAACGGTGTCCCCGTGATGGTACTTGCCGATCGAAGATAAATATCTTCGTGACGCGCGAACGTGTCGAGCCGCCATTGCTCGCCAGCGAGCGCTGCGGCCACAACGGCTTCAATGGCGCTATAATCTGATGCAATCAGATCATGGGTAGGTTGCTGCGCTTGAAAGAGCCCGCGGAGGCATCCTGAAATTGCCAGGAGCGGGTCGCCGAAAATGTGTTCGACGGCTTCGCGTGAGCGCGTCGCCGCGACTTCCAAAACAAAATCGACGGCATCGGCGCGCCACTTCGTTTGCCGCTCGGGCGGCAATACAAGGGTGTTAATGTTCTATCTTTCTTGTAGGAGAAGGACAGGGAAGAAGGAGAGGTGCTGAGGAAGGATTGAGGATTTCATCTACTTCTATACATTTCTAGAGTTCATGATTGAAGAGAAGGAGCGGATCGAAAAAAGGAACGTGTGGACGTTCTCATCGACGGCATCCAGACCCTCCAACCCGAGGATTAGAGAAGTTCATCTACAACCCTTTCTGCATATGAGGATCTATTTCTTTACCCTTTTTACATCTATTCTAGTGATTTACATTTGATGTTGGAGCATGTATTGATCATATCTTTATTTTCCAAACTTCGACTCTATGTTCCGCATATATTTCTACCCTTTGAATATTCAATGCTCTAAACCAAATCACCTGAAGTTCAAACCCGGGTTTAAATGCAAGGCCCTTAGTTTAAGAAATGAAATCTCTGTACAATGCATTGTATGGGTGTGACATCTACTGTGTGAGCATGCAATTCATAATTTTATAAACATGAAGGTCATCCCCACCATCCCACAAGCACAAATTCGTGAGTCTCATCCTATATGCCCGAATGCAGGTATGCATTACCATGTGAGAGCCCAGGGAGGGCTCCTTTTGCATATGGGAATCAGAAATGCACTTGCATGCAGATCTGGGAGTCTTGTTGGTACATGCCCAGGTCCAAAGGAAAGCATCTATATACATGAATGCAGAAGTTCCTCCTTGTATACAGCCACCATAGAACATATACACGAGTGTATTCGAGAGCCCCATATGCTCGGATGGGCCTGGAAGGGTCACGCACTGGCAGGGCCATGAAGCCCGCACCCACAGATGCGTCCAGAGAATCTGTTTCTAAAGCAAGTCCAGCAGCGCAGGTGCATCCTATCAAACCCCTTTGAATGGGGATTAAACCCCCTGCATTCCCTTCCCAAATAAAGAAGCCAAGATGACTGCAAGCTCCAATAGTGCAAAAGGGCTAGAATCTATAGGGACCTTAGTTCTGCAGAAATAACAAAGGCCCAACTCATTACAGCAGGCCAGCAGATGGACTAAACAATGTGCAAAGAATGGAAGGTTCAGTCCAGTTTCTGAACCCAACCGGGTCAGAATTCTCTGTAGAATTCGAATTAACAGGGTCGACCATGAGGCCAGAAACGACAAGCCAATTCAGTTTTTTTTTTTTTTTTTGCAGAAATGCAGATTTCATTCCAGCAGTCCCATGTTTACCTGTTTTGTTAGGTTTTTCTGCTTTGCTATAACTGTGAGTTAATTATGCCACACTACTCTTCTTGGCTTCGCTCAACATATATCTTTCAAAGCCTACTCTTCTTGACTTCGCTCGACTTATATCTTCCAAAGCCCGCTCTTCTTGGCTTCGCTCGACTTATATCTTTCAAAACCTGCTTGTGTTGACTTCGCTCAGATTATATCTTTCAAAGCCTACTCTTCTTGACTTCACTCGGCATATATCCTGTCAGCCTGTTCCTTGTCCAAATTCAAAAATGTAAAGATGACATCATCAAAGCATAAACTGACTTATTAATTAGTCATAGTGTTTGACATCATCAAAACTCCAGGGGCACAACAAGATGTGTTTTCAATTTTTTTTGAAACCATGTGTTTTGTTTCCGCAACTTGGTAGCATTAAGAACTTGTTCCGGCTAGAACTGGCCAAGTATGTTATGCTTATATAAGAGGTATGTTTTGAGTTTTTGAATCTTGCTAAGTCTATTCGTAGACTTACACGTGATAACTTTTCAGGTGATGCCGCTAGTGAGGATGAGGATTTAGCGCCTAGTGAGTCTGAGCCGGAAGTCCGAGTGTGACTGTTGTTTAGCTTTATTTCTGTTCGAGGTAGCTTGGAGAAAAACATGGGGCATGAATTTATGAATTCTGAATGGTTAGTGTATCAATAAGGTGGAGTTTAAATTCTATTGGACTATTGTGGTATTGTATTTTCTCTTAGCTGATGTAATGAACTTCTTCTGCTGTAAATTTGGCTCTTTATTCATGTAAAGCTCAACCCGTCTCCGTTCTGTTGGGTGGTTCCCACTGTGACGTTGCCTCCTATATCCGATGAGAGTGATGTTGGTTGTGTGTGCTCAATGTTTTATGAATGCTTTATAGTTTGTGCTAAATGAGAATTGGAGAATTGGTGTATGTGCTCAATGTTAATCTTAATACTTAATGATTGATCTTTTATAAAGATGTTTACAAATCTATATTATCACACACATCGTTTTGTCATCATCTAAAAGAGAGAGATTGTTGCATTCCCTAGTTAGTATTTGGTTTCAATGATATCAAAACGATTGTGCTTGTGTGTATGTGTTTCATTGAGCAACATGTGTATATCTTGATTGATGAGTTGAAAGATGGCTTCAAGGTTCACTCTTGAAAGTCATATGAATCTTTGGTGTTTAAGGAACAATTATTTTGTATTTGCATATTGTTGTTTTAGCCCATTTTCCCAAGTAAAGATACCCTAAAAGAAAAATGGTCAGTGTATAGTCTCAAAAGCTGATAAGGGCTTGAATACTAGTTTTATGGACTCGTGTTCTAGACCTTGACTCATGTTCTAGACCAGAAGATGTGGGAACAGACATGAAGATTATTTATCTTCAGTTACATTACCTTTTGCAATTCTCACTGCTTACAGTTTGATCATAATATTTATTTCTATGAAGATCAATTTCCTGACAATTACCATAGGTGGTTGATGCTGCATTCCGGGCAGGCGCAACATTGATGGATCAGTGGTTTGTTGGTTGTTCAGCAAGCCATGTAGTTTGTGAAGGCCCCTACATCAATAAATATATTGGACATGCTAACAATCTTGTAACGGTAAGTGCCAATGAAGCGCTTGTTTGTATGTATGATCACTCAACCGGCTTCAGTTTGATTTAACATGTCATATTCTTTCAACTTGTATTGATACAGCCAATGTGGATTCTGAAATCAGTGAAGGAAAATTATGTGCATAGACTTGTGCACTTATCTAGTGATCTTGCTAGACATGTGGCTGTGGCTCTTGAAAATATGCAAACAAGTGTTGTAGAGCAGGTATCCTTTTCTTTTTCCCATCTATATGTATTGAGCCTCCTGGCCTTCCTCTAGAAGTTATTCAATGATGGTCTATGTTGTGAAATTCCAACATTATTTCATGCTTTCTCTAGACAAACTTTTTGAAACCATAGATTTTATATGGCATCACTCAGAGGCGTTTGATTAGTGTTGGTGCTACCCAGGTGCTATTGGAAATACATTTTCTTTTCTATACTTGACATTTTTAAAAGTCATTCGTCTAGCATAACAAGGAAGAAGCTAATGGAGTTATGGAAATCCATTTCTTGTTACATTATCTCACTTGGTGACTTGGTGATGTGCCAAATGCAAGTTTAGGCTACATTTGTTAACATGGTGTGGTTTAATTGATTCTCAGGAAAGCCCACCGTACACAATCTGATAGGGACAGGCAGCTTTCCAGAGAATAGGTATAGTGTGAGTATCTGATTTGTTTGGACAAATGAAGGGTAGTTTTTTGTGAAGTCAAAAAAATCTTCCACCCCTTGTAAATGGGATCATGTGAAGAGTTCTGCTAAAAAGATGGGGGGTGTTGATTGTTATCTCATCACCCAAGATAGTTACATTTTTGCCATCATACCTTGTTGCTCTTCCATCCCCTCCTTGCGAAATGATGTATGGTGTGGTTGTTTGAAACTGATTGATGGTGTCATGGTTGATTCTTATATTATATGATAGCGTAACACCGTAATGTTCTATCAAAACATAACTCGATGCTCGTTGTAACTATGCTGGAGTGAATCCATCTTTCTGGATATTGCCATTTTGCGACTGGTGTGCTGGACCAGCCTTGGCAAGGCGTGATTATCCAAAAACTGAGATGGATATACCCATAGGGGTATGTTGATCTATGCTAGGGGAAAGACCATCCCTTGAGAGTGTATTGGCCTTGAGTTGATGAAGCAGACCAGCTCGATGAGGTGTATTGGTCCGATTGGTGTAGTTGTTATTGTTGTTGAGCCAGGATGAGGCACTAGTAGATCTGGGATTTGTTGGAGACTGGAGACCTACCTAGATGAAGCGTGCTGGTCCAATGCCAGGAACTTGAAACTGGAGACTTACTTGGGTGAGGCGTGCTGGTCTGTGGTTGGGAACTAGAAACTAGAGACCTACATGGGTGAGGTGTGCTGGTCTGTTACTATGAACTAGAAACTAGAGACCTATTTGGGTGAGGCGTGTTGGTCTATTACTGGAGACTGGAAACTGGATACTGGAGACCTGCCCAGATGAGGCATATTGTTCTGTGGCTGGAGACTGAAAATTAAATACTAGAAGCTGGATACTAGAGACCTACCTGGATGAGGCATACTGGACTAGTACTGGAGACTGGAAGTTGGAGACCTGCCGAAATAAGATGTACTGGTCTATTGTTGGAGGCTGACCTGCGAGGATGTATTGGCCTGGAATGCTGGAATCTAGAGGCTACCTAGGTGAGGAGTGTTGGCTTGTTGCTGGAGACTAACCTGTGAGGGTGTGTTGGTGTGGCGACCCGGGATCCGAGTACCGGAAAGGAATCGACGCGACTCGAACTTCGGCCCGCCGCCCACGAGCCCGAAGACTCGGAAGGGCTAGAAGGATAGGTGTGGTGTACATAGAAATAGGAAACAAAGCAAGACAACATATATAAATAATCTAATCACAACAGAGTCCAGTCCAACAGAAAGTACAGTCTAAAGCAGTAAAACGTACTACATGCCAAGTGAACACTCGGCCCGGCAAGCTGGCAACTAGGAACCTCCACGCCGCTCCCTCGAACCTCGAGGAAGAGATCACGCTGACCCGATCCTAATTGCAAACGTTTCATATACCGCGTTACCTGAAAAGATTAGAAAATAGGGGTGAGCAAGACACTCTATCATCAGGTAAAGTTTAAGTAATTAACCATTTCATGAATATGCTTGAATAATGTGAGAAACTCAATTAAACAAAACTAAGTGACCAGCAAGATCATGAGTTAATCGATAGATGAATGGAAAGGAATATTGCAAGTCGAGATATCAAGCACCAATAACAAGAACTTTCCAAATAAATGCCCATTTCAAGTCGAGTCAAGTCGAGTCATGTCACGCAAGCAAGTACTTCAGACTTTCAAGCATGAATAGCAAGTTTCACGAGAATGTAGAATGTCGTAGACTCACACGCTAGCTAGTACACGGTGACAATGTCACACCTAGTCATTCACCTCCCTTAGGGATACAAGTACACTTTGGGTGCTCCTCCCAGGACTAGACAGAGCCCTTAATATGATTGCATTGGCATTGATTTGTTTGGATCATAGATCCCACGAAATCTAGATATCCACGAATAATAATGGCCAGGAATTCCAAGGGGGCCAAGCTCATCAAACTTACTTCTAAGATCAAGAGATATTCCAATAGATGTCATGTGGAATGATTGGGATGTCCAAAAGAACATGGTCCAAGCAAGACTTACAGTTCAAGGTCATCCTCGACATGACTGCCATCATAACAAAATCCACGAAAAATTGATTTAACTCGAGATTAGGGGTCCAAACAAGAGTTTAGCCCATGAAGTTAAATTCAACTGGAGTGGATTGGGCCAAGTTATAGATGACTGGACTCAAGGAATATGACTAACCCAAGCCCATTACTAACCAGGCCAAGCAAAGTCTAACGGTCCAACCCTGGGCTGCTAAAGGATATTAGCGGTCGCATATTGGGCCACTAGAGTTCAGACAGTCCAACTTATTGGGTTGGCCCAAACATAATGAAAATCAAGTCCGTAGGTTCTGGTTTTTGGGATACAACCTGCCCGGCGTCCTGGTGGGAATCCCAGGCTCACGGGGACTTACGGAGGTCTCATAATAGTGGTCCTAGTTGTTGACACCCATTTTTGTCGATAAGTTGAGTCATTTCTCTTACCACCATTTGTTGATGCCTTGAGTTGTCCATCACTTATTGGACTATTTTCTGGCACGTCTTTGGGCCTATTTTATGGGTAGCCTCCCTCCCTGGCTAATCTGTTAAAAATCACCTTCTTTTAAGAAAAATAAAAAAAAGGATGTAAAGCATCCTCTTTTATGTTAATCTTTGTTATTTGTTTGATAGTGCATGTTAATGCATTCCGGTAAAGTCCTGCATTCTGATAAAGTCTTGAAGATGGCCGGGTACAATTATGATGATTTCGAAGCTGAGGCCTTAGGTTATGAGCCTCAGATGTATGACTCAGGTCATGATTCTTATGGAGAGTACAACTCGGACCATGGCCACCAAGGTGAGCCACATGTCCATGCTATGGATGCAGGTCCATCCTACGAGCCCTCACATGAGGTGCAAACCACTACTAGGGAAGCATCCCCATCCCAGGACATCTCATCCATGTTAGGTGTCCTTGCCACTACTCAGCTCAATCCTGAGCAACTTCAGGCCCTTCAGGCTATTCTAAAGGGGAGGTCTGTCTCCCGCTCTCCTTAGGAGCCAACTCCGGCTACCACCCCTATTCAAGAGCCTGCACAAGCTATTATTTCCCCTTTACCTCTCGGGCAGGCAAGTCAGCAGCCTCCCTCCTTCAGATTCCCTTCATAGTCTTTGACCCTGGCCATCCCTCAAATGCTAATTCAGCTGGGTCCATCCACTAGTATACCCTAATGCCCCTCTCATCTAATATTCCCTTCTCAGGCCTCCAGAAGGCCCGTCCCTCCTCCGTGGCAAATGCCACCTTCACCCACCGATGTGCTCACCCAATCCCACCTCACTAAGTTAAACAAAATGGATGAGCAATTTTGGGACCTGAAGAAAATGGTGGATGTAAAGTCCACCCCTGAGGTCTCTTTGCTGGTCCTCCCGATATTCTATCTTCCTCCCTTAGAAATGCCTACGTACAGCAGGTACAATGGCACTAGTAACCCCTTCATTCATCTGAAGGACTTCATGTATGAGTTCTCTTTTTGGAACAATGATAAGAGATCCCTAGCATACCTCTTTAGGAGATCATTGGATGGCCCTGCACTAGAATGGTTCTATTCCTTAAAACCAAGTGAGGCTGAGAATTTTGATGTGGTCCAAAAGAAATTCCTCCAGATGTACCAGGACCGGGTTGGCCCATCCCTTTCCATCACTGATCTAGTGGCTGAGAAGATGAGGTCAGATGAAGATTTCATCGAATATGGTTATAGATGGAGGTCCCTGGCAGAAAGGATAATGGATACCCTCTCAGAGCTGGAGCAAGTGAATTTGAGATGAAAAAAATACGTCAGAAATTAGTAACCTCATTTTTGTGACGTCCATATTCGGTCGCTATTCTGTCAGAATTTCGTCGAAACATAACTTTAGGACATCTTTGCGACGGATTTGTGATGGAATGTGGACGTTGAAAAAATTGACTTTTCTTGTAGTGAAAATTCTTGATTAATCGTTAGAGAGAGGGGCCTTATGGCCTAGAATTTACACGAATAAAAGAGAATGGGTAATTCAAAAACATATCGAAAGTTTTCATGTTAGGGCGAGGGCGTTTAAGCCTGCTCATTTGCTCATCACGTGTCCTGTGTTTGGAGAATATCCCGAGTCGGGAATGTTGACACCCGTTTTCAGCCTACAAGCTGAGTTACTTCTCTTATCCATCTTTGATGATGTCCTGAATTACCCATTGTTTTGAACCATTCTTTGAGACTATTTCGAGCCCATTTCTTGGTCATATCTCAAGCACATTGAGCTTTGGAGGCTATTTCTTTTGATTCCCACACTTTCGGGCCCATTACAGGCAATTCAGAGCATCAAGCGGTCGACCGGACGGAGCCTGGCAGCCCCCTCTGGTAGCGGTCAAGAGTTGACCGCTACCTCCAATTCCAAAAAAAAAGAGATAAATCCTAAGGTAGCGATCTTGGGAAGACCGCCACCTTCAGGTGGCAGCCTCCCCTAGACCGCCTTCTCAGGAATTTCTCTCAGAGGCTTCCCAAAGTCCCCGGCTCGATCCTCAGACCCTTTCTTTGACCCAGTCAAGTAGTGGTCCTCTCCTGGCCGCCTTCTTCAAGTTGCGGCCTTGTCACTGGCCGCCTTCTCAGTGCAGAATTATTATCATTCCGGGCTCCGATTTCTTCGCTCGAGGACTCTTTGGAGTCCTTGTTTGATTCATTTTCGTGGAGAATATCCCACCAGATCAACTATTATCCACCTTGGGGATATATTCCCACTATTGTCTCGAGTTTAATCACATATATCCCCAAAATTGGGTGATTATCTCAGACTTAAACCCTAGGGTTTCCTGAACTCCTATATAAACCTGCCCAGTTCGCAGTGCGTGACGGGGGGCTCTTTTTCGGTTCAGGGTGAAGTCATGCCACATCTTCGACTCGTCTCTTCGACCCCAACCTCTCCAGTGAAGTATTGGCTATGTTTTCCATCGCCCAGGGCTCATTCTCTTTGTTCCTTCTCTTAGTTATTCATCCTCCCTTTTCGCAAATCATCACAACCTGCACTTTGTTGCACCTGCATGCACGATTTGCACTTTTGCATCTCCGTTTTTCACAGCCCTGCTGCGTGTTAATTTCTCCTATTTGTTCTATTTTCATCAAAATATACACACCTTTTGTTTGCACCCTTCCATAGGGGTTAAAAATCTCCCCCCGATGGGTTCTCCCTCAATCTTTCATGCTAATTTGCACATCCAAGATTTGATATTACACGCATGTCTCTTATGGGTTTTTCTCTTGTTTTATCTTTGTTTTGTAGGAGAGCATGAATAGAACGTGAGGCCCTCTTCTTCTAGCCGGCTGGAAAGCGAGGAGGTTGATTCACATCGTTTCCCACACCCTTCTTCTCAAGCACGATCAAGTCTTCATCATTTTTCAAGGTACGCGACGCCATTGCATCCATTTCCCAATCCCTTTGGCGTTGTCATCCCTTGGTGGCGATCACAGTTTATTTCTACATCTTCATCGCCCCTTTGTTCTTATGCCTTCATACTCATCATATGCATATGTTTATAGTTTTGGATGGGGTAGATAAAACATCTACAGGGAACACAACAAAAATATGAATGATATTCGAGAAAATGTCTGCCAAGAATACGACAAGTTTGATGTTTAGTAAAAGGAGTGGGATGAATCTCGGTAAAAACAGATCGGATTCGAAGGGTTGTTGGCCTGAGGCAAAGTTAGACCATGGCCATGACGGGATGGTCCTTGAGATCCAAGCTTGACAAGGGTTGAAGCACATGGAGTGAGGTCGATGCATGCGTAGATTTAAGGTCGATGCAGGTGGGGTTTTAAAACAGCGGGGGCAGTTAAACGGCGTGAAAGGGGTGCACCAGATTAGAGCCCGAAGGGTTGGGGGGACTTATGAGTGTGGGATAAAAGTGGCACGGGGAGGGGGGGCTCCAGATTAGGGCGCACTAGATTAGGACCGCACTAGATTGAGGGGAGAATTTGATTTCTTTTGAATTGTTGGACTACATTGTGATTTTGCTAAGTCTTTTGATGTTAATTAGGGTTTATTGAATGAATTCAAGTTCTGATTGTCCTGCAAACACAGCAAACCAAGGCTTGTGCGAGGTTTCCACTCAAGCACAATCCGTAGACAAGCTCACAATCCTCAGAACTGAGGTTCCATCATGATGCGGGACAGACAGAGGGACCGACTCTAAGTGATGTGAACCTCGGACTCTAAGTGTGATGCGACTAGTAACCCACGAATGGAAGAGGCACTTTGGCCCGACACTAAGAGTTCCTATGGGCTACACGTCACAAACAGAAACACAAGTTCACTCGTCATCCCAAAGCGAGGGATAGCGTGGATCCGCGTGGTTGAGAAACTGGCAGAGTCAAGGGTGGTCGACTCACTTCCATGCTCGGATCGAGTCACGGGACGGGTTCACTCTCTTACTCATAGCGTGGGGAAGACAACCCGGCCAAAGTCGCACTCCCGGTTAAACAAATTTACTGAATTACAAACTTTAAACCCACTCCACGCAGGGAGGTAATAGGTTACATGTGGGACTCGGGAGTGTCGACATTGGGTTGGCGGGCAGCATCTTGGAGTCACTCCGTCGGTGCTGAAAATCGTGACTCGGTGCTGTTCGGATGGTGCATTCCACTGGTTGGTGGGGCCCACGCACTGCTCAGCCCACCAGACCTAGCGAGGTGGGTCCCGCTGGGAAGAGGACACTTGAAGGGGCGACTCCCCTGGACGGTGGCCGGACTGGAACACCGGGAGGGAGCCGGGTGGCTCCGACCGTCAAGTTGGAGCTTGCTGTCCACGGATCTAGACTTCTGTTTTAGACCCGCGCACTCCAGTGACGAAGCTTGCTGCGATCAGTGCCGACGTCAGACCGCCCCGAAATCAGTGCCATTAGAAAGCTGACTCGAAATCCTTTGACCCTCTATTGCTTCAAGAATTTTATCAAGGTCAGAGTTTCACTGGGTGAATTTAGAACCAAACTGTTCTCTGTCTCAGATCTGGTCAGGCAGACTGAGATCTGACTGAGAACACGCATTGATCGTCCTGCAAACCATGGATCTGGGTGTGGGACTCTTCAAGAAAGTTTTAGAGGTGGAAGTAAGGATGACATGGGTATTATTTTGCATGCAAAGCTAGAGGTTTGGTTGGGGAAACGCATTTTCTAGCACTGGGTGGTCAGATCTGGACAGTGTCAAATAGAACTGAGTTGGGAGTTGACAGATATTTTAAGAAACAAGAAAAGATACGCACAGAATTGGACTACTTCATCTTGCGTGAGTAGAATCTTCGGATCGACAAGGCAAACTTTGTCAGGAAGATAACATCTTGTGTGAGTAGAATCTTTGGATTCACACCTCTGCCACATTACCAAGAATCTATTATGTGTGATAGATTATCTTAGATCTGATATTTTCATTTAGATCTAAACCTCATTGTGACTATACTTTACACTTATTTAAATTGGCTAAGATTTCATTAAAACTTCATAATCACCCAATTCACCCCCCTCTTGGGTGCCATTGATCACGGGACTTCAAGTTCAGCATGTGCACCGACCTTCTAGACTAGGCTGCATATGTGCATCGGCCTTATTTCAGCATGTGCACCAACCTTCTGAACTGAAATGAACATGTGCACTGACCTTAGTGGCAAGTCTTTGGCATGTGCATCGACCTTAGTTGCGTGCTTAACTTGATGTGCATTGACCTTTATTCTTTACAAACCAGATGTGCATCGACCTTTGTTCTTTACAAACCAGATGTGCATCGACCTTTGTTCTTTACAGACTTGATGTGTATCGACCTGACTACATGAACACTGGCCACTGCATCGACCTTGCTTCTGAACTTCTGTGCAATCTGTTGCGTAGATTTCTGTGCATCTAGTTGCCTAGATTTCTGTGCATCTAATTACCTAGATTTCTGTGCACCTATTAGTATTATCACCTGCCTTGATTTTTCCTTCAAACTTTACTTACACAGAATCTCTTGAAATGTATGAATATGGATTTATCAAATGCAGGTCAGACCCATCAATGAGTCATAGTCAGACATCATCAAAATAATAGAATTAAGAATATGACACATATGCCCAACACGACATTCCCTCCCCGCTTGTTAAGGGCAACCCTTAGCTGGGCACTCCACATAGTTCACGGCGTCCTTACCTGACTTCCTTTAGTAAACACCATCGCTGCTTAGACCATACCATGGGTGTACATGAAAATCTTTTCCCTTCTCTGCTCGATCAAGTGCATGGCAGGAGGTTGACAGATGAGATGACCGACCTAAGTACTCCCCAATATGAGAGAAGTCTCAAATAGGGGCAGTCTTGACCTGAAACAAAGTGAGTTTTTCATGATATATCCAGCCACAAGTGCTATTATCAAAGTCAAAATTTAATAAATGTAAAATTATGAGATAAAGGCATGTCAAGAGAGGCAAAATATATGCTTTAATGCCATGTTTTCACGCTATAATGGTCATTGCTTTGATGCATTACTATGCCATGCTTTTTGGTATTATTCATGCTCTACGTGCTTAAGTTTGCTATGGCTACTATACTTCAATTGCTTATTCATTGCTTATCTTTTATTATATCTTGGTTAAAGAACTTTGTGAGCGCAAGAAAGAAGTTTTTGGTCCCACTGTCTGGGCAGTATCATCCAAGCCCCACGGTGTCTGCATTCCATCTCAGTTCCCTCATTCTTGTTGTTATCACTATCTCCCTATATGCATTCTACTATATGTTATCTACGCTACTAGATTATATCAAGGACCTTGTGACTTTGGTAAATTTAAAATTTAAGTTCCCCTTCATTAAAAATAATTATAATTTCAGAGGAGTCTTAGTCGCACGGATAGGCTATTAAGTCGTCCTAGACTGGGGACGATAGTTCCCTTTCGTGAGTTGGTGCGTGGATAAACGGGTTTCAGCTTAGTATCAACTCATGAAATGGTTGCTTGACTCAGTCTTGGCAGCTTAACAATATTATCCTTGATTATCTTATATTTTTATTTATTTTAATTTTTTCTTTTAAATCTAGCATGCATTCATGTAGGAATTTGAATCAACGTTGGGAAAATCATTCTGACAAGCTGATTTTGAGAGTCAAATGATCTTAACTCTCAAGATATGAGATATTCATTGCTGAATTGGATCCTCAGTTCGTCGTGTTGCCATTTTGGACTGTTTTCTCAAAAACTCTTTGTTTAGATTTCTATCCTCTTACTTTCAATTTTCCTTAGATCCGCCTTGGCTGCAGCATGTCCACATTGGCTAGTAATCGCTCTCCAATGGCAAAACCTATAGGTTTGTGACCTAGGGTACTTCCACCGTGATGAAAGTTGATCCTTCTTTTTATCTCCTTCGTGCCCACGTGCACATTCTCTCCTCCTTTATCCAAACATTGCTGATTTCATTGAACTTCCTGGGATTGTTTCATCTCGAACTTTAGATTTAATTCTCATCAAGTGATGTTGATCACGTGTCTCATTACACCTTCCATCTACTTTTCAGTTCGCTCTGCTCCCTTGCAAAGCAGACGCCAAGACAGGGCAGCTGTAGACATGCCAAAATTGACATCACTGTGAACACATCTCGTGTTACTTGTAATACCCTAATTTGACCCTCCAATTAGCTTATTTGAGTGATTTATAGGAGATTTTCAAGGATAAAAATAAAAAAACAATCAGATAATGGTGTATGCCAACCTCAGAGGACAAAAGGCAAATAAAAATATATTATTCATTGTTGATAAGAGATGGTCAAAAAATTACCGAGCACATTTGTGATGTAGACCTTATCACGCAAGAGAATCTTCAGATCTTTCCAGAACCTTACAACTTGATCCAAAATCTTCTGACAGCCCGTACGTCTACCACAAGGGAAACCAGCGACGGTAAGTAACATGGACACTATATCAAGAATGTATCATCTGTTAGCCCTACAAAGCAGCTACATAATGACCATTGTCACAGAAATAATGAGGAAAAACCCTTGTTAAAATAGAAATAGTATGCTATTTGAAAACAATAGGGGAAACACCTTATCCTAAATACATTTCTTCCCACGCTTGAATTGATCATCTTCCGCACTACTTGCTTTTTCATTTTCTTCCATTGGAAAACATGGAAGCAATTATAGAACTATACAAATTACAAAGGGTAATCAAATTGCATCTTTCAAAAATCAAAAAGAAAAATATCCAATCTGATGTTCCTTCAACGATGAAGTATGTGATCAAAATAAGGTCTATGAACTTACACCTGACCAGATACACCAAAATTTATGAGACCCGAGATGCAAGTCATGATGTGCATCTGGCTAGATTTTGGTAAAGAAAAGACAAATGTATGTATAGATGTGCAAAATAAATTAAAATGCACACTGATACACAATAAGTCAAGAAAAATCTTGGAATTAGGTTGATGGCTGGTAGTTTACAAATACAGGAAGAAGCTAAAAGTGACATTAATTGGAGGTAAAACTTTGATTTGATAGAAAATGTTAGTTCCAGATGAAGACAAACAAATAAATCACACACACATACTATTATCATAGTGCAAAAGGTATCTAGATTTTGCTGACCTTTTTGTATCTATGACTGTGCATAAATTAATAAATGCATGTAGAAGTATAACATCTCTACATACACTTGCAGTTCAATATTTGTGACATAGGAAGCATGCAATAAATATTATCACCAGTTTCCAGATACCAGAGCAAATAAGCCGGAATGAGGTAGCATCAAGGCATTTGTGAATATATGCTATTGGAAGTACAAAATCCACATGCTACAGTTGTGAAACTTTATTAACATACAAAACATGTATACTACTCAAGGAATTACAAATTGAAAGCAAAAAATGATATTTCAATAGAGTTAACTCTGACACTTCATGGCACAGTCCTTTGGACATACTTTCTCAGTAACCAAAGTCATTGCTCTGACTAAATTACCCTTAGACATTTCAGAAAAGTCAGATGTTTAAAGACAATACTTACTACATGTATCTCAACCAAAGAAAATCATGATTTCAAGGTTTTCAGAATTCAGACGTGGAGAGGGAGAATTCTACCACCTGGAAAGGAACGACCGAACGAGGTCCCGCTAGACCAAAAGAGGCTTAGTTCCTTTGAGTGACAGCCCCTCTTGGGGCTCGCTAGCTTCAAGCCCAATAACCCACTCGGATCAAGTGCTTCCTAGGTGACCTACGGGTTCGGAAGTCTGAGCATCAGATCAATCGGGAAAGGCCCTTCCGGACCTTGCATCCTACCCGAGCCTAATGCCTATCGCTCAAGAGACTCCCTTGAGCCAAGGCCCCCTGCTCGGACTGACTGATGGAAGCTTATCTATGCGACCGTTGCGTGCCGTTCATGAGTAGGAGAATCAGGAGGATAACGAAGATTAATGAGTCCCTTAAAGAGCCCACAAAGAGGACGTAACCTCCCCTAAAACTCCTCACCTCGCAGGGCTCTTACTCTCTAAGAGTCGTTATATAAATCATGGAAGCTCCCCTGAGAGAGGTAGGCGCTGCTAAGCGACATTAACCCTGAGCAAGAATCACTTCACCACTTGGTAGAGAGGAATCTCGCGCCCCCATCCTTACCCCCTCCTTCGCATCAGAGCTCTACTATTTTCCCTGACTTAAGCATCAGAGGGTTTTTCCTCAGTGATCCTTCCCTGGGCACCCCTGATTTGTTTCCCGTCTTGCAGTTTTCACACTTATGGTCATCGTTTACAGCTCAGGGACAGCGCGGGATCACCCCTCTTCATTTGGCATCGTCTGTGGGAAATGAACAAAGGGCCAACATGGTGCGAATGAGTTCTAGCAGGTGGACCACCGGCGATAAAGGGAAAGTCATGGCAACAGAGGAAGGCGCACCTTCCCATCCTACGGGGAACACCCCGTCTCACGACAGCGACCCCGTCGGCAAAATGCCCCACCCGCGGTGGAGGGGCAACCACCCGCCGGGAGCGCAGACGCTTTTCAAACCCTTAACGGAAAATTGGATAGCCTCATTGATCTAATGAGGACCCAGGCGGCCAGGGAAGAGAGGTCGCAACTCCCCAGAACAAATTTAAATAATCACCTAAAAATAGCCAAAAAATTCTTAAAAATAGTGAAAATTCACCGGACGAATCCTAGATCTGCACCATTAAGAATCCGCTAAACCATGGATGTTACAGGCACGACAAACCTCCTAGAAGACTTTGCTAAATTGAACCTGGATATTGACATAGCGAATGAAGGGTGTATTATCACCAACATCTCGTCATAACGTACATTAATAGAGGATTTAGCCAAGCTGCAAGAAAATGATCCTACATGCGTTAAGATCAAAAACCAACATTGATCAATGGTAGGATTTTTCTATCACGATCGATGGAAGATTATCATTCTAAGGTCGGATATGAGTGCAAGATCATGCTAAAATAAAATAGCTAGTTATGGAAGAAGCTCTTCGGTCACTTTATGCTATTCACTCTGGTGCTACCAAAATATATCAAGACATTAAAAGAAACTTCTTGTGAGCTAACATGAAAAGAGAAGTTACGGATTTTGTGTCTCGCTACTTAACATGTAAACAAGTCAAGGCGGAACACCAAAAGCCCGCTCGAAAACTACATCCCTTAGAAATTCCCAAATAGAAGTTGGAAAGTATAGGGATGGATTTGATCATAGGTTTGCCAAAAACAAGAGGTGGACATGATGATATATGGGTAATAATTGATCGCTTGATGAAATCTACACATTTTCTTCTCATGAAAAGTCGATGGTCAGTAGACGTTCTAGCAGCATTATATATTAAGGATTGTCTAGTTACACGGAGTCCCTGTCACAATAATATCTGAATGAGACCCTCGTTTTACCTCGCATTTTTGGAAGGGTCTAGACAATCAAGTAGATGGCCAGACTAAATTTTAGCACAACTTTTCATCCATAAATAGATGGCCAGACTAAAATAACTAATCAAGTAGTTGAAGATATGCTTAGGGCATGTGCTATAGACTTTCATGGAAGTTGGCACGACCATTTGCCTTTAGTCAAGTTCGCTTACAACAATAACTACCAAGCTAGCATTCAAATGGCACCGTTTGAGGCACTATATGGAAGGAGTTATCGCTCACGAATCTACTGAAATGAAGTTGTGGAGAAACAACTTCTAGGCCCAGAACTTGTCAGGACTACAACCAAGGAGATACAACTTATCAGGGAAAGACTCCTGATGGCACAATCAAAATAAAAGGCATATGCTGATAATAGAAGGAGAGACCTAGAATTCTTGTCATTTATGGACGGGTCTTCTGGCTACAACCAAATTTTGATCACAGAGCAAGACTAGATCCACACTACCTTCCAAACTCCCAAGGGCATCTTCCACTACAAGCGAATGTCGTTCAGAATGAAAAATGCTGGCGCAACTTATCAGAGAGCCTTGACCAAGATATTTGATGAGCTCCTCTATGATAAATTTGAATGTTACATAGATGACCTGGTGGTCAAGATCAGAAAGAAATAAGATCATTTGCAAGACCTCTGAGTCATATTTCAAAGGTTAAGACAGAATGAACTAAAAATGAATCCCAAGAAGTGTGCCTTCGGGGTATCAAGCGGCAAGTTCTTGGGCTTTGTTGTCAGATATAGGGGAATCTAGATAGATCCCAGCAAGATTAAAGCTATACAAGAGTTACCTCCACCCAAGAATTTGATGGAGCTCTGCTCTCTGTAAGGCCATTTCGCATATATCCACTAGTTTATCTCCAATTTATCGAGTCGTTGCCACCCATTTCACAAATTGATGACAAAGAGTGCACCACTCCAGTAGAATGAAGAATGTCAAAAGGCGTTCAAAAAATTTAAAGAATACGTGAAGACTCCACCAGTCTTGGCAGCACCAGTGAAAGGAAGGCCCCCCGTGCTATATATAGTAGCTACCGAGCATTCACTTGGGGCGATGCTAGCCCAGAATAACGATGAAGGGAAAGAGTAGGCCATTTACTATCTCAGTAGAAGATTAGTGAGGACTGAAGAAAAGTATCCCCCCATTGAAAAGACCTGCCTAGCTTTGGTGTTCACTACAAAGAAGCTAAGGCATTACATGCTATCGCATGAAGTCAAGCTCATCTCCAGGGCAGATCTAATAAAACACATTCTCTCCCAACCAGCACTCAATGGCCGCCTTGGCAGATGGGCTGTGTTTCTAATGGAATTCAACATCACATATGTCCCACAAAAAGGCATCAAGGGACAAGCCATTGCAGACTTATTCACCACACATCCTGTGCCTTCAGATTCCCCGTTGGCCCCTGAACTCCTTGAAGATGAAAATCTAGAGGTAAACTAGGTTCAACCCACTATGTGGCAATTATATTTTGATGGGGCATCCCGAACTAAAGTCTCGGTGGCTGGGTCAGTCAGAGTTCAAGCTAGAGAAGGCATTGTCCTGAAGTCTCCCGAAGGGGAGGTCATATATACCTCCTACTCAAAAAAAAATTTAGCTCAGATTTTTGGTAGCAAATTTTAGACGATGTGTAAATGATGTTAAATTAAAACTCTCAATTTGATAATGTAGTTAGATAACATGATGGTCACCAAGAATGTGATTGCTGAATCCTTTGAGACTTACCAGAAAGACCTGCGCCACACAATGACCCAGCATGTCAGGGTGATGTCATGTATGATTCGTGACTTAAAAGCAACAAGAAATAATCTCACTAATGAGTAGTAGGTGCAGTCTTTGATCAAGTCTTTGCCTGATTCGTGGATCCATTTGAAGTAGATTTTGTCACATAACAAGAATATCAGTAACTTCTCTGATATTTCTCGTCATGTAGAGTTAGAGGCCGAGTGCAAAGAAGCCTATCACCCCACTATCAATGTCTTGTAGGGCGACAAACAATTTGGCAGGAAGGCTTTGCAAAGGAAACAAAAGGTGCGAGACAATACATCAGGCGCGAAGGCAAAGTATGCATCAAACTGTAGCTGAGGCAAGAGCGACGGAAAGAAAGATAAAGCTAAGATGAAGTGCTTCAACTGCGGAAAAGGAGGCCATTTCGCTCGTAATTGTACTAAGCTAAAAAAGGTACCTTACGTTCATATCTTTTCATGTAGTTGTGTATGTACACGTGTTTTCATTACTCATCTTTATCCTAAGTGGATTGTGGATTCAGGAGCAACGAGGCACCTAACATAGGATCGAGTAGGATTCGTGGATCATACATGGGGAATGGAACCAACGAGGAGGTCGTTGGAGTTGGTGCGTACCAACTCTGTCTAAGGAATGGACGGCCGTTTATCCTACATGATGTGTTATATGTGTCAAAGTCCATCATAAGCTAGTTTTGTTTAACTTTCACTTGTAGTTCTATGAATATTGTCTTGGATAATGTTATTTATGGATATGGTATTTTAAGTAATGGCTTCTTCAAATTGGATCTTCATGTGGATATTTTTTTGTTCTTCTTCCACAACATGTGTGTTGAATGATAAAGACCTAGATTCTGCTACATGGCATGCTCACTTAAGATGCATAGGATAAGATAGATTGTCCAGATTAGCTCGAGAAGAACTTTTAGACTCACTCGCTAAGATCAATTTACCTGTTGGTGAGCCATGTCTACTTGGTAAAACATGCTAGAAGTCTTTCGAAAGCCTACGAGAGTCACGAAACCATTAAAGCTAATCCATTCCAACATTTGCAGTCAATCTTTTTTTTCTAAATTAGGCCCACTTTGACTCAATGTGACTGCGAGAAGACAAAGGATACAGACTTGGACTGGTTGGCTGGACGCTCGTGCACGTAGACTAAGAAGATTGACTTGCTTGCTTTCACGTGATCCCGGGACTTTGTCTTCTTCCCCGCACAGGTACGCCGATTGATCCTTGCATGAGACTGGGACTAGGAAGGGCCATGGGACCCTTGGACTCGAATGAGAGAGTGACCCCAAAGGGGGTTCGCCCTCCCCGGGGCGCGGCTACGTCGGGGACAAACTCTCCCCAGGTGAGCTGCGGCCCCGAGGGATGGCCCTCAGGGGTCTCGTTCTATCGTATGGGGGTGTCCTTTGAAGGATAGGGGACTATGGGATGTTGAGATTTGCCCATGGGGGATTGTTTTTATCGCGTCGTAGTTGCCGCTTACAAGGTATTCGGGTAAATTCCCGACTCACATCAGGTTGTCGAATGGCCTAGGTAATTGGCTGAGGGGCCTTAGAATTGGCCTTGGGCTGAGGGTAGGAGCTCACATACGTGTGGAGAAGGCGCTTTGGGCGTGCGGGCCCTACCTTGGTGGTATATGCCGGGTTGTAAGGCGGGTTGATAGGGTAGCCCCGGGTTGCCCCGGGAGCTAAAAGTTCACGGCTCATCGCCGCGTGTTTGAGGGTCGGGGGTGGCCCCGACTTTTTAAGGGGTCATTGTAGAACCCAACTAGTGTGTTGGAGCCACGGGTTGGCCCATAGTTTGCTGTAGGGTGGCTGGGATATACGAGCCCGCAAGGTGTTCGAGGAAATTCCCGACACACATGCGTGGGCCGTATATGCATGCTGCGGGCCTCCAAAACCTGTGGTTGACTTAGCTAGGTCTCCCTTTGACCTTGGAGAGCTAAAGGAAGGCGTCTTGGGGGTAAGCCCCAGCCTTGTTGCTGGGTGCCGCGTGGCATGGCTTGTAGTCAGGGCGCCCCCGGGTTGGCCCGGGTGGCATGGTAGAAGGTGGGTAAACCCACAGACCAGGTGATTGGGACTGACCCCGATCAATCGTTGATGCTGTCGTGGGGCACGGCTAGCTGGTTGGGACCCTTGGTCCGGCCCAGAGAGCCATAGGAGGGGCCGGTGGCCCATGCCTTAAGGGTGTTCAGGGAAATTCTCGAGCCCTTATTCCTTAGTATTTCACTGGGAAATTATCTGGGTACAACAATACCCTTAATCAACCAAAAAACGATGACTCCTGGCATCCGTGGGGTGTTCCCAACGCGCCGCGGCACTATCCCTTCACTTTGGGACCCAAGGGCAACAAAATGACGTCAAGGTCAAGAAAAATCAAAAGAATCTCCATGCGCCTCCGCCTTGAATAGAGGATTAGGGAACCGTAAAAAATCCTAGAAAGGGACAAGTCAATGGGTTTTTATAACTCTCTTTAGACTTGGAAACTAGGAGGGACCACCCTCCTTCCCCCCTCTCTCTCGGTTGGCACAAGGAAGACCCTGAGGGACCTCCTCCCGGTGTTATAAACCTGGAGGAGGCCCCTCCAAGTTCCGTTAACATGGAGCTCCTTCGGGTTCTACGAACCTGGGGAGGCCCCTGCGGGTTCTGCAGACTTGGAGGAAACTCTCTTGGGTTCTGTAGACTCGGAGGGAACCCATCCGGGTGTCTCGAACCCAAAGGAATCTCCTCCAGGTCGTGTGAACATGTGGGAGGCCTTCCTTGGGTCCCCAACCAGGAGGGGGTCCCTCCAGGTCATGCATACCTAGAGGAACCTCTGCCACCCTCTCTCTATTTTCTCTCTCTAAAACACAAAAAAAGAAAAGGGAGGAAAGAGGAGAAGAATACCAGGAGTAACCTCCACCACCAAACCTGGAGTAGCCTTCGTCACCAACAAATGCGGAGGTACTCCCTCCACCTTCCCACCTCCAAAAACCTATAGATAGGAGGCCTTGGGTGAAGAGGGGGACTACACAAGCTTGGAGCACCTGGGAGCTGCGAGGCTTGGAGTGCAGCAAGGAGCTTGGGTGGCCTTCTCTCGAGGATTTGAAGATCCCAAGAAATTGACTTGTGTAAAACCCTCAATTAAAATGGTATATTACATAAATATCCCTATTAGTGGAAATTAGCTTGTATTCTGCAATCAAATTTATGAAAATCATGGAAAAATCATGTTGATCCCAGAAATGTCCAAAGTTCTAGGAATTTGTTATCAAATCATGGGAAAAACCTTGTAGTTTGCAAAAATGCAATTATACCCTCATACTTTATGAAATTGTAAAAATACCAAGAAATTATGCAAAATTTCAGAATTTCAAAAGTTCTTCAAGAATTGTCCAAGTTTCGCTTAAATGTTCCCAAAGATGATGGAGACACCATACTTGTATTCAAGAAATTCAAAAATTGCAATTCTACCTTGAAATTTTATGACATTCAACTCATAAGTGGGAAAAGTCTTGCTTTAACCCTACAAACTCCCCACCAATCTTTATTCTTGGATGATGAACAACTTGAATAATACACTTGCTGAGCTTGTGTGGCCAAAATAAATGGTTCATATGTATTAAGTTTAGACCTATGTTTGACATCGACAATCCCATATGTTGTGTCATGTCGAATAGAATTAGGATCAAATCAATGACACTTAAATAGAAATACATGATTGTTTTATCCCAGATACTACAATTCTATGACTTCCTCAAGAATACCATAGTAGTCCAATTCATTTTCATTGTATGTACCTCCCTCAACACATATGCCGCTATTTATCGTAGACTTATTTCATCCATAATCCCTCGTGTGAAATTTGTATCCATTCACAATATATCCTAAATAGGCACGTGTAACTTTCGAGAGGCCATAACTTACCTCCTGTACTCTTTCATTAGTAATAAGACATTGTTCAACCTATATGTAAATCAGAGTACTTAAAATATTAACATTTACCTCAACAGAAGTAAATAGAAATGTATATATTCAACGATTGACACTAACTCGATATCTCAGCCATTTAGCAAAAAACTTCTCACGTTCTTTTTCAACCTCCACGTCCTAGATATTTGGATATTTTTGGACTAATTCTAAATCAAATTATCCACAATATGAATACAACACTATCTTAAATGGCAAGAAGAAAGGTAAGCAACTTATGTACATAAGGAAATGTGAGTTAAGAATTTACTCAATATAGGGTTCAATCTTAGTACAATTCAGAAGAATATATATCTCTATGTCGTACAATTCTCTATCTTCGAGCGTGCGAGTCAAGCAACATCCGAACGCACATCCTGGATGCTTAAATATAGAGAGCTGATCGGACGAATCCACAACTCCCCTATCATCATTATGTGGAGGTCGAGTACGACGAGTTTGAATCTCGGGCTCAAAGTACATTGAATAGAAGTTCAAAATTTCTTCAATAGTATATGCCTTAGTAATCGAACTCTCCACCTTCTCCTTGTCGTAAACTTCCATTTTTAGTTCATGCATGCACCTGCAACAATAGTTCAGATGTCAATGACATACATATTGTACACATGTAGCAATTGAAAGAAAAAAATTCTCACATACCTCTCAAATAGATATATCTGTTGAAATTGTATTGGCCCTCCGACTATAGCATCGCATGGCAAATGGATAATTAGGGGTATTGTGAATTACAACAAACACTACCTCCACGCAGGGAGGGGAACTAAGTCGGCCAAGCGGGGAAGGGGAAGGCTTTAATGAAACGAATCGGTAAGCAACGTCGATTTTGCCCGCCTTCTGGAATGGGGGACTGGCTGTCAGAGATGTAGTAGCTGTGACCACTCCTGAATTTTGCCGGTGACGAGATCAGTTGGATTCTCTTTGGGGTTGCCTCTGGATGATGCCTGAATTTCATCGAATCCCCTGGGTGCCGATGCTAGTCGCGGATGGGTCGCCAACACGGGCCCCAGGTTCTTGGTTCTGACAGTGAGGGTACTTCAGCAGCAGGAAGGAGTGGTCACCATGAATGCCCCCAAACTCAGAATCAAATTTGGCTGGGGTTGTTGGAACCATCTTCAAGTCCTCTTTGAAATGGCACCTGCGGGGACATCGGTGGAGGTCGGAGTAGTCCAGAGTAGTCTGAGAGGTGAACGTGCGTCGGTTCAATCCAACAATGGATAGAACGGAGCACATGAGGGAGAAAATTCAAAAAATGCTCCTCTGAAAGCCGAACGGGACACCGCTTTTTGCCGATTGATGATGACTGGTGGTAGAAGCTCTCGACAAAGCAGCGCCTCCAGAAGCCATAGGATGAGGCCGTGGGAGCTCTAGGAAGTCAACTTAGGTCACTGGCCAGGTCTGATCTACACAGTCGGGGGAGAACGTGTCCTTCAGGCAGTAGGAATGTCGGATGCCAGTAAGACCACCACGGTTGAGAAGCTGCCTTGACCAGCTTTCCGGTGATGTATGGCATGCCACCTAAAGATGTCCGGAGACTGCGGGGCAGGATCTACAACTCGTGCCTCTGTTGCTGCCTGCGAGCTAGGCTGTGAAAGGTGGTGTAGGTGATGATGGGGTGGCAAGGGGTGGAGGTACAGCAAGGGGAAGTGAGGGGCTAATGGCTATGGATGATGGAGGGGATGTTGGGGGGTGATGTGGCTAGTGGAGGGCTAGAGTGGGGCAGAGCTGGGTGTAGGGGAGGGAAGAGGGGTGCGCTGGTTCTCTTGGGGGAGAGGGAGAGGGGCGCAATTGACTTGGAGGCGGGAGATGGCTTCTCTCCTTTGATTCGAAATGGGATTAATGGAGGAGTAATGATGTGACACGACCTTGGACCTATTAGCAAGCACGATGCGTAACTCAAATGGGCCGTATTTGGCGGCCGACTCACGAGAGCAGCAGCTAGCAACAACAACTAGCGGTAAAAACTACATCTACCAACAGAATAAGCTCAATCATTCTAATGACAGGAGAAGGACAGGGAAGTCCACTAGAAGAGAGAGACCAGATGCGTCCCCTGATAGCTTATACTGCATCTCAAGCAACTCGCGAGTCTGAACGTGCCCAGCGAGAGACAAACTAAATTGTACCAACCAAGAACTGGTCAAAGTAACACTCGTTAGTGTCAGCTCTCGCCTCTGACCACGTGTGCACACACCAACCACTGCCTAGGGCCAGGCCTCCAACTAGATTTCCCTCCCCGTAGAGCTCTACGGTCGAGCCGAGAACCCACGGTACGAGCTTAAATCATTTGACGGGTCTACCCCTCCTCCTCTCCCAGGTGGGTCGACGATCCGAGAAGTTTAGGGCTATGTCTAGTGGTTCCATCACATGGAAAGTCCAAGCCCTCCATTGGGATACTAGGAGCGAGCCAATAATCACAAATAGCATGAATATAATATGGACATAGCATAGAATGCATAAGACGGGAATTAATCATGCATTACTACAATTCCCAAACAAGCAGTGCGTAACAGACCAGGGATGGGGTGTTATGCAACTATAACGCACCTCCCCTAGGCCGTTATGCTCACCTGTGCACAAATCGAAACTCAGGTATGCAGACCATGATGTGTCACCTCTGGGGTCTCATGCAATGTATGACGCACCTCAAGCCGCATGTTATACTCACCAGAGAAACCTCCAAAACCACACAGACCATGGCGCGCCATGACAGGTGTGCCATGTGACTATAACGCACGAGGAGTTGTCCGTTAAAGTCACCCAAATGCTAGAAACTCACAGAAATCCATAGTTAAACCCACCATATAACGCACCACGATAGGGGCGTTATACTGGCCATGGTGGACTAGGACCGGTCCGTCATGCCCCACAACCTATCGACCTACAGAAAACCCTAGTTACATAACGGTCCACAAGTGGTCCGCCATGCAATGCATAACGCACCCCCTATGGTCCGTTACATGGCGGACTGGGACCGGTCCGTCATGCCCCACAACCTATCAACCTACAGAAAACCCCGGTTACATAACGATCCACGAGCGGTCTGCCATGCAATGCATAACGCACCCCCTAGGGTCCATTTAGTGTATAACGGCCTCTAGCAGGTGCGTTATAGCCTTTGGGAAACGAGAGGGACGAGGGTTGAACAACTTTGATAGAATGCGGTTGCAAGGAGACTGTGATATGGAGAATATAGTCAGGTAGCAGTAAGCGATCAGAAGTCTATCAACCCAAGAAAACTCAATCGACTAAAAATAAGATATTGGTGGACTGATTACAGCCAACACGCTGAAATGAATGCGGTCATGGGCCAGCCGTGATCTTCAGAACGTGGTTGATCGACAGGCCGTGATTAGGACAATACATAGAATCATGAAGTGCTCATCTAGCCTTTGGACTTTTAGGGTACAACTGGCTCGGCGTCTTAGTGGGAATCTCAGGCTCATGGAGACTTACGGAGGTCTTGAAACATGAATACCTAATCCAGTAGAAGGAATATCCGATGAAGAGGTATTCGATGTCCAAGGGGGTGTTCCTATGAAGTGCATGTGACTAATAGCGAATGTACTAGAGTACGACTTTGTTCAAGTAACGATAAAGGAAAGAAGATGAGTGTGAACGTGTCAAGATATAAACTGCCGTGTAACAAATTAAAAATCTCTTTAGTACAAAACTATAGGGTCCTATTTGTGAAATTAGCATATGATGAAAATAACCTTTTAAAATATGATATGACACAAAACATATACCCTTTCAAAACATGCTCTGCTTAAAATAAAACATAATGAAATAACATGTAGATACTACTATATAATTAGGAAATCATGACACTTGATTTGGTTACTATTTTGGGTGAACAGTATAGATCGTGGTTCTTCCCCCGCCGCTATCTGGAGGTCATGGTTGATCGAAGACCGCTACTATGGTCATGGTTTCTGATAGACCGCTATTTATCTGTCTTCAAATAGAGGCAAATCCCGGCCTTGTAGAGCCCTTTTTAATGAAAAGTAAAGATACAAACTAGTACAAAACTGAAAGGGAAGCATGCTGGCATGCAAATAACGCATGAAAAAGGGCATGTGGTCAATCAAAAGTTATTATCTTTCCATTAAGGTTGCATGGACAACATGAACTAGAGCCCTCATACGTGATCCTGGCAAAGCTTGAAATACATTGTGCATGCATCATAAAAACAAGAGGGAATAGAGGGCTTTTATTCTTAACATCATATTTAAGCAGATCATGCGACAACCTAACAAACATTAATAAATAAATAAATCAATCAAATAAACCTAAGAAACCTAATTAATAAATCTCATCCCCACAAGCTTGGCACGCTCGGTGGGACCATTTTTTAAAAAATAAAGTTAATCTAGTTTAAAAATAATAAATAATAATCCACTTCAATTAACTGGCTTGATTTGTTTAAAAAAAGAAATCATTCTTATATGGGTATATCTATCCATTGCTCCACCCCGAGGGGTTGACCAACTTTGAAGACCCCGGTCCTCTTTGAACCCGATTATAATATAAAAAGGGAGCCATTCATTTCTACTTCTTCCTGCCCCTTCCCTTCTCTCTCTCTCTCTCTCTCTCTTCTCCGCCAGCTCCACAACCCAAAATACTTATTTTTTATTCAAATGCAATATGTTATGGCTTACTCCTCTTTCTCTCCAACCTAGAAGTTTCGAGAAGATAATGTTTTTTTTTCTCCTATATAATACAACCTAATATAGATTGTTCGCTCTCCACTCTCCCACCCACACACATGACCAGTCTGCGCCAAGACCCAAAGCTCTTATTAAGAAAATAGGCCTCCTTATTCAAAAGCACAACTTGTGTGGAGGTGTCTCGGAGCCACGGCTAAACCCTCGCCTCAACGCTAATCACCGCCTCAAACCCCGGTCCACTTCATTTCTTTAACATTGTTGATGCATTACGTCTGCGCATCGGTTAGATAAGCCTCTACGAAAAAACAAAATTAGGAACAAGTCCCCTAATACAACTATCAGTCTAAATCTCTCAAAATCTTGTTAGTTACGTAAAAAAATCCATGTCGTTAGTTTTATGTATAGTATATTGGTATTTAACTTAACTAGGGTCAAAATTAACCCAAGATGATGACCGAACTAGAATACCCCACCAATAACCCCCACCCAGAGAGAGAGCACGAAGGAGAGAGCAGGGGAGGGTGCCGGTGGGGGAGATCGACTGCTCGGAGGAGCTCATAGGGGTACCGTCGATAGATGGGGAGACCGACAGTGCCACCACCTCTGCTACTATGATTGTGAGAGAGGGAAAAGGAGTGGCGACGACAACTTCTCTATGTGGCAGGGAGAGTAGGAGGAGAGGTGGCAGTGGCGGTGTCTTGGAAGGTGCATTCTCGTGGGTTGAGAGAGGGAGGGAGAAGAGGAGGAGGTTACGAGCAGGGGTGATCTCCAGTGGGAGGTGGATCGGGGCTATTGTGAGTGGTATGAAAGAGAAGATGGGGAGGCGGAAATGTCATGTCAAGAATTAGGGGGACAAAGAGAGAGATGCATGGAGAGAGGGGGGGTGAGACGTCGACAGTTTCTTCTCCACGCGAGATCACACCAGTCTGAGGGATCATGATCCCATTCGGGATCATATCTTGAACAGTTGAAGCGGGGACGATCCAGTGGTCACGACCCTTGTGATCAAAGAGAAGACATCTGTGATTCTCGGTCAGAAGCTGATCCACTTGTCGGATACCACGAATCCGGATCATCTTTCTTGGCTTATCTTCGCCTACGAAGTGATCTAGAGGCTGAACGAAGCTGATCTCCCCATCGTCCCATTGGGCAACCTTCTCGTCAATCCCCTTCTCAGAGAACTTCACCCACCCTCTCTCAGTCAGAACTTCAGTCTGATCGTCGTAGCAGTAGTCCGACGTACACCACAGATCGCCCTCCTCGGGCAGAAACAGTCCGCGAATCATCGGAGCGATGATCGGGTGCCGCGACGGCATCTGCTGAAGAGGTGGGTCGGAGTAGGAGAAGCGCGTCGTGATCGTGCCCCCCCGGTCGTCCCGGAACTGATGGATCTCGGCGTGAATCCGCCCCATGTGGGCGTACTTCTCCACGTACTGAGTGACGAATTTCGTCCCCGCGTCGTTGAACAGACTCGCCTCGGCGCACAGCCGGGGGAGCCAGTGCTCGGACTTGGACATCCACTCGTTAGAGAAGCTGTCGTTTCCCTTCTCGGTCTTGGGATAGGCGACGCCGGCCGCGTCGAACACGCGCGCCATCCACTGAGGCGACGCCACGTCGCGCACGTCGACGGATCGGCCGATCTTGAGCTTGTCGCTGAGTTCCGACAGGGCTCTGTCTCGCCGCGCCAGAAGGTCGCCGCGCACCTGGTCCGCGCGCTCGACGTCGACGCGAATGCCGCGCCGACGCATCTCGACGCACAGAGGCAGAATATCCATCTCCAACTGGTACGCCGCAGTCAGGTCGTCGGACTCCAGCTTCGGTCGCAGCGCCTGCGCCAGCAGCAGAGTCGACTGCGCGTCCTGCTCCGCGTACGGCCCGACGTACCTGGCCGGCAGCTTCCAGAGCTCACTTTTCGCGTCGTAGCCGTACGCCTCCGCAGCGGCCCTCAGCAAAGATTCATCTTTGTGAGGGAGCGCCTGCCAGTCGCACAGAGAGTCCAGATTGTAGGAGAGCCGGTTCTCGTCCAGGATGAACGCCATGCCGATCGTGTCGTCGATCTTCTCCGGGGGGTCCAGGTCGAACTCTCGCTTGATCCAGCCCATAGTAAAAATCGGCAGATCTGACAGAATTGGATCCAGGTCTGAACCACTACGGATCCATTAAGACACGGGCGCTACAATCTCTCCCCCGGGCTTGCTTGTCATTTTATCTTCAATAGTCCCGAGCTCTTTGCCCTGGTCCTCCAGCCTTATGGCTTCCACCGAGATCACGTAGCACCTTCTAGCCATTGCCCGACTTCCTCGAACTTCCCTAGTGCCGTATTTGATGAGAAACTTCATTTTCTGGTGGTATGTGGAGGGCTCTACCTTGATTTGGCAGAGGATCCCTCGGCCAAAAATGGCATTGTAAGCCGATTTCTCCTTGACCACTATGAAGTTTGCCATAAAGGTTACGACTTTGGGCAGGGTACCGAGGGTAACTGGTAGGCTTAGGGCTCCCTCGGGGTAAGTTACCTGGCCATTGAACTCGTGGAGGGGGGTTCAGATCAGACGTAGTTTTGATGGGTTTTCACCCATCTTTAGCAAACACTCATACGACAAAATGTTAGAGGCACTGCCATTATCTACTAAGATCTGGTCCATGTTACAATGGTTCATCGTGGCCGAGATATCAAGGGCATCATCATGAGGGGTGACCACTCCTTCGAGATCTTGGTCCGAGAAGACCAAGGTCTGCTGGTCGGTCACCGGCAAAGCCTTAGGGGGCTCGGAAGCCTGGGAGACTCGTTCAGCGTAACACTTCCTTCCTCGGTTGCTATGTCCTCCTGAAACGGATCCTTTCAAGATGACATTGATGTGGACCTCGAGGGGGCAGTTGTCGATCTCTTCTGGGGGACTCCGCGGTCTTCTTGTCGCTTGGACACGTACTGGGATAGGTGGCCTTGGCGGATGAGACTCTTGATCTCATCCTTGAGGCACTGGTAGTCCCCAGTGTGGTGGTCATGGTCACCGTGGAACTGACAGTACTTCCAACGACTTCGGCACTTTGGGTCGGTCTTCATTGGCTCGGGGCAGCGAAGTAGTCTTGAGTCCTTTATTTCTTGATAATTTTGATAGACAGGGGTAGATAGAGGAGTGTAGCACTCAAACTTGCGTGGGGTTTCCTCTCGGTCGCCCTCTTAGTTCCTCCTCTTCCCCTGCCCGGAAGGTTGGTCGGATGACCTCTTTCTTTCCCCCTCTCGTCCCGAGCTCGCAGGATCACTGTAGGTGATGAGGACCTCCTCACACTCCGTATGATGCAGAGCCAAGGTCACAAGATCAGCAATGAAGGAGGGAGGGTGAAGGACCAGTTCTCACTGGAGATTTTCATCGCGGGTGCCTCCGGTCAGTGCGGTGATGGCAGAGGCCACATCTAGGTGGGGGATGCGCAGGGCTTCAGCTTTGAAATGGTTAATGTAAGCCCGAAGTTTCTCCCCTTGCGCCTGCTTGAAGGCCAGTAATCCTGCTGTCGACCTTGGAGGGCCACAGTCGGTGAAGCTCTCCTTGAACAGCCACCCAAATTGTCGAAAGTTGGTGATGCTACCGGGGGTGAGTGCACGGAACCATGCTTGGGTCCCCTGCACCAGGGTGGTCACGAATGCACGATACTTGATAGCGTCAGTCACTCCATGCATTGTCATCAGAGCGTCAAAGCTGTCGAAATGGTCGATCAGGTTGCCCTAGCCATTGTAGGGCTTGAAGGCTGGGAGGGAGACTCTTGGGGAGACTTCGGCCTTCAAGATTTGGTCAGAGAATAGGGAATAATCCTCATCCTCTGGGGTGGAGCCTTTCTGTAGGGCGCAAAGAGCACGCTCCTACTCGGTAAAATGTCGTTCGAAGTCCCGCAGGCGGAGAGACAGCTCTAGTTGGTAGGTAGCTGGGAGGCTACGAGCTCGCCTTGGGCAGTCGTCCCGCCATTCTTCAGTAGGAACATCTGTTTCTAAGGGGTGCTAAGGCAGCCCAGGTTTCTTTCCTCTTGGACTGGAGGAGGCTTCTTGCTTTAGAGGTGGGGCTTGTGAGAGCCTGCCTGGCCCGTGGCAAATAAGCCGCCCACCTCGGAGGGTGAAGCGGCCTCTAGCCATTTATTGAGAAGCTTCTATGTGGGGGGGACTCACCCGAGGTGATTGCGACCTCTCCTCCCTGGCCACCTGGGTCCTCATTTGGTCGACGAGGGTGTCCATCTTGGCATTGAGGGTTTGGAGGGCGTCGGGGGCCTCGAGGGTGGGTTGTGCCCCAGCGGCCATCAGAGGTAAGGCATTAGCTTCCTGGTCGAGGAGGGGGCCCGGGGAGAAGTGTACGGGTGTACGCTCCCCCTCTGTGACTGTCGGTGTCTTTCCCTTGTCACCAGTGTTTCTCCTACTAGAACTTCTTCGCACCATGATGGCCCTTCGTACATTTCCCAAAGATGGCGCCAGATGAAGAGGGGTGATCTCGTGCGCGATCCTGAGCCATCTGATCTGGTTGATGTCACCACTAATGAGGGATCTATAAGGTAGGAAACGGATCAGAGGAACCCAGGGTAGGAACCCTGGGGGAAACTCTCCGATGCTTAAGTCAGCGAATAGATAGAGCGCAAGTGGAAAATGAGAGTAGGAGAAGAAGAGAGGTGCATGAGATCGCTCTCCACCAATGGGTATGGTGTTGAGCGCTCAGGGGTTCTCTTGTTGTTCTTACCTTCTTCTCGGAGGGCCTCCTATATAGCCGCCACCGTAGGGTACCTAAAGGCACCAGGGGCGTTATGCTAAACGGGAAGACCCTTCTTCTCCCCTATCCCTTGGAGTTTCCCTGTTCGAGCAGTAGCGAGATTCCCACCGGGAGGTATGCCCTATCTGTTGGGGTTCTGAGAGTAGGAATCCCCCCTAGCGAGGCGCTTGGGCTTCTCCCGAGGGTAGAGGGTAACGTTGTGACGGTTGCACTCGGGTGCCAGTTAGGCTTTTCCGACCGACCGATGCTCAGACTTCTAGGCTGAGAGGCCGCCTAGGAAGATCTGCTCTGGGAATGTTTGGGCTGTGAGATTGGTGGGCCCGTTCGTGGGGCTATTGTTTGGGGAGCTTGGCTTGGCTGGGTAGCATTGGGACGAATTGGGCTGGTCTGGACCTAGTGTGGGTGTCCTGATCTACGCGTATAATTGGGCTGCAGATTTTCCCCTCTCCACTTCATAGTAAGCATTTCCTATCTGTTGCCCCATCACAGCTTTATCTTTATCAACACTTATTGCAAGGTCAGTTGCCACATGCTCTCCTTCTAGATCTAATATTTTCACCCATTTTCCTCGCAACTATGCAACAGAAAAAAATAGAACCATCAAAGAGAGCTTCAAATAGAACTTTGTACAATAACTGCAGCAATACATAGATGCTTAAAAAATTGGTTGTCACTCAAAACAAAAACCTATTTTTCACCTTTAAACAGTCCCTGTGGGTTCACAACACCAGTTTCATATTCTAAAAACACTAACGCATTAGTCTAATTTCACTCAAAATTAGTCAAATTGGACTGTTTCCAAACACTACCTAAAAGCGACCTCCATATCCTTTGACTATTGGCCTAATAAGACAAAAGCCCACTAAAGGACTAATGAACTAATGGGCCTAAAAGGCAAAGGCCTAATAAGGTAAATAGTAAATGGCCCAATACAACCACAATGGGCTAAAAGAGACTAAATCACACATATAGCCCAATACACACAATACAATCAAAAGGGCTGAAATAAAATACATAGAAAAATGGAAATGGGCCTCAGGATGCCAAGTCTCCTAGCCACAAGCTCGGTGGTGTCGGGACGATGTGGCGTCAACTCCGTGTGACTGGTCCGGTGTCCCTACCATCAACCTACTTCCACGAGATATAACAATAAGGTTCGGCTAGTAATGTAACAATTCAAATAGTAAGCTCATGATAACAAGATCAAGGTAAGAACGTACCAAATATGATCATGATAGTTCAAAGAATGAATTAAGGGCTAGGTCATGCCACGGGAGGAATCTAGCAGCATAATGGTACATTCATTAACTTCCATAATCATTAATAGATCATTGAACACAATGTTAGGTTCTAGACACTCAATGGACCATCTAGGAACATAAGAAAATCAACCCTTGGGTCAAACCCTGGGTTAAGAACACTGGAAATGGAAACGGTCATGTCTGGACCATTTCTTGAAATAGCGGTCATTGCTGGACCATTTTATGGAAGATAGTGGTCAAGTCCAGACTATTTCATGATAGAGTCGACGATAGAGAAGGGAGAGAGTCAACGCACTAGAATTCTGGCAGAATGCGGTCGCGGGAAGGCCGCTACTTGATAGTGGTGGTTGCCTTATTGCCACTATCTAACCAGAGTTCAGAAAAACATCGATCAAGTGAGTGCTTTCTAGACAAATGGGCTTTGAGGGTACAACCAGCTCGGCGTCCTAGCGAGAATTTCATGCTCGCGGAGACTTACAGAGGTCTTGAAACATGATCTCGTAGTCTGACAGAAGTAATATCCGACAGAGAGATTCACAAGTCCAAGAAAGTGTTCCTATAATGTGCAAGTGTAACTAATAGTCACATACCAGAGTATGCACTATGTATTTAACCAGAAAGATAGTGGATGAGAGTGAAATGTGTGAAGCAGTGATCAAATCATCAATAACACAAGTACATAAATCATGTGGAGATACCTTTAATACAGGACTACATAGTTTTGTCATGAAAATAGCATAAGTTTAAAATAAGTATTTAAAACATGCAGAATCCCTCTCCCTTTGAAGTGCGGCGGCTACTGCAAGACCGCCGCCGCTCCCCATCACCGCCGCACAGATCAAGACCATACGGCGGGTGAATCGTTCTAGGCCGCGTAATTGCTTAACGACCGTTCTGCTTTTATTAGCGAAGCCCTTGTTTGTATCGAACTCAAAAGACTTTGCAGAGTTCCAAGATGCCGCTTCGATGCGTCGGCTTTCGCTTCCGCAATGCGACATTCGCTAAGATCGTGTGAAACAAGTTCAACTACGAGCGATTCTGTCGCCGGAACGGTTCGCTTTACGTCTTTGTCGGTCGATGCCTTTAAGAATTCCTGCGCGTAGCGAACGTCGTATGCCGCTCTCTTTCCTGCGGCATCAACTACAAGCGTTCTGTATTCGGTCGATGCTGAGTAAAGTTCTTTCTCGATCCGCACCAATTCGTCGTTTATTCGTGAAACATCTTCCGTCATATTTACCAGCCTATTTCGCCTCTTCTTTGATCGCGGACATTTCGGCAAGTCTTATCCCAAGGTCTTCCGCTAGGGTGTTTTGCTGTTCGGTTGTTAGTTCGGCAAGTTCGTTAAACTCCATGTCGAACAACTGCTCCGCATATTCTTTTATCGTCTGAGCGTCCCATTTGATCTGATCGCCTGCGGCCTGCAAGTCTTTGCAGATATCGCGAATGGTTCGCGGTGGTTCCTGTTCGACAACCTCGCCTTCGGCAGAATCATCGATCAACCGCACGTTATCCTTTGGCGGTGATAGAAGCTCGCCGTCCTCATTGACCGTTGCTCCGAGTTCGTCCGGCGTATAAAGACCGAGAATTACGTCGGGAAAAACGATGCGGGCACAGGCGGCAACCGCTCTCCACCGATACATTGTTTCGGCCTGCTTCTTGTAGTTGTCTTTACCAGCTAAGCCCATCGCTTGAGCCTCTTTTGCTCCGAACGTTACGCTATGGGCAGAACGTCCGCGACGTTTCATTGTGCAAATAATACCGTCGTCGGTTTTGTCAATACGGATATCTTCGAGCTGGCCGGATCGTTCGATAAGAGCAAGCATTAGTTGAGGTGATACGGTCGGTTTGCTTTGGATGACGCTGATCGTGTTCAAAGCGGCCATCATACCAATGCCGAGTTCGCGTCCGGTCAAAATCAAGGCCATTGCCTGCTCTGACGTTTTAATCGCAGGAGGCAGAAAGCCGGTTTTAACGAGCAGTGTGCTCATTCCCTACTTTTCTAATCTTTTCAGGAATCTCTAGTGGATCGGATTCAAATTATTCAGATGACGGATCTGAGGGCGAGAGGGAATGAAGATCGAGAGAAGCCCTAGATTGTTATAATGTCAAGAGTCAAAGATGTAATTTTTCTTTTTATTGAGTCTAGAATTAAAGGTGTCAAAGTCTTGTGACCATGTAAACCTTTGATTACTATTATTCAATAAAATTAGATTTTTGAGTACATACCCTTATGCATTCACCATTTATGTGGTTGTATTATTGTGTTATGATTATGTTGCTAGCTTAAGACGTATTGCCGGCTGTTCACATTCCTGACTTAATTCCACTGCATATCTCGGGACATGATAGCAGGTCAAGACATCCCTTGCTAGAAGCCCTCAACATCAAGTTTACTCCATTTTTACTTCCATGCAAGAGACAAGTGCCCGTGTTGCCAAATGCTTTTCACAAGGATATTCCAAGAGCTTTGAGCATTATGAAGCTTCCAATGTCGAAGATCTGACTCCTACATATTAACGTACCTCACTTGGCACCGGAGTTATCATTCAAGAAGTCATTTTATGTCAAGGTTCCCATGCTACAAGTGGAGCTCCCGAACTTTCACTATGACTATTTGCCAAAAAAAGTTGTCGCTTACTATGGATTATGTAGTTGTTGAAGCTTCGTCAGATGAGAGCTTATGGGTATTGATTCCACTAATTGAGCCATCTGCCCGGACACGTCATTGGCCGTTGAGGAGTGGCCATTCTTGTGTTAAGGGACTTTCCACCAATCCATTCACACCCCATTCCATTCCATCCACACTCTTACTGATAGTTAATTTCTTCCTATGGGCTTCCTTGCATTTCGTGTAATCCATGCATTCCATGCATTTCATACATTTGCATTGGCATTCACTCTTCTTTCTTGGGTCTCTTTACCCTCATCTTCCCCATCTTCTGGAACCTCTGGCTCCTCTCCATGCTGCTTCTGATTCTCCTTGTTTTCAGAACCTCCAAATTCCCTTCAGTCCTTTAGGGCATCGTGTCTCTTCTTATTTTCTCCCTTCAGAACTCCCAGACTTCTTCCCATTTGATCCATTTGCTTTTGTAACACCACCGATTTTTCAGATTTTTTATTTTTCAGGAGTTCAGATTTATTTTTGGCAGATAAATTAATTTGTAATTGTCAAAATTTGGATTCCATTTCCAGTTTGTGTTCTAGTTCTGCTGTGGTGAAGTTCTAGGTGTTTGTTCCTCGAGGGTATGCTGTCTGTCATCGTTTGTTTGCAGACTGAGTCTGTTTTGATATTGTTGCTTCTTGAGGGCTTTTGTGTGATTAGAGTGGATTTATATTGCAGGTGTCATGCGACTGGTGAAATACCTTTCTCAAGCTCATTTATTTGGGAAAGAACAGAAGACTACTATTGTTGTGGATGCTGGTACAGGAACAACAGCTGTGGGGCTAGGGATTGGAGCCATGTGCTCAAGGTATATTCCACATATTGGATGCTTTTTGAAAAGCCCATCCTTCTATTTGGAGATTTTGGCCTTTGTTCATGTTTATGGTGCATTATCTATTTGATCTAAGGATTTTCAGTTTGTCTTGTTGAACAGACTACCCTGGAAAATAGTTGCCGTGATGCTTGCTGACAGTATTGAAGGGTACATAAGACGGGAGAAGTGTCTAATTTCAGATTTCAAAAGGGGATAAACAAGATTAATAGAGGATAAATAATGATAAATGAAAATATTCAAAAAAATGGTATAGACCACAAAATGGCGGTCTATCGTACGACCGCAAATGTCATATAGCGCTCCCCGTACGATCGCTAATCTCTTCCGTGAGCGAAGTCAGGAAAACCCTAAAAAGATTGGGTTTTATCCCTTCCCAGGGCCAGGGATCAAACCTATCTGGCCTATAAGCATGTCTAGGACTCTTTGAGGATCGATTTTACCCATGATTAGGACTCCTAAGTCATTCTAATCCTCCAAACCCTAGCAAACCCTATAAATAGACCTCAGTTTCAACCCACGCGAACCCTAATGTTGGATCACATTTTTCAAAGGTAAGGAGGCTCTGTCTCAAGTTAGACCTTTTAAGGATTTTGTTCTCCATACTATTGTCTAACTTCCCTCAAATTTTCGTGCTTGGAAGTCGAGTCCTTGAGGAGATAGGAGCCCCCAAAGTTGCTATTTCACTGCAAGCTGCGCAGTAACCAGTGTGCCGGTCTAGTGAAGATCAGGAGATTAGAAGCCCTAAATAAGATTAGTTTACATTATATCTTTAGAACTTTTTATTCCCCTTTCTATCTTCTACCTACCATCCAATTTTCACGTATCTAGGTCAAGATAATCAGAAGATAGAGGTGCAAGAAGTTGCTAGTTTGGCACAGGATGTGCAGGAACTTGAGCGATCTAGGGGGGATTGGTTCTGCATCTTGGCCTCAACTCCCTTCAGTTTAACTCCATCTTCCTATCTACTCCTTCCCTTTTCGATGTGTCAAAGGGGGAGATAATATGATGATGTCTACCATTGTTATGCGGGGTAGAGGTCAAAGGGAGAGATAAGGTTGGGTCAAAGGGGGTGTTTGTTGCTTGTTGCCATCATCTTAGTTCAACTTGTTTAGTTTAACTTGTTGCACTTGTTGCCATCATCAAAAAGGGGGAGAATGTTGTGACCCCAGTGGACAATGATGTATTGTTTTGATGATTGCAACAGGTTGTCTTCAATGATGTATTATTTTGATGATTGCAACAGGTTGTCGTGATGCGTCAACGCCTTCACATGAAGAGTCGACGCTGGCATTGGGTTGTCTGGATGCGTCAACGCCCTTATTTGAAGCGTCGACGCTACAGCACAACTCTGGAAGACCAACATCGACCTTAATGTTGTCAAACTCGGAGCTGAAGGAAAAAGGCTTCTATGGAGTCGACGCAGTAGAAGGTTAGGGTCGACATCGAAGAAGGAAAGTCAAAGCATCTAGTGTCCATGAAGACTGCGTCCATGCCAGGAGGCTTCTCATCCAGAAGTCTTGAATGGCGTCAACGCTGCTTGCTGGCAGCGTAGACGCAACTGAAGACATGACTTCAGATCTACATTAACTTAAGGCAGGCGTCAACGCGTCTATAGAAGGAGTCGACGCTGCAGAAGAAAAAGCCAGGAGGCTTCTTATCTAGAAGTCTTGAATAGCGTCAACGCAGTAGGTGCATAGCGTTAACGCAATGGAATGTAAAACTGAAGAAGACTCTCGTTCAAGCAGATCTACCCAGGCATCTACGCTGTGAATGACGGAGTCGATGCGGAAGTAGAAGTAATGAGATTTCTAAGAGGATGCGTCAACGCTGAAGTGCTACTGCGTTGACGCAGCAACTCAGGATCACTCTTCTTTGCCTCCATGATCTTCACATCCAATGGGAAAGCTGCAGGGGCACTTCCAGCCCGACCAATGGAATAATCAGAAATCGCATCTTCGAATTGAAAAGGACAAAACGGAAAAAGGAGTTCCTTGTCCTATACTGCTTTCTAGAAGCCTACCGGGAATCCGTGCAATCATGGGAGGGACCCACCGGTCGCACGTGGAACTGGGCGAGGCGTTTTGAGCATGCTCTGTGCGTGGAGAAGAAAGAGCGGTACGTTGACCTACAGCCTCGCTGGGTTGGGCCGGCTTTATTTTTGGCTGCTGGCAGGGGACTTCACCTACTTCATGGTGGAGTCGGTGGTGCCGAGCGCAATTCCCCTAAAATTCAAGAGCGTTCACGCCACCAATTTTCTGATCGCCCTGGTGATGACCACCGTCCCGCGCCTCATCGGGGGTGTCTTCAACCCGGTGGTCAGTTTCCGCAGCGACCGCTTTCGCAGCCGTTGGGGGCGGCGCATTCCGTTCATCGCGGCGACGCTGCCGTTCCTCGTCCTATGTTTCCTGGGCCTTGCGTTCGTGGATTCGATTGCGCCGTGGTTGGGCCGGGAGTTCCCATCGTGGGGTCGGGAGTTCTCGCAGGGGACGCTGATCCTGATCGTGCTTTCGGTGTTCCTGATCGCCTTCGATTTCTTCAACACGTTCGTGACGTCGGTCTTTTGGTACCTGTTCAATGATGTCGTGCCGCAGGTACTGATCTCGCGGTTCACGTCGTACTTCCGCATGGTGATCATGGTGACGGGCATGCTCTACAACGGGCTGGTGTATCCGTATGTGGAAAGCCATTACCGCGAGATCTTCATCGGTGCGGCGGTCTTCTACGCTCTGGGCTTCGGCCTGATGTGCCTGTTCGTCAAGGAGGGCGAGTACCCGCCGCCGTTGGAGAATACAGACGGCAAAACGGGACTGATCTCCGCGCTGAAGACATATGCGCGCGAGTGCCTGACTCTGCCGCACTACTGGTATCTTTTTCTCTGGAGCATCAGTTGCACGGTTGCGGGGGTGTGCGGCACGTTCAACATTTTCTTCCAGAAGATCACAATGGGCCTGAGCCTGCGGCAAATCGGGTTGCTCGGCCTGATTGGTGCGGCAGCCTGCTTCTTTATCGTGCCGGTGTGCGGGTGGCTGGGGGACAAGTTTCATCCCTTGCGTATTCTTCTCATGGGCTACGTTGGCATGCTCTTTGTCACGCCTATCAATTTCATCTGGATCTGGTGGCGGCCGGGACCGGACGTTTACTTCTGGATCGCGGCCGCGCAAACGGTTGTGATCAATTGCCCGATTGGGATGATGTGCCAGATGGACTTGCCGATGTTCATGCGCGTGCTGCCAAAGGAGCGGTTTGGGCAGTATTCTTCCTGTCGCGTAATGCTGGCGAATATCGCGGGCATCCTGACCGGCTCGTTCGGTGGGCTTTATCTCGGGTACATAGTGTGGTTTTATCTACATTATTTGCTTTCGTGACAATCACATCTGCTTATTTGAGTATTTGTCATCATATCTTTCTATTTCCCCTTATTGCTCTTTCTTCTTAGTTATTCCCCGCCTACAACATGTGTTTACCTTTTTATTTCCACCCTTTCTCCAGGCCCACGGCGTGTGTTTAGTTTCTTTTCTACTTTACTCTGCATTGCTGAGATGACATACCCACATGCTTCATGCTCCATGTTATTACTTGCTTGAGTTTGGCACATATCACATACTTCACATCCCATCTCACCCACTTTTCACCCACTTCACACATATCTACAAAGGCAAGGAACATTCTCCCGCCAGAATTTCACTTTTGGAGAGCTCCATCTTCGAGCACATGTGGGCTCAATTATTGGGATGAGCATCACGTGCTAATGACCACTTGAAGTGACCTTGCATTGGATCTGGAAGTAGGTCTTTAACTATTGGCTCGGGTCCACTACTGTGTCGAGGCAAATTTACACCAGGTCGATGCAGTCAAGAATGGCTCATTCTGCCAACTAATGCATCAGATCATCAACAGATGCTTCGACCTATCCTTGCAACAATGTGCTCGATTGCACCAACACACACTTGATGCTTAGACCTGTCAAACCAACAATTGATCCTAGTTCTTCTGATGCATCGGCGTATTAATATGTTGCTTCTACTTGATAGCTTGAGGTGGTACTTCGGCGTGCTCTACTACATCGACGCATCACACTAATGCTTCAACCTATCTCTGCAGCAACCTGTTCTGTGGCATCAAAGCATCGCACTAATGCTTCAACCTATCTCTATTGAGACATGTTGTTTATCAAGTGAACATAAGACCTATTCAATATAACTAGAGGTTAGTTGTAAGATAATTTCACACTCATCATGAGTCATAGTATGTCATCATCAAAATCAGAGATCCAACACCCCCTCATTCTATATATAGAGCTGGCTCACGACAGGGTTTAGGGAGAGGAGAGCATAGACAGATAGAGAATAAGGAGTTTGGCGAACAAAAAGAGTGAGCACCCACCTGTGAGACAAAAAAGAAAGAGCGTCGTTTACTCCCGCATTGGCAGGGTGAAGAAAGAAGGGAGAGGAGAAGAGAGGTGAGAGTGGAGGGGGGAGTTTATGCTCCGTCCCCCCTCCCTCCAATGTATTTTCTTTTCTTCTCTACTATATCTCACCAAATACCTTCACAACACAGCCCTCAAGTGGGACCAGGGACCTGTGAAGTCATCACATGGCCCCTAGATCCGCTGCTCACCAATTGGAGGGATAGTGAAGCTTTGTGTTCCCTTCGTGGTCCAGCATGCTCTGTTCCTAGAATCAGTGGGATCCCTAACCCCTGTAACCCAACAATCTGGTCTATGTTTATGTTCTACTACTCCCTAGTCTTTGTATCCTACACCAGGAATGATTAGACTACCTATGTAGCTAAAGCTGAATCCCATCTTCTCTGGCCCTTTCTGGCAAACAAAACCAATGATACGGCGGCCAGGACTGTACCTACAGTGCCAGCTGTCGGCTCCCTCCCACACGGCACTATAGCTCTAGTGCCTTAGCCGCTAGCTCCCTCTCACAGCACACCCACTTGCAGCCGTCGAGTGGTGTCAATCTGGTCGCCAGATCAGGAGCCAACAGCCACCTCAGTTCCACTAGCCGCCGAGTAAAGCCCCTCCCATCCTTGGCCGCAATATCGAAATAGCCAACAACCCAGTCGCCAGATCAAGAACCAAATCATTCAATCCTGGCCATTGTGTGGCCCTCTCTTATTGCAGCCGACCGCCATATGGCCCCTTCTGTTAGCTCCCTTGTGCTACCCATGGTCTCCTGATAATCTTAGGCAAATCCTAGCATGGTACCCAGAGCCATGTCAATGGGATTTATGCCCCTACTGTACGAATGCTTGTCCAAATTACCATGTCAAGTCAAAGAGATCCACTACTCATTATAGTGTGTTCTTCTTTGACTTTACATAAGGGAAAAGGAATATAATGCCTCAATGATGGATGATGTCCCGTAGTTGGGTCCCAGGCTTTTGTATACCTACATCTTATGGACTCCATCTCGACACTCCGTGGACGGATATCCTATATGTATCCTGGCATATCCCACAATGAGGGGAGATGCTGCCGGAATTTGTCCAAGAGGCTAGTCTGTCATATCGATCTTCTTCTAAAAATCACCCCTTTTAGACCACGGAGATCCACCAGCTCTTATGGCATATTTTTTCGTGGCTTCATTAAAGTGGAAGAGTGAATAAACTACCTTCATGACGAATAATGTCACACGATTCTTATTGGCCCTCCCATCCTTCGGGCTTTGGTATGCCAACGCATTACAGATTTCCTCTCAGCTCTCCATGGACGAGTATCCTCTATGTCCTATGGTATATATCCCTCGAAGCCAACAATAAAATATTACTGATGCATCATTTTTGTTGCCCTTCGAAACCGACATTCAAAAGATTTACTGTCAGCACTCCTCTCATTTGTTGGACATCTTCTACTGTGAAATCCCAATTCACTGGGCCATCTTCTATCTTTGACATGCACTCTATGTACTTTAAGCAATACACCCCACAGTCCAATGAATTGGGTGGTTGAGAAGGAGATTCCTCATCAAAAATCATTTCCCATGACTTCATGAAGGGGAATGGCTTCCTCCATAGCGCCACCTGCACAGATGCAAGAGTTACAGCTGGTGGACTGGTGAAGGTGAAAGTTATGTAACTTTAAATTTTAAATAATACATATGAGATCTCTTACCCAATTCCTTGCATCGACATTATATTGAGTATTGCCCTTAATGGGGTTGTACGAAATGAAGGATTGCCTATTAAAGTTAATAGCAAACAAGTGATAATTACTTTGGGAATGTAGAATGCAAAACAAATAATCCAACGCTTGCATGTCCTCTTTCATAAGGAATTGAGTCACATAATGCTTCAATAAGTTTGCCTTAGAGAAGAAGTTGATGGGCTGAAACTGAACTAAAGAGGATTGCACCACTAACATGCATAAATATTTCACTGACGTGGATGGGGAGAAAGCATGATTTCTCATAAGTAATTCCACACAACAGTCGAGAACCTACAACATATTATCAATAAATCACTGTGAATGTTGAATCTATGAAGGGGCAAAGGAAGACACACATGTTATAATACACTTACATCAAAGTCAACCATCTCCCCAAACAACAGTTCATGTAGCTGCAACCTGCTTACTGAACCCCCCTTTTGATTTTTCATAACTGGAACACTATTCAGGGATATAAAGAATAAAGATATCAAAAAACTTGGACATCGGTGGGGAAAAAAAAGAGATATGTGATTGGATTACTTGTTCATTTCAACCGATAAGAAATTATTAATGATGCTCTCATGTGAGTTAGAGAGTTTTCCCAGCCTACAGTAATCCCTTCGGACTTCAATGTATGCCTGCATTATGTATGAATGAAATATATTGCACTGACAATATTTAGAATTTATACAGAACGGAAATATATTGCACAGAACATCTCAAAACTGTAATAGGGACTAACATATTACAGAGGAGTGAAACATATTTACAGTGTCAAAGAAAACAGAGTGCACGGATCTAAGGGCATTAGCACCAACCTCATTAAACACATATACAAGTCATACACAATCATATATGGGCGAGGGTGTAAAAATCATGAATTGTGAACTCTTGGATTCTACCTGAAAGCTGCCACAAAGGAAGATGATCAAAGAGAAAAATGATGAATCAATAAATCCATGGCAGACCATAACTACCCCTGCATTCCTTTCTCTTGGCTTGCTGGATTTAGGTGCATGAACCTTGAGCATGCTCACATTATGGATCATATATGCATTTCGCGAACAAAGTGGTCATGGGTCAATCTAAACCCTGTACATGCCTTGCATATGTGTATTGAAACCTTATGCATTTCATCACTAAAAAAAAATCAAACACCATACTTGCATTTGAAGAAATTGCATAGAACGGGGCCACCCTGTGCAGGGGGGGTCGACCCCTTGCACATGAGGGGGTCTGGCCTGCCATGTAAAAAAAATAAATAAATGAGCATGTATGTGCATGAAGTGTGCATTTCATAATAGTCATTGTGGAAGGGTCTCTTACCTACATAACAAAGAAAACCTATTGAACCCCCCATCCCAATCACCATACATTCTGTGTAATCATTGAGCTTCCATGGACCCCTGAACGGGCCTATCTCTCCACTCATACAAAACATGCACGCATAGCTCTTCTCCCGATCATGCATTACTTTCAAGTAGAACCCTCACAAATACTTCCCAATCATGCATTGTTGCACTTCATAGTATTTCAAAAAGAGAGAAGAGGAGCCCTGCCAGCCCCCATATTAAAAAAAACATTTGGAGTCGACTCCAAAATTGTTCGGAGTCGATCCCTCACATTTTTCTCCATCTGCAACCCCAACCGTCGCCTTTGGCCTATTTGTCACCCCTAACACGCATTATTCACCCCCGTCAACCTATATGTCACCATTAATGTGCATTTGTCACTCATAAGAATCCATTTGCCACCGACGTGACTTATTTGTCACCCCTATGACTCATCTCACACCCTTTGAAACCTATTTGTCACCCATGTGACTTATTTGTCACCCTTATGACTCATCTCTCACCCTTTGTAACCCATTTGTCACCCATGTGACTTGTTTGTCATCCCCATGACTTATTTCTCACCCTTTGAGACTCATTTGTCACCCTTATCTTGCAGTTATTTCCCCTGCTGCTCTCACATACGGAAGATGATCTAAAAGAGAAGAAAAAAAAGAAGGATGCGCCGATGATAGAGATGGGGCTGCTCGCCCCGAGAGCACAGGCTTTATGGCGCCCCGATGTCCGATCCGAAATCCCTATTTTCTGATCAAAACATCTCACCCGGAATAACACACAGGTATCTCACCAGGAGCAGCTCCGAATCCGAAACTGATTTTGGATTCGGATAGGGTTTCGGATCGTAGGGATCCATTGACAGTCCTAGGTGGATTGATGTTGATCGGATGGATCAGGATCCGGAACCGAATAATCCAAATCCCATGGTGTCAATTCGGATTCGAAACCTTCGGTTCCAGAAGATCCGATCGGACATCCGACTTCGTTTGGGGGAAGACGATGAGAAGCAGTGCGGCGCGGTGGGGAGGGGAAGGGCGGCCAATAGCAATGGCGGCCCGCAGAGCACGGCGAGGACCCGGCGGGGGCGGCAACGATGCGGCGATGGCGAGGATGTGGCGAGGGCCCCGGCGGCGGCGTTTGGGGAAGCTGCGATGGCGAGCAGCGCAGCCACTACCCACCGCGACTGCACTGCGCACGGCGACAGCGAGGACGGCGGGAGCAGCAAGGCCATTGCGCGCCACGATGACGAGGACGACGGCAGGCAGCGCGGCAACGGCGAGCAGAGAGTGTCCCCGTCTTTAAAAGACTCCGGTTCCGAAAATTTTGGCGGAGGATCGGATGGATCTCGGAGAATCCGTTCTCATTTCCGTTCCCTACTCCTTGTTACTGGATTAATATAGCTTGTTTGGTTGCCACGAAACAACATCAGAGTGGCGCAGCGGAAGCGTGGTGGGCCCATAACCCACAGGTCCCAGGATCGAAACCTGGCTCTGATATTAGAGAAAGGCTTCCCCTGTTTTGTTTTTTTCCATTTTGGACAATGTAGAAACTTTTAAAATGCAAACTGATCTTTCCTGTTATGCAGTGCATCAACCAAAATCCAATCATCAGGACCATTGATATCTAGATAACGGTTTCATGTGGTGTCCAATGATACCAACAGCGACCAGTTTGTTCTTTGTCTTTTCATTGGCAGTGTTTTCCACTTTTAAACTGCTAAATGATCTTCCTTGTCATTTTTCTGGCTTTCAGAGAGTAATAGATTCTGCTGTGCTGCATTAACCAATATCCGACTACCAGGAACATTGATTCCTAGATAACAGTTTCCTGTAGGACACAAATAGGGAGGAAGTTTTTCACTTTTGGATACTAAAAAAGACTCTAATTTTTTCACTTCCAAACAGTGAAACGTTTTGCACGACCATCCATTGGGAGTCACTGTTGTTTGTTTATTTTTCAAGAACACGAGCAGCAGCGAATTAAATGTGGTTGTATCTGTTTGTCTACTGTTCTAGCATGAACTGATGCTAGCAATGAAATGAACTGCGGAATAATTATCATGCTAGAAACTAAATGAACTGTGGAATAATTAAAGATATGTCTATGCACAATAACACAACCAGCAGCCGCCATGACATTGGGAACTCCCTAGTAATGTTTGATGCGCACTTACATCTTGCAGTGTTTCTTTGTCCAATTCTTCATGTAACAGGTATGAGTGTGTTGTCCTTCTCGATTATACATGTTTAGGCATTGCTGGGCATCTATCTTTTTTTGTTTTTGTTTTGTTTTTGACAATGTTCTAAAATTTCAAAATGCCAAATGATTTTTCTTTTTAGATGTGGTGAATTAACTAAAATCTGATTATCGGTAAAATTGATTTCTAGATAACAGTTTCATGTAGTGTCCAAGGGGTACAAACAACAAGAGTTTGCTCGTTGTCTTTTCACTGATAATGTCCAAACCTTTTGGGTTCAAGAATAATTTTTCGCTCTTTTTGGCTCCCAAGGAGTAAAGGTTCTGTTCCAGTACATTGAACAAGATCCAAGTGGTGGGATCATTGATTTGTAAGTAACAATAGGGAGTAAAAATCACATGTTTATTTTCCTAGGATATGAACAGCAGCAAATTAAATGTGATTGTATGTGTGTGTCTACTTTTCTAGACTGAACAGAGCTGAAAATGAAATGATGTGGCGTATAGATAAAGATATATGTATGCACAGTAACACAACCAGAAGCTGCCAGGATACTGGGAACTCCGTGGTATTGTTTGATGCCCAGTTGCATCCTTCAGCTCCTCTTTGTCTATATCTTCGTGTAAAATCTAGGGGGTGTGCTGCCATTTGTGATAATACATGTTATATGCATTGCCTGCCATCTAATATTTACATCTATCACATTTTGATTCCAAATTGTTCTCCATTAGGTGTCTGTTTTCTACTCTTGTTTCAGTGCATTTCTGCTGTAGTTAGTCCAAGTGTGACCAATTCCTCCTTTCCTTTTGTTCACGCTAATCTTCTCTCGGTCATGTAGGATTCGCCTCACCATATCAAGTTGTCTAATGCCTACTCCAACGTCTCAGTTTGCCGTACTTTCAAAGTGTCGGTGAGGCACCGGCATGCGATCCGAGGACAGGTCATCGACTGATGAAGTTGACTGCGAGCCAAGGTTTGGTTCAGGTAACAGCTGCATGAGAACCCTCTGTTTTGAGGTTTCCTTCTGTGGACCAATTAATTGATCGTCCTATTTATTAATCACAGACGTGCAGATAGTTTGAAAGCATAAGTTGGCTAGAAATCTGGAGAGTTGAGAGGGTCTTGGTTTTTCTTAGTAAGGAATTTGATGGGAGAGGAAGCAGCTGTAGCTTTCAAGTGTCCCCAACAACATGTCATTGTTTAAAAGGTCTTGTAGCAGCCTTGAAGAGTGCCCACTGTCTTCAATGAAGACCTCTTAGTAGAATTCACCTCTCTCTCTCTCTCCCCCTCTCTCTCTTTGTGTGTGTGTGTGTGTAAAGAACATAAGATGGCTTGTCTGAGTCTCAGCCCTCCATTGAATGCAAAGCATGTCGGTGGAGTCCAGAGTGGGCATCTCTCCCGAGAGAATTTAGAGGTCTTTAACGTTCAGGACAACGATCTAATTAAAATCAAATCAGAAGATCCGTGCTTACTCCGACATCCTGTAGATTTCTGATTGGATCTTCTTTCTCTAATCCAAGGCAATAGCTTATTGGATATTAACAATCTTCTGAGGAACCTAGTTTTCTTTCATTGTTTCCGGTCTCCCTCTGCTTCCTTGTCCCAAGTAAGATCATTGCAAGCTCCAGGCAACTCTGTGATGAGAGCATTAGAGAATCTTTGCTTCTGGCTTGCCTTAAGAACTTTACAAGTTAGGAATGGCAACAAGTGTCCCTTTTTGTTCTTCCCCCTTTAGAGTATTCCCTAGACACTATGAAAGAAAACCAATCTAACTGGAATCGGTGAACTGGTGATACATGTCATGCTCCCCACCATGTTATTTCTTTGTCAGGCTCCATGTTCTGTAGTTTTCATGAGCTAAAGAAGACAGTGACCAGCTTTGGCTTCTTAGCATAGACACTGCAAACCAGAATGAAGTTTGGAAGCTTCTCCGAAGTTCCGGCTTCTGCACTTTTGGGAAAGAAGCGAATCTTACTTTACCGTTTACATGGACAAAGGCTCTGTCTTCCTCCACCCATGTTGTCTCTACTTTCCTTTTCTTTTTTCCACTAATTGGGGTGGTTCTAATTTTGTGTCTGTTTACACTTTGAGTTTCACTTGTTTGAATGGAATCCTTCCTCATATATGGATAGGTGGACATGGCTTTACAACCTCTGTCACTGAAGTGCGGCTTCCCCTGGCCCTTGCAAGCTCGAGGATGATATTTAACCATTAACAATTATAGTTGTCAAGGAAGAACAACATAGTTCTGATGATCCTTATGTTTCTCTTTTCCTAGCTTTCCACTGTCTTCTTGCATCCATAGCCCTAGGGAAAGTGTTAAGAATTTGTGTATTTATAATGTTAAATGCTTTGAGATTGTCACTTAGGCTTTATAGGGGCTCGCTCATGAGGTGCTATGAAAAAGTGATCCTAAGCTTTGTCTCTTTCCATATTATCATTGTGTTTTATTCTTGATTGAACTCTTTAGTCTTGAGGAATACTTCCTCATCTTAGAATGGGGGGCAGGAGGTGGTTTTCCTTTCCTTTGATTCATTCTAGGGATTTTGCATGCACATCCTTGCTGGCTAAGGTTGGAAGATCCAAATGGGCCCAGATTCCTTGGCGCCTTCAATACGAGGGTGGTCATATCTTAAGAGCAGATCATCATAGTTGCAACATGTGTTGTCATGGTGGTGTTTGCTTTCGATGGTACCCCTGAAGAGCACCTTGACGCCTTCAATCAGAGGGTGGTCATATCTTTGGAGTAGATCATCGTGGCTGCAAGACAAAATCTATTGTAATGAAAGTCATTATGTGCTTTGACATATCAGACCATGTTAAACTTATTTCTTTAGGCCCAGTTTGATAACCGGGTAGGGTAGCGTATTCGCCGGTGCCCTCTCGGTTCTTATCCTTGTTCGATGGTTTTCATAACAATCGAATTTGGCAAGTGCAAGTTAAACCCGATTTTATATGAAGGCAATGGGTGTTTTGGTTGAATATCTCATTCGACCCAGAAGAGTCGAATGAGTAATTCGACGTATGGGTCCTGGCCACTTATTCTATTCAATTATCAAAGACACCCTTAAGTTTTTAAGTTTCCTAATGAAACACAACCTTCACATATTTTTATGTGATGGATTTTTTTGCGTAAATACTCACGTCAAAAATGAAATTGTATGAGAATCTGAGGATGGTAAATCTGGTTTGATCCAAGACCAGCCCAATGACGGTAGGCCCAAAGCAGTCCCGCTTCTACAGCCCGCCCCCGAGGCGCCTGGCGGTTACGGCCCATCCAGGTACGGCCCAATCCGATTTGGCCTCAGATTCTACAGCGCGTTAAAATTGTGGCCCAAGCGCAGTGATCATCGAAAGACCCTCCGACGACCGACCGTTATCCCCCGCGACGTCTACCTCGATCCCATAATGGGTGAGCACGTCCCATGAGTATCGTAAGACTCGCCCCGGGACCAGCCGACACCGGGGTAAACGCCCTCCAACGGGAAACTTTCGCCACTATAGCGGGAAAGCGTTATTCCCCCACCTACACCTTTCTCCATCAAGAGATAAGGCTCCTCGCTCCAAGACAACCCCTATAAAAGGGACACCAACAAAGAAGAAAGACACGATGGTTCATTTTGCCAAAGCTGCTACACAAAGAGAATAGAGTTACTAGTCTCGCTACACTGAGAGAGGAAAGCAGCAACAGCCCACACTCAGAGAAGGCCCCCTTCCGATGATCTTACCACCCAGCGAGCACTCACCGAGTGGGCACTGGGAGTGGCGAGCACTCGTCTGGAGGATCTACGCGGCTCTTCGACCTTCTACAACGATCTCTCTCTCTCACTTACTCTCATCTATTCTTTGTTTAATACGTCCCTGACTTAAGCATTGGAGGGTTGTCCCCTAGGGTCACACCCGGGGCTCCTTCTGATGCCCCCTATTTCTTGGTGCTTGCAGGCCTCCACGGGCGCGAGACGACTTCCCCATTCAATAAATAGAGAAGGTGGTACGTGGCATAGGAATCATTTTCCTGCCTCTACACTTCTTGGCGCCGTCTATGAGAAATCGAGCAGAAAGTTATGGCACCCCGTGGAAGTCTCCGCAACGCCAGTCACCATGGGCGTGGTTCCCATCAGGGACCCAACTCCCGTTGGGGTTCACAGGGAGCATCTTCCGCCCATCCCCGACAAGAGGTCACCCCCGACGACTTAGAGGAAATCCGCTAGCAGATCCAAGCCCTGATGAGACTCTGCCAGGAGCTTTTGAATCGGTGGGCGGAACCCCGATGCGTCCTGCCCGAACGACGAAAGGATGAGATGGCAAGACCGCGGAGGATTCTCATCAAGGACGGGAGGCCTCCCATGCCTCGGTCGCAAGGACTCGATGATCACGCAGCACGCTCGCACCAATGGTGCGTAGCCCGTTGCACTCCAACCCAGAGATGGATCGTCGGCTCCAGCGCATCGATAAAATAGAGGACAAGGTCCGATATATGGACGACGTCCTCCTGGCCGGTAAAAACTGTGGCCTGATCGACGACGACCAGGACTTGCTCCCTTCTCCAGGGAGATCATGGATGTCCCCATCCCACCAAAGCTCCAGCTGCCATCATTCACCTTCTATGACGGCACCACTGACCCGGCCGACCACATGCACAGTTTCAAGTCCCACCTAGTGTTCCACTGGGCCTCGGACACCGTGAAGTGCCTGGCATTCGTTACGACACTTCAGGAGAACTCCTGGTCCTGCTTCGAGTCCCTACCAGCCGGGACCATCTATTCCTTCCAACAGCTCAAGAAGCTGTTCAAGGAGAACTTCATTGGCTACCGAAAAGTGACTAAGTCAGTAGTGACCCTGCTCACTCTCAGGCACGGAAAAGAAGAGACGTTGTGAGACTTCGTCTCCCGCTTCCACATGGAGGTGCTCCAGATCTCACACCTCGACGTCGGCATCGCGACTACCACGCTTACCCAAGGGACGCGGGACCACATCCTCGGACGAGCACTCGTGATGCGGGACGGACGCGCGACTCGACTCCAATTGGATATGTGATCCTTGGACTCTAAGCAAGCTCGCGATCGCCCCTAACGAGGGAAGCATACGGATGTGTACGGTTGAGAAACCGACAGTGAGCTAGGGTGGTTGGCTCTCTCTTGTGTCCGGATCGGGTCACAGGATGGTCTCGCTCTCTCTCACAGCAGCGGTGATATAAAATGTAAGTAGGCTACGATCCTTTCATGCTCTCTAGCTACGGCATATGAAATTTATACGAATAAAGTAAAATGCCGAGTCAAAGGAGCGAACACGATACCTCCACGCTCTTGGCGTGGGGAAGATGACCCCGGCCGAACTGATACTCCTGGAATAGTAATGAAATTAATTACAGTAGTGATTTCTATACCCACTACACATAGGGAGGTAAAGGGCGATATAGTGGGACCCAGGAGTAACGAGTTCGGGTTGACGGGTAGCTTCTTGTGTATATTCGGTGGCATACGTACTCACGACCGTGGGGCCCACGTGCTGGTCAGTGGGGCCGTGTGGGATCGGGGTGGCACCACTGTGGTGGGGACTCCTGGAGGGGTGCTCCCTGGGTTGGCGGTGCGCTGGTTCTCCGGTCGGAGGCCGGGCGGCTCCAATCGTCATCGGTCGGAAAGGGTGCCCACGGATCTACTGCTTCTGTTCTTAGGCGCGCGACCCGGCGAGAATCGCTGCTGCGATCACTCTTGACATTAGATCGATGCTCAAGAGGTACCTTTGAAAAGCTCTTTCGAAGTCCTTCGATCTAGGACCAGATAGAAAAAATTGACTGCTGTAGATCTGGCCTTGACCGAATTTCCAAGCTGCTATTGGACAGAAACCAAAATTTCAAGGCAGCAGTGGAGTTTCCTGAGAATTGCCATTGACTATAGGGTATAACTCAGATTCAAACCTTGAGCTCTTCATTTATATATATATTTTTCAAAAACATTCTATAAGGACACGATTTATTGGGGCACCACATTCATAGGTGCATCCCTTGGTACCACTGCAATCTTGACAGAACCTCGTCTTCTAGCAAATTGTGACACACCTCGATTTGAATCACGATTTCTATCAATACCATTGATAAAAATTGGGAAAATAGTTTCAAATAAAAGAACACTTAGAGATGCAACTTTTAATATATAGAATCATAGGTTTGGCTTGAGAGAACACCTACCTTAAGCAATTTAAGGAGGGGATAATGGACATCGGAACCCTAGATGTGTAGCACCCTTGAACTTTCCTTGAATGTACAAAGATTTTTAGGAATTTAAAAATAATTATTAATGGGCTTTTAAATATATTTTTGGATTAATGAAAGGTCAATTAATAACCAAACAAAATGGCCCCTTAGACTAGGCACACAAACTCAATCCTAAACCCTCCTGGCCCAAGCCCATACTCTAGAACATCCTTAGGATAATTCCCCCAATTAATAGGATAATGAGTGGATAGAAATAGGAAGAGTTTGACAGAAATTTAAATTTCTGGCGCCCTAGATGGTTGCGGTCTATTGCGTGACCGCTATCTCCATATAGCGGTCCAGGGATGACCGCTACCAGCTTCCATGAACGCAACGGCAAGAGCCGTGTAAAACTTAGAAATTCCACCCTCTAATCGCCATGGATCGAAGCTATTTGGCATGGATAACTCTCTGAAACTCTCTAGGGATCAGTTCTACTCCAAATTAGGACTCTAGGTTCGATCTCATCCTTCAAACCCTAGCAAACCCTATAAATAGATCCCAAGTCTGACCTGCGCGAACCCTTATTTTGGCTCGCGAAGTTTGACAGTAAGAAGACATTATCTTAGGTTGGTCCTTTAGAACATTATGTTCCCCTTAATTTTATCTAACTCCCCTCCAATTTTCATGCTAGAAGACCCAACCGTTGGGGAATTAGGGCATCTGCAAGTCACTGATTCGTCACAGGCTGCACAAGAACCAGCGTGCCGGTCCAGTGAAGATCAGGATATTAGAAGCCCTAAATGAGGTTATTTTATGTTGTGTCTTTAAAACTTTTCATTCCCCTTTATATCTTCTACCTGTCCTCCAATTTTCACATATATAGGTCAAGAGAATCAGAAGATAGAGGGGTAAGAAGTTACTGGTTTGGCACAGGATGTATAGGAACTGGGGGAGGATCTGAACAAGATCAATATATCATTCATGAAGCTTTTCACATTCTAATAGAGAAACTCAGTGACCCACACAATGTAAAGGAAACCTATGTCACAAATTTGAATGCAAACAGATTTCCTCCACTAAAGAGGTTGTTACATCATATCTGCACATCTATACTTACACCTCAGAGTAGTGGAAGAGAGCGGGTCACTAAAATGCAACGATTCATTCTCTATTGCATGTTCAAGCAAGTCTAAATTTCCTTAATAGATGTGATTCTTCAAACCATGGGAACTTGCTTGAAGCAGTCTAGGTCACTCGCATACGCTACACCATTAACTGCTATTTTTAGAAAGGTGGGAGTCTCTTTTTGTCAATGAGAAAAAGTTCACCATTCCCAAAGGTAATCGATATTGTCTTGAGAATGTATAGAAATTCATGAAATTTAAAATAGTGGATGGACGGGCAGTGAGAATCCTGCCAAGTCAGAGAAGTGAAATAGAAACAGAGGTTCTAGCCCAAGCACCAGGTCAATCACAGATAGCAGTAAGGGTAGAAACTGAAGTAGCTGAAGAGGACAGGCTAGAGATTGGAAATGCTGAAGTACACATTAAAATGGATCAACAAAATCATGTGGACCAAATTCCTATGGAGGGGGCATAGTTTTCTTCAGCTGACTCCAGGGAATTAATGGTAATTTATGATCCATTTCAAGAACCATCCCCGAGAAGGGAAGATGAGGTGCATAAACCTACATTGTTCACAGACATAGACATACCTCCTGAATTTCACACACAAGCCTCTCCTTCTGCAGGAGCAGGACCATCTACATCCAGCAAGACAGAGCCATCAAGTATCAACCCCACACTTATGAAATTCTTGTCAGCTCAATTCAATAACATCAACTTGTCCATCATGCAATTGAACTTGAATGTGGAAAACATGAGTAAACATTTGGACATGAAGATAGCCCATGTTGAGGATAAGATGGACAACTGATGGGAGAAATTTACAAAGCAGAAAATGCAGCCTGGTAATGGCATGCCAGACAGAGACAGATGAGCTGAGGTTCACATTAGATCCTCTTTTAAAGGACTTGTCCTGCAGAAAGTGAGCTATAACCAACTGCCTTCTGCAGGCTATTAGCCAGCTTGATTATATCACCAATCCCATTGAGTGGGACTGTCATTAATTCAGGTGAGTTTTCACAGAATAAGAGTAAAGATCCCAACCCTATTTATAGGCCAAGTCTCATAATTATTTTATTGCTAATTTAATTCCATCTTCCACCAAATTTCCTATTCCACCCACCCGTATTACTATATCATCAACTTATGTTGACAATAAATTCCAACATATAAATGTTGAAATAAATCTCCCTTTATGACATAATCAATTACCTCATTTATTCAACGATGTTTTATTCTTAATTTAATTCTAAGTCAATTTTTCACCTAATTTTTCTATTTCACCAACCCATGTTACTATTACACCAACTTATGTTGACATTAAACTCCAACATGTAAATATTGAAATAAATCCCACTTTATGACATAATGCATGACCTCATTTATTCAATGATGTAAGAAATGACATCATCCACTAATTAGGATTTAATTAGAGCTAATAATCCTCTCTTAAATCGGATGCTACAGTACTGCTATATTACCGATGTCTTCACTTTCTCAGAATCATGCCGCGAATCTCGCCGTTGGTGTTAACACGTGGGATAGGGTTCATGTTTATATATTCTATACTTTAAAGACATAAAGAAAATATTCATCATTTATTTTATTTTCATCTTTCATTATTTTTTTATTCGCATATAAATGCATATATAAAATTTTGAGTTGTTATACTAATGGTTTGGTCGAGAATGCTAACAAAACCCTGCTCAAGGGCATAAAGACTAGACTGGATTTAAGTAAAGGGAAATTGGATAGAGGAATTGCCTAGCGTACTATGGACCTAACCTCTACAAGTGAAACCCTGTTTCAACTAGTCTACGGCACCGAGGCTATCATCCCGATGGAGATCGACAGCCTATCTCTATAGGTTATTTATTTCCAGCCTGGGCATAATGATAAGAAACTACTAAAGAATCTTGAGCTAGTAGATGAAGTGCGCGAAGCCACAAGAATCTGAGTGACAGAGTACCAGCGGAGCATGGCCCGTTATTATAATACACAGGTTTGGGATCGACAGTTCCTCCCGAAGGATTTAGTCCTAAGAAAGGTCGAGTCCTCTCAACCACTGGAGGTGGTGGGGAAGCTGGCCCCGAATTGGGAAGGCCCCAACCAAGTGGTTGAGACGCTCAGGAAAGGGGCATATAGGATAGCAACCATGGGAGGTGAACCAATCTCGCGAATGTGGAACGCTACTTCACTACATAAATTTTATTTTTCAGCTTAAGTTTTACCTATAATTTTGGTTTTGCCATTAATTTTAATTTTGTTTTTTAAAATATACATATGTGTTGAAGATTTGTGGATATCAAATTTTCAATTACCTAAAGATAGAATTTATATGTAGAAAATGTATAGTAGTAGTGCTCCTGCATTGTACTTAGTTTTATAACTAAGCTTCGCCTAGGCGTCTTGCCTTGTCGCCTAAGCAGTAAGGCGGTGGGCCACCGCCTTGGTCGCCTTGACAACCATGCTTGGGGGGTATCAATAAAACCCTCTTGTGAGGACACCCGAGCGTGGATCCGGTTCGACCCGACCCGCGTTTACCGTCGACGGAGGCCCCGAGCAGCGGCTGCGGCATCTCTATGGCTTGACGACGATACATAGCACATTGGTGTATTTTTCTTTTGATTATTTGACATTTATTTGAGAGAGGCCCATTTTGGGGCCCATTGGATGTATTTTCTATTTATTTTGTATTTTCGGGTGTGATTTTAGCGCCATTTTAGGTCTCAGGGACATTTTGGTATTTAGTCTTGTGAGGAGACCACTGGGGTTTTCCTTCTAGTATAAATACTCTTGTAGTTCCCCTTTTTTGGGCAATGATGAAAAGAGAAAAGAAATTTTATGAGAACAGTCATCGCTCTTGTTTCTTCCTCCTGCGAAGGGAGCTCTTTGTGGCCGCGAAGCCCTAGGACGTGAAGCCCCGTCCCATCAGCCTTGTGTGACTGTGGGAAACCCCCTCTCCTCGTAACTCTGTTAGTGTTCGAACCCCATGCATTTACTTCCTTTTCCCCCATTCCCCCCACGTGTTCGTAGCCCCGCGAAACCCCCCCTTTCGTCAACTCCGTCTCCACCCCACCCTGTTCACCCCTTCTTCACACTCCTCCCGCTCCCGCCTTCACTCACTTACACTCCACGGCTGTCGGGCTCACTTACACTCCACCACCGGCAGCAGAGCCAAGCTCACGACCGTCCAGCCTCCAACCGCAAGACAGCGGTCCCCACCGCCAGCGGTTTCCCCCGGCAACCTCTGGGGAGCAGTCGGTGACCACCCCGCCGCGGGTTACCCCCCTTGCTCACTCGTGAACCACCCAGTCAACCCCCCCAACTGCTCCTTCTACTTCTTCCCCTGCCCTCCCCCACCGCCTTCCCGTCACCCCGCCGCCACCCCCGCAACGGCCCACACCATCGGCCCAACCACAGTCGGCCGCCGCGCCGCCACCGTGGGCGGGCAGCTAAGACTGTTTTTATTGACCGACCTCTCTTGCAGCAATCTCCTGCATTTTCTTTTATCATGATTGTTTAAATAAAATGAGGCTTAAGGTCAACAACTTTCTAATTTGAAAACTAGCAACTTAGACGAGGGACTCCATAGGCTTACTTGTGATGATGCTTATCATGATATAAGTTCTAATGCTCTATGGTCTGCTTATGCATTTTCAATGACAATTTTGGTTGATGTATTTCCATTGAGTATTGTGATCAAACGACCATATGTAGTGAGACTTGTTCAAAGCACTCATTGCAGAGCAATGGTCAGGATTTATTGAGTAACTGGATGCACTTTACCTGAGACGTGAGGTAGTTCGCGTCAAAAGGCAATGACTTGATTAACTATGATCTGATAGAAGTTTTATTCATCAAAAAAGAAAAGGGCTAGAAGAGCTTAACAGAGCAATGGCTTATCCTCATTGAGAAACTGTCACCCTTCACCAATGAAATGGTAGTGGAACAGGCATGATGTGACAAGCTATCTCTGATCAAATGAGGCATGATAAGATAACTGCATTGAGTAACTCGGGCATTTGCATCTAACAAATGTGATTCCTCACGTAAAAAGGTGTAAGTTGATCTTGACTGTCAGCTCGGCCAATGTGAAAATCAAAGGTACAAGTTCTCACCAATTCCAGCTTGTTTGACTTCAATATTAATGTAGTTAATCCTGAAAGGTCACTGGGTCTCATAAGTTAAACTGAATGAGCAACATCCATGACTTCAGTGATTTTGTGTACTCCTTTAATTGCTCAATTTCTGACAAAGTTCTTGTCTTTAATCCATCCTTTCATACTACCATGGCATGCTTGTGTGCTGGGAGATATATGTTTTGAGAGTTGCTTCGGTCATCTTCTCCAATGTGTCTTAGTCTTGAATCTTACCTCTGAGCTTTTCCCCACTTATCATAACTCCTCATTGCTCTGTCTACAGTACCCCTCATGTTTTTGCTGATGTCAAAGGGGGAGAGAGAGTTAGTATGTCAAAGGGGGAGAGAGAGAGTTTTGTTGATTACGTCATGTGTCCATTGCATATCATGTTGACTTCTTCAAATTTGCAAGAGTGTGCGCTGCCTACCCAAATTTGTTGTCAAAACTGTGAGCACAATGACTCATAGTTGCCATCATCAAAAAGGGGGAGAATGTTGAGTAATATTGTGTTTTGATGATGTCTCACCAACATAATGTTTGCCAATTTCTTCGAAATAAGAATATTCAAATAACAAACAAAAAAGCTGATGGAACTCCAACTAAAAATGTGGCAAATAAACATCACCCTTTTTTCATGACATCTATGCTGCCATATTATTGGCCTTCCTTTTGCCAACCAAGGATCCGTGTCCTGGGGTTATGTTGATGGGATTGGGTAGAAAAGATGGTAGATTCACATGCTTTTCAAACCCAATTGGTGCATCTATTTGCATGTAAATCATTTTTTCTTGAAAGTGGATAGGACCACATTTTATAAAAAGAAAATTAAGAATTTACAAGTAAATAGGAAGTGCTCCCAAAGCTCTCCCTTCTACAATAAGGCGGAAGGATGAACTCTACCCCTAGAGTAAAATAAAAGGAGATGCACATAATACTTCTCTGCCAAAGCTGACTCCCAACCATACAAAAATAAAAGTTCAAACGAAAACATTACTCCGAGCTTTATAGCAGAAAATGTAGGAGCTAACAAGTTGTTCATCTCTGCCACAAGCAAGGCATTCCAAGTTGCCCAAACTATCCCTTGTATCTCCCAAAGCCTTCTCCCCATAACTCCCCATCACTTCCTATACACCCTCCTACTCCTCGAATCTCTCTTAGCACTCTCCCCCTCATTTAACAACCCCACACAACCTCCCTTGCCATCCTTCATTCTTTTAGAGTTGACCATTCAACTCCCTTTCCATAGTAACCCCTCTTTCCTCCCCCTAACCCTCTACTGGTTCCTTCCCCATCTCTTCCCTCCCCATAGCCCCTCTTCTACTAGATCTACCTGCCTTAGCTTGCCTTGCCATATCTTTAAGCCATCTTCTCTGGATTTTGCAAAAGGACCACCTCCAATTTTTATCAACACCTTCCTTGGACACTCCAATTAGACTTGCCACCTCTCTAATCTGATCTCCCATGCAACTCTCTAACCCGCCTATGATTTCTTTCACTTCCCCTTGGCATGTAAATCATATGAATCCAGATCCCCTAGCCTAGATCCATTTAACTCAATGCATGTTCTGGTCAATGCACCATTTGCAAGGTACGATAGGCTATTTTGACATTTAGTCAATTATTTTCAGGCTTGTTGTGACAAGGAATTCCAAATTGGATTGCACACCCGGATTATGTATATCCGAATCTCCAATCCTGATCTAGTCCGGATCAGATTGGCTGGCCCAATGGGAGTGTCAATAAGTGGAGTACAAATAGATTTGTCACTGGTTCATCGTTATATGCGACTATTTTAGTCTCGCTTGTTTCTGTATGTTTTGATTTTCCTGCTCACTCCCCGAGTGAATAGTAAGCCACCTCATTAGCGAACAATGCCCCGACATTTGTAGACCCACCGACCCATAGTTATACTGGTGCTCCCCTGAGCCTCTATGTATATACCATGGCACCGAAAGAGGTCGACATAGCTGGCAGAATGTGACCGATAACCCTGGGTAACACGAGTCTCCTAGTAGGCAAATTCTCAGAGATTCGACATCCATTATAGGGTCCGAGCTGTCGTTCTGGCATGCCTGTCTTTAACGGATTCTGTCTCAGCTTGTTGTGGACGGTCCTCCTCTATATCTCCCCCAACATGTTCTGGGGCAGGGGGAGATGCTGCCGAAATATTCTTAGAAATTATAGTTTCGTTTCCTACTCCGCATCATGTTTTCCTCGACTTTTCACTCGATTCTCGTCCCTTATGGTGGTAACGGCTCCACGGCTATCCATGCCAAATTGTGAGAGCAAAGTACCCAACAAAGGAAATAAATCAATACCAAGTGCCCTCCCCTAGCATACATTGTCCCAATGATATGCGAACCTATCTGAGCGCGGTCATGCTGGTTCTCCTCATGAATCCATATGCATGTACCACAATGATAAAGGCGGTTCCATAATAAAAGGTAAGAATTCATCGTAGACCTCACGGGTGACTGGGATTTCCTAGAGGGTTGGCCCACGGGCTTCTCCACCTACCATGGGGTATGGGACTACCACTTAGGCACCACCGTCAATCAGGGGACCGTCTCGACACTTCGTGGATGAGTCTCCTATACCTTCCCGACACACTTCGGGACAAGGAAGGTGCTACCGAAATCTTCCCAGAACATGATGAGTGAATAAACAAGTAAATGGTTGAATAATACAACAATAGCATATCTTCGATCAACCATTATTTAATTCCAAAATTACGCATAAACACTCGTGGTTGTATGAAGTATATGCGTTCTATCGGAAGCTAACTTCTGCATGCAATTCTGGATAAAGAAATAAAGTTCTATATGCTAATTTACCTACACATGTTCGCATATGTATACACATACATGTATAGGTGCACGTATCCCGTATGCTTGTATGTCATGATTCTTTGATATATAAAATGGTGATTTACAGAAGGTCATATTAGGGGTGCTACACGGGGGCTGGCCCCGAGGGTCTTCCGATGTTCTTCATCATTGTCCTTTGAAGGACAGGATGCTTCAGGATGCTGGAATGGGCCCGTGGGGGCTTGTCGTTGTCGTGTTGTCGCTGCCACTCGCAAGGTGTTCGGGGAAATTCCTGCCACAACTCGGGTTGTCGACCGGCTTGGGTGGGTGATCAATGGGCCGTAGATTTGGCCTTGGGCTAAGAGTAGGGGCTTGCAGGAGTCAAGAGAAGGCACTTTAGGTGTGTGGGCCTGACTTTTGTGGCATATGTGGCGTTGTAAGGCGGGTTGGCGGGTAGCCCTGGGTTGGCCCGAGAGCTGAAGATAAATGGCTCGTCACCGTGTGTCTGAGGGTCAGGGTGGCCCCGATTTACTGGAGGGTTGTCATAGAACATGGCTAGAGTGTTGGAGCCACGGGTCGGCCCTCGACTTGTTGTAGAACGGCTGAGATACGTGTGCCCGCAAGGTGTTTAGGGAAATTCCCTACACGCGTGGGCAGGCCGCATAAGGGTGCTGGGAGCCTCTAAAGCTTGCGGTTGACCAAGATAAGTCTTCCTTTGAATTTAGAGGGCTAGAGGGAGGTGTCTTGGGGGTAGCCCCCGGCATCATTGCTAGGTGCCACATGTCGTGGCTTGTCGTCAGGGTGCCCCTGGGTTGGCCCGGGTCAAACCTATAAACTAAGTGATCGAGTGTGGCCCCAATCGATTTGTTGATGTTGCCGTGGGTCACAGCTAGCTAGTTGGGACCCTTGGACGAGCCCGGTGTGCCATAGGAAGGGCTGGGTAATCCATGCTTTAAAGGTGTTTGGGGAGATTCCCGAACCCTTATTTCTTAATATTTTGCTGGGAAATCATCTGGGTACAACAATGACCCATAACACTTTAACTATCTATGGCTTCTCTCTTGGGCTTTAATCACTCTCGGACTCGCCACTTGAGTACCCCAATTTTGAGCCACTATAATTTCTTAAAAAGGGTTGAAAAAGTAGAGAATGAGCACACTTGTTCAGTTGGTATCTTCGTATCAACATGATGGCAATGTTAAAGTAATTAACATTTTAGCTCTAGAAGAGGCAATAATGAAAGTGTGATAAAACATGCGAATAAAATCAAAGTAACCAACAAGTAAAAAGATATGGATTATGGAGATATGAGGTATGTGAACATGATCAAGCAAGAATATAGTTTGGCCTACGTATACTCAATACGAAAGTAAATACTACTTGACGATCCTCGTCATCAGGGCCACCACCCAAGGGTGGCTGTCCGTCGCGAGACCGCTTTCAGGCACGACTTTCAAAGTTTAAACAAGGCAGAGGCGGCCTGTCGAGCGACCGCTACAGGCAGAGGCGGTTCTTGGTGCGACCGCAACCAGGACGCCGCTCTAGACTATGGCGAGCTCCGACATACCGCGAATGCAACAAGAAATTCATGCGGTGCAATGAATAATAATTGGGCAAAGTAGTATTACAGAAAAGAGGACAAAAATTCGCATGATATAGCATGAATTTATTAGGATTTAAGCATGCTAAAACCTAACATTTATCGAACTAACGAGAACGGTGCCCTAGATTGACATGCTCTAACTTTTTTTTTAAAGCAAACCTACCACCCAGAGATAGCAACCGGTCGAGTGCACCATTTCTCAAAGAGAACTAGTGTGCTCACTCCCCCTGACTAAAATTGCGGCCATGGATTTTATTGATATTGAGGAAAATGTACACAGTAGCGGGGCATACCCCTGAATAACCAAAAAATGAATACAACTCAGCAAATAGCCCGAAAACAAAATGATCAGAAGAACCAAAAAGTGAACCTCAACTGCTGCCCTCTCGACTATATACATCGAAAAGAAGGCAATCCAGCTAGGTCCATCCTATAAGCCCGTTTAGCCACTCGAGGGAGGTCGCTCGCATGTGAAAAGCATTGGTTATCCTGAACATCACAAGCATAGGACGCCAAGGAGTCCACCACTTGGTTACCTTCTCTATATACATGCTACACAATACAATTGCTTTCTTGAAGATGATCTAAAATTCTCTTCCACAAAGGAAGGATAGTCCAGCTAGGGGCCACCCGGATCCGAGTAGCTTCAACTAGAATAGCACAATCAGAAGAGACTGCCGCCAAGTTACAACCACCATGCTTAGCTAAAGATAGCCCATCATGGAGAGCTCTTGCTTCAGCCACTAAGCTGCTGCCATACCCATAATTGAATGCAAAGCCAAAAACCAGCCTGCCACAAGGGTCTCTTGCACAACCCCCTCCACCACACCTACCTGGATTACCTTTCGAAGCCCCATCAACATGGAGAGAAAGATTGTGATAAGCCAATCTGCAAAGAATTGGACATGGCCACTTGAGTTCCACCCGAGGATGAAGATGGTAAGTATGTAACCTTCTAATAATTCTATTCCAAGAGCTTATTTCTTTCCTAGTTCTTGTTACTTTCATGATATCCTTAATCTCCATAATTATGTTATCTTTCCAGCATGTTAAATGGAGTAGATATTATCTGTTAAAACTACATGGATTTAATTGCATAATCTTGATCGATACAAGATTAACAATTTCTGTATTACTATGTTACTATGTTTTTGACAAGTCGCGTAGCTCTCTAGATTTTCAAGGAAGAATAGTGTCTAAGGAAAGAGGTCCAAGGGCAAACATTTTAAGTGGATAAGTGATTTCTTAATTAGGACCTCAAGAATACGAGGGGAGCCTCTCACTATCTCACCTCTTATTTTGCCGTGATTCTTCAATTTTCTAGTTAAACTCCAACTGTGAAAAATGGGATAGAATTTTCTGCAAGAGTTGTTCCTTATTTCCGACAAGTCGTGTAATTAGCAAGATTTTCAATGAAGAACAATGTCTAAGGAAAGAGGTCCACAGGTAAATACTTTAAGTGGATATGTGATTACTTAATTAGGACCTCGCGAATGTGAGGAGAACAACCCACTGTCCCTCCTCTTACCTAGATGTGATTCTTTAGTTTTCTAGCCAAGCACCCGACTATGAAAAACTTGATCTAAACTTGTTTTCTGAGATTTTTCACAAGGGCTGATTTGCCTTGTCCGGCAATCCAATCTCTTATCGACTTAATGTCATTAAACATGATGCTTTCTTATCGACTTAGTGTCGTTGAACATGATGTCTTAAATCATCCTTGAACTTCTCTTACAACTACTTGTAATCTTATGCTAATTGTTTCTTGAATGAAAATTTTTGCTAGATTTGTACTTTATTTCATGAGCTTTATCTTAAAATTTATTCGGCATACATACTATGCAGATGTCTAAATATACTTGGGATCTATGATCCATAACTATAATGTTTGGCGTTAATGGGTCTCCGTCTAGTCTTGGGGGGAGCATCCAAAAGTACCTGTACCCTTGGGAGTTATTATTGACCTGGTGTGACATTGCATCGAAAACATGCGTGCAAGATTCGTTTATGACATTCGACAATTAGCGTAATATTTAACTTGCTTGAATATTTAAAAGTGTTTGAATTACATGAAATACTTGACTTGTACATGCTTGCGTGAAATGGCCAATTATATGATAGTACTTGCTACATGATCGTTCTCTACTTGAATTTTTCTGTTGATACCTTACGGGATGTGGAATGGGATTTTTTTACAGAGTTCGCCATTTTCGGGCTAAGAACGGCGTAGCGGTAGGTGGTTCTCAGGAGACCGCCATGGGTCCCTTATGTCGGTTTGAGCTTTGCGGTCACGTGATGGACTGCTACCGAGCTTTGCGGTCTCTAGGAGACCGCTAGGGTGTTCCTAGCGGTCAGGGCATGACTGTTTTCTGTTTTCTTAGTCGTTCAGGGTCTGGTAGGGTAGTGGCCTTGTGACTGACTGCCAGCCAACGACTAGCGGTCAAGCCAAGGACCGCCACCCTGCTTGGAATTCCGAGAGGCGATTGCTTGTGATTTGAGTGTCTTGGGGGCCTTGCGGTCTTGGCTGGACCGCTAGGCCAAGCCTTGCAGTTCGGAGGAGACTGCCAGGCGCTGTGACGGCCTAGAGAGGATCGCCACTTGGTTTTTCGTGCTCGCCGTATTCGTTTCGTGTTGTGTTGGCCTCCGGTAGACCCGGTTGTGACCCAGTGGTCGACCCTCAGTCTCGTGGATGTCCCGGACACCCGTGGGTCCTATGTTCATATTTTTGGGGGTGTCCGGAGGAGCAGAGTTATCTCAATTAGCGTGCCCGTGGGTCTTGGGGGTCTGGGTGACCCCATGTGTCCCGGGCTTTCGTGCTTTTGCTAGATCGAGTCGTTGTGAGTTGGTCTGAGTGCGGAGGGTCTTCCCCGCACGATGTGGATTTCTCCAGAAAGTGTTTTCCGTGTGGGGCATGTGTGTGGCCTTGGACTATGAGTCCAGTCAACTAGCGTGGAGCTGGAGGTTTCCCGTGCGTCCCTTGGATGAGGGATCGACTTGGCGGCTTGCGAGCTTTCTTGGGAATCATGTCACTGTGGTTTCAGACCTAGGGATTAGGCCAGATTGACGGCGTTGTACTGTCACAGGCAACAGTCTTGACCCAAGTCTCGTGACTTAAGGACCGTTGGGTTTAGTAGGTCTAGTGGGTTGTCTCGAGTCGGGTGGCTATGAGTCACCTATTTTTTACATTACTTGCGATGGGTGCACGCGTTCAGTGTTCACATTTTGTGAGCCCCCACTAGTCGTAACTTTCCTGCACACACGTGTGCGGACCCACTTGGGAGTGGTGGAGAGCGTGACCCAAGTGAGACGATTTTTAGGCTGGTTATCGTAGGCCCCCTTGCCTTTGCAGCCTGAGTCCGGTTGGGGGAAAAACCAACTAGAGCACAGTGGATAAAAAATTAAAACTCGAACCAAATTCCCCATGGAATCCAAGATCCGTGTCCTAATCGATGTAATAAAATTTTCAACCCAAAAATCGGGTTGTAGATCTTTACCTAGCGTGGAACGATGTTGTCTGCAATGTCCGATGCAGATTTCCTCAAACGAAAAGTCGCACGGATGTACGGCCTCTAGAGTAGATCCACACCGATTCTCGTGTAATGACGGTGCCCACCCGTTCTTTCTCCCGCACGCACGAACTGCGGATTCTCAAAAAAATCCTTATTTCTTCCTTCAATCTTTCTCCCTTTAGAGGAAGAGAGAAAGATCAATGAGGGAGAGAGAGAGAGCAAGAGGGAGAGGAGGGGAGGAAAGAAGGTGGTCTTCTCCTTATGTGCTTGGCATAAGGGGAAGACACTTACGTAGGATGTATATATAAGGTGGGATGGGTCCTTTCCAAAAGGACCCTTAATACCAATATTGTATATATATCCTTCATATTATTGTACATATAAATTAAGCCCTTCTTTGTATTCCTTTCCAAAGGAATTCAAGACTTTTAAGATATATATCTTTCAATAATATCTTGTCACTTGAGAATTTTATGTGTGTGATCCTCTAGGGCCATAGTCGCTCAGGTTTAAGGCCCATAAACTTCTAATTCCTAATTTGAAGTAAAGTAAACTCATTATTCGCCTCTACAAGAGTCGAATAATAGTTTAATTCATTCTGGACTTATGATCACGTTGGGTCAAGCAAATCTGCGTGATCCTAGAGGAGGCCAGATTCAAACCACCATGTCTAGTACTTGTATGTCTACAGTTGCCGCATCGCTTCCCGGACTTTGGTTGGTACGGCCAGTCACGCGAAACCTGTGGGAAGCAACTGGAAATGAAAAAAGGTGGCGTGTGCACACTGACTGGGGAGGCGTCCCCGTCCGTCCTACTTCCACTCCGGTGCGGGGCCGCCGGCTCGGGTACGAAATGAAACGTGATGGAAAGTGGAAACCCGGCTCTCCCCCACCCGTCTTCTGTCCCCACCACCGACGTTATGGCCATTTTTTAATGTGAAAATTTGAAAAATATATAATCAGAGGCCATAAAGTTATTTTTGATTGTCTTGCATGCACCATCTATGAACCCAACTCTGACTTAGTTAAATTTACTGGTAAGAGAATCAATAACATCTATATGGTAGATTTAGATGATGTACCTTTGCCTCAATCCCGCACTGAGTTCCCAGGAAACCTAGGAATTTTCCTAAACTGACTCCGAAGGTGCATTTGGCGGGGTTGAGCTTCATGTTATACTTGAGGAGGGTGCCGAAGGTCTCAGCTAGGTCGGCAAGATGGTCATCAACATTTGGTGTTTTGATGAGCATGTCATCGATGTAGACCTCGACATTCCGACCGAGTTGTCCCTCGAAGATTTGGTTGACCAGTCGCTGATATGTCACCCCATCCTTCTTTAACCTGAAAGGCATCCGGCTATAGCAGTGCACGCCGAAGTCAGTGATGAAAGTGGTCTTCTCAGTGTCCTCTGGATCCATCCTGATCTAATGGTAGCTAGAGTAAGCATCCAGGAAGCTGAGCAGCTCATTGGCGGAGGTTAAATCGATGAGCTGGTCGATGCTCGGTAGTGGGTAATAGTCCTTCGGTGTGGCCTTGTTAAGGTCAGTGAAGTCCATGCATATTCGCCACTTTCCCGAAACTTTGGGTACCAGAACGACGTTGGTGAGCCACGTCGGGTAGAGGACTGGACGAAAAAGACCAATCTCCTTCCCCTTGCCTAGTTGCTCCTTGATGATCGTCTGTTTCTCTGCGGCATATTTTCTTCTGTGCTGCTGGACATGCTTCATCATCGGGTCGAGGTTGAGCTTGTACATTACAATCACCCCAGGAATCCTGGGAAGTTGCTCATCAGACCATGCGAAGACTTGGATGTACTCAGTAAGAAAATATTTATATTACTCCTGAACATCAGATGGGAGATCAGCTCTGATCTTGACTCCTAGGGCAGCGTCATTTTTGAGGAAGACCATTAACAACTCGCCGCCAGGCTCAGATGTCGCCGGTCCTTCCTCAATCCCCTTAATCCCTTTATTTTTCCCTTTCGACCTTATGGCTTTGATCGAGATGTTATAGCACCTTCTAGCTAGTACCTGGTTACCTCAGACTTCCCCCACGTCATTTTTGGTGAGAAACTTCATTTTTGGGTGATAGGTGGAAGGCACCGCCTTCGTTCAACTGAGGATACCTCTACCGAAGATGGCATTGTATGCCGTCATTCCCTTGATCACAATGAAGTCCACCATAACCGTGATGATTTTGGGCGGGGTGCCGATGGTAACTGGTAGGCTTAGGGCTCCCTCGGGATAAGTTGCCTAACCGTTGAACCCACAAAGTGGGGTTCGGATCAGGCGGAGTCGAGTTCTACGCGAACACCGTGGAGGGGCCCATGAAGAAGTTACAAGCTCGTGGTGCCAATCCTTTTCGGGTAGTGAAGCGAGTCGAGTCTAATGCATATGTTGTAGACTTGTCGGAGGACTATAGGATCAGCTCCACTTTTAATGTCTCAGAACTAGTCACTTATAGGGACCCAACGGTGATACCCAGTGAGCCATTTGAGCCGTCTCCATCTATTATGAGTGACACCACCCCTAAGCATCCACCTCTAGCCTTGTTACCTCAGTAGCGTGAGCAGATAGAGCATATACTGGATGAGTAGGTAACGACTACTCGGAGTGGGGTATACCAATGCTACTTGGAGCAGTGGAGGGGACGGCCCGTGTCTGATGAGACACGGATCACTCGGGCAGAGCTAGAGAGGATAGATCCTGATCTTTTAGCGATACTTATGCTATAGGGACCATTACACGACGGGGTCGAGCTTCTCTCACCCGCGGAGAATTGGTGCGGACACTAGAGCCAGAGATAGGCACGACTCGGCTAGCTACCGGACACGTAGCACTACTTAGGCAACACAGTCATCCTTGTGGCTGGGAGACAGTCTAGAGTCTCCATCTTGAGTCTTGACATTTTTTAGTATTTATTTGGAGTGTAATTGGTGTGTAGTGTGTGCTTGTATTTTTTTGGGTTAATTTTGAGTCAAGAGAGTGCTAGTTGGGCTAATGTCATCAAAAGGGTCCAATTAGGGGTTTGTTTTCAAATTGGGCGTCAAGATCACTTGGAGCCAAATTGGGCTACTCCCTCTCTTATGGACTTCCTAGCTTAGGGGGCCCATTAGGCTTGTCCATGGCCTATGGTCACCATGCTTGACCAAGGAGCCACCCTTGACCAAGAATTCCAACTTGGACCATGGAGAGGGGCGGCGCCCCCCACCTACTCCCCATGTGAGGATTTGAATAATTCTCCTCCCCATAATGCCCATCTCTCTCCCCTTGGCCAAGGGTAGTTTAGGTCTTTAGTTCTCGGTCTAGGGTTTGATATAAAATGTCTCTTGTAATAATTTTAATACATAGAATATATCATTTTTGTGCAAGAGCAAGCTAAGGGCGCCCTCTCCCTCTCTCTCCCTTCTTCTTCCTTCTTCTTATAGCAGAGAGATCTGCAGATCTAGGGGCGAAACACTCTTCTTTGGCAGTGATTCCCAACCTCCATCTCCTCCTCTAGGTGTGACGCTCAACCACTGCTGCCACCATCCGTGCCGCCATCGAGCCGTTATGATCCTTCCTTCGGCTTGCTATCCAGAGCTGCGAGTAGCAAGACAGAGGGTGAAAGGAAAGATTGGTTCTCCAAATCTCACCATCAGATCATCTTCAAATTGGGATAGACTCTTCCCTATCTCCTCTCCTATTCCCAATTCAATTTTCACTTCGATCCACCACCATTTGGACCCCTTCGCACCATTGTTTTACCACCCCGCGCAGTCTGTCTGTGTGCAGACCAGCGAGACAGAACCCTCCAAACCTATTTTTCCTACCCCCTAAGCCTTCTTTGATTGCCACCAAACTTGGTGTGCATGACCCCCACTTTCCCCTCTTTCATCCATATTAACCCCTTCATCCAGATCCACATTCCCCTCTATTTCCTCCTTTGCGTGCGACGCTCAGCCACTGCCACTGTCGCTGCCATCCGTGCCACCATCTAGCCACTACAATCCATCCTTTGGCATGCTATCCAGAGCTGCAAGCTGCAGGATAGAGGGTGAAAGGAAAGGTTGGTTCTTATAATACTACCATCAAATCGTCTTCAAATTTGGATAGACTCTTCCCCACGTCCTCCTATATTCCCATTTCTATTTTCACTTCGATCCACCGCCATTTGGACCCCTTCCCACCATTGTTTTACCACCCCATGCAGTCTGTCTATGTGTAGACTTGCAAGACAGAACCTAACAAACTTATTTTTCCCACCCTCTAAACCTTCTCTGATCGCCACCAAACTTGGTGTGCACAACCCCCACTTTCCCCTATTTCATCAATGTTAACCCCTTGATCCATATCCACCATTTCCCCTTCGGTTAACCTCCACCTTCAGGTAGGTTCCAATCAGCCCTGCACACCTTGCCAGCATGAAATCCATGTTGCAGAGTTTTTACTGGAAAATCAGCATGGTGGATGGTTCTCAAATCTAGATAAGTTAAAGCTCGTCAAGCCCTTTGCAACGGCACTAATTTCGTTCCGATCTGACTCCGGACTAGAGCACAACAATCGTTTTAGTCGAGACAGGCAGATCTGTCTAGTTATTGGACTGCTAGATAGATCTGGGTTTCAAATCTCACATAAATACATCGGCTCAGATCCAGTGATCGCCATTCTCGAGATCGACAAGGGACACCCCACCATCATCCCAGCCATTCACCACAATCAAAAGATGCCTGGAGGCCACCATTCCATTGACCGCACGTGCTTGCTATTCTGCAGATCTGAATAGTGCCAATCCAGACCAGTAGCTCGCCTCTGCCCCGAGAGCCCCTCTAACGTGCTGCCTATCAACCCAAGCTCGGTGCTCCCAGATTCATTGCGTACCCTATTACCTCCCTACATTAAGTGAGCAGTAAATTTGGGTCCATAATTATTTATTATTTACTGTACCAGGAGTTACGTGTCTTGGCCGAGAAGTCTTCCCCATGCCACGAGCATGGAGGTACATTTTCACTCCTCCTCTGTCGCATTTGCTTATTCCGTATGTGTTCTTGATGCCACTACATGTGAGATTGATAGGATCCTAGCTCACTAAACTTCAATCATCACTGCGAGTTAGAGAGTGCGACCCGTCCCATGACTCGATCTGAGCAAGAGTGTGAGCTGACCACCCTTAACTCACTGCCAGTTTCTCAACCGCACAGATCCACATGTTTCCCTCGCTTGGGATGAATTATGAGCTTGCATTTCCTATTGAGTACACATACTGCTCTTTTGGAGCTCTTTGGTGTTGAGTTGTTCACATCATCACTAGTGGCATCCTCAATTTAGTCGTGTCGTCACCTAGAGTCTCAGATTTGCATCAAATTGATATCAAGTCTTATTTCATCCCACATTAATTGTTTTTAAACATCAATCAAATCTAAAAATTCCAAAAAAGGGCAACACTTAATGAATGTAATGAACCTTAGTCACACTGAGTAACTGGGGATATTGGCATCTGATAAGCGTATATTCTCACGTAAAAATGTATGTACTGAGCTCAGTGCTCTAAGGTAGAGCAATGGCAATTGTTTCATTGAGAAACTGAGTCCCTTCATCAATGAAGTGGAGTGGACAAAGTTAGGAAGTACCTTGCTATCTCTGTTCTAATTGAAGCAGAATGGTGAGCTACATTGAGTAATTGGGGGTGCTGGCGTCTAATCAACGTACACTCTCACGTCAGAAGGTGCATGCTACACTTGACTGCTCCTAAAAAATTGTTGGCTTCAAAAGAGTCTCTCTCTCCCTCTCCCACCTTAACCTTAGGCCACCAGTTTCTCCCCATTCCCTTCCTCTTCTCCTCCAGCTTTCTTCATGAAAGTTCTTTATGTTTAAGTGCTTTTCAATTTCTTCATCTTCCTCATTAGCCCATTCTACACCGTTTTAGAGTTATTCACAATTTTCTAGTGTGTTGTCCTGTTCATCTGTTAACCAGTGTTTCTCTCTATTCTTCCTATTATTTCTCTCTCTCCCTTCCATCTTCTCCTCTTTATATCTTCATGAAAGTTCTTTGTTTTTAAGTTTTATACAACTTCTTCTTATGCATCATCTTCTAATTCTTTCTAATTGTGAAGTTATTTCCCATTTTTTAACTTGATGTGCTATAATTTTACTGTTCATCTGAGGTGCTAGCTTCTGTTATACCTCCGTTTTGAAGCCCTTCCATTCTTCTTTTCTTTCTGAGTTCTTCATAAACGTTATTCCTCTCTTTTAGATCTAGATGTTCTTCTTCTACCACTTCCTATAATTCTATCTATTTTTTAAGTTATGTTTAATTTTTCTCAGTTTAATTTTTTTTACATAGTTACTATTCATCCACCCAGACACCACCCTCTTCTTCCTTAGATTTCACTATCTTCCTCACATTTTCTCTCTCTGAACCCTTCACCAAAGTTCCTCCCCTCTTCCTCCTATTCAATTTCTTCTTCTTCGACATCCTCTAATTCCTCTTAGTTTCAAAGTCATTCACCCTCCAAATGCGGCTCCAATGGTGAAGGCGACGTCCACAAGATGTAAGCGATTTCTTCCACGAGGTTGTGCGTGATCCAAGGCCAAGGAGGGACGGCGTCATCATCAACATTTCTACTACCTTATTCACACCTCAGGCTCCTCTTGTGGTTATTATTTTAGTTTCATTTTACTTCATTATAATCTCATCACATCCTTATTATAAGCTTGTCTTGTATTTCATGTACCTTGTTTCTTTATGTTAATGAAAGAAGTGTTCATTTGATCTACATCTTGTTCATATTCTGTCTCTTCCTCCTTCTTCTACCTCTTCTTCTCCACTTTATGTAATCATTTTCTAAACTATAGGCTCATAGTCATAGGTGTTTTTAATTAAGTGTTTAGTTCATTCATCATTTCACTATTTTCTTTAAACAAAGTAAAATCACAAGTATTTTCCAAAGGACTCCAAGGTTTTTAACACTAAAAATCTCTTCTTGAGCGCACCGTGACGGCCGAGGAACTCAAGCGGCGCCTGGACGTGGCGAGCGCCGAGCAGCACAAGGGCTGCAACTGCCCCGGCACCGAGGGTGCGAGCGTGGAGGACATGCTCACGGTGCAGCAGCAGGACGGCAAGTTCGAGGGCAACGGCCCATGGACCGAGGACGAGGCGACCGAGATCCTCCGGTGGTGGGGCTTGCCCACGCCGAACAAGGAGCGGGTGTACGGCCCCGAGGACGTGGACGAGATCGTGGCCTCCATCCTGCGGCAGGAGGGTGCGACCCCCGCCGAGCAGCGGACCGGCATCTCGGACCGCAAGGCGGCCGTGCTGGACGGTCTCTCGATGGTCCGGGCCGTCATGCCCCGATTCGCGCAGGACGCTGCCGCGTTCGCGCTCATCGAGCAGCAGCACCGCCGCTCGCCGAACATCCTCACCGAGGCCCTGAGCGCCGCCGCTGCGGCGGAACTGTCCAAGACGGAGACGGCCATCACGCGGGCCGTGGATATGCTCACGGCCGTGGTTCGGTCGATGGACTGACTGCCCCTACCGGAACGGCCCGCATCCACGAGGTGCGGGCCTTTTCCGTGCTCGGGCCTTGCGTGACTTACCAAGTTCTTGGTAAGCTTCATGCATGACAATCAAGCATGACGCACCACTCAAGCCGGGCGAGATGCGCACCCACACCACGCGCGAGGGCAAGACCTTCCGCGTAATGCACGTTGCCGGCGGTTCGTTCACGCAGGCAACCGGCCCGGACGGCGTGCTCGCCACCAAGATGCACGAGCACGAGGCGGTCCGGGCGTATGCCGAGGCCATCGCCGAGGCGGAAGCGCTGGAAATCAGCGTGGACGATGTGGTGGTCCGGCGCGGCGAAGAGGACGGCCCGCGCGGGGAAGTCCTGGAGGCACACAGCGTCACCGAGTTCGGTAGCCGCATCCCGGGTCGGTTCGTCCTCGTGTCGTTCGAGGGCATGCAGCCCGTGGCGATGGACGCGCGCCGGCTCGTCCCGGTCAACGTGCACGTGCCTGAGGCGGTCGCCATCGTGCTCGGTGCGCGTCGCGAGATCGAAGCGCTCCGACCCGCGATGATCGCGAAGTTCAACGGCCTGACACAGGCCATCCGCGCCGGGAATGTATTCACCGTTGTCCCCTATCCCATGACCGCGCGCCCCATGGCGCCTACGCGGGGAGCGCACAGCGACTCCTGGGATTTGCACCCATTTACATGAGTTAAAAACCCTCCTCTGGTGCGTTCTCCCCCTTTCTTTCATGCTATTTTATCACTTCGGGACACACACTACACTTCAAATTCTAATGGGTTTTATCTCATTTTGTGGCTTTGTTTTGCAGGAGATTATCAATAGGACGTGAGGCCCTTGCTTTCTAGTCGGCTAGGAGGTGAGGAGGTGCACCTACGATCGGTTCCCCGCATCCCTTTCGAAGCGCGATAACGTTGTAGTAGTTCATCTTCGGGCCGCATCTTCTTCCTCATTTTCCCAAGACACGCGGTAGGTTTCTATTCATCATAGCATTTATCCCTATTGCTAATCCTTGGGTGGCGATCACGGTTCACTTCCATCTCCATCGCCCCTTTGTTCATGTTCATACTTCACGCATGTTTATATGTATATGCTTATTAGTTCTGGGCGGGGTAGATTAATATATCTACATCCACAATAGTAACTCCCCAAGGGCCGGTTGGAGGCGTGGAGTGTGAGGACTCGGGACCCACTTCACGCTCGTTGACAGATGCCTATATCGGTGCACCCTCTCTAGCCTCTCCTCAAGTGCTTGTTCCCCACTAAGGTGAAACAAGCCATCAAGGAGGTCCATGAGAGGCTTTGTGGCAGCTATGTCAAAGGGAGAGCTCTATCCAGGGGTCTGATGTGACAGGGATATTGGTGGTCAACCATGCAGTAGGATAACCTTAATCAGTGGCAATGGATATTTACATCACCAACTGACGACTACACTCTATACCTTAATGGAGCCATGCCCTTTTCCCCATTGGGAGTGGATATTCTCGGACTCTTTTTGGAGGTCCAGAGCCAGAAAAAGTTTCCGATCATCACTAATGGTTCTATATTACACCAAGTCAGTTGAGGCTGAAGTGCTCACCCAGAATCTTAGAAATTCATCCTACAAAACATCATCTGCCAGTTTGGGATCCTACAAGTTCTCACCACTGATAGTGGTTGGCAATTTGATACAACCTTCTTTTAGGAGAAGTACACTGAGTTGGGAATCTAGAACCACTACACGCTGATGGGGCATCAAGCCAACGAACTAGTGGAGAATGCTGGAGAATGCAAACCAAACTCTTTTGCAAGGTCTCCAGACCCACTTATAGTAGACTGGCGAATCTTAGGTGGATGCAATGCCCAGCATTTTGTGGGTACACCGCAAGGCTGCACAGACTAATGACGAATTTTGTGTTTTATTGTGACTACACATATAGGGTTAACATAACATGCATGAACCTTACCCTTAATAAGAAATGAAAATTTTTTGGTTTATTTCACTCAAACACATGCATCTTCATGTCTTAATATGGTTTTATCAGGCCATATTTACCTGTTGGCATATTTTATCATGCATCTATCTACTCTAGATTGGCATATATTTTAGTTTTATTACTGTTTACCGTAGACAGGAAGAAAAGGTCTTCCTCAGACCGCCAGGGTTCATTTAGCGGCCCTACGATAGACCGCTAAGTCCCATGAAATGGTCATCTCGAGATCGCTTGAGTTTTCTGAGTTCTCTATTATGGTTAACCCGAAACTTAATGCAGAATAGTCCTAATAATTATATGATAAGCCTAGCTAATTAGGTATTACTCCTGTTTTAAGTACTATTTTCATACACTTGGTTATATTTATGGTTCATCCACGTAGATTCCATGTTCTTTATGCACTTTGGACTAAATTTAAACTTATGTTAATTTCATGCTAAAAATCATATACTCTTATATTTATCTTTAATTTTATATGGTTCATGGACTTGTCTAGTTGATTTGAAAGTAGCTTATCACGATTCTTTCTTATCTAGAGTCATTTTCTTAAGTACATAGCACATATTCCGACATAATGTCATTAGATACACTTTGCACTTAAGCATCCAATCTTGGACTTGTGACCCTCTCTGTTGGATATTCTTTTCACCAGACTAGGTGATCTTGTTTCAAGACCTCCATAAGTCTCCGTGAGCCTAGGATTCTCACTAGGACGTCGAGCTGGTTGTACTCTTAAAACCCAATTTGTCTAGAAAGTACTTACAACATCAATGTTTTCTGAGTTCTAGTTCCAAACGGTCTTCATGGCAATCGCTAAGGGTTACTTAACAGTCTGCCTATGACTGCTTCTATTGTCAAACGGTCAGCCCATGACTACATACCTCTCTGAGTCAAGCTTTCTTTGTTCTAACTTTGAATCGTCTCAAACGGTATTGACCCGACTGCATAGATCTGCCAAGCGGTTCAGCCTTGACCGCTTGACTCTTAAATGGTCTAGGAAATGACCACATAGTTCCTGATTTTGTCTAACCCGTGGTTTGACCTTTGGGTTGATTTTCCTAAGTTCCTAGTTGGTCCTTGGATCATAGAGGACCCAAAACCTTATGTAAATGGATAATTATGACTCATCAGACTTCTCCCCCTTTGACATCATTAAAACACTAGAAGGATCATGTAGTAATGTGGGGAGGCAAAAAATATATGTGAGAGTTCAGTAGACTGAAATATGAGTTCAGTGAGGGGATTCAAGTCTAATACAAACCTCATTATTATTCTGGACTGATTCCAAATTTTGATGCTATCCTTCAAGAAAGCATTACATGGTTTGAAATTGTTGATTGAGTGATTTAAAGTAAACAACTTCAGAAGTCTTAGAAGCCATAAAGGCAACAAGAGTGTCTACATACAAGATTACTAAAGCGAAAGCATTTTTGCAGACTATAAGTCCTTGACATTGAACTTTTAGCCTTTCTTATTAAGGTCTAGTAATTACCTTTTAGGATTAACTACCATTAGTATTGAAACTAAACAATTCGATGCAGTAGGAGTTTATCCATTTAAGCACCTCTGATTTGTAAAGCATAAAGCAGCTACATTTTATAAAATAATAGTCAGGTTCAACTGACATGAGGAGTCACATTGGTTAGATGCAATATTCCCTAGTTACTCAGTGCAGTTAACCATTCTGCCTCATTTAGACCAGAGATAGCTTGCCACCTCGTGCCTTAACCATGATCACTTCATTGGTGAAGGGTTACAGTTTCTCAGTAAACTTAAGCCATTGCTCTACATTTTTTTTATATAGTTGAAACCAGATCAGAGTTAGTTGAGACATTATCTTTTTACGTGAACCACCTCACATCTAAGGTGAAGTGCATCTGATTACTCAATAAGTCTCTACCATTGCTCTGCATTGAGTGCCTCAGATAGACTTAGATAGCATAGTTGTTTAAAGATAATACTTAAAGTGAAGTTCATCAACCAAACTGTTACTGAATTCTCATAATCAGACTAAAGGAATATTAGGACTCAGCATATCATATGCTTTAGAAAGAGTAAGCCTGAGGAGACCTTCCTTTATATTCCTAGTTTCAGACCTCATGGAGTTACTAACCTTCAAGCCTAAATTTATTTGATTAACCATGATGCCAAATGCAAGAAGTTTCTTATTTCAAGAGTGCCAGTCAGTGGAGATTAATTATTAGATGTGAATCTCCCCCTGAATTCAAGCTCATCATACAAGGAATTTCTACTGACTCCCCCTTATTTACTCAACTCATGGACTCTTGACCACTGTATGTAAGGACCTTGGTACCTGGCGGAGTATATTCCATGAAAAATTGATCTTTATTTATTTGTTTATGGTTGGTGGAACAGTTGACTGGTGGATAATGGTGAACAATAGGGATTTGGGCAGTAATGTATTGGCTTACATTGCAATCAGGGTGCTGAGTCAAACAACATCAACAAGTCAATGTGAAAGGAATTGGAGCACGTTCAGCTTTATACACTCAAAGATTCGCAGTTGACTAAAGGCTGAACAGCTAGAAAAATTAGTTTACTGTCACTACAACATGAGGTTAAGAATAAAGAACATGAAGCTGAGACAATAACTGAGGGACAAACATGTCGCAGAGAATACAACTCCAAAAATTGATATGGACGCATTATTTGATGATGACAACCCCTTACAGTCTTGGGTTGAGATACGAGCGCATGTTGATGAGTCTGTTTTTGATAATGATGACAGAACATGGACAAAGGGTATATTAGATGAAGATGAGCCAAAGGATCCAGAATTCAAAGGATCAACCAAAAGGTCAAGAGTGACTCATGCCCACCAGAGAGAGGACCCAGTTTTGTTTGTTCATGACACTGAGTAGCAGCCTGAGATTGAGGTATATACTCAGAGTCAGATAGTATGCCAGTCACTCTTAGAATGGTCAAGTCATCTCTATCCTTAAAATGAAGTATATTAGTACATGAGACAACTGAGAGGACTAGTGTTGATGCTCGAGAGGACCTAGTAATTGAGCAGTTGAAGTAAGTTTATGTGAGACACATGTCAAGGGAGAAATGATTGCTTTCAAAGATGAAGGAAAACGTTACACCAAAAGAAAAAAAAACATCTTCAAAGGCTAAAAGGCGATTGGTTTCTTATGGTTCTGATGATGCACCAAGTGATGATCTCAGTGCAGCTGCAGGCGCTACTACAGGTGGTGACATGTATGCACCTTCTTCCTCCTTCCACATTGACACAGGCTGAGGATATAGTCATAGTGAAGGAGGATATGATTCACAAAATCAATATGGACATCCATCAGGTTATGGAGGTGGCCAACACGAAGCAAACATATATGGGTGGGGCCATCAGCCAGAATTTCAATTCCATCCAGACTATCCAGTTCTAGCCAGTAGCAATTATGGGTTAGCATTTTCTTCTCATCCTCAAGGTTCTGCTTCTTATGTTGATTCTGGATTCCAATCAAGCCAACAACCTTATACTCCAAGAGGGATTCAAAGTGGGATGTATGACTTAGCTGGTTCATAGGTTGAGTAAATCAGGGGGAGTCATTTATATTTTATAGTGTCACATTCTTAGGTCTTGTGTCTTTAGCTGCATAGGCATGGTTGACCATCTGGTATATCAAATAGTGATTTATGGAAGGACAAATTAAGTCTGTCTGAAAATTTTCACTATGCGTGAGAACTATCTCCGCCAAGTATTGAAGGTGAGTCAAGCTTGTTTTTATGAAGTCATCCAAACTTATGGTAATATGTTGCATAATCTATACGAGGGAGAGTCAATAGAGTTTGTCTACTGTTGAGATAGGTTCACAATTTATTTCAGTGTCTTCTACATCTAGTCAGAAGTTACCACGTTTATGTCTTCTGGAGAAGTGGTGGCTAAGTCGACAGACATGGTTCTAAGTCGATTGTCTTTGCTTGATATTCCCTGCAAACTTCCATATATCCGTCGACTTGATGACTCATCTGCTCTGATATTATCTGATCTTTTGATATTCATCTGTGAGCATCTGCCATTGTCTATGAGTCTCTTTCTGAATCTATCAAAATTCTGCTCTATCTTTTCCAAAAATTCCTTGAATAATGAGCTTGGATTCAGAGGGAGACTTTTATCTGTTCATAAGCTACATGTTTCAGAGAAAACTGAAATAAGAATCTTCTTTCATAAAGCTATGTGAATGCCCAAGATAAGTTGAGGTTTAGGGTTAATAATTTTTAGAATGCATTGCTAAAAGGCTTGGAAATAACTATATATAACTTTAATATATCTAAATTAGTCTTGGAAAATTTCTATCCTAAAACTATTCTCTAGACCTGACAACTTAAAGTACAAGAGGTAACTTTGGGGACACACTTTAACCTAAGTATTGTTATTAAACATTGGAATCAATCTAAAAATCCCCAAGGGCAGTATATAACAAAGCAATGACAATGGTCCACGGAGAAACCATATCCCCTTACCTCTGAAGTAAAGTGGATTGTGTCATGAAGTGTCAAAGTCAACTCTACTTAAAATTTTTGAAGAATACAAAAGGCAGAGCAATGGCATAAAAATATTGAGAAATATTGTTCACTTATCAATGAAATGAGATGACCAATGTCATGAAGTGACATGTTATCTCTGTTCAAAATGAAGTAGGATAGTCAGTCACACTGAGTAACTGGGGATACTGACGTCTAATTAACGTGTATCCTTATGATAAAAGGTGTGTGCTAGATTTAAATAATGCTGACGCAAAGAATGAATTTTTATGCCGATTCAGACGTAAGGCCCATAATGACAAAATTGTATGACAGTCGGTTGGGACACGAAGTCTTACGCCGAAAAGGGATTTATTTGTTAGCAAGAAGATAATGCTAACGCAAAGGATGAATTTTTATGCTGATTCGGGCGTAAGGCCCGTAATGACAAAATTGTATGAAAGTTGGCTAGCACACGAAGTCTTACGTCGAAAAGGGGTTTATTTATTAGCAAGAAGGTAATGTTAACGCAAAGGATGAATTTTATGCCAATTCGGGCGTAAGGCCCGTAATGGCAAAATTGTATGACAGTCGGCTGGGACACAAAGTCTTGCACCGAAAAAGAGGTTTATTCGTTAGCAAGAAGATAATGCTAACGCAAATGATAAATTTTTATGTCGATTCGGGCGTAAGGCCCGTAATGGTAAGATTGTATGACAGTCGGCTAGGGCACAAAGTCTTACGCCAAAAAGGGGTTTATTCGTTAGCAAGAAGATAATGCCAACGCAAAGGAGGAATTCTACGCCGATTCGGGCATAAGGCCCGTAATGGCAAGATTGTATGACAGTCGGCTAGGACATGGAGTCTTATGCCAAAAATGGGCTTATTCGTTAGCAAGAAGGTAATGCTAACGCAAAGGATGAAGTTTTATGCCGATTCGGGCATAAGGCCCGTAATGACAAAATTGTATGAAAGTCGGCTAGGACACGAAGTCTTGCACCGAAAAGGAGTTTATTTGTTAGTAAGAAGGTAATGCTAACGCAAAGGATGAATTTTACGTCGATTCGAGCGTAAGGCCCATAATGGCAAATTGTATGACAGTCGGCTAGGACACAAAGTCTTGCACCGAAAAATGGGTTTATTCGTTAGCAAGAAGATAATGCTAACGCAAAGGATGAATTTTTATGTCGATTCAGACGTAAGGCCTGTAATGGCAAGATTGTATGACAGTCGGCTAGGATACAGAGTCTTGTGCCGAAAAGGGGTTTATTCGTTAGCAAGAAAATAATGCCAACACAAAGGAGGAATTCTACGTTGATTCGAGCGTAAGTCCCGTAATGGCAAAATTGTATGACAGTTTGCTAGGACATGAAGTCTTGCATCAAAAAGGGGTTTATTCATTAGCAAGAAGGTAATGCTAACGCAAAGGATGAATTTTTTTATGCTGATTCGGGCGTAAGGCCCATAATGGCAAGATTGTATTTTTGAGAGCTCGACCAGGACGGAGTGCCACTAGACCAAGGTGGATTTTGGTCACTCTAGGAATGCCGGTTGAACTGTGTGGTATAGCTTCATATGCTTTCCGTTAAGGGGAGAGAACTGGATGAGTCCCTTGTGATCTACAAGGATGTAGGCACCCCCTTCATACACTCGGCGGATGACATATGATCCGACCTAATTTTCATCTAACTTTCACTTGGGATTGGAGGCCATCACTTCTCTTCTTTTGACCATTACCAGGGATCCTTTCTTGAATTCTCATCCTTTGACCAGCTTGTCGAAAGCACGGGCCATGCGAGCTTGGTAGAGTTGGATATTTTGTTGCGCTCGGAGACACTTTCCTTCGAGCTCGACGAGCTCTTCCAGTCTTCTTTCTATGTTGGTTTGTTCGTTGCTAGCCAACCCATGCTGGATGGCGACTCACAGCGAAGGGACTTCCAATTCAATTGGTACTACGGCCTCCGACCCATATATGATAGAGAAAGGCGAGCAGTCAGTTGGGGTTTTATAGATAGTACGATAAGCCTAAAGCACTTCGTACATCTTTTCTTCCCAATCCTTTTTATTAGATTTGATAGTCTTCACCAGCAGCGTGCATAGCGTTTTATTGAAGGCTTCTACAAGTCCATTGGCTTGGGGGTTGTAGGGGGACGACGTCCTCCAGTCAATCTTGTACTTATCAGCCAGTCGATAAACCTTCTAGTTTCTGAAATGACTGCCATTGTCGGAGATAATTCGACTGGGAGTCCCGAACTGAAATATTATATTCTACTAGAAGAATCTGGCGACCAATTCTCCTGCCACTTCTCTTAGCGCTATTGCTTCTGTCCATCTGGAGAAGTAATCTGTAGCTGCTAAGATATATCTGCACCCCAATGAAGATGTTGGTAGTGGCCCTACCATGTTCGTACCCCATTGAGCAAATGGCCAACTCGGTATGGTGGGATGCAGCGGTGTCGGCGGTCTCCTCGACACGTTGGAGTGCTCTTGACATTTTTGGCAAGCTTTGACAAACTTGTAATAATCATCGAACATGGAGGGTCAATAATAGCCTAATTTCTTTATTTCAATCTTCATTTTTGGACTGGCCTAGTGTGCTCTGACTGACCCAGCATGGGCTTCTTGCATTACTTGCCCAGCTTCTGCTGAAGACAAGCAACAGAGTAAAACTTTTTTTTGGGCATCCGCCACTACTCGGAACAAGGTTCCGTTCCTCATCTCGTAAGAGTCTTTGACCCTTAGTAGCTTCATTCTTTGTTCTTTTTCTTTCGAGAGCTGTTGGTGTCGAAACCAGGGCAGGAGGTGCTCCCGCCAATCTGGCTGTTGGATTTCTTCTGTAGTTGTCACTTCATTTTCTCCTTCATCGGCCAGGACCTCTGTCACACTGGGGGCCTATCGCTGGTTAATTACTATTATGTTCAGGCTTGTGTCTGGCTGGATCGCCAAAGAACTGGCCAGCCTTGCGAGGGCGTCTGCCTGGGCATTCTATCCTCTGTTAATGTGCCTGATGCTAATGAAGTAGAATCTTGCCATCAGGCAGAGCGCCAGCTGGTAGTAAGGCAGGAGTTCCTACTTTCGCACCTCAAACTCTCCCTCCAACTGTTTTACCACTAGCATGGAATCCCTGAATGCTTCCAGCATCTGAATTCCCATGGACAGAGTAATCTACAGCCTGATTATTAGGGCTTCATATTTTGCTTCATTATTTGTGCATGGTTTGTTTATTGAACAGGATGTATATATGACTTCTCCTTCGGGAGATTTCAGGACTATACCTGCCCCTGCCCTGATTCTGGTTGATCTGGTTGTTGGGGTGTTAATTCTGGATGCGCCCTCAAAGTACAACTGCCACAAGGAGGGCTACACTTGGCTGACTTCTAGGGTCTCATCTTCAGGGAGATCTGCCTCTAACGGACAATCTTCTGGTACTGGGTGCTCAGCAAAGAAGTCTATGATGGCTTGGCCTTTAACTGCCTTTTGTGGCACATAGGAGATATTAAACTCCATGAGGATCACCGCCCATTTACCTAAGCGGCCTTTAAGTGCCGGTTGGGACATGATATATTTCTGCGCATCCACCTTAGATATCGGCTTGACTTCATGTGACAACATATAGGGTCGAAGCTTCTTAACTACGAAGACCAGCGCCAGGCAGACCTTCTCAATGAAGGTGTATTTCTCCTCAGTTCTGACCAGTCTTTGACTGAGGTAGTAGAGGGCTTGCACCGGCATGCCGCCGAGGCGTTCGCCGAGCGCTGCGCGGCGCTGAACGCGGGCCTCGCGGTGCTCGGCGCCTACACCCACAGCCACCTGGAGGAGTCGCTGCTCGGCGGCTTCACCCAGGACCTGCTGGCCGAGCGGCGCTTCGCGGTGCTGCTGCGCCACTGACTCCCGCACGCCATCGGGGCGTTGACGGCGAGCCGCTTCTGCTTCCTCCTCGGCGGCAACGACAATCCGCCGGAGGAGACCCCATGACGCCCAAGGCGCCCGCCCGTTCCCTGTTCGCCGCCGCGGCCCTGTTGGCCCTGACCTCAGGGTCGATGGCCACGCCCGCCTTGGCCCACGCGCCTCGCACCACCGCCGCCAACCTGCTCGACCGCGCGCAGATCGAGGATTTCCTGGTCGACTACTACCAGCCGCTCGGCGGCGGAAAGCAGGAAGACCTGGCCTCCTTCTTCACCCCGGACGGCGTGATCGACGTCAACGGCCGCGTCTACAACGGCCACAAGGGCATCGCCCAGGCCTACAAGGACGCCGGCTCGGCCAACAACGGCAATCCGGTGTTCAAGGGCAAGTTCACCATGCTGATGAACAACCCGCGCATCGAGATCCACGGCGACACCGCCACCGCCGACGTGATCTGGACCGGGGTCGTCACCACCAAGGTCACCGACCAGCCCCACTTCGCCGAACAGGGCAAGGAGCACGACGACCTGGTCAAGGTGAAGGGCGAGTGGTTCATCAAGAAGCGGATCATCACCTCCACCGGCGGCCTCGCCCCGTTCTTCCAGGCCACCTACAAGGACCGGTGACGCGCAGGAGGGGCGGCGGCGTCGGCAGCCCTTGCCGCCCCCGCCTCTTCGTGGCATCCGTCGCCGCCTCGCAGCATCGGTTCCGTAGCTCAGCCGGATAGAGCAGGGCTTTCCTAAAGCCAAGGTCGCAGGTTCGAGTCCTGCCGGGACCGCCATGCCGCTTCGCCAGATGCCGGCGACCATTGCGAGAACGTGGTTCTTTGGACTATCTGTTGCGTCGCGACCTGGAGGGGGAGCGATGCTCAATCGTTTGATGCGCCGGCTTCGGCCGGCGCCTGTGCATCCAATTGACACGAAGTGGGGCATCAAGACGTCGGGCACCGTCAGTCCCCGTCGGCTCGCGCGGGGCAATGGGCGGCTGGACACCCTGAATGTGGGTTACGTCGGGTCCCAGCCCAGCGAACAAGACCCTATTACATACCATAATAGACCAGGGAAGGATCGCTATGCTTCACAGAACCCAGAAAATTCGTAGGTAAACAGAACCATAAGGCACCAGGGCAGGCACGCTATAGGACTATAATGCACTAGATCAAGGGCGTTAAAGTCAACAGGCACATATCGCAATAGGTAAGGGCTATAACGCACCAAGGGAGGGGCATTATAGTGAACATAACACACCTCTTATGGGCCCTTATGCCTTCTAGAACGACCAGAATCCACAGAAAATGCGGGATATAACGCACCGCAGTAGGGGCGTCATAAGAACTTAACGCACAGGGACAAGGGCGTTAAAGGCAACAGACCTTTAACTCAACACACAGGGAATATAACGCACCAGGCAAGGCACGTTAAAGCCACCCGAACGTGCAAATCCACAGAAAACTCCTCAGTTAACGGACGATGTAACGCACCTCTAGGGATGCGTTAAATGACTATAACGCACCGGGGGTGGTGCATTATGTCACCTGGGTTTTGCAACTCTGGAGGTCAGAATCGGAACCCCTTCCCGACCGATCGAAATCAACGGGGGATGTGGCGGAATACAAAATCAACTCAACCTGCCAACCCATACCGACCATTCCAGCCTATGCATGCCACTAGTAGTGAAATACGATGCCCATGGAGTTGATTTCAGCAATAAAAGATAATTTCAGGCATTAAAAGATTAAAATTGAACTAAATGGGAGCATGCACGAAAAATGATGCATAGGGCGTCGGACCACGGCGCAAGTGGTACTGACGGTGTCCTAGCGAAGTACGAGATCCATCCCCCTACCTGGATGACGACAAAAATAGCGTTCCGGTGGTGATCCGGTGAGAGGGCAACGTGGCACCTCCCAGCCCGGCTCGACTCCACGCTCCGCAAATCGAGGAAAGGTGGGTGTCAACACGATCCTCGCGACGTGACCAATCTAACGGTACCTCTCCAGCTTCGATCAGTGGCCGTCTAGATTAGAAATTGAGAGAGGCGCGCTGTAACGACCCAGGGCTCCGGATACCGATAACCCGATGTAGCATCGAATTACTGCTATCAGGAACTAGGGAAGTCACCTAAGAGGTTGATGAGGCCCCTGAAGGGTTGGGGGAGTTTGTCGAGGGAGCGCATAACAAATTGGAATTGCACGACGCGTAGATTAAATTAAAACAGTTATTTTAAACTGAAGTGCGGTTTTTAAAATTTTAACTCAAATCAAATTATATTAATTTTATCGATTAAATTTAATTTCCGAATTGAACCCTAATAATACCCACCCCTAATAACGAGGTCTCGCTATGATGTGCCCCTCCCTCCCGTCCGCGCACACATGCTGTTCCCTTCCAAGAATTAATCTCATCACAAACCTTGTTCTTATCGACCTCTTCCCTACTTAATTGGGCGAGAAACCTAAACGAAATTTCATTGCTTCGATTACCCCCCGTCCTGCATCCGATATCATATGTCTTAAATTATTGAACCGGTGAAGGGTCCTAATCAATGGCGGCGTCTTCTCCACGGAAGGGAATATCGTGGCCGTGCCCATGTGGTCACGCAACCTGCCGACAAACACGTACGGTGTTTTATATAATGTGGACTCGCTGGTTTCCCACATTCTTCCTCTCCTCTCTATGTACGTACTTCAATTCTCCCGGAAGATGGGTTGGAGACACAGTTGAGGTCCGTGGAACAGTCATATATATATCCTTTTGCTGCCATGGACACAACCACATACTCTATATATATATATATATATACTGCTTGTTCCATCACTGTTAAATTTGTCCTCCCAAATTAACGGGGCCCTGTGATTGCAAGTTCTCGGATACAAAGTGGGGTCTGCGGCTTGTGGGGATTGCTAGCTAGCTAGAACCGTGTGGAGACGGTGAGACACGTCCAACAATGGGGGCCTCTTCATGCATGTCCAGATGTCGACGTTCCAGCTCAAAGAGTCGTGTAATTACATGCATTGACAGTGACTCCCCTGTTTACCGTTCAGCTCTTATATACGTATAAATATGTCTCCCTAGGGTTCGCACCACAAGGACTCCCCATGCAAATTAAAGAGATGTTATATATACATTTGAACGCTTACATTATGGATATATACCAAGGGGAAAAAAGGCATAAATTAATGTTAGAGAGAAGAAAGAAAAGTGTTTCCAAGACGTTCAAATTAATCCCGGAGCATTAATTTGCAGCGCACTGCATGGAAATAATGGGATACGATCGATCACACGATCGAGGAAGGAGAGATCATGCATGACCGAGCGCTTCTGCCCCTTCTATTACGGAGATGGACCGTCATAATTGACTCATAAACCTCTCCAATTGATTCCCCAGTTGTTGATAAATTCAGAAGGAGGCGGCCGGCTTTTCTTCTCTGAAGGAAGGAAAAGATCTACAATCAGGCTGTTGAAGCCGAAGCGATCGTTGAAGATGGCGAGACGGCAGAGGATGCCCTGCTCTCACTCTCGACTTGGGTCCGCAGCCAGATGTCGGACAGCGGCACGCTGATCCATGATCCAGAGACGTTGCGCCAGGATGTCAAATTCCTGCTCGGTCAGCGCGACCAGCTGCGCCACGCGGTCTCAACCGCAGAAGCGGAGAAGCGAAAGCTGCGCGACGAGATCGTGGATCTCGAAGTGAGGCGCGAGAAAGCTGGCGGCGAACCCGCTATGCCGTTCTGAGGGGGCACCATGGCGGCATTTTCAATAGCCTATGGTCGCACCAAAGAGCACGCCCGCCAGTTGCGCGCTGGTCTCTTGCGTCTGCCCCAGGACTTCACAGCGAAAATCTGCACCGCCTGTGATGGCGAGGGCCAGTACGAGCAAATGTACACGGCTGGGTGCGGCCAAGGTTATTACCGCAGCATGGGCGGGTGTGATTGGTGCGACGGCACAGGCCTGATGCAAGGCACGCGAGCCGCGCCGGATTCCGTTCGAGAGCAAGTTCTCAACGCTGCAGTAAGCTAACGAGAGGTCAACCAACATGAATTTCGAAGAGGCTTTGGCGGCTTTGATCGACACACATCTTGAGCGAGAGGGCTTCGAAGGGGTTATCAGCGCGCTCGAACTCACGTTGATGGCGATGAAAGAGCAGGAACGCGAGGCTGTCGCAGGTTTGGCGAGCGACCCGTATTAACCAGCGGTCAACTTACCACAACAGGAGAAGACCAATGTCGAGATTTAGAAAGAAGCCGGTCGAGATCGAGGCTGTGCAGTGGCACAAGGACGGAGATCATCCGAACGTCACCATGCTTTCGCAATGGAAAGACGTGTCCCCGCACATCACTGGGCCAGAGCGCGAAAAGTTCGGGTGGATTGATACGCTTGAAGGCGGCCACATCGTGACGCCGGGCGACTGGATCATTACCGGCGTCAAGGGCGAGCAGTATCCATGCAAGCCTGACATTTTCGCTCAGACCTACGATCCAGCGTAGTCCGCTGAATTTCAGTTAACACGGACCAGGAGATGCGAGAATGGCTGCTAAATACTTCTGCGACGGATGCGATGAAGAGATCCACGCCTATAGCCGCAGGGACAATTGCTGGAATGTTCAAGTTAGTTCGAATGAAACGGCAGTCATCAGCAACGTCTATGACCTATGCAAGAGCCGTGGCGGAGGTTGGAGGCGGAGCAGTCCTGGTAGAGCAGGTTCTGGCCTTTGATGTAGAAGCCGTAGCCGGAGCCGCCGCCGCCGCAGTTGAGGGCGTCGGCGGCGGAGCAGCGGAGGAAGGAGACGTTGACGGCGTAATCGGTGGCGAAGGCGAGGGTGCGGAAGGAGGCGATGGCGACGTTTTTGAAGAGGCCGTTCACGAGGCCCTTGATCATGAGGGTGGTGCCGATCGAGCGCTCGGGGGCGGCGCCTTCCTCGGGCGGGGCGGTGAGGGTGAGGTCGGCGAGGCCGCAGTTGCGCAGCAGGGGCACGCGCACGGGGCCGACGGTGACGGGCATGTCGGCGGGGTCGAGGTCGCGGGGGATGGGCACGTCGAGGGTGAGGACGTCGCCGTTTTTCCCGAGGACGCGGCGGAGGAAGGCGAACGAGTAGCCGGGATCGGAGAACCGGGGCTTGCCGGCGGAGTCGTAGTTGGTCCAGAGCAGGGCGCGGGCGCCCTTGGCGGGATTGCAGGCGTTTTTGCGGACGAAGGCTTCTCCCATGAGCTGGCGGATGACGAGGGTATCGCCGACGGCGAAGGAAGAGGCGTCGGCCACGGTGATCTCGCGCGCGCCGAGGGGGACGGCTTTGGTCGCGGTGGTGACGGGGTTCCTGCTGTAATGCCAGGGGAGGGGGCCGGGTTTCCCGAAGGTGATGACGCCGGTGCCGAAGGTGGCGGTCTGGCGGGCGGAGCGGGCCGCGGCGGAGTGGTAGGAGGGATCGACGACGAGCGTGGTGACGCCTTTGCCGGCGCCTTTGATCACGAGGTTGTCGGTGGAGATGACGACGGCGTCGCCGGTCTTTCCCGTGCCGATGCGGAAGGTGCCGGCGGGGATGAGGACGGTGCCGCCGGAGGGAAGGGCGGCGATGGCGGCGTTGAGCTTGCCGGTGATGTCTTCGCCGTCGGCGGCGGAGATCGTGCGGGTGGCGGCGGGGATGCCGACGGGGTCTTCACGTTCTCCGTAATCGTAGCCGGCGTAGGAGAAGTCGTAGGCGCCGAGGTTCCAGGTTTTGCCGCCGACGGTGAGCGTGGGAAAGCTCCAGGTGCCGTCGGCATTTCGCTTGAGCAACTGCGAGGTCGCGGGGGCGGGGGCCGCGTGGGCGGCGGCAAGAAGGCAGATGAAGCCCGCACCGGCCAGGGTGCGTGGGAGCAGGGAGATCAGGTTCATCCCCATGCGCAGCAGACTGATCGGAGTGATGATGTTGGCAGGCTTGTTCTGGGCCTGGGCACAGGCGGCGAGCGCGCAGGAGCTGGTGCATTTCCCATCCCAGGACGGGCAGTCCACCCGGATCGACGGCTACCTGTATGCTGCGCCGGGGCCGGGGCGTCATCCCGCCCTGGTCTTCATGCATGGCTGCGGCGGGCTGCTGAACAAGTCGGGCGTTCCGGAAGGGCGGGCCGTCGCGTGGGCGCAGCGTTTCAATGATCTGGGCGTGACGGTGCTGATGGTCGACAGTTTCACGGCGCGCGATCATGGCGGGATGTGCGCGCCGGCGAATTTTTCCGCTTCCATTTTCGATGCCCGGCCCTACGACGCCTACGGCGCCTTGCGCTATCTGCAGGCCCGCGCCGATATCCGTCCCGACCGCGTGGGGCTGATGGGCTGGTCGCAAGGCGGCGGCGCCGTGCTCAATACCATCCGCGCATCCAGCCCGGCTCGGCGGTCGGCGGCGGCGCAAGGCGCGTCGTTTCGCGCCGCCGTGGCCTTCTATCCCGGCAGCTGCAGCCGCAAGCGGCAGGGCGGCTGGGCCAGCCCGGTGCCGTTGCTGGTTCTCCTGGGCGGAAAAGACGTCTGGATCCCGCGGGAAGCGTGCGAGTATTTGCTCGGGCACGCCGAGTCCGGCACGCAAGTGAGCTGGCATGTCTACGAGAACGCCTATCACGACTTCGACTGGCCGGGGCTGAAAGTGCACGAGATACCGGCCTTCCGTACCCGGTCGGGCGTGGTGCCCATCACGGGGATGGACCCGGATGCCCGCGCGGATGCGCTCGACCGGGTGCCGCAGTTCTTCAAGCCGTATCTGCTGGGGCCCTGACGCGGTTCGTGCAGGGCGCGCGGGAAGGCGCGGCCCGCCTGCGGGCCTAGCGGCTGAATTCCGGTTCGCTGCGCATCAGGCGCCGGCGCACGCTGTCCAGGTGGGCGCGGGCGCTGGCCGGATCTTCGGCCATCATCTGCGCGGCGGTCTTGGCCGCGATGTCGGGCGCAATGGGCTTGATCCTGCGGTTCATGGAAGCGGCCAGGCGCTGAGCCTCGGCGGCGCGTTCCAGATAATACAGATCGTCCCAGGCCCGGGCGATGGATTCGCCCAGGACCATCACGCCGTGGTTCTTCATGAAGACGATGTCGTCCTGGTCGCCCAGGGTGGCCGCGATGCGGTCCCATTTATTTTGATATATAATGGGTTATCTCTTTGAAACAAATGAGGGTTAACTATGTTCCACCACTTGGGGTGGAACAATCTATCCGGGTTAAATGGGAGATATCTTTCATTCTAATCTGATTATCTCTATTTCTCTACCAAAATAAAAAAAAAAGATAGAATGAGAGGCATACCTAGGATAAGTGGGGGGATAACTCCCTTTCAAAGGGGGGCCCAGTGGTTAAAGTGCAAGAATAAATCCTGATAGAGAAAAATGAAACAAATGTGTAGAATTAGTTCTAAAAGATTTCAAGTCCGTCTTAACTAAGGCCTCGTTTGGAAAGGATTGAGGGTGAGGAGATTTTTTGAAAATCTCTTAGAGAGAGAGGAAGTTACCTTGAGGTAGATTTTAGAGATTTTAAAATGTTCTCCCTTTTCTCTCTATATCTCTCTACATCTCGAAATCTGCATAAAGTTAAAGTTGATAAGACATTGTCACATTGGGAAAAGATTTTGAGAGGGTGAACATTCCAATGATTGGAACCCTCAAAATCTCTCAACAAGATCTATTCCAAACGAGGCCTAATGCTTGCTGCACCGTATGCGTGGATGCGTCACCCTTCCTTCTATTATTTCCTCTCCTTCCCTGGAGAAAGAAATTAAACTAAATCCATCTGTTGTTAACTACATCTAATAGCTGGTTTTAGAAGTTCAAGACACAGAGCATCTAGTAAAAATCAGAAGAAGATGATTGCTCTTAGAGTGGGTGCTGTTTTATCGACCAGCGTCGAACCATGTGCTGATATGGGGAATATGATGCAATACCCTTGGGAGGAATGTAAGTCGGCACAAACGCTTGTGGCTGGGATAACATGAATTAGAAATGGGACAAGTCACTTTGAAGAGTAAGTGAGTGGTGACTTTTAATGTTAATCTAGGCTGACTTTAGTAACGGGGTAGGACAGCGAGGGTAGGATATCTGGTGAGAGAGAGTGGCGTGGGTGTCGCCGCTCTTCTCACACACAAGAGACATAACCAGGGTGGGTTAATGCATTCTTGACTCTTTGGGGTCGAACGTGTTAACCCCACTGGGAATTCAAAGTAAACCCTAGGGAAGGAGGCGGTGATAAGCAATTTAGGGATGTGTCCTCAACCGCTCTTCTCACATACAAGGGATGTAATTGGGGTCGGTTAATACATTCGACCCTCTATGGTCGAATGTCTTATCCCCGCCGCTCGACGAGCTGGCGACCGGGCGGTTCCACCGCGTGCTCGGCGACGACGCCGCGGACCCGGCCAAGGTCACGCGCGTGGTCGCGTGCACCGGCAAGGTCTATTACGAGCTGGTCGAGGAGCGCGCGCGGCGGGCCGACCCGACCGTCGCGATCGTGCGCATCGAGAAGCTGTACCCGTGGTGGCCGGAGCTGGTGGCGGCCGCCATCACCGAGCGGTACCCCAAGCTCGCCGACCTCCTGTGGGTGCAGGACGAGCCGATCAACATGGGCGCCGCGAGCTTCGTGACGCCGCGGCTCGCGCAGATCGTCAAGGGCAAGCCGATCCGGTTCGACGTGATCGCCCGCGCCGAGAGCGCGAGCCCCGCGACCGGCTCGCACAAGGCGCACGTCCTGGAGCAGACGCAGATCCTCAAGGCCGCGTTCGATCGCCACTAGCGGATCGCCCGGCTCGATCGCACCCAATGGTAAACCGCTTGACCCAACCTGCCAAGCCTGAGCCCAGCGTCAAGCCAACCCCAGTGACCTCATACGATATCAAGCAGGCTGCCATCAATAAAGCCCTTGCACCAAGTTCTTCCAGCAAAGAAGAGCGGAAAGCCGCCGCCAAAAGCACCAAACAAGCCATGCGTCACAGTCCGGCCAGTAAGCGCCGCCGCACAGTTTGGATTGTTATTCTTTCGGCCATCGTCGTCCTGGCCGGTGGCTACGTGACCTTCATCAACCTGCCGATCCTCTCCGTTACCATTGCTGGTGTCCAGGCAGGTATCCACGCTAGCTATCCAGGCTTTGTGCCGGACGGCTACCATTTGCATCAGCCAATTACCTACAGCGACGGCCAAGTCACTCTGGAATTCGATTCAAACAGCAACAAGACCAGTAGTTACACCATCAAAGAACAGCAGAGCTCGTGGGATTCTACTGCCGTGCTCAGCAATGTCGTCGAAAAAGCCGTCAACAACAACTACCTGACGACCCAAAATAATGGCCTCACAATCTACAGTTACGATGGCAACGCCGCCTGGGTCAATGCCGGCGTTCTCTACACCATCACTAACAACAGCAATCTCAGTAACAATCAAGTCCAGTCAATCGCCGGCAGTCTGTAGCACCTCTGCTATAATAAATGCACTATGTCAGCGACCGTTCGTACTCGTTTTGCTCCCAGCCCGACCGGTTTTATGCATGTGGGCGGCGTCCGTACGGCGTAAGGGTATGATCTATCTCGGGTAGGGGGCTAAAATCAAGCTACACTAACCTTTTTCTCACTTTTTTGAGTGTAGTAGAAATAGGTAAAATAGGGGAAGATGACGTCAAGCAAGCCAAAAGAACAGTACACTGAAGGAATGGTTCTCGATTAGCAATACATGTCCATTCTATTCCATGGTTACATCAGATTCTAGGGGCTTACCCCCAGTGTACAAAATCAACTGCATCCACTGTATCCCCTCTCTCTCTACTCCTCGCTCACTCAGCACCCTCCGTGTGGGGCCGGCTGCACTAGCTACTCATCTTGGCCACGTCCCTACTCCTCCGCTTGCGCACTCCCGAGGATCGTGAAGCTCTCGAACCTGAGGCTACTGGATGGGCCGCTCTCTGCTCTATCTGGCGAGACTACATCATCCCTAGGAGCTCCCAAATGCTAACCTCCATGTCCCTACCAAATTGTAGTGACTCAGAGGGAGTAGTGTGTCCAACCAACCCCTCTGCTTGAGCACCTCTGCTCTGGTACCTCCGTAGCACGCGGCGTTGCAGGGTCTCCAGTTGGCCGAGGGCCCGTCGCTCGCGTATGGCCATGGCCATCTCCCATGCTTGAGCCTCAGCCTCCCTCTCCTTTGCCTCAGTGAGGCGACCTTCTAGCCTCTCCATCGTCTCCATCGATCCGAGGCAGCGTGCCAAGTCCTCGACACGCCCCTCTAACACTCGGTGAGAGGCTAGGGAAGCCTCCAACTCCTTCTTCTATAGGAAAATCACACAAAAATTGGTTAGGCAAAGATAAGCAAAGGAGAGAAGAATTTGCTCATAGAAGTGCTTGGTGCTCACTGTCTCAGCTAGCTCGGCCTCCCACTCCTCGGCCAGCTCAATGGCACCGCCAGGCAGCCCTCCAACTCCTCTCTGTTAACCGCATGAGAAGAGGGTCCACCTTCCCCACTCATCCCAGCTCTCACCCAAACATACGCCAGCTCACTCTACTGAAAGATCAAAGATAAATTGGTTAGTCAAATTCAAATGCTCTTAAGGTCAATCAATTAATCTTGACTCACCAGTTCTCAGATTTCATGGCGTAAGTTCACGATGGTCTGGTCAAGGATGGTAATTTGATCCTAGAGGATCCTCACAGCCTCAGCCTCTGGCATCTGCATCCCAAATTTCACAAAATCATCAGAGGTAGTGCTAGTCAATAGAAAACATCTTTTTCAGAAGGTCTAAAGGGACTAACTCACCACTTGAGTGTCAAGGCGGAGCCGCTCGGCGTACCGCTCCAGATAGTCTGCCAGGTAGGTCTCATTACTCCCCACGTGTCGGTCCTGCTCCAGGAAAGGTCCCCTCTGAAACGCCTCGGCCTCTGCACGGTAGAGAGAGGCCCAGTCCTGATCCGTCACCGAGGTCCGTCGACGTCCCCGATCAGACCCATGCTCTATCGGTGCCGCCACAGGAGGCTGGTGCCACCCCAAGGTCCGCTGCACCAGGCGTAGGTAAAGTGGCTCTCGCAGGTTCACGCAGAACAAAACGGTGTCCCGACGGAACCAAGCACGCCCCTCTCACACCCACGGCTATGGGGCGAGGTCCTCAACTGCATAGGGCATCCACACCACCTGTTATAACATGAACCACAAGCTTGTCAAATTCGAGTCCACCCAGTAAATGCATAACATCTTATAAACTCAGCTTGGCAAGACGCTTACCCGGTGAGGCGGGAACTCATCCAAAGCTGTCCGGAGGTCGAAGAGTCGAGTGGTCACCAGTCGATAGTCCCAGACTATCTCCCATCTCACCATCAGAGGGACCACCTATGCCCGATCTCGCGGAATCACCCCGTGACCTAAAGGAAAACGGGTGTACCCCCAAATCTACAACACAAAGCACGACACGAAAAGTCAATCATAACCAAAAGGCAAATCAAAAGCAACAAGGTTTGGTGAGATAGGCTCGTACCTATAAGAACGGGGCAAACCCACCCAAGTTCCCCGAACCTGGCCAAATAGGATCCATATGAGTGAAGAGGTGCGCAGCATCGCCCTCCCCCACACAAACAGAGGTCGCCGCTCTAAATCTTCTATCAACGACAAGTACTTCAAATTCACATTGTTGGAAGAAGTTGTAAATAGCAGCCTACCAAAGAAATAAAGAAGGAAAAGTCATATCTCCTGTTGCTCATTCCTCTCCCACACCGAGAGCTTCTGAGCTACTTGCTCCATGTATGTCTCCAGATCCTTCAATGATCCTCGCACCACTCGGGCTAACCCCACTGCAGCACTGATCCTCCCGAGAGGGATGGTGGTCACCGGCCTCCGAGATCAGGCCAGCCAAACATCGAGCAATCTATCGATCTCCTGTTGATAATATTTGAGCTCCCTCCCTAGCACCGACGCCCCGACTACGGGCAATTCTATCAAGTAAGCCATGTCCTCGAGCGTGGGGATCATGTGTCCCCATGGCATCACAAAGGCCCGGCAGCCACCCACCCATCTCTCATGAAGGGCCGCCAAAAAGGTAGCATCGACAGGAAAGGGCTCGATCCTGAAGAAATGACCGAACCCCATCCGGTCTACTCTCCACCGCTGATCATGAGGGAGGGCATGGTACCACGCCCACAATAAGTCCCATGAGACCTGGGCTTTGATCCTCCTTCGGCCCTGCACATGAAGATAAAACCAGCTGATTAGTCACCAAATTATAATCCATTCAAGCCATGGAACAACCCCTACAATACTTCACTGTCAGTCCATGCCCTGAGCCCAGGGCGACCAAAGCCTTGGCCCCCTGGGTCCCTGGGCAGCCAGATCGCTGGCCACCCTATTCTTCTGGACGGCCAGTAGTCTGGCCGCCCAGAATTTTGGATGACCACTACTTTGGCCGCCCACAATTCAGTCCCCCAGTGCGGTTCCCTCTATTTCGTAAGACTCTCCCCACACACATAAATGGCACCCAAGCATCTACATCAACTGGAATACATTGGAGGGTATGGGACTTACCTATCTTCGCGGTGCCACCTCTCCCTCTCCCTCATCTTCATGTTCATCCAACGAAGCCTCTTCATCCTCCTCGGTACCTTCCTCGCCCTCGCCTTGGCCGAAAGGACCACCCTCCACGGGAGCGGCCACACCGTCCCCTCCTTCTTCACCTCCATTGGAAGAGTCCTCTGAGGTAGACAAGCTCGATGCGGCCTCATTCTCCTCGATATGAGGAAGCCTCCTCCACAATGTCCAGGCGAGCCTACCGTGGCCCCATTCCTTCCCCACGAGTTCAAGGACCCAGATTCTCCTCCTCCACAGCAAGAGAAGCACTCTAGGGGAAATTCCCCTCAACCTCAGGCACCTATGGGAGCAAACAAAGTGACAATCGGGATGGCCGCTTATGAGGAGGCCGGCCACCTTTTAACTCCCCTCCAATGAGGAGGGCGGCCAAGGTATTGGCCACCCACCAGAGTTGGAGGCGGCCAACACTCCTCCTCTTCGATGGGTATTCAAACCCTAAAATAGTGGCTTTGATGGGTTTTCAAACCCTAAAATGATGGCGGAGACGTCGTGAGGGACGGTAGGTTAGGGATGCCGTAGAGGAAGAAGTGGTGGCCGACCGGTGGAGGCAAAAAGGGGGGAGTGTCGGGGGACGGGATGGCCTTCCCATCTGGCAGAGCGAGAAATGTGGAGAGGAGAAAGATGTGTATGAGAGACAGAGGGGAAGAGATGAGAGAGAGAATTGCAAACAGAGAGAGGGACGGTGAGCGAGAATCGCAGAGAGGGACGATGAGAGAGAGATTGTAAAGAGAGAGAGGGACGATGGGAGAGAGAATTGTCATCGCGGCCTACAACTTCTCTCTCTCTCTCTCTCTCGTCATTCCCACCCCTACCGCACACTACCCCCCGCCTTTGCCACCATTGCCGATCTTCAGCCCCCAACCCCCCACCGCTGCGTCCTACTATTCCTCTCTCTCTCTCCCCAGTCCACCGTTCCCACCCTCATCCCCCCGCCGCCGCTACTACTCCCATTGCTCCTCCAGTGGTGACAAAGGAAAAGGGAGAGAGAGAAAGGGAGGTACAGAGAGAGCGCACAAGCGAGAGGAAAGTCACTCCGTGTGGTAACGACTTTCCTTTGAAGTTGCTCCCACACAGAACAACTTTCATCTCTCGCTCTCTCTCTCTTTGCCTTCCTCTCTCTTTCTCTATCTCGACCCTGCCTCTCGCCAGCAACGACCCTGTGCCCCCTTCCCCCTCCTGCCGTCGGCCCTGCACTCTTTGTCTATCTCTTAGCCTCTCTCTCTCTCTCCCCCGCCACCTACTCTCTCTATTTCTCAGTCTCTCCCCCACCCCTTGCTTTTGTCTATCTCTCAGCCTCTCTCTCTCTCCCACCACCTGCTCTCTCTCTATGTCTCAGTCTCTCCCCCACCCCCTACTCTCTGTGTATATCTCTCTGCCTCTCTCTCTCGCCACCTGCTCTTTCTCTATCTCTCATTCTCTCGCTCGCCCCTACTCTCTCTCTCTATAACTCTCATCCTCTCTCCGCCACCTGCTCTCTCTCTCTATCTCTCGATACCAACAGTGGCCATCGGAGCTCCCCTCCCACCTAACAGCCAAAACCCTCCCCCCCTCTCTCTCTAATACTGACTGTTGGAGCCCCCTCCACCTTTGGAGCCCTCCTCCCCATCTCTCTCTCTCTCGAAATACATTGAGGAAGAAATTGAGAAGTTCAATCCAGAAGAAAAGAAGGAAGAAGTAATTGATCACGTTGAAGGTTAGTTTTGATTACCCCGTTCTGGGATATGAACTGTTTGATACAGATAGTGTAGACGAAGCAGTTAAGACGGCACACGACCGTTATTCAAAAGGAACAAAGAACTTTGCTGTTGAAGTGGTTACTGAGGAAGAAGCCCTTAAAGCGTTACATGGTGCTGGCGACGTACGACAACCCGATGGAATGTACGATCCCACTACGAGCGACGTCGAAGTCCGAGGCTAAGAGGATTGCATTAAAGATCCTGGGACGCCGCGCAAACCCAGAGGTTCTGGATGTACAGGAAGCAGAGGACCTGCCGCCTCTCCCTCCTATGTATCCTAACAGTTTCGAACAGGAACTGGAACAAGAGTTAGAAGAGCTAGAAAAACAAATAGACAAAAAGAGGCTTAATTAATGGCGATTAGATACCTGCAAGGTAAGATCAAGTGGCACAAGAACGCTTCACTGGACAAGTACAAGAAGCGTACCCTTGATCTGTATATGAATGACGAGCAGTGGGCCAAGTACGATACTCTTGATCTTGGCATCAAGGTTCGTGAGGACAAGGACGGCAACAACTATGTCACACTTAGCCGTAAGGAAACGGGCTATGGTCCGAAGGGTGCCACTTACGATCTTGGACCCTGGGAAGTTATCAACTCAGATGGTGAACCTTATACGGGCGAAGTCTGGAATGGTAGCGATGTTACCGTTAAGCTCGACGTGTACTTCTCCAAGACTAGCGGTACTAACGTCGCTCGTGTTGAAGCAGTTAGAGTTGATAAGTTGGGAGAACCTGGACGTGAGCCGGACGAAGTCATCGAAAGCCCCTTCTAAGGAGGACGAAATTACCATTGCTATCTGGAAGGATAGACCTCGTAGCGAACGTGGGGAGGCCTATCGTAAGGGCCTTCTCCCCGGACGTATCTTAGCCTTCCTTCATAACCTAGCATACAAATGAAATCAATCAAGACACTGGTACCTGACATATACGACGTGCTGAGCAAAGGCACTAACATCAAAGAAGAAAACCTGAAGATGTTCTCTAGTCGATTAGAGGACATCCTCAGGGAGAAGCTCAGCACAGACAAAGATGGTAAGACCACACTTCGTATGTCTAACTTTGGTATGCCGTGCCAGAGGGAGTTGTGGTACGTCCTGTCGGGGAGCGGGGACATGAGCGTGGAACTGACGATGCTGGCCTGGTCGGCCGGTCTGCTGCTGGTGCTGGTGATCATCCAGGCCGGGGCCGGGGTCCAGGCCCAGGGCGCCATGCCGATGGCCGGAGCGCGCGACGCCCTGCCGCCGCCCAAGCTCTTCCAGGCGCGCACCAAGCGGGTGGTCGACAACCACCGCGAGGGCCTGACCATCTTCGCCCCGCTCGTGCTGGTGGCGGCCGCGGCGCACATCTCGACCCACGCCACCCAGCTGGGGGCGCAGCTGTTCTTCTGGGGCCGGCTGGCGCACGCCGCGCTCTACCTGGCCGGCGTCCCGATGGTGCGACCGCTGGCCTGGGGCGTGGGCATCGTCGGCACGGTGATGGTGCTGGGCGCGGTGCTGGGCTGGTTCTGAGCCATCACCACAAGATGAAAAGCCCTTAATCCTTCAGCCCTTGCAGCAAACCGGGCGCGGACCGATATTCGGGGCTGGGCGTCCGCAAGGGACGCATCTTAAGGGTCAAGTTCCCATGAGCGACTTCTACGGTGGGTCTCCGCGCTTCGGCGCCCAGGTCCGCCCCGACATGGCGGTGGACGCGGGCCTGCGTTCCTTCATGCTCGGCGTCTACAACAAGATGGCCCTGGGCCTGCTGGTGTCGGCGGCCCTCGCCTTCCTGACCAGCGCCTACGCGCCGGTCCGCGACCTGCTGTACGTGGTGCAGGACGGCCATCTGGTCGGCTTCACCCTGGCGGGCACGCTGATCCGCTTCGCGCCGATCGTGGTGCTGCTGGGCGCGATGTTCATGTCGCGCGGCATGACCCCGGCCGGCTCCGGCGTGGTCTACTGGGCGGTGGTTTCGAGCATCGGCGCCGGCCTCGGCGTCACCCTGCCCGGCTGCTTTTAAATACCATTTCATCGCCTGCTTACGGTTCTTTCTGGTTCCGCGCCCGTTGGCATAGCGCCACGCCAGGTTATATTGGGCAACCGCCACGCCCTGCTCGGCCGCTTTGGCATACCATTCAACGGCTGCGCTTTCATCGACCGCCACCCCGAACCCATCGACATAACAACGCGCCACGCTAAACTGCGCCTGGGCGTGTCCTTGCACGGCGGCCTTCATCCAAAGCTTAAACGCCGCCTCCGGGTTCTCTGACACTCCCAGGCCGCTCGACAGGAAATAGCCCAGCATATAACTCGCTTCGGCATCGCACATACATGCATAATTCTCCCTTAAATCATCACATTAACATCGGGAATAACACAATAGGTCCTAACTAACACCCATGTTGGTTTATCACTACACTTTCCTGGTCTCTACAATTACCTATCTCTCAAAGACTCAACAAATCTTAAAAAACTAAAGGAATATGTAGCACTCGAATCAAATAAGACTCTAACATGTATAATATTGATGAGAACAATATCTTCAGCTAATGTATTATGATCTCATGCATCTTCTCTCGTCAGTGCACAAGTTCTAACTTGAGCTCCCTACTGTGGTTGTGATTGTTGCTTCAACTTCTGTTAGTTCGGGTAATTTTTCATTATATGTCCTGCTTGACCACATGAAAAATATTTGCGAACGACTCGCCAACATTCTTTACCTCCGTGTTGCCTACCACACTGTTGACAAATTGGTGCGTCTCCCTTTCCTATTAATTGAACTGTCACTAAAATTGCCATCCTTAATTATCCTCTTATCTTTCCTTTTAATTAAACTAAGATTACCTCCTTTTGCCTTTCCAACCTTTCTTTATTTTATCAAACTTTCAACGGTCACCGCCTGACTCTTCCCCTTGAAAGAAAGGGGACCCTCATTCTTGAACTTTTCTATTAAATTAGCTCCTATTATGTTCTTGCATCTGAGCATGTAATTGAGCTTGCATTACTGCCTAAGTTTGGACCTACAATTGATTATTCTTCACCGACCATTGAAAGGATTGTGCAAACACACTGACACACCCCGAGTGAGCACAACACCGTGACTTATTAGAGATAGCTCGCCCTATATTGTCTCCCCAATAATAACATGTGACGTCCTAGTTAATGGTGCGATCTCCTCACACGAAGATCCACCATAACCCTATCGCTCATGCCATACCTTATTTGAGAGAACTAACCTGAATTAGCATAACTCTCAAAAGTTAACTTCAAATTCTTAATTAAATTTCTAAAATCTCACATTATGACATATAAATCCGATGGCTGCAAATAAATCTCAAATCTCACAGTTTTGTTCTGATACCATTTTCTATGGCGCTACCATCTCGAGATCTGGTCTAGTCCGAAGATATCTAATATTGAACCCAAACGTTGTGAGTTGAGAAGTTTATAAAATATTAAAGTTTAAATATGACTCTAAAACTATACAAACATACAAGCTTCAAACTCCAGACAGCCTCTAAAGGCCTTACTATAGGCCTCAACTGATACAATGAATACAGTGAAAAATACTCCCTATCAAGTCCCACCAGGATTTGTGGTGCTTTGCCAACTTCTCATCCTCAACAAATTCCCTGCTTTAGTCCCATCGGGATTGACCCTCTATCATTTGGCTTGGAACTTCGAATGCCAGCTAATATGCTTTCGTTGTCTCTCGGTGTTCTACTGCAACCCACCGTAAGACATCATATCATTGTCCCACTGGGCTCCCCCCACCACTACTCGCTTGAACTTTGAGTCTAAGGCAGATACGTCAACCTTTTCCTTGGCCCAAGGCACTCCACCTAGTCGAGCTCTCAAATATTGCCCCCTAGTCCCATCGGGTTAGGCCTAGCAGTAGATACATGAACTTTTTCACTTGCCCTGAGGCACTCTGCCCAGCTAAGCTCTCAAATATTGCCCTCTAGTTATGTTGGGCTAGGCCTAGCGGCTGATACAGGAACCTTTTCCCTTGGCCTGAGGCACTTCGCCCTAGCTGGGCTCTCAAGCATTAACCCCTAGTCCGACTGGGTCAGCCCATTAGTATGGATACATGAACCTCCTCCTTTGGCCTGAGGCACTCTGCTCTAGTCGAGCCCTCAAACATTAACCCCTAAGTCCCAACTAGCTAGGCGTAGTGTTGCAGATACGTGAACTTCTCCCCTTGGCTTGAGGGACACTGCCCCAGTTGAGCTCTCAAATATTGCCCCATGGTCTCATCAGGTCAGAACCAGTGGCAGATACATGAACTCTTTCTTGGCCTGAGGCACTTCGCCTGATCGAGCTCTCAAATATGGGTTCCTAATCCTATCAGGCCCATCATACAACTACTGGTTGGACCTTATGTCCAAGTCAACATTTAAACCTTTTTCCTCTGCGATGGCATCAGCCCAATGTCAATGATAAAATCTCTGGCGACGAACGGCTTCGTGCCTAAGCTGATATGGATAGTATTGCTGGTAGGGACCTTAAAGTCATTGGTGGCGAATGGCTTCAAAACGAAAAGCCCAACGGGGTGTTAGACCTTTCGTCTGCACTGATAAAGCTCCCCTTTGCTAAAGAATCACTCCCAATCACACCAAGAAACGTTGTTGTAATATTGTTGGTTCTTTGTCATCATCAGCAAAACCAATGATGTTCATGTCGGCGTAGACTTTCCATCTACTCTGATGATATTCCTACCTTGCATCGGCACTTGCCCAGTGTTAATGATACTATTGGTTTTCATCATCATCAGTGGAACCAATGATATTCATGTCGACTTAGACCTTCCGTCTATCCCGATGATATTCGCTTCTTGCATTGGCACATGCCCAGTGTCATTGATACTGTTGGCTTTCGTCATCATCGGTGAAACTAATGATATTCATGTCGACATAGATCTTCTGTCTATTCCAATGATACTATACCTTGCGTCGGCACTTGACTGGTGTCAATGATACTATTGGTTCTTTGTCATCATCGGCAAGGCCAATGATATTCATGTCAGCATAGACCTTCTGTCTATTTCGATGATACTATACCTTGCATCGGCACTTGACCGATGTTGATGATACTATTGGTTCTTTGTCATCATCGGCAAGGCCAATGATATTCATGTCAGCATAGACCTTCCATCTATTCCGATGATACTATACCTTGCGCCGACACTTGACCGGTGTCGATGATACTGTTGGTTCTTTGTCATCATCAGCAAAACCAACGATATTCATGTCAGCATAGACCTTCCATCTATTCCAATGATATTCCTACCTTACGTCGGTACTTGACTAGTTTTGATGATACTATTGGTTTTTTTTGTCACCATCATCAAAACCAATGATATTCATGTCGATATAGACCTTCCGTCTATCCTGATGATATTCACTTCCTGCATCGGCACTTGCCCAATGTCGATGATAGTGTTGGTTCTTTGTCATCATCGACAAGGCCAATGATATTCATGTCAGCATAGACCTTCCATCTATCCTGATGATATTCACTTCATGCATCGGCACTTGCCCAGTCTCGATGATACTGTTGGTTCTTTGACATCATCGGCAAGTCTAATGATATTCATGTCGGTATAGACCTTCTGTCTATCCCTATGATATTTGCCCCTTTGCGTCGGCACTGGATCAGTGTCGATGATATTGTTGGTTTTGTCATCTTCGGTAAAACCAATGATATTCATGTCGACATAGACCTTCCGTCTATTCCGATGATATTCCAACCTTACGTTGGCACTTGACTAGTGTTGATGATACTGTTGGTCTTTGTCACCAGCAGCAAAACCAATGATATTCATGTCGGTATAAACCTTCCATCTATCCCGATGATATTCCTACCTTTGCGTCGGCACTTGACTTGTGTTGATGATACTGTTGGTCTTTGTCACCATCGGCAAAACCAATGATATTCATGTTGGCATAGATCTTCTGTCTAATCTAATGACATTCCTACCTTGTGTCGGCACTTCATCAGTGTGAATGATACTGTTGGTTTTTGTCATCATCGGTAAAATCAATGATATTCATGTCGGAGTAGACCTTCCGTCTATTTTGACAATATTCCTACCTTGAATCGACACTTGACTAGTGTCGATGATACTGCTAGCTTTTGTCATCATCGACAAAACCAATGGCACACATGTCGGCATGGATCCTCCATCTATTTCGATGATACTCATTCCTTCCATTGGCACTCAGCCAGTGTCGATAATATCGTCTACATCCTGACAGACCAACGTCAATATTCTGCCTTCACATCAAGACCTCACGTCTAAGCCAAGTTGTTCGACGTCATGACATCTTGTCTAAGCCGATTAACAGTCTTCCTTGGTGTTATGACCTCGCATCTAAGCCATGTTGTTCGACATCATGACATCCTGTCTAAGCCGATTAACATTCTACCTCAGCATTATGATCTGTCATCTGAGCCAAAATGCATGGTGTCATCTGGTCTATCTAATAAGCCTTAATAAGCTTGATAAGCCTACCTTGGCGCCGGTCGGCTTGGCCTTTTGCAGGGCGTCAACCAGAGCGCGGATGTTGAGCAGCAGGGCTTCCTCGGTGAACGAGGCCTTGCCGATGCCGGCGTGCACGATGCCGGCCTTTTCCACGCGGAACTCCACCGCGCCGCCCTTGGCGTCCTTCACGGCCTGACCGACGTTCGGGGTCACCGTGCCGACGCGCGGGTTGGGCATCAGGCCGCGCGGGCCCAGCACCTTACCCAGACGGCCGACCAGGGCCATCATGTCGGGGGTGGCGATCACGCGGTCGAAGTCCATGAACCCGCCCTGGATGCGCTCAACCAGCTCTTCGGCGCCGACGATGTCGGCCCCGGCGGCTTCGGCTTCGGCGGCCTTGGCGTCCTTGGCGATGACGGCGACGCGTACGTCGCGGCCGGTGCCGGACGGCAGGTTCACCACGCCGCGGACCTGCTGGTCGGCGTGACGCGGGTCGACGCCCAGGTTGAAGCCGTGGATGACTTTGATAGCACAGCACTTGCCGCCGTGGAATCCTAGCATCATTTCAAGGTACCTCCTTCGCGCTTATTAAATAACATCAATTCGCACATGCGCAAGATCGTCGGTGTGAGCCCGCCAGTCCCCGCTTGGAATGAGATTTTCTTCCCCCGGCTCACCGTTGTAGGTGTAGACCCACACAGTCCGGCCCGCGCGCGACACAACCTGTTTCCGGTCGTAAAGACTCGGATAGCCCTCGTACGAGTCGAGAGCATCGACCATGTTTTCCTCAAGGATTTCAAAGACTTCGCCTTCGATGCAAGTTGACGGAATGGCCGCCGAATTCAACATCGACCCGGCCACGTCTTTCGAGGAGTTCAACGACAACATCGAAACGGTTCTCGGGGAGATGCGAGCCTTGCTCCCGAAGGACGCGGAGCTTCGAGCCCTTTCCGCCGTTCGATTCCCCAAAGAGGTGTTCGACGCTGCTCCGCCTGTGGCGAAGGAACTTGGGTGCTCCCCCGACTTCGACGCTTGGACGGGCCAGATCAACCCCCCTCCTCGACTCCCGGATGACCCCTATCTTCGGACGGCAGCGGGACACTTGCACATCGGGTGGACGGACGACGGGGACCTTGCCTCTCTCCAGCACATTCTTGCTTGCCAAGACTTGGTGAAGCAGCTTGACTGGTATCTCGGCGTGTGGTCAGTATCGAAGGACCCGGACAACACTCGTCGGAGCCTTTATGGAAAGGCAGGAGCTTGTCGATACAAACCCTACGGCGTCGAGTATCGAGTGTTGAGCAACTTCTGGGTCTTGGACCCCTATCTCCGCTTGGACGTTTGGAATCGAATGGTCAATGCCATCTCCGCCATGCGGAACAACTTCCTTCCGAGGGATATGCCGAAAGACCTGTCCGAAAGAGTTGTGGGGTCGATCAACAACGGAGAGGTGGACGATTTCCTTCGCCAAACGGCCCTTATCCCGATAGGATTGGTCGCTTAACTAGGAGTTAACCCCTTGGAATACCCTAACTTTTACGAGAATCTCCCAGAGGCGCTTAAGCGGCTGTGGCAAACCGTTGTCCTTTACGATGGAGAGCACTTTTACATCAGGGCTATCTGTGCTCACCGGGACGACGGAATCTTCCGAGTGTATATGCACCCCTTGGGCACAGAGGGCTACTGCCGCCTCCTAGAGAAATACCACCGAGAAGACATCCGCCACGCAGGCGACGGATCGTGTTGACGGCGCGCTTCATCAGTTCGGCGCGGCCATGTTCCGAAACCCACCGATTGTCGGAATGATCGACGCGCTGCGGATCAGAGAAGATTTCAAACGCCGAGTCGAACAGTTCCTGCGCCGAAGGGTCCGCCCCGGTTTCCTTCTGATAATCGCTCAGGTGCGCCAGCAGCAGGTTTCTGAAATATGCCTCGCGCCCATCGACAACCTTGGTCGTCCAGTCGCGGGAGATTTCGTTAGCGGCACCAGCCTCGCGATGAACCTCGGGAGAAGACGCGCCAGAATATACGACAGACTGATCGTCACCCGCCAGCGACAGAAGGTAGTCGATACCCGTGACGCGGGCCTCGGGGCGAATGGTGACGGATGCCAGTTCGATCAGGTATCCCTTGTCGCGCTTGCGCTGCGAAGGGAACTTCACCGTGCCGCCAAGGCACATGAGGCGGGCGCTATCCTTCACCTTGAAGTCTGCGCCGGTTTGCGACACCAGAACGCGGAAGGCGGTCCCGAACGTCGCTTCATCATCGCAAGGCTCGGCAAGGCGCGTCCAGTGGTGCGAACGACGCTCAGGGAACACGCCCGTCCCCACGACAAGGCCGTCATCGCAGATTTCCGCCATGCGCGCGCGGGTGGCGTCATAGTTATCGTCAATGTCGATGGGAACGGCGGTCGCCACATAGAAGTCGTCGGCCTTGCCTCGCTTCTTACGGTCGGCGTCAGGCAGGCGCAGGGCGGCTGCGATGTAGACGTTTGAGCCGCCCTCATTGCGCTTGACGGCGAAGTCAACGGCCTCGTCAACCTGATCGAAGTCGAACAGCCGCGCGGCGTTGCACTGGCCTCCAGCCTCGTCGTAGGCGATCTCAAAAAGAGCGTCCGCGTAGTCGTCGCAGACCGGCTCGATTAGCCATTCGATGTGTCTGCGGATGTCCTCGGGGTTAGCCGACAGCGGCCAGCGCGGAAGGCCCGTCACGCTAATCTGGGCGAACACGGAAGCCACGTCGTCAGCGACCGGCAGGCCAGACGCAACAGCCTTGTAATCCGAAACCTCGACCTTGCGCGCCGCGAACCACCGCTTGATGTCCGCCTGGCTCCAGCCGCGCGACTTAGCGCCCTCGACCTCTTCCACGACGATCTGGCGAATGTCCTCGCTCAGACTACGCACCCCCTGCTGTTCGGTCATCATTTCGAACGTGCGTGGCGGCTTGGGAGGAATCCTACAGAATCCTGTAGAGGCAGTCAACAGGATTCTGTAGCTTTCGCTTGTGCGGCGCAGCAAAAAGCCCGCCGGAGCGGGCTCAGTCGATCAGGGCTGGCCTAACGATCGACTTTCACGCACTTCCCAGTGAAGTATCGATCACCGGGGAACTTCGCGCGCAGGACGCCGCTAATCCGGGATAGATCAGCATACGCACCGTCATCTGCGAAGCTTGCCATCAACTCATTGTTGATTCGCATCTTCTGGATTAGAACGATGTCGCCTTCCGGGAAGGTTTCTAGCCACACCATGCCGCGATTTTTAGCCCACACCATGAATGGCTTAAAGGTTCTGGCCTTCACATACACTGTGCTTGGAGTAGCGTTCGCATCCTTCAATTCCATCGTGCCAGGACATTTGTAATAGGCATCTTTCGTCCCGGCGTATGCCAGCACGAATACCCCGACAATCCCGACCAATAGGATGATGACGATCCAGCCAAGCAGCATTAAGAAGCCCCACGAAATCTGCTTTGCTAGTCTTCCCAGCTCCCAATCCATCGAACCCTCCCCAATACTTCAAAATCCTCGCCAGGCTGCACAATGCGCGGCCTGCGCCACTGCGGGTCGTCGCGGTTGTCGCTGACGATTAGCGTCATTTCCCCATGTCTCTGCAGCCGCTTGGCGTAGTAATGGCCCTCGTGCCGGATGAAGTAGATCCGGTCGTCGACAATACGGGTATCGGCCTTGTCGACCAGGATCGCATCGCCGTCACGGATGCGTGGCTCCATTGAATCGCCGCGGCCGTAGTAGACCTCGAGGTTCTGTGGCCTGAGGCCCTTCCTCTGCAAACTCGACGCGCGGAACTTGAGCTTATGAGTCTCCGCATAGTCGTCCGCTGTCATGCCGCCACCAAGCGAAGCCCCCTGCGATGTCGCGGGAACTGGCGGCCAATCCGCATCCCCGTCGCCGAACTCGGCCTCGGGCATGAAGTAGGACAACTCTTTGCCGGTGAGGGCGGCTAGCTTCGGTAACCGCCGCTTGTCGACCTTGCCCGTGCGCACCCAGCCTGAGACCGCCTGGACGGTCACGCCAAAGGCTTCCGCAATCGACTCCTGCGTGTGGGAGCTTTCGTCGATCGCCGCCTTGATCCGGGCGGCCATAGTGGAATTATCAAGCATCGCTTGATGATGGAGTGGCCGTGGGCAAATAGATTATTATGTTAATGCATGATCTACACTCCCATAGCTCCTAATTTTTTGTTCAATGGGTAAAAGCAAACTCATTTTGTCAAAATTCCTGATAATCTCAGTCTTGATGATAACTTCTACAGAAGGTATGTACGGTGATTAGAACAAATGCTATACTTTATCCTAGCCAAAAAACAGAAAGTCTTTCTACTGAAGCTATTTAAATTTTAAAGTGGCAACAGATTAGTTAGACATGCCTCAGGATATGTCCCCGTGCTTCTACTAAAAAAATGGTCCAAATGTCAGTGACCGTTGTGTTACAACCAACAATTAATCCCAAGGTGTGGTGCTGAAGCATGTGAATGTGCATAAAGGCAGTATAGTGTTAAGCAGCATTTGTTTACCTGAATCATGATTTAAGTTGTTTCCGTAAGACAAATTACTCTAGGTAAGGGAGCAACCCATTTCGGCATTCAGGTCCCAATTGTTGATAGACTTGGACCAATCATCTATATTACCTTTCATCCTTTGCATCAGACAAAAATTTTACTTAGCATGTAGCTCTTGTATAGCTACAATAAATAATTTCTTTTCGCCTTGAGGAACGTGCAAACCAAGAGCTGTAGAATTGTCCCCCTGCCTGTGGCGTGGTGGACACCCTCCTGCGCAGGTGGCAGGAGGCCGCGGGTTCAAGCTGCGCGTTCCCGATGGGAGGCGCAGCCCCCGCTTTCCCCTCCCCTAAAAAAATGTAAAACAAAAAACAAAAAAAAGAGCTGTAGAATTAAATATGTGTGGTGTTGTTGCACGATCAAACTCACTCAAGCAAGGTAAGTCCAGGATGTGCTTGTTTTTTCGGTTGAACAAGAATACCATTGGTTGGTCTTTAAGATTTGTGGTCCATAAGTCATGTCACACGGCCATTTTTTTATTATCAATAAAAATGACATTTGTTTTCTAGCTGGCAGGGTGTCATCCTTTATTGACTATGAAATGTGTTTTATTTTCTGGAGGTCTGTACAATTTGTGCTTGTTTGTGGACTCTGTTCATTCTCTGACTGAGGTGTTAGAAATGCAGTTTTATTGCTCAACGTTTCTTCATTTTATATCTTTAAAACTATTGCCTCGTTGATAAAATATTTGTGCCCTTTGGTTTTAGTTTTCCATTCAGAAGTTTGACTTTTCATGTGTATAGGCCGATATTGCTGCAGGAGGATGGCACTCCACTGCAGTTGTGTCATGAAGCCAATCGCGCCTATTGCGAAGCGCTGGGCGACTACTCGCAGGTACAGTGGGAAAGCGCGCCGCAGTGGCAGGTCGACAGCGCCATCAAGGGCGTCACCCTGCACGCCGAGCATCCCGACGCCGGTCCGCAGGCCTCGCACGAAAGCTGGAAGGCGCAGAAACTCGCTGATGGATGGGTCTACGGTGAAGTGAAGGACGCTGAAGCCAAGACACACCCGTGCCTGATGCCGTTCGACATGCTTCCGGTCGCACAGCAGGCGAAAGATTACATCTTCCGCGGTGTCGTGCTCGCGCTGCTGCCGCTCGATCCTGACGTCGCCCATGGTGGCGACTTCGCGAATGCGGCACCGGTCGAATCCAGCGCTATCGCGTCGGATATCCCCGCCCGCTTCGGCCTCGACTCGCCCGTTCTCTACCGCGACACGCCGCACCACGTCATCGGCATCACCTTCGGCAGTGACGGAAAGCCGTGGGAAACCGCCATCCGCTACCACCTCACCCGCGATCGCGACAACGGCGCCGGTCTCGTCATCAGTGACGTGCCGAGTGACCAGGTGAGCCCTGTCGAAGAACCGACACCCGCGTAATCCCATACACCCGAGAGAGGGGTCGCAAAGGGAGAGTCATGCCGGTGGACGCGTGCACAGACGCAGTCCGCAAGAGCTTTAGCCGGTTGTCTGTGTTCCCTGACCCCGCCAGAAGAAGGCCTGCCGATACGGCTACAGCAGGCGGAAGCACCAGCCCGGCGCTGCCGAGATACCAGGCGCCGGGCACCACCCAACTACCGCCGGTCACCGGCAAGGAAAACATCATGCAGGCATCACGCGACTATTCCAATTCGGTAGGCTCAGTGGAAATCGCTGCGGTGAAGTCGAACATCGATCTCTCCATGGAGCGCCATGGCGGACAGGCAAATCGTCTGAGCGAAACCATTTCGCAGCTCTACAAGCGCCTGAACTTCGTGCTTCATAACGGCGGCGCGGAAGCGCAAGCGAACAAGGCGGACAAGCCCTGCAGTTCGTCGCCGCTGGTGAAGTTCGGATTCACCGCCGCGGCCTTCGCCGCCCGCACCGCCGACGAAGAGGCCCGCGCCATCGCCCTGGCGGCTCGCGACGGCCTCGCCCACGGTCAAACGCGACAAGGCCGGTGACGCCGAGATGCCGGTACGGCTTCGGTTGTTTGATCGCGTCGAAGTTGCACCCACTCCTGGGTTAACTCATTGACTTTCTAAAAATGGCGGCTACATTTGTAGATGCCCATTCTTTGAGCGTTCATAATTATTTCCAAATTTTGATCAAAGAATCTGCGTCCTATGAAATGGACGCCTAATTGATTGACGTCTATTAGGCGAGATGCCAGTTCTTTTAGTAAGTCTAATATTTATAAATTAAGCCCAGGAATGAGCGTCCAGACTGGTGGACACCCATTTAATTGGCGACGTTTACTTTGGACGCCTATTTTCTTCTGTCCCCGCTTTGGCCTAGGCTCCTTCCCCTAGTTGTTCCCTGCCTATGTTGGTCTCTCTTCTTCTTGGGGAAGTACATCTACTGCATTAGAGGCCTTCATTGTTTGGAATCCTTTCAAAGCCAAGTCTCTTCTCCTATAAATTGGGCTCCTTTATGCCCTGTACGGGGCTGGCTAGAAGAAACGGAGAGAGAGGGTGTGCAGGCTTATCAAGGGCCAACACGATCACCTGTTGTTCATCCTGCGCAGTGCTTGCTGTGATTCTGTTCGTCTTCCAGCGAGAGAGGCTTCCCCCTCTCTTCTTCTTCCCTGCAGTGGCATACGAGTGGAGGCCCTCCTCCGTCTCTTTCCTTATATCCCTTTTTATTTAGTAGTTTGCATGTCGCATAGCATCACTCCTCACGCACATCACATCTAGCATTCGCTATATCCTTATTCACTCTATTGCATAACATTCATATTCCCACCCCTTTGCATTTAAAGGGTTTAAACCAAACACACCAAGTGTGTTTACATCTTATTTGCACATGTTCACTATTACTGAGAGTTGGTACTGCACGTTTGGTTTCTAATCCAGTGCTTTCTTTGCTTGTCTTTCTTTGCTTCAGAGTAATCAAGAATAAAGACCCCCCTTAGCCGGCCGGCCAGTTGAAGGCAGAAGTAGAATCCACATCCCCCGTTTCACAAGGTATTTCCCGCGATCACTTCTTTCTAATATTGAGGTAACCCCTCAGGTGATCACACCCCACGGGACACCACATGCTCCCTTCATTCATTAACTTCCTTTTCATCATTTAATTTCTGCATAGTTTTCTTTGCTATCTTTTAATCACACTAAGTGACACATTCACAGCCACCGTAAAAGTTGTTTTTGGTGGAGGCAGATAGGGGTGTTTACAGTTCAGTTTGGTTTGGTTTGGATTTTTTTAAAAACCAAATCAAACCAAACAAAAGCATCGAACCGAACCGAGCAAATTCGATTTGGTTCTACTTGGTTTGGTTAAAACTACGGTTTGCCATCCCGGTCAAACCGGTCATCTCGATCACGGCTCGGGATGGGACGGTACAATACCATACCAGTTCTTACCTGTAGAGGTTGGAAAATGATTCCTATGCCATGTACTAGCTTCTCTATTTATTTGTTGGGAAAGTTGTCTCGTGCCCGTGGAGGCCTGCAAACACCAGGAGGCAAGGGCATCAGAAGGAGTCCCGGGTGTTACCCCAGGGGACAACCCTCCGATGCTTAAGTCAGCACCGTATTAATGAAATACAGAGGAGAGTGAATGAGAGAGAAGGAAAGAAGTAGTAGTAGAAGGTTGAGGAGCTGTGGGGATCTACCAGACGAGTGCTCGTCGGTCCCAACGGTCACTCGGTGAGTGCTCGCTGGGTGGTAAGATCGTCAGGAAGTAACCTTTCTCTGAGTGTAGACTGGCGTGGCTCTCTTCACTCCTTGCTTGAGTAGCTCTATCCTATTGAGTAACAATATAGTGGAATGAACCACCGTGTCCTCCTCTCTTCTATCGAACTCCCTTTTATAGGGAGCTGTCCTGGAGTGAGGGGCCACCTCCATTGATAGCGAAGGACATCTGTAGTAGAGTAACGTTTCTTCGCTATAATGGCAGAAGTTTTTCGTTAGAGGGCGATTACCCTGGAGTTGGCTGGTCCCGGGGCGAGTCTTACACTGCTCATGGGGCGTGCTTGCCCGTTATGGGGTCAAGGCTGATGTTATGGGGGCAACGGCCGGTCACCAAAGAGTCCTCTGGTGATAACTGCCCTTGGGCCGTAGCGCTTACGCACTGTATATTCCAATGCTCTTTTAGGTTGGGCCTCCCTTTGGTGGGCCGCGTACATGCGCCCGCCCCTTGGGAGTGCTCATCGTGAGCAACCTGTCATGGGCCGGCCATTATTGGGCCGTTCCTAGGCTAAATCAGATTTGCCCTCCTCACTTCCCCCCTACTCTCAGTCATCGAGCACTCTACAGAGGGCTGAGAGTCGATCAGGAGAGGGTTTTCTGGAGTGTGAGACCCGAAGTCGATTCCCTCGTACCGTGGGCGTTGGCAACTTCGGGGCCTGCTTGGCGCGCAAGGCGCTTCTGACGGCTGCAGAAGCCATGCTTGATAATCGTGACTTGCGTCTTGTCCTGTTCTGGGAGCGCGGGCTCTGAACGGACACCTGACGTTGTGACAAATGCCTTTTCACCTGCCTTACAAGGGGTAGCGCCGGTTCTGCATCGGATTCTACAGTGCGTAAAACGCTGCGGCCCAAGCGCGGTTATCGCCGGAGGGCTCTCCGGCGACCGACTATTACCCCCATGACGTCGGTCTTGACCCCATAACGGGCGAGCACGCCCCACGAGCGTCGTAAGACTCGCCCCCAGACCAGCTAACGCCAGGGTAATCGCCTTCCAACGGGAAACTTTCGCCACTATAGCGGAGAAACGTTACTCTACTTCGGACGCCCTTCCCTATCAAGGGATGATGTCCCTCGCTCCAGGACAACCTCATATAAAAGGGAGATCGATAGAGGAGACACGGTGGTTCATTCCACTATATTGCTACTTCAGAGGATGGAGCTACTCAAGCAAAGAGAGAAGAGAGCCACGCCAGTAGACACTCAGAGAAAGGTTACTTCCCGGTGACCTTACCACCCAGCGAGCACTCATCGAGTGAGCACTGGGACCGACGAGCACTCGTCTGGAAGATCCCCACGACTCCTCGACTTTCTACTACTACTTCTTTCCTCCTCTCTCATTTGCTCTCCTCTGCCTTTCATTAATACGTTGCTGACTTAAGTATCGGAGGGTTGTCTCCTGGGGTAACACCTAGGACTCCTTTTGACGCCCTTGCTTCCTGGTGTTTGCAGGTGTGATGTCCTGGACCCTTTCGGATCCTTATTTTTGGGTCCCGGATCTATTTTCTCGGGGCGTCTGACTCTGTCGTGTCTGAAATTTCGTTTCAGATATCTTTCGTGTTCGGATCGGCGCGATCCGGGATCGTTTCGGGGGCCCGGAGACGTTCCGCGGCTTTTCTCGCGTATTTTTTTGATTCTGGCCCGGTTTCTGGCAAATCCTTCGGCACGCCGTTGCGGGCGACTTCCCTTGCCTGGTGAGGATTCTTTCTTCCCCCGCGCCTCCCATCTTTCGTAGTCATGCCCCCACGTAGGGGATTCCCTCGTGTCAGCTCTTCTTCTTCTCGCTGTTGTCTGGTGGATTCGCGGCTGCCGGTGTCGGTTATGTCGGCGCTTTTGCTGCGGCGTCGGCTTTGGGTGGAGCGATCGTCAGTGGTGCGGTTCTGGCCGGCGCCAATTATGCGCTGCAGGCCGTGACGAAATCCTCTCTTGCCAAAGCGCAGGCGCAATCAGGTGGTGTCGGATTTTCCGGGGCGTCGGCGATCAATACACCGGAATCTCGCGGAACGATCCGCCAGGCATCTGCACCGCAGCGTGTGATCTATGGCCGGATGGGAGGCGTCGGCGGGGTGTGGTCGTTCTATGACGATTCATCGCCGCCGTATCAGTACATCCAGTTGATGCTGGCGCGGGGACGTATCACCCGCATCCGGTCAGTGACACTGAACAACAACCAGATCGAGTTCTATGCCGGTACGCCGTTCAATGCGATCCTGACGCCGCCTCCGATGGATGGGCTCGATTACGATGTCGCGCTGCGGGCGTGTTTTCGTCAGGGATTGAGCGATCAGGCCAAGGACCCATTGCTGGATGCCGAATTCCCCGCATCAGGATCCGATATCGTTTTCGATGACGTCGGAAATGTCGTGAACCTGCCGACGTCGTTTCGTCAGCGCGGGATCGCAACGGCGACATTCGAGGCCAATATCGGTTCAACGCGCGACATCGCTGATGCGCGATGGGGGCAGGTGCCGTTCATCAATCCGCTGATCGAGCTTGATGGCCGGCCGGTCTATGACCCGCGCGACCCCACGCAGGATGTCGAGGATGAGGGCAGCTACAAGTTCACCTATAACGGCCACGATGTCGGTCGCAACCCGTCGCTGATCGATGCAGACCTGCTGCGTGCATCGTTCGGCGGCCGCTTGCGTGACGATCAGATCCGATGGGATGAGCTTGCGGACTGCGCCGACTACGACGATGAGATCGTGCATGATATGGACGGCAATCCACGCGTCCGCCATCAGGCCGACGGTCTGATCCTTCTCAATGACAATCCGCGAAATATCATGGAGGCGCTGATCACAGCAAACCGCTGCCTCATCGTGAATTCCCGCGGCAAGGTCGGATGGGTGTCGGACCGCGCGCGTGACCCGGTTATGACGCTGACCGAGCGGGATTTCCTGGGCGGTTTCGATTTTCAGTTCGGCGCGCGAAAGCGCGAAAGCTTCAATCGTATCCGGACGCGGTTTACGTCGCCCGATAAGAACTTCGTGTGACGGCTCAAAGGGCTCACTGGGTATCACCGCTGGGTCCCTATAAGCGACTAGGTCTGAGACATTGAAAGTAGAGTTTGTCCTCTTTATTTTTCCTCTTTTCTCCTATTGCATCATCTTTGTTGATGCTTTTCTTCTTTGGTGTCTTGACCTTTTGGATATATGTAGCTTTTGAAGACGTTGTCCCTATATTTCTCGCCCATTTTACCGATGACAAAATAGGGGAGTAGTTTTGAGGTGTCTTTGTTCATGCGGAATGGTTGATAGGGAAGGAGTAGTTGTTTTAGGAGATTACTTTTTTTTTTATTCATGAGGGTCATTTGATGGAGTGAGGAGTGGTTGTTTTTAATTGTGGTTACTATTTTTGATCATAGGCTATATATTGGCAATAAATAAATTGTACTTGTTCTTTCCATGAAAAGTTTTATTGCAATCACCTTAAATCCGACGCCAAGTTCTCCAATACGATCTACAGCATATGCATATGCCTGTGCTCACAGAACGTAGCTGATATACACAATATGCCAAGTAGCCATTGCTGGCTGTTTGGATATGGTCAGCAATAAGCTAGTCTGATTTTCAACTGCTTGTCAGACTAGCAGTTGAAGCATGGATTGGCCCAATCCATGCAATCCGGATTGGCCATTCTGTGCAAATGTGGCTGATCTAAGTCCCCATGATCAGAAAGGAAAACAGGATTGACATAGCTCGCCAGAAACTGATACAAATCGGCTGATCACATTGAACTACTTGTTGGAGAGGGGAGCCTGAAAGGTCGCGGGGGTCAAGGGGGCAGCGCCCCCTAGAAGATTTTTTTTATTAAGGGTATTACTGTAATTGGTAATTAACGGTGCCCTAATCTTTTCTGTATTTAAAGGGCTTTTCTCTTCATTGTAAGGTGTGATTCCTCCAGTTTTCAGATTGTGGAACGTTGCTGTGGCCATGGACGTAGGAAGGCACATCACCTGCGAACCACATAAAATCCTTGTGTTCCTGTGTGTGATTGCCTTCTCTGCTTTGTTTTCTTGTTCTTTCTCGATTCCAAGGGTCGCAAGAGAGAGCCACTTTCTCAACAGTACTCTGATTTTTGGAACCTTGGTTTAGATAGAAATTAAGGGGCAAGCTTCCCCAAAATCACTTGATCTTGGGTGCCATTAAATCCTGGAATTGTGTGCATGTGTCCTTACTGAAGCTTAGGCATTCTTTTGCTATTTTTAGAAGGGGATTCATTCACCCCACCTCTGAATCCGGGCCTAGCACCACAATAGCAGGGACAGTCGATACGAGTAGCATGACATAAGAAGGACTGTCCACACTCTACCAGCAGACATACTCTCAACATCAAGATCAGCCAATCTATTTTGGACATAGAGCAAACAGACTATGTTGACAATTCAAGCACATAGATAGTCTCAAGCATGTACATGCACTAATCTCCCTCTCTCAATTGAAATAAAGTGATGGAGATCAATCAAGCAATCAAATAGCCATAGCATCATCAAAAGCACACTCAATCCTATGTCCATTCATTTTCAAGCATTGCTTTCATATTTGGCATGAAGATATAATCATTGGATGGTTAAAAGAGAGGTTCATTAAAATATTTTCATGAAAGCAAGTAGGAAAGTCGAGTATGCACGGCTAAATCAACATGCCAACAATGAAAAGAGCACACATCAATGTTTGTCATTCATTAAGTGAAAGTTTATTACCAAACTATGCCTTGAGCAGCCCTTATTTACTGAGTGATTACTTTGACCTTCTTATTTCCAAGGCGCACTTTCAAGACAAATTTCTCATTTGATATCTTTAGGTACCCAAGCCTTTTTGGGTCCTTGAGAGTTAGACACACTTCTAACATGCATGTTCCTCTTCTTCATTGCATTCAAATCATCATTCACCATCCAGAAACAATGATGCATCCCATGCCCATTCACCATAATAAAAACAACCTACATGATGTCTCACATTCATCTTGTGCATGAGATTAACAATTTTTTGTTGATGGACAAAGAATTTAACATTTCTAGCATGAAAATTATTTTCTCTTTTGGCTGATCTACAATTTGACATGATATGCCCAAATTTTTCACAAGAATAACAACAATATGAATGTTTTCCTTTGACTGAATTTTTACTAACTGAATGAAATTTTTTATATATGTTTTTGTTATTTGATAATCTTTTTGGTTTATCAAAAATAGTTCTATCTTTATATACACACAAGTCATGATTTCTCATCACACTACAATCATCTACAACATGACTATGCAGTCCATAGTAAAAGCAAGAAGCATTTCTTCATTCTTTAAAAATAGATTCATTTTCGCATATCATATCATCACTTTTCATTAGATTACAATCACTCATCATATGTCCATGCATGGCAGAGTAAAAACATGAAACATTCATTTATTTTGACGCCGATGGAAGACAATTCCGCCGAGCGTAACAGGGTTTGCAGCGTGAGCCATTCACTGACGAAGCCGTTGAACGGCGGCAGCGCGGCGATGGAAAGTGTTCCGGCCAAAAAACCGAGCGCGGTCAGCGGCATCCAGCGAATCAGGCCGCCGAGTTTGTCCATGTCGCGCGTTCCGGTTTGAACTTCAACCGCGCCCGCGCCGAAAAATAAAAGTGTCTTGTAGAGCGAATGGTTGATCAAATGATAGAGCGACGCGACAAACGCGATGGCCGCGAGCGCTGGATGATTGGTAGCGACAAAAACCATGCCTGCGCCGAAACCTGCGGTGATGATGCCGGCGTTTTCGATGGAGCTATGCGCGAGCATGAGTTTCAAATCGTTGTTGGTCGTCGCGTAGAGAATCCCCACCAGCGCGGAAAGTGTTCCAATCGCCAGCGCGATCAACCCCGGCGCGATTTGCGTCGCGGGCAAGAGGTCAGCATTCACGCGGAAAATGCCGTAGAGACCGAGATTGAGCGTCGCGCCCGCGAGCACCGGCACAAATCCGCGCGGCGCGGTGACGTAAGCGCGCGGCAGCCAGAAATTCACCGGGACGAGTCCGGCTTTGACGCCAAAACCAAAAAAGGAAAGCAGAAAAATTGCCCAGCGCGCGCCCACGCTAAAAGTAGGCGCGGCAGATTTGATTGCGCCAAAATCGAAAGAGCCAGCTCCAACCGCGAGCACAAGAAAACCAACCGCCGCCGCGAGCGTTCCGGTTTCACCCATTGCCAGCAGCAAATAGCCCGAATCCGCGCCGCCATTCTCATTTTTTCGCACACAGACGATAAGCAGATAACAAAAAATAGACATGACTTCCCACGCGAGCAAAAACAGCACGGCGTCACCGGCGAGAAAAATCAAGGCGATGGACGCATACAATCCAAACATCAGCACGGCGAACACGCGCTTGTAGTTCGAGTTTGGTTCCCGATTTAATTCGCTACCAGCAAAAATTGAAGCGGGAAAATGCACCAGACCGGTGACGAACAAAAATACCGCCGAAAATTTGTCGAGATTGATCGTCAGCGTTGCCAGTTTTGGCAGTGACCAGAGCGGTTGATTCAACGTATCGTCAGCCAGCAATGCCTTCGCGCCCGCCAGAATCAACGCAATCGCGGCAAAGCAGCCCAGCCATGCGAAAACATTTCCCTGCCGAGATGTCGGCGCGGTCTCGTAGGGGCCGGTGCGGGTAAAGAATCGGAGATAGAAAACGCGGCTGGCCGGTGCGATGGGGAAAAGCTTGACCGGCTTGCGGGCGGCTTCGGGCGCATGCGCCGCCTGCCCGTCCTGCGGCGCACGTAAAGCAACAGGCTTGAGAGTCTTCAGGGGGTCACGGCGACGCGCGACAGGCAGACCCATAGGCGGATACCGCTCCCCGGTCCCTTCGCGGCGCGAACGCCCCTTGGCAGTTCATGGTGCGCGCATCAGGTCCGCCGATATTTCCAAGCCGCCGAATATTGTCAAGAGAGCGGGCGGCGGCGGCGCGCCGGAATCGACAGGTCCTACTGTGCGGGGACGATCTGTCCGACACGGTACACGGTGATCGTCACCCGCCGGCCACGCGAGTAATTGTAGCCGGTGAGCGAGGCCTCGGCGGTGGCGTCGTCCTGCAATTCCGCCAGCCGCGCCAGGAAGGCGCCGCGCTCCCGCGCCTCGACCAGCGCCAGTCCGCCACGGGCGGCGGCGGCATCGGCCGCGCCCCGTCCGTCGGTCAGCACCACATCCTTGCCCAGGGCAAAGACCAGGCTGGGCTCCTGGAAGCCGGCCAGTACCGGCGGCGGATCGCTTGCCCGCGCCTGGCGCGCCACCAGCGGCGCCAACCGGGCGCTGACCCAGATCTGCGTCAGGCCGGGCGCGGCCACCGCCGTCAGCCCGGGCACGAAGACGAACAGCGCCGCCAGCGCCGCGCCCAGCGCCCGCCCCTGCTTGCCCATCAGGAAGAACACCAGCGCCGCCAGCGACAGAATCGCGCCTACGCCCGCCAGCGCCAGCAGCCGCCAGTCCACACCCGCGCCGTAAAGGCGGGGCAGAACCACCAGCGCCGCCGTCAGCAGCGCCGCGCCCAGCACAAACTGCACCGCGCTCACACCGCGCGCGATGCGTCCGCCCGGCGCGCCCGGCCCGGCGATCCACAGCGCCGCCAGGATCGCCAGCGCCGGATATGCCGGCAGCACATAGTGCGGCAGCTTGGTGGGAATCAGCTCGACCAGAAGCCACCAGCCGATTGCCCACACCAGCAGGAAGCGGATCATGGGATCGGCGCGGCGCTGGAAGCCCATCACCAGCGCCGGCGCCACGAACAGAATGGTGGGCCAGAAGGTGGCGGCAGACAGAGCCAGGAAATAGCCGGGTGGCGCGCCGTGGCTTTCCTGGCCGCCCGCGGTCCGGATGTCATGAAAATAGTCGTGGCCTCTCGCCAGATCTGAAGTTCCGAGGAGAGAGACATATCAAGCTTTGGATTGAATGTTCCCATGGCCATTAAAAGCGAACTTGGCCCGCAGGTAAATTCTGTTCCTTGTTGGTGATAAGGAACGTTGGCCCGCGCATCTGCTTTTTTCAGCGTACGGATCTGTTTTTCAAAACAAAGAGCTGTTCTTCCATCGTCGTAGTAATCTTTCTTTTCGGTAAATTTGAAGTAGCCGAGTTTTTTGTAGAGCTTGATTGCCGATTTGTTGTTGTCTTTCACTTCCAAACGGAGAAAGGCGCAGTCTTCATCTTCACTCGCCTTCGTTTCAAGTTCCGAAATAAGTTTGGAGGCAAGACCATGCCCCTGGTATTCGCTTAAGGTACAAATTGAGTAAAGCCGGGCGAGACTCGTGCCGCGGTTAATCAGCACTAGTCCATAACCAATCAAAGTAGTCTTGTACTCAATGACAAGAAAAATGGAATGCGCTTTTTTGATCATCCAGTGAAAATTTCTTCGACTGAGCTGGTCGTAACTGAAGCATGCGTTTTCAACCTCAAGAAGCCGAGTGATATCTCCAACTTTGGCCTTGCGGATTTTAACAAGTTTAGGATTAAATTTACCTCGAGAGATACTTTTCATTCTGCTATTGTACTGAATGAATGAATAACATGGAAGGCACGTGGCCAAAATTATCGTTATCGTCGAGAAGCTAAAAGACTGGAACTCTTTTTATCCCGCTGAACAACTCATGACTCCACAAGATTATCTCGTAAACTGGGATGAGAATCTTCATGATTCTAAGGCCGGGAAAGAGAGAATCAAAATTATCAATCTTTGCCGAAACTATAAATATCTGAGCTCGGGTTATTACTGCTCTCTTCTTGCCGAAGCACGCGGCCATTCAGTCATTCCGACAGTAAAAGCAATTAACGATCTTTCAAAATCCAATCTCTACAATTTGGAAACCGAAGATCTGGATATGGAAATTCAGAAAGCGTTCAAGAATCAAAGTCCGGCCGATGGTGTGGGCATCACGGTTTATTTCGGTCGTACGGAAAAAGAGCAACTCCAGGATGTGGCCCGCCAGATTTTTGATCTCTTCCCTGCTCCGATTCTTCACGTTGATTTTCAGTGGGACAAAAAATGGGAAATTCATTCTATACGTACAGGTTCACTGAATGCACTTGACAGCACAAGCCTCGACTGAGCGAAGTATTGACGCGTCGCGGCAATATGGATCGCGAGCCGCTCAGTTGGGAGCCAATCCCATTTTGGGGTCAGCAAAGCAGGACCAAAGAGCCGCGTTCACGATGGCGCGACCATCCTGCCGGTGAATTCCTCAACCGACTCGTTGAAGGCGTCGGACAAAGGAGGTTCACTGGCGCGGCATTGGGACGCCTCCGTTATCCCGCTGTGGTGTTAGATATGTTTCATTCGCTGGAACTGTTCATTTTTGCCCGGCTGCGGCTGCCACGCTTTCATGCGCTGCCTGGACCAAACGACAATTGAAATCGCTCGAAAACTTTGACTAAACGATTATGAAATTTTGCATTTTGGCACTCGATTACGACGGCACCATAGCTGAGGAGGGCAAGGCTCATCCCGACGTGATGGCCGCGATTCAAGAGGCGCGCGCGGCTGGGATCGTCGTGGCGCTGGTCACTGGCCGCATTCTGTCCGAATTGTGCCGGGTCGCCGGCGCTCTGGATCGCTTCGACATCGTGGTAGCCGAGAACGGCGCGGTGATCGCCTTTCCCAACGGTCGGACATGGGTGCTCCATCAGCCGCCAGCGCCAGCGTTGTTGGATGAATTTTGCCACCGGAAAGTTGATTTCAAATTGGGGGAGTGCGTGCTCGAAGCCGACGCATCCGCCGCGCCCCGGATGCTTGATGCCATTCAAAAGTTGAAACTGCCGCTGGTGCTGGCCTTCAACCACGGCCGGGTGATGCTGCTGCCGCAAGGCGTCAGCAAGGCTACGGGTTTGCGCAAGGCCCTCGACACGTTTCGCCTGTCTTTGCACAACTGCGTTGCCTTTGGCGACGGTGAAAATGATTTCCAGCTTCTTGAAGCGGTCGAGTTCGGCGTTGCTGTCGGCTGGGGCAGCCCGTCGCTGCGCGCCGTTGCGGACGAGGTTTTACCCGGCACCGGGCCGACGGCAGTGGCGGATTATATTCGTCACCTGGTGAAACACACCCGAATACCATTCGACAGCCAGGACCGCCGGCGCGTGCTGTTGGGCCAGACGGCGGGAGGCGAGCCGTTGGAGATGGCGATTCATGGTCGCATGATCCTGGTCGCGGGCGATCCGCGCTCGGGGAAGTCGTGGGTGACGGGGCTGTTCTGCGAGCAACTCATCCTGCAGGGCTACTGTCTTTGCATCATTGACCCGGAAGGTGCGCCACGTACGGGAATTGCTCGGGCGATCCGAACATCGCCCGGTCGTCGGCAAAGACGCGGGCTGCCGGATTGGTGCTCACCTTCGGGTGCAGCACGTTTGTCACCGGCGATTCGAACGGCTCGTAGTGCTCGGGGAACGGGCCGTCGACCATGTCCTTGGCGAACAGCCGCCCCGTGCCCTCCGCGTTCATGATGAAAGGCCCGACCGATTCCGACGGCTTGATCGTCGGTCCGTAGTCGGGGACGTCGAGGCCCACCCACTGCGCGCCGTTCCAACGGATGATGGACTTGGCGGGGTTCCACGGATTGCCGGCCGGATCGCAGCGGTGGAGGCGCGCGACCAGGCCAATGCCGGCGAGGCGATCATGCTCGGCGTGTCGCGGTGGAAGCGGCCGTTCCTGACGCCGTTCCTCAAGAGCAGCAAAGGCTCGCTGCGCTACGTGAGCTTCGCGACGCGGCGAATCGTTGATACGGCGCGGCAGCGCAAGGCGCGGCTCCTCGTCTGGGCCGCCCGCGAGCCGACGTGGCTCTTGTCCGACACTGCCGCAGCCGGAGTGTCCTGCACGCGTGTCGAGGACGGGTTCCTCCGATCGGTCGGGCTCGGCTCCGACTACATTCCAGCGCTGTCGCTGGTCGTCGATGATGTCGGCATCTATTTCGATTCGACGCATGAGAGCGGGCTCGAGCGCATCCTGGCGACGCATGAATTCACTGCGGATTTGCTAGCGGACGCGGCAGGGCTACGGACGGCGCTCGTCGACCGGCGTCTCACCAAATACAACGTCGCCGCGTCAGGTCGAACGGCACCGACGCTACCCGTGGCGACGGAAGGGCGGCGGATTGTGCTGGTGCCGGGCCAGGTCGAAGACGATGCCTCGATCCGCCTCGGCTCGCCGGAGATCCGGACCAACCTCGCCCTGCTGGAGGCAGTGCGCGCGGCGGCACCCGATGCCGTGATCCTTTACAAGCCGCATCCCGACGTCGAGAGCGGGAACCGGCCCGGCATCGTGCCGAAGGCGGCGTTGCAGCGACTGGCCGATGCCGTGCTGTCCACGGCTCTGACCGCGGCCCGTGCGAGCCGCCCGGTCGACGACGAGCGAACCGGGCGTCGGCCCGGCGGAGTACCAGCGCCACGCCGCGCGGTCGTCGCCCGCGGCGTCCAGAAGCTCGATTCCCGGCCCGGGATGCCAGCGCCGCAGCGCGGCGGGGGTATGAGCGCCATTAATCGGCCGGTTGAAATGATTTATGATCCGGGGCCGCGCCTTTATCAGCAGAGAACGCACAATGACGAAAGATAAGGAGTTCTTCGATTACTCTATTCGCGAGATTATAGAAATATTGGCTAACGGAGACCCCTATATAGGGGCGGACGGCTTGACCGATCGAAACGCCATTGAGGCCGAGCGACGGGTCGTTGAGCTTGCTGCTGCCGCGCGACGGCTCATTCAGCGTTAGCATCACACTAACGCGGAAGCTGCTGCAACGGCTGCAACCGCTCGAACTTGCTCTCCAGCGAGTTAATGCGCCGGTCCTGTTCGTTGTCTTTGACGGTCTGAGCCTTGGCGTCCCGGTTGGCGTCGTTGACCGTGTATTTCCCTTCGGAGAGTTGGTTAATCTGCTGCGCCAGCAAGGCAACAACCAGCAGGCCGTAACCGCGGATGCCGCCCCCGCAGCAACCGGTACGCCGGGCAAACGTGCTACGCTCACGCTGGGCAACGGCCGGGTGGTAGACCTGGGCGCCAGCGAAGACGGCGCCCTCGCGCAACAGGGCGGCTCCAACGTCAGCAAACAACAGTCGCTGCTGGTATACGAAGCCGCAAAAAATGGCGAACCGGTGCAAAAACTCGATTATGCCCGGCTGCGCTCGGCGCTTCTGCTCGCTGGGCAGAAATTGGATTCCGTCCAGCAGCCTCCTTTGAAAAACCACCCTCCTCAAAAATGATCAAGCTCTTCCCTTGTTTTTTTCTGCTCCTTGCCAGTCTGCAAACTCCGGCAGCGATGCTGCCGATCAACAATGACAGCGACTGGCGCGACGACCAGCAAAACCAAATCACCGCGCAAGGCGGCTGCATGCTCAAGCTGGACCACACATATTATTGGTATGGTTTTGATGGCCATACGCCCACGTTTAAAGGCGAGCCGCTGTATCATTCGGTGAAATGTTATTCTTCCAGCGACCTGTCCCGCTGGCACTTCGAAAACATCGTGTCTGACGAGCCTGACAAGGTGCCCAACCGCATGGATGTAGTTTTCAGTCCGCCGTTGAAAAAATATGTGATGCTCTCCAAACACATGAACTTTACCAACAATCTCTGTAAAACCAATAAACGTTCAAACCAAAAACCTAAAAAATGAATTAGAAGTAATAGACCACACCCATGATCACATTATAAAACTTCTACAAAAACAACTTAAAGATCACGATTTGTCCGAGTTTCTTCCCCTTTGACCCCGCGTGAGGGGGAATATCAAAGGTGCCCTCGCAAGACTAGCTTGGCCCTCGGGGACCGCCCCATTATGGCCATAGCTTGACCTTGCACTGGGTCGATAATCCTTTCCAACTAGCTTGTCTGATCGGGTTCTAACCAGATTTCTCTATTCTCTTCAAATATATCAAACTTGTCGTACCCTAGTATACATGTGTCCTGATATTACATATATACTTGGGACGTCTTCGACACGGACGTTCGTCCAATCATGAAATAGTCAATTTACATCCAACATGATTTCAAATACCCTGCACCCTAGCATAGGGAATTTTAATACTTTCCAATACACTTTTCATTCGATCAATTTTTAGGCCATGAGGCCCCAAATCTTGGTGATGAATCAAAGGTTTTCCCCTACCGGGGATGTAATTAACATTGTGACCTTTATGGTACGGCGGGTCTCCAGTCCCGACCCAATAACTATAATCATTTGATTAGTTGGACGGATTACAAACCACCCTAGTCTCGGAACCCGAATAAATCGTCACCTAGGTGGCTAGCACGTCCTCGCACTCAATAAACTGATAAAAGATATAACGATACCATAATACAAAAGAATACAAGTGCTTCTAACATATCCTCGAGCACTCTAAGCGCTGTACTTATGCGGGAGGAGGATATGGTAATGAAGCTGATCTACTATATGAGTTGAGCATTACAAGACATAAATTTTGTTACTCGAGGACTGAAAAGTTCACTCTAGCCATGGTGACGGCCGCACGAAAGCTGTGACCATATTTTCTTACACATCAGATCGCTGTTCTCACCAATCAACTCTTTCGTCAAATTCTCCAAAACCCAGACACCTTAGGAAGACTTATCAAATGGGCCATCGAGCTGGGTGCGTTCGATATTAAATTCCATCCCAGCATTGTGATCAAAGCCCAAGCTCTCGCCGACTTCATCACCGAGTGTACGTTACTCGAGGAAGACACTCCCGAGCAGTCCTCGGGATCCACCCTGCGCTACTGGCAGTGGAGCAGGACTAGTCCTACTGTCACCAGAGGGAATGGAGCTGCAATACACCCTTCGTTTCAACTTCCCGACCACTAATAATGTGGTCGAGTATGAAGCGCTGCTCTCGGGCTTACGAATGGCGAAGCACCTTGGGGCAACCAAATTACGAGCCTACAATGATTCCATGCTAGTCGCTAACCAGGGTAAGGGAGAGTTCAAAGCCCGAGAGTCGACAATGATCAAGTACCTTGAGAAGGCAAAGATGGTGGCCTTGGAGTTCTCTCGCTTCGAGATAGTGCACATCCCGAGGGAAGAGAATGTCCGAGCAGATGCTCTATCCCGCCTAGCATCATCGGCAACCACCTCCAACTCAAGAGCCATCCTGATAGAAGAGCTAATGGCACTGAGCATCAAAGAGCAAGCCCCCCGGGTGAACGCTATCAAATATGAGCCTTCGTGGATAGATTCGATCTTAGATTTTCTTCTACGACAGTAACTCCCCAATGATCGCGCTGAAGCCCGCTGCACGTGAGCACATACAACGCACTTCACGATCATCGATGGCCGTTTGTTTAGGCATTCAGTTTTGGCCCCATGGTTGAAGTGCTTGTTCCCCACATTAGCCAAGCAGGTGATACAAGAAGTACACGAGGGGCTCTGCGGGAGCCACGTAGGGGGGCAAGCACTCGCATAGATCCTCATCCAGCAAGGGTACTGGTGGCCGACGTTACAACAAGACTACCTTGACTACGTTCGAAGATGCCCTCAATGTCAGAAGTACTCGAATTTACATCACTGACTGGCAACGCAACTGCACGCTCTAATGGAGCCTCGCCCATTTGCTCGGTGGGGGGTAGATATACTGGGTCCCTTCCCTGAGGCTCATGGGAGGAAAAAATTTCTTATCGTTGCCATTGATTACTTCACCAAATGGGTCGAGGCAGAACCATTGGGAAAAATAACAAGTGAAGTGACATGGAAGTTTGTTCTACATAGCATAATCTGCCAGTTTGGGATCTCACGCGTCTTCACAACTGACAATGGCAAGCAATTTGTGAGCACTGTCTTCCAAGAAAAGTGCTCGAAACTGGGGATTTGGAACGATTACACGTCAGTAGGCCATCCCTAGGTGAAAGGTTTGGTTGAAAATGCCAATAGAACACTCCTCCATGGCATCAAGACCCGCTTGGAGCAAGTAGGCGACTCTTGGATAGATTCCATACTTAGCATCTAAGCATCTTGTGGGCACACTAAACTATCGTTTGGACCACCACGAGAGAAACACCATTTCACCTCGCATATGGAACAGAAGTGGTCATCCCAGTTGAGATATCTAACCCGTCACTACGAGTCGACTAGTTTAACGAAGCGAGGAATAACCAGGCAATGCAAGAGAACATGGACTTGCTCGAAGAAGACAGAGAGCGTGCTCGACTGAGACTCATAGCTTACTAGTAGAAACTGGCCCAATACTAAAATGCTCACGTCAGAGAACGCCACTTCCTCCCTGGAGACCTGGTGCTGCAGCGAGCCAGTGTGGCAGACCCTAGGGTAGCTACAGGGAAGCTGGCCCCAAACTGGGAAGGCCCGTATCGCCTAGCAGAGGTGCTCGACAAAGAAGCATACAAGTTGACGACACTAAAAGGATGGGAGGTGCCAAGGACCTGGAACCCTATAAACCTTAGAACTTTTTATCAATAAATGACCATTGGCATGTTTCCTTGCTCTCTCGATACCTTGACTAAGGAATTGCTGTCAGCTAAAGAAGCATGGTAGCCTCCGAGCTTCCAAGAGGCAAGCACTCATGCTCCCTCGAAAATGATGGTGGCTTCTCAGCCTCCAAGAGGCGAGCACTCATGTTCCTTAGGAAATTATGATGGCTGCTCAGCCTCCAAGAGGCGAGCACTCATGCTCCTTAGGAAATTATGATGGCTTCTCAGCATCCAAGAGGCGAGCACTCATGCTCCCTTGAAAATTATAGGGGCTTCTCAACTTCCAAGAGGTGAGCACCCACGCTCTCTCGGAAATGATGGTGGCTTCTAAGTCTCCAAGAGGCGAGTGCTCATGCTCCCTTGGAAATGATGGTGGCTTCTAAGCCTCCAAGATGCGAGCACTCACACTCCCTTGAAAATAAATACTTCAATCTCCAAGGCGAGTGACTCTCCCCTCTTAAGGGAAGGCATGCGCTTTTCCATAACAGTGCGAAAGGAGGCTTCCAGGCACCTAAAATATAGGTAAGAATCCTAGTCTCTTTGGGAGATGGGACGTACACCTAGTCAAAAGACGAGTAAGAGCCCTCCCCTCTTCGGGAAAGGGGGCGTACCCTTGCCCGTGATCGCAGCGCTACTGGGCCTTCTCCCTGCGCGAGTTGGAGCCCTAACCTCCCCTAGAACGGGACGTACACTCGATCCATGCACACTAAAGGTGAGTTTTTAACCAATGCAACACTAGTATACTTGAATTCTTACAACATGTAGCTGGGCGAGGACCTGGCCGGGCTGCCGCTGGGCGAGACACAGTTCACGGCGCATTACTACTGGCAGAGCCGCTTCCTGGCCGACATGCGCAACTACAATCCCATGCAGCGCACCTTTGCTTACGGGTTGCTGAACCTGCGGCTGGAGTTCCGGGACTTCCTGAAGCGCAATGTCGACCTGGCCTTCTATGCCAACAATGTGGCGAACACCGAAGCCTGCCTGCCGGAATTCACCGGCGTGCTGAACTCGGCGCCCAACAGTCCCACCTCATTCGCCGCCGGTCTGACCGACCCACGTTTCACCGCGATCGCCAAGGCGTCGCACAAGGCGAGCATCACCGTGGTGCTAGTAGTGGGTGCGACACCCAACGGATCGGCTTCGCGCGCAATGCTGGTATCGAGCACCACATCGGCATAGCGCGCGAGTGTTCCTTGCAATTGCCCTGTGTGTTAGATAATATGCGATTAAATCAAGGGAAGAGGGATAGTAGAACATGGGGATGGGAAAAAACAGGGATACTCTCAGTGAAATCACTAGTTCAAATGATTGTGCAAGGTGGTCAGAAAGTGGCTTGGCATTAAAAGGGTCTGGGAGAGGAGACTGCTCATAAAAATAAGGATCTTTCTGTGGAAAATTGCTTGGAACAGAATTTCAACAGCTAACAGAGTGTTCAGGTTTGGACCAGATATCAGAGAAAGTTGTCTTTTGTGAGTGATACAAGGATAATGTGGATCATCTTTCCATCAACTGTGGTATAATTCAAGCAGTGTGGAGTCTACTTTTCAACTCTGTAGGGGTTAAGTGGGCCAGGCAACAATACATCCTAGCATGAAAGGCAGAATCGGTTGGGATTGGATCGGATCGCCCGATCCGATCGAATTTCGGGCGAAACGACCCGATCCCAATCCAGCCTGAATCGATCCATGCCCAGGATCGGCCGGATCGGGCTGGATCGGGCTGGGATCGGCCGGATCGGCCGGTCCCAGGTGATCCTAGGTCGATTTAGCATTCCTGCTCATTTGTGAAAACTAGCAAGAAATGGATATAAGTTGTCTGAACCAGGGTCACCTGATCGTGGTAAAGCTCAGACGGTCCATTCTCATTCAGACAATTTTCAAATCCACACAAGCTTGTTCATAAACCATCACTATACAAATCAACAAAAAAAAAGCATGCAGACTGCCGAGCTTCTGAAGTTGGAACCCGCCGGACTTTATTGCGCGGCGGGTGATTTTTTTATCGATCCGCTGCGGCCGGTGGCCCGCGCTCTTATCACCCACGCTCACGCCGATCACGCGCGTCCCGGCCTCCCGCGCCGCCGTCGCAAGGTCGCGCTCGAGCGCCGCTCGGAGCAGAACGCGGAGGAGGAACGGCGGCTGCAGGCCGCCAGATTCCATGGCGCGTAAGTTCCTCTACCTGATCGTCGTGCTGCTGGTGCTGGCAGTCGCCGCGCTCGTAGGTGACGCGGATCCCGGAACCGAGGACGGCGCCGGACTTCCCGCACGTCTTCGCCGCGCGGGTCACGAGCTTCACGAGGGTGTCGACCGTCATCGGATTCAGGACGACCGCGCGGTTATTGAACGGCGAGATCGCGTACCAGAGCTCGTACGTGAACGGGCCTTTCTTGATCGGCTGGCGGACGCCGCCGGTATTGATCAGGGCGAGATCGACGCCGGTCGCGCGGCGGTAAGCGTCGGTCAGGAGATTCAGGAGCGGGCTTTCGTTGATCCCGTCCTTCACGATGTCCGCTTCGGCGTAACCGAGGTTCCGGCCGGTGAGCGGAGCGATGTCCTTCTTTCCTTCCGCGATCCGATCGAGCGCCGGCGCGGATTCGACGATGTCTTCGCATTCGTAGGCGACCTTCGCGGCCGGCTTCGCTTCGCAGAAACCGTCGATGAACGAATCGCATTCGTTCCGATAAATGTAGGCGCCGGCGATCGCCTTCGATTTCTCGCGCTTCACCCGCTTCGTCGCGGTATCGATCACGAGGTCGATCCGGCCGAATTTCTCGCCGTACGCGCCCGACTGGATCCCGTAGATATGGCCGTTCGCACCGTCCTTCACGTCGACGAGGTTCCGCGCGTGGGTGTGGCCGCCGACGACGGCGTCGACCGTGTTCGGTCCGGCCGCGTACAGCTTCGTCATGAGCTTCGTGAGGTTCAGCTCGTTATTGATGTCGCCGTCGTGGATGACGAGGACGAAGACGTCGGCCAGGCCTTCGAGGCTCTTCCGCTGGGCGAGATACTCTTCCGCGGCGTCGCGGAAACAGAGGTCGCTCACGTTCGCGGGCGTCGTGGTCGTCGGCGTGATCGGGTTATCGAGACCGATGATCGCGACGCGGACGCCGGAGACGTTCTTGATGACGGAGGCCCGAAGGAGCCGGCATTGGCGATCCAGGTTCCGGCAAAGCTCGTTCCTCGGAGGCCGCTCAGTGCGCGGCGGAGGCTATCGATCGCATCTCGTGCTGCTTTCGTGTCGGCCGTGACCTTTACCTTGGCCTTCTTGCCGTCCAGGCCGGATAGCGCCGAGTTGACGTCCTTGATGCTCTGGCGTTCCTTGTCGATCGCCTTGGCGTTGGCATCGATCGATCCGGTCAGCTTCCCGACGGTCTCCATTGCCTTGCGGCGCGCGTCGAAGTCGCCCTCTTGCGCGTAGAACCACTCGCGGGAAGCCGCCGTAACCCGCTTCGTGGCGGCCTCGTTGCCGAGCGCAGCGGCCGTGACATCCTCCAGTGACACCCCGACCTTGCGGGCGGCCGCATAGACTCCCGAGTCCGCCAGCTGCTTGGCGACCATTTGCCTGGTGTTCTTGGTCAGAGCGCCCGTCTGATGGTCGAGAGTGGCCGCGACTGCCTTTCCTGCGGCATCAAGCGCTGCCTGCGCTTCAGCCGCCTTGCGGGAGCGCGATCCGAACACTGACAGCAACCCAGCGGCACCGCCGACCGCGGCGCCAGCGTCTTCGGCTAAGCCAAGATCTCTCCCTGATCCTCCCCCGCGCGGCGGGGGAGGTGCCGGGCAAGGCTCGGCGGAGGGGGCCACGAGGACCGAAAATGCCCCCAAGCCCCGAAATCATCGCCCGCGTCACCCGCCTCCTCGGCTGGACGCCGGACATCTGGCGCCCGGTCCACGGCGGCTACACCCCCACCGCCCGCTTCGCCGTCTCGGATGGCAAGCACCGCGGCTTCGCCAAAATCTCGACCACGCCGATGACGGCATGGCAGATCAATCGCGAGATCGCCGCCTATGCCGGCATCTCCGGCCGCTTCGTGCCGCGCGTGCTCGGCGCCGATCACCATGGGTACATCGCGCGCGTCCGCGCCGGGCTCATGGCGATGGGCGAGCCGGGTGACTGCCTCGAAGTCAACCTCATCCAGTTCGTGAGCCTGTTTCGCGGTGGCGAGAAAATCGCCATGGGCAAGCGCGAGGCGCAGTTCGTGACCCTGCGGCAGCTGCGCAACGAGGTAGGCAACGATGCCTGCCGCTTCTTTTATCTGATGAGGAGCCACGACCAGCCGCTGGATTTCGATCTCGAGCTGGCGAAGTCGCGCACCAATGAGAACCCCGTATTCTACATCCAGTACGCACACGCCGGCGCTCACGGTCAACACGCTCGGCACTACCCGTCGGAAGCCATCCGTATATTTCATGCCCACCGCCCAACCGACTTCGAGAAGCCCGGCGATGAGCAGCGTGATCCAGGTGCGCATCGCAGCTCGCCTCGTTCCGTCCGCTCGAATCCTAGACGCGTGCGCCGCGCTCGGGAATACGCGCGTCGCAAACCACACATTGACTGTTTGATATGTGTTGTGCAGACTCGCGCCATGCTCTCCCAACTCACGACACCGGATCTGCGCCTGCTCCAGGTCTTCCGCACCGTCGCGCGCCATCGCGGCCTCGCCGCCGCGCAGACCGAGCTGAACGCCGGGCTGCCGAGCCTCGGTCGGTGGCTCCGATGTCACGTCATCCTCCAAGGGGTATCCGATCTGCCGCTTGAGGACTCCCCGCATCGTGAGCATCGGTATTCCGTTCTCCGCGACATCGGGTGGCAATGTGAGGGTGATAGTTCATGTGATTGTTGCGGGCTGTACGAAATGGATGGCGAAGTCCCGGTGTGCGATGAATGCTGCCAGTGCGATGAGTGCGGCCACGCCGACGATTGCCCAAACAACCACCGGGGCAGGAGACGAGACGTAATGCCACTGACAATTCGCAGGGACTGGTGGAAGAAGGTCACGGACGATGGTGATGTCGCAATCGGTTTCGTGTCCGACTCAAAGACCGACAAGCACGAGTACGAGACGAGACTCCCTGCGGAAAGAGATTCGACGAGCCAAGCGAAAGTACAGCCAATGACCCCGACCGAACAACTGATCGCGGCGGCGAAGGATGCGTTAAACGCTCTCGACTCAGTGTTTCTGCATGGCGACGACAGTGACGTTGAAGCGGCGATCAACACGATGCGTTCAGCACTTGCCGCTGGCGAGACGGAAGAGATCGCCCCGCTGACTGGCGATTGGCTTGAATTGCAGGGCGCCTCTCCCGACATGTGGATCAGCGGCCAGAAGTTTTGGCGTATTGGCCACTTCCGCATCTGGAAGGAAGACAACCGGTGGAACTGGAACTACTTGGGCGATCCTCGTTCGCCCCAAACCACCCGCGCTGCCCGCAAGCTGTTGGAGGCGATGGGATGCTGATCGACAAGTGCAAGTGCGGTCGATGGTTGATTAGCTCAAACGAGTGTCGCCATCAGGTCTGTGCGACGTGTTGTGGCGGTCGATTCCCGTTCGTGAGCCTTAGCCAACGATGTCGCGCGCCACGCTGTCGATGCGGGTGTGGATGCCGAGCGTCAGGCCGAAGCCCTTGGCGTTCATCGCATCAACCAGCCCCGGGCTTTCATCCGGACGGAAACGCACGATGTGCAGCACCGGCCCGAACACTTCGCGTGTCACCTGCGCGAGGGAACTCACCTGCACTGCGACAGGTGCCACGAACCGGCCCGCAAGACCCGCCGGCACCCGCACTCGATGCGACCAGGAAGCTCCCTGCAGGATCTCACCGACATAGCGTTCGAGGTCGTCCCGCGCTTCATCATCGATCACCGGCCCCACATCGGTGTGCAGCAGCGCCGGATCACCCAGAACGATCTCATCCATCTGTCCGGCGAGCAGCTCCAGCACGCGGGGCGCGATCTCGTCCTGCAGCAGCAGCACCCGCAGCGCCGAGCAGCGCTGGCCGGCGCTGTTGAACGCCGAGGCCACGGCATCGAGGACCACCTGCTCCGGCAGCGCCGAGCTGTCCACCAGCATGGCATTGATGCCGCCGGTCTCGGCGATCAGCACCGGCAGCGCCGCAGCGCGCGCATCGAGGCTGCGGGCGATGCTCTGCGCCGTTGCCGTCGAACCGGTGAACACCACGCCGGCAATCCGTGGATCGCGCGTGAGTGCAGCCCCCACGGCGCCATCTCCCACCAGCAGCTGCAGCACCTGCGTGGGCACGCCGGCCTGATGCAGCAACCTCACCGCCAGCACTGGCGCTGGGGCGTCATGGGAGGGCCTCACCTCGACACCCGGCACGGACGCGTCCCGCGACTGGAGCAGTCCAGCGACAGTGTCCACCCGGACCCCGCAGGCGCGGTGCCCTCGGCCTTCGTCGGCCCGGGCACAGCCCGCCAAGCCGACGCTGCAGCAGTGGTGCACGGATGGCGCGCAGCTGCTGCACATGTATACAACGTCGGAACGGACAGCGACGCGGCATGAGTACTTGGCCAAGTTCCTGGAGCTGGCGGCCCCGGCCTCGCAGTCATCGGCGCGCACCACGACGTCGGCGCCACGTAGACCAGCCAGCCACCCACGCAGCAGCGACGTGTCGCCCCGGCCACGATCTATGACCGCAAGCGCGGCTGGGGCCTCCCAGGTGGCCAGCAGTGCGCCTAGCCCGGCCATCTCGCCGGCCACTCTGCACAAGGCGCTGGCGCTGCTGCGCGGTGGGGCCATCGGCAAGGTCACGGCGGCCATGGCATTCATACTTATGAACTAAAATGATAACTCAAGCAATAATTATTTATGCAGTTTTACCTCAACATGATTCATAGTGTGACATCATCAAAATCAGGGTTCCAACAATCTCCCCTTTTTTGATGATGGCAACTATAAGTCATGTACATGTTTGCACAAGATAAGGATGATCCAGTCATTCATTGATAGTCAAGAGTTTTAGTTCAGTAAGTGATAACTTGACAACCATTGCAACATTCAATCATCTACTCAATAACTAGTCATTGCAACAAAACATCTCCATTCATTACACATAGATGTTTTCTCAACAAAATACAATGTTTGCAACATAATATCCCATTCATTACACATCACAAAAAAATGCAACACAACATGCATGACTAAGACTCTACTATGTACAATGAACTAGATGACTGTTTAAATTGGCATAGCCTGACATTAGATCACTCAGAATTCTCTTCCAACAGTTCCTGCATCCTTAGATCTTCTCCTCCTTTTTGGAAATTTCTTCCAACTGGTTCTCAGTCAGATCTTCACATGACTCAACGACTCAATTCTTTTCAGATCTTCTCCCCCTTTGATATCAAAAAAAAAAATTTTTTTTGAAATGTTACTGATGGTCGTGCTATAGGGGTATAGCGCGATCTGAACGCGCTATAAGGGGCTAGCGCGATCATTAAAAAAATTATTTATATATATATATATTTTGTTTAAAAATTGTACGACATGTATTAAGTGTAATGGACGCGCTATATCGTGGTAGCGCGATCAGAACGCGCCCCTGAGTCATAGCGCGTTCTTTCTCTGAAGAAAAATGAGAATATCCATTCAATAAAATGACCATAACTTGCTCATTTCTTAACGAAATTTAGGGAAACAAGTATCAATGGAAAGAGCACTGAAAGATACACAAGATAGCATGATTTAATTGAAGTTTAGCCTGAGAGATACCTACCTTTGAGCGGATTTAAGGAAGATATAAGAAAATCCCCAAACTAATAAGAAAACTCTTGATTCTCCAAATTCTTCCTTCAAATCTCCTCCAATCTTCACACCAGCATAGATTAAGCTCTTAGGGATGATTTGAGGGTCGAATGGGGTTCTATTTATAGCCAAAACTTGGCCAATTTAGTCAAGATTCCTTACCTAATTTTACCAAACCCATTAACTCCGAATTAGAAGAAAATTCTAATTTCTCCTCTTAATCTGGTGGACGTCCGCAGACGACAACAGCTTGAACGAACCTCGGGAAGCGTGGGAGGACACGGCAACGGAAGGAAGGCTGGCAGACTGGCCAGAGGCTCTAGATCAAAGGGTGAGTCAGGTGTACCGGTGGGCAAGCCGAGGGCGTGCCGTTGAAGGATTGGCTGAAGGTGTACCGCTGAAGGGGATGGCCTGGGTGTGCCGCTGAAGGCAGGCGGCTAAGGGTGTACCGCTGAAGGGTGGAGGCCAGGGTGTACCGTTGAAGGGAAGGAAGCTGGGTGTGCCGCTGAAGGCGGGTGGCTAGGGTGTACCGCTGAAGGGTAGAGGGATAGGGTGTGCCGTTGAAGGCAGGGCAGCTGAGTGTACCGCTGAGGGTCCTGGCCAGGGGATTACGTGGGTTAAGGGGTTGCTGCAGGAGGACTCTAAGGCACTCCAGAGGGAGATACCTTGACGGGGAGACCGGCTTGGAGACGAGGGGAGGGGGACCAAGGAGGTTGGGTGTGCATGTGCACACGGACATTGCCCATAACATGGAGTCGTCAAACATCCACACCAGCTAGACAAGGAGGCAGTCAGGCAAACAAACGATGGGGTTTATTCATGCAAACAAAGAACAAGAACGGGATACAGTGGACGGGAAAAGGTGAAGACAGGGATAGGAGGAAAGGGGAGAAGACCCGGGGTTGAGCCCAAGGCCACAAGGCCCTAGCCCACCCCCATGCTACAACGCAACCCACTCACGTTCCCTCTCCCTTCCTTACTCTATTTCTGTCGAAGGTGGTTGCCGGAGAAAGCCCTCGCCGGCGGCCTCTTCTTCTTCCTCTTCTTTTTCTCTTCTGTGTGGTGTGTCTTCTCTTGCTCTCTCCCTCTCTGTTTCCTGTGTGTGTCTCCACTGCCTCTTCGACGGGGAAGAAGGAGCCCTTTTATACCTCCACCGGCACAGCCCCTTCAAAAGGCTCCGCGGCGAGGGCGGGAAAAAGGCCATTAAATGGGATTTGACTCCCATTAATTCGGTTGGCAGGGGGTAGACTCCGTGTGTCCGCCTCCGGTCGACACGTCAGCCCACACAGTGCACGCCAAATATCCCCGTAGGGTGGCGCCAGATCTTCCGTGTCGGACGATCAAGTGACTGTGCCGTTGAAGCTTTAGGGTGTGCCGCTGAAGGGCACACACAGGCGTGCCGCTGAAGGGGCACAGGTGTGCCGCTGAAGCCTTTCATCGAGCGAGTCCACTTGCCTCTCACTCATAGGAGGCCCGAATCTAGTCACCTATTGAACTCCCTTGGGTATGTATTGATCAGGATAGGGTTTATTGAAGGTGAGAGAAAGGGTTCTAATGCTCGATCTATTTTTGGTGTTTTCAGGAAGAAGAGGACGAACGTCCATCTCCTTCGTCTCCAAGGTGAGCTGGGCGCGATTTAAGAACGTGATTCAAGAGGAAGAGAAAAGGGCTTGATGTTCATCTTCCTCCATCCTTCAGAAAGGAACCTGCTAAAGCATCATCGTCCATCCTCTTCCCATAGTTCAGTCTGCTCTAGTCATTAAAGAAGTCAAGGCTATCATCTTCCAGCTAGGAGTTCCCTCAACTTGACCTTATTCTTGTTTGCAGCAGTCAAGTGTTTAGTTGATGTCCAGTGAGATTGCATTGAAGATTTGTGTTCATTCCTCAAACTGATATGACTGTGTGTGTGTTCGGAGCAGTGTCTCTGGGTGTGGATTGATTATAGGGGTACGTTCCCCATCCTAGTGTGTGTGTGTGCTGTGAAAGTAGCGTGTGGAGGCTTTGCCTCGTGTGTGTGCTGCATTGCAGCGTGGTGAGCCTAGTGCTCGTGTGTGTGGTTTGCTATCATCGTGCAGCGTGTGGTATATTAGGGCTCGTCCCCGTGTGCTACTGTTGGTAGGGTGTCAGTGAAGCCTCACCGAGGTGGTGAGGGGTGCATGTAGGGTACCCGTCGTGGTCCCAAACCACCTAAAATCATTGTGCACGTGTGATTGGTTGTGTGTGTGATCCTTATCCTCTACCACCATTCATAGGATGGATTGTTAATTATGTCGTTCATCAATGCTAAATTTGTCCGTGCATGTGATTAGTTAGATGTGCTAATTCCTCGAGTGTGATCTCATCTCTTGCAACATTGGTGAAGTGTGATTGATAGCTTTCAAGTTAAATGAATTTAATTGGGCTTATTTTTAGAGAGGGATCTATTCACCCCCCTCTAGATCCGCGCCACTACACTGTGGGACCCAACAATTGGTATCAGAGCCCGGCTCTGTTATCCTAGATCAAACGATCTTCAGAGGGATCCTAGTGTAGTCTTGATGAATACTTCTTTCGATATTGCTTCACTGAGTTCTTTACCTGTTTATCATGGCGATAACTTTAATTCCTGGCTAAGAAAATTGAGTAGATCCATAAATTCAGTCAAGTTAGTCCAGTTCCTGCCTGAGCACTCCCCACTCAACGGGACCTCCCGCCCTGCCCCGACATCGTCTCGCATTCTCCTCAGTAGCCAATCGAAGAAGACTCATTGACGGTCACGTCGGCTTTGGTCACACTCCATTCGGACTTGGAGAGTGACCGCAGCACTATGTTCTTCGTGTCTCTTCTTCACGGTACCCAAGCTGAGCAGAGCACAATTGGTGCCAGTGGGAAGATCTGAAGCCCAGTGCAGAAGCTCCCTCGACCGCACCTCTGCTCCCCTTGAGGCGCCCTTTGGCTGGAGTGTTCTGTGACCAGTTCTCCTTCCAACACATTTGACGGAATCGAATTCGGAGGACATAGCTATTTGTTCTGAATTTTCTCCCACCGGTGCGCCAGGTCAATGATCAGTAGTCCCCTCCGACCACCCTCACCATTCTGTCCAGCATGCGCAACTCCGACCACCTGTGACAACGCAGTCTATTTTGGAGGAAAGAAGACTTGACGACGCTCGTCCTCGTCCTAGTTTCGCCCTGTTTTCACCTCGGGAGTGTCCGTGGCACTGTCTTCTTCTAGCGGCTGCATCCTGGACCCAGTCTGCTCCAGAACTAGAGGCTGCAGTACGGCCCCCGTCCCGGCAAGCAGCAGAGTGTCGAGCCTCCCTCAAAAATTTAGCACCATCCCTGGTCTGTCTGGGAAGTTTCGGCACCAGTCTCGTTAGATTCCGAGTTCGGGAGCGGTCTCAAGAAATCTGACAGTGCGTGCCTATCAGCAGGACAGAACAGCAAAACAGCACCGCGGAGTGGCAACCGAGTTCCCTTTTGCTCAACCCCTTCCCCGCCTGGCCGGCTTACCGCCCCTCCATGTGCGGAGGTAGTGTTTGCATGTAATTTGATATCCCCTATCCCGAGTTCACACTCCTGTGAGAGGTGTAGTGGATGTATGATTTAAACAGGCCAAGCGACATCGACATAGTGTGCGGGGAACACACTTCCCCGCCCGCCCTCGTCTCCGAACGGTATCGGCGTCTTCACGCTGATCAGGTAAGCTCTGGTTCACTCACCTCTGTTGGGATCACATTCTTTGCTAGCTTAGTATCACTTTCAATTGCCCGTCGAACGGTGAGCGAGTGTCCGGTCCGAAATCCACAAAAACGAGTGCCACCGCGGAGTGAGTTGTGAGAGTGGACCCTTCATCCCACGCCCTTGGCGTGCTGGTTGGTCAGACCCTAAGGTCAACATATATGTCAACTCCCATTGGCAATCTAAACTCCTAAGAAAGTCCTTCACATTTTCCACAAAGCAAAAGGACTGGAAAGTGGTGTGAAAGGAGTCAAAGGGTACTACTGGGAGTGCTGGGTCCATGGAGGGGTAGCAAGGCAGTCTAGGGACCAAGCCTGTCCTGAGCCAACTAAGAACTGGCTCGGCAATGAATAGCTTCCCCGTTAGGGGTGCGGGTAGCCCTGGCTGTGGTGGCTCCAAATGAGGTGGTTCCAAATGAGGTGACTCCGAATGATGATCGGATGGTGAAGGTGACAAAGGAGCTCTAGGGGAAGGGTTCCCCGACTGTGGTGGGTGAGGTTGTGGGGCAGGAGCATCCTGCCTCGTGGGCTCATGCGAAGAGGTAGATGCTTGCCAAAGGGCAGCATCAAACCATGACTCGAATGGCTCGACCTCTAGAGTGACCTGATAAGATTACTCCAGAGTGGCCGCGTCGTGGCAAAGACATTCAAACAGGTAGTGAGGCCGCAGACCTCTTCGGAACTGAAATCTAGCCGTGGTGCTCTCCTTCCTGACTTCACATCTTGACCGATACACTTCAAAGTCCCTAATGTACTCGGACACAAACTGATTGCCTTGGATGGGTCTGATGTAGGGGTTGGCCATAGTCGCGAGGAGATTGGAATTGATTCCCCCTAGGAGTGGGAATGCATTGGAACACTTTTTTTATTTATTATCTTTTTTTCTTTTATGCAAGACTAATACAAGCACCTAGACACTCTACATTGCAATGTTGGAATGCAGACTCGACTACAAACCTAGACTTAACCCAATTTTCAGTATGTGACGGAGGCTATAATCCGAAGATCCAACTCGACGCGAGGGGCTACCTTCCGAATAGGCGTAACCTAACCTTCCAGTAACATCTTTTGATATACTGGAGTATTGGGATGCAAGAAAATTTAAAACATTTTTTCTTTTGAAAATAATGACTATCCTAGACTCAATCCGGCTCTGATACCAATTTGATGCAGGACGACGATGAGGACTTGACTAGGACTTGTTGCGACCTTGGACTCTATAGGACGACGCGATTAGTTGGACGACGCGACCAGCAACAACAACACAATGCGGCACCTAAAGAGCTCCAGAAGAGGTGATATGCCCCAAACAAGAAGCGCTAACTCACGGTCGTCCCCATCGAGGGCTCACTTTCATGCTCGGATCAAGTCATGGGATGTGTCATGCACTCTCACTAACAGTGATGATTGAATTTGAGCGAGCTAGATTTCCTATCTCACACAAGCAGTGGCTTTTAATTACATACGGGATAAGCAAATGTGAAGAGGAGGAGCAAAAACGTACCTCCACGCGTAGTGTGTAGGGAAGACTCCCGGCCAAGACACGTAACTCCCGGTACAAGTAAATAACAAATAATTACAGACCCAAATTTGATGCCCACTCCACGCAGGGAGGTAAAAAGCTATAAAAGTAACTGGGAGCACCGAGCTTGAATTGACAGGTAGCAATCTGAAGGGCTCCTTGGGACAGAGGTGAACTGCTGGTCCGGTCTAGTACTATTCAGATCTGCAGGATAGCAAGCGAGTGCGACCAGCAAGACGGTGGCCTCCGATCGTCTTCTGGATGCGGCGGCTGGTTGGGACGTTGGTGGGGTGTCCCCTTGCGATCCTTGGGAGTGGAAATCACTGGATCTGAGCCAAAGTCTCGACGGGAGATCTAGAACAGAGATCTATCCCGCAGTCCTATAACTGGACAGATCTGCGCGACCCGATGAAAACGGTTGTTGCAGGCAGATTCAGAGGCAAATCGAAACGAAACTAGTGCCGTTGCGAAGAGAACTCAACGATATACAACTTATAAGAATTTAAGATTCATCCACTAGACTGATTCTCTTGGAAAAACTCTATAACATAAACCTCGTGCTGGTAGGGTGTGCAGGGCAGATTGTAACCAGCTGGAAGATGGGCTTTGACTATGGGGCAAATGGGCTTTTTGGATCAACGTGTGAACATGGATCAAAGAGGGGGTAGGGGGGTCTTGGACACCAAATGTGATGGTGATCAGAGGATGTTTATAGGGTAGGAAAAAATTAGTTTGCAGGGCTCTATCACGTAGTTCTGCAAATAGGCAGACTGCACTGGGTGGGAAAACGGTGATGGAAAGGGGCTCAAACGGTGGTGGATCGGGGTGAAATTTGAACTGGAGAGAGGGATGGACGTGGGGAACACAATAGGGTGAGATGGAGGCGATCCAACTAGAGGAAGGGGGCGTACTAACCAGATCTTTCGGGTTATGTTCTGCTGTAAATAGATCTGGACAGACAGGGAGATGGTGGCTCGTGGTGGCTCGATGGTAGCACGGACGGTGGTGGTGGCGGCTAGGCGTCTCACCCAGTAGAGGTGGTAATGCTTAGAATCGCTCCAAGAAAATGGGCATCTCACCCAAGAATTTGCAACCATCTCAACTGCAAGGGGGGGAGGAAGAAGGAGATAGAGGAAGAGGAGGGGTGCACCCTTACTCTTCTTGCACAATGCTTTACACACAAAAAAGTGATTCATTCTTCTATATTAGAATTGTACATGAGACATTACATATGAAACCTTAGACCTAGAACAATTGACCTTAAGTACCCTTGGTTAATGGGAAAGCGAAGGGTAAATTAGGGAGAAGACTTTTTCAAGTCCCATGGCTAGGTGGGGGGCGCCCTTGTCTTGGTGACTTGGTCAAGAGGGGGGGGCAGCCATGGGGACAATTTGACCACATGTGAATTGACCACATGTGTGGGCAGCCATGGGGGATGTGGACATTTGGACCAAGAATGGTCAACAATGGTGGCTTGAAGGGGGCGCCCTCGTCATGGGTCCTTCATGGGTCTTGAAAAGTCCAATTGGGCTTGGAATGGTCAAGGGAGAGAGGGTGGCCCAATTGGGCTCCAAGAGATTTTGTGGCCCAATTCCTAACTAGACTCAAAATAGAAGAAAACCCATTAAATCCTAGTGGCTAGCCCAAAGGGTTTTGCCTAAATGGGCATTGCTAACCAAATGAGGCCCAAACTCTTTAAACTAGGCCTTATTAATACAAGAAAATCCAAATGGCTCATAATGGCCTACAAAAGAACCCAATTCACTTATGACCAATGTACAAACTCAAGCAATCGGTCGCCTTACTCTGATGTCCCCATCAATTCTTTCAGGGTGGGAAGGACTCGACCCCATCGAGTAGGACTCTCTATCGCTCTCGTATCATTCCAGCAAATCTGGATCTATCCTCTGTAGCTCTGCCCGAGTGATCCACGTGTCGTCAGATGTGGGCCGTCCTCTCCACCGTACCAGGTAGCGATGGTACGCTCCACTCTTAGTAATCGTCACCTGCTCACTAGTATGTGCTCTATCTGCTTACGTTGCTGAGGTAACAAGGCTGAAAGTGGACTCTTAGGGGTAGGGTCACTCACAAGGGGAGGAGACGGCTCAAAAGGCTCACTGGGCATCACCGTTGGGTCCCTATAGATGATGAGATTTGAGACATTGAACATGAAGCTGATCCCATAGTTCTCTGGCAAGTCTACAACATATGTGTTAGACCTGACTCACCTCAACACTCGTAAGGCCGACACCGTGAGCTTGCAATTTCTTCATAATTCCAGAGAGAAACCATTTAGGTTTGACCCTAATCATGTCATACTCATCCTCTTGGAACTCGCAGTGGTGCCTATAAGCATCAAGCGACTCCTTGCATCGTGCATTGCTAGCCTTTATAGGACGATGGATGTATGTGCAGATTCCTAACAAACTGTACAAATAAAGAAAAAGCAAACTAACCTAATGCTATGCAGACCCATACATATGTGAATGCAGTGGTGGTCTTGGACATCCGAATGTGGATTTAGGGTGCATAGGAACTCTATCAACATGGGAGGACTCTGGATATCCTAAAGTGGACCAGTCATGCACGAGCTCTTGGACACTATCAGCATACAATGGAGGACCCAGACACAAATGCAAAAATGCATGCAGCACTTTTCACATGACGTGTCTCTTCCTAACCAAGACCCAGTGTGTAGGTGCATGGAAGGCTAGGGTTTGGTCAGACACAGTGGACCTGATGTGGGGTGGGGCAAGATGGTAGGCTTCATGGAGGGCTAGGAGGGAGACCTGTGAATCTAGGGGTTCCCATGGGGAATGATCAAAAGGATCAAGAAAGGTTAGAAATCCAGTGATGTAGTGATAGCCACTAACACTCGTCGTTTAAAATGTCGTGTCACACAATTTTAAAAATGATAACCGCACTCACTCACTTAAAAAGATTAGAAAATCAAGTAGAGTTGAGAGAACGAGTCGATCCCACGAGGAGGAAGAAACTTTTATTAAGTTGAAAATCTTCTTGTATTTTTTTAACAAATCATGGAGTGAGTAGGATTGAGTGAAAACTTGAAATTGCTTGAAATAAAATCTAACTAAAGAACGTTGGAGGGTTGAAGAAGAGAAAATTGGAAGAGAGGGTGACAAAGAGAAAAAAATAAAATTACACAAAATAAAACTTGCATTGCTTATGAATTAAAAAATACAAAGTCTATGAAAATGGGTATTAGAATCAATGTAAACTAAGAGAAGAGTGAAGAAACTAGAGTCGTAAAATGATGATGAAAGTCAGACTGCTGACAGGTATCTACTTCTGGAATTGTTGAGGATGACCCCGAACTCAAAAATTGATGAGACCAGCGCCCAATCGACGGTAACTAGCCCAGGTACCTCTGTGAATTTCTGTGGGGGAACCCGATGTCAGCGCCGGCCGGGGGAAGCTCTGGAACAGGACCCTTGCACTCTGCTCAGTTCGGGTACCAGGGGGCAGGGGTAGGAAGAACTGAGTGCCACGGTCACTCCCGGAGCTCGAATGGAGTGGGACCAAAACCAGCGTAATCGTCAATGAGTCCTCTTTGAATGGGCTGGAAGTAGAGACGCATGCGGATGTGAAATGGAGGAGGACTGACTATAGATGGCGACAGGTTGACTCATGGAGGGTTGATATATTGAGGTATATGGGTGCGTGAAAGTGGAAGGCTGACTCATGCAAGGATATGTAGTGGAGGGCTCACTCATGGAGGGTTGACTCATGGCAGATAATGGATAGGAGGTATATGTGGGCGTAGAAGAGGAAGGAGACTCGGGGTCAAGGGAACCTTGGAGTTGTTAGCAGATGAAGCAGGCTCGGCTATAAAGCTGTTGCCATGAGGTGATATCATTCAAGGGTAAAACGAACCGATACTCAGGCATTGCATTAAAGATGAGCATCATGATTTGCTCTCCCTCCGGAATATGCCTCGGGACTTGAGCGGCCAAGTGACGCTAGCGATCAGCAAAGGTAGAGAACTCCTCATCGGACCTCATGTTCTCGTGGGCCAGATCAATTATAGAATACTTGGGCCCAACCTGGTCTTGATACTGTTGGATAAACTTCTCTTGGACGGCTTGAAAATTCACCACTTGATCTTGCGATAATGTAAAGAACCAATCCCAAGATGGGCCTTCGAAAGACAGACCAAATAGATAGGCCATCAAGCGTTGGTCAAGTCGGAATTAGGCTGACTCATAAATGAACTCCTTTAAGTGCACATAGGGGTCACCGACTCCACCATAACGGGGATATGCAGGAATTTGTGAACGCGGTGGAAGCCGAATATCTTGGAATGCAAACGGGACACTTAAAGAATACTTGGGATCAATTCGGTGTTGTAGTTCATCAAGCCGGCATTGGGTTTGAGCAATCATCTCCTCGATGGGGAGAGATTGAGAAGGATGCAAGCCAGCCTAAGCAAGGGAGTGTGAATTTAGACCAAGATTACGGTATTGGGCTAGATCGCGGCTGAGGGTGAGGGTGCCGATGCCGTCGTGGCCGGGGGCGATGAAGGCGCCGTTGCCGATTTGGATGCCAAAGACGTCGTCCTTGGGGTTGTTGGGGCGATAGGTGCCGGTGCCGGCGAGGGTGGTGCCGGCGCCGGTCACGTCGAGGGCGAAGCGGCTGGTGCCGCTGGCGCTGGCGACGCCGGTGAGGATCAGCGTGCCGCCGCCGGTGATGGTGACGGTGTAGATGTTGGTTTTGGCGCTGAGGGAGGCGACGGTGAGCGTGCGGCCGGTGGCGATCTGGATGGTTTGTCCGGTGGAGAAGCGAAGGCTGCCGCTGTTGAACGTCACGTCGGCGGTGGCCGCGGACAAGTCGATGCCGCTGGAGCCGACGGTGACGGTGGCGACGTCGTTAAACACGAGGGGGCCGTGGATGTCGGTGACTTGCAGGCCGCCCCAGGTTTCGAGCGTGCTGTTGCCGTTGGCGTCGAAGGTGGCGCCGCTGGTGCCGACCACGGTGGTCTTGCCGTCGAAGACGACGGTGTCGGTGGGGCCGGGCAGCGCGCCGCCCACCCACGAGGAGCGGTGGTAGATGTTGCCGTTGGCGGCCTTGACGATGGCGGCGGCGTGGGCGGAGGGGCTAAGCGTGCCGACGACAAGGAGGATGCCGACGAGGAGGCGGGCGGAGTGCATGGCTGGGGTCAACTAGTTGGTGGATAGTCTGCGGCGTGCACGGGCGGTGGGGCAATCGGGGTGTTTTCTTACAGTATGAATGAGGGAGGGTGATTCACCACGAAGGCACGGAGGACGGAGAGGCGCTGAGTTTCTTAATCACGGAAACACGAAAACACGGAAATTTTTACAGGAGTGAACGGAGAAAACAGAGGCTGGGTTTCTCCGTTATCTGTTTCTTCCTGTGAAACTCTTCGAGCTCTTCGTGTCTTGGTGGTGAATTGTTCAGGCTAGGCGGAGGACGGCGGCGCCGAGGGCGGGGAGGCGGAGCTTGGCGGCGACTTTTTTCCCCGTGAGCAAATCGGTGCCTTTGAGTTTGCCGAGCGGCACGTCCACGGCGCGGTGGCGGTGGTTGAGGACGAAGAGGTGGCGGGCGCCGTCGGCGGATTCACGGAGCGAGGCTTCGACTTCGTCGGGGGCGGCGAGCACGGGGGCGACGCCGGCCTCGGCGGCGAGGAACGCGGCGAGGGCGCGCCAGCCGGAGGCATCGAGTCCAAATATCCAGCTCAAGAGTAGCTCGCCAGGTCGTCTCCTAGCCAAAGTGACGTCTGCATGTCCCGAGTAGTGCTGCGCGTCCGGTATCGTCTCTCTGCTGTGTCGCGTTGGTCTCGAGCCCTGGTGTCCTCACCAAGATCTCAGGCAGTGAACCAGAGCCCTAGCAAATCATCCACCACGACCACTCCTAGGCAGATCGGGACGTGTATTTTGGTTGAGAGCAACTTCTACCAGTCCTCCATCATCCCCAATAAGCAGAACGAGATTCGGACCCTGGCATCAGAAGTAACGAATTTTCTCCCAAGGTTGCGCCAGGTTGGTTCCTCTATTCCTGAACGGACCCACCTTCACCTTTCTGTCCAGCACGATCATCCCCGACATCTTCTGAGGGTGCCGTTAGTCTCATCTGAAAGAAGACTCCGCCACGGTCATCTTGGTACGAGCCCCGCCTCCATCCGAGTTCAGGACACCCGTGGCACCTCAATCTTCTAGCATTAACTCTCTGAGAGTAGTCTATACCAGTGCAGTTTGTCCCTGTTCCAAGACCTGCACCAGCTAGCGACCATCTCAAGGTTGTTCCAAAAAATTCAAGCGCCTTCTTCTTGGTCCAGATAGGAGTGTTTTGGCTGTAGTCTCGGTCCATTTGGAGTTCGGGAGCGTCCGTGGCAGCGTATTCTTCATCCGGCTGTCCTGAGAATCAAGAACCTGGCAACACCGATAAGGAGCCCGACACCTTCATTTCCTTGCTCCATCCCCTCCTCCGCTTGGCCTGCTGAAGTCCCCTCCCTACGTGGAGGTAGTATTTTGGTTGTAAACACATAACCCCCACCCCAAGATCCCCCTCCTGCGTGAGGCATAGTATTATACCTACATTAATTTCAGGTCAAGCGTCACCGCCACGGCGTGCGGGTGCGTACCCACGCCTCCTCGCTCGCCCACGTCTCCGAACGGGATCGGTATTTTCACACCGGTCAGGTAAGCGTTGTTACCCCTTGGCTGGTTACCATTTTTCTTATCTCGTATGGTCTTGAATGCCCGTCGGATGGTGAGTTGAGAGCCCGAGCTTGCACACCACTTCTTATGTGCCCACCGTGGCAAGCGAGAGAGCGCCACCCCAAACCCACGCCCCCGGTGTGCCGGCCCCCACTCAATTTGGGAATCCCAGACCCTTAGGGGTCAGCCTAAGCTAACCAAATCCCTTTGAACGATTTTCACACATTAAACATCTAGGTCGGTGCATTTCAGCATTTGTCTTAGATAGGGTCAGTGCACACTCTGTTCAGGTCTGTGCATGTTCACATTAAGTCAGGGGATATTAGTAATGACTTGCATCAACGAAGGTCAATGCTAGTCTTCACATGTGTTAGAAAAAGTCCATGCATTTCACTGTTCACATGAACATCTGAGGTCGGTGCTATTTTGTGTCTCATGGGTACACAAGGCCCGTGCATACCTTCATCCTGCCTACTGAAGTCGGTGCATATATAGTCAGCGCATATTTGGTTGGTTCACCATATAGCATCAGTGCATACTTCAGTTATCTTCATATAAAGGTCAGTGCACATTCGTGCATATACATGCAGGTCGGTGCAAGTCTTTATATTTTGCATACATAGGTCCATGCACGTTTACATGCCAGGTGCATATAGTGAGTCCGTGTAGGTCTAAGTCTGTACATGTTTGGTCTACTGTGTACAAAGTCTGTACATGTTCTTTGAGTCTTAGCATTCACCAGGTCCGAGCATGTCTTAAGTCTGTGCAGGCTTTTGCCTTGGGCAAATTCTGTTTGATGTATTGGTGACCTGTGGCAAACGAAGTTCGTGCACATTCTTCAAATGAAGTCTGTGCACATTCTTCCAACGAAGTCCGTGTACATTCTTCAAATGAAGTCCGTGCACATTCTTCAAACCAATGTCCGTGCATGTTCTCATCCTTGAAATTGCAAGTCCATGCATATTTCTATTCTGAACATCCTTGCATCCGTGCATATTTTGGTATAAACACCAAGTCCGTGCATGTTTTGGTGTAAACACCAAGTCCGTGCATGTTTTGGTGTGAACACCAAGTCCATGAATGCTTTTGGTTTGAACACCAACTCCGTGCACGTTTTGGTTTGACCACCAAGTCTGTCCATACTTTTGGGTTGAAAACCAAGTCCATGCACGTTCTTCAAATAAAGTCTGTGCATGTGTTGATAATACAAGTCCTTGCACGTTTTTGCCCCTAGCTATACCAAAGTCTATGCACATTCTTTGTACTACCGCATATCAAGCCCGTGCATCTTTTACTTTGAACGACATAGTCTGTGCACATTTCTCTTACATGCAAACAAGTCTGTGCATTTTTCAACTCTACAAATGCAAGGTATGTGCATACTAGAGTTTGGGTAAACACATGAAGTCCGTGCACATAAGGTCCGTAGGTGGCCCAATGGGATAGAGGGTGGGGGCCCGCTGGGCCTAAGTGACTTTTTTACAAAGAAACCTATTAATTTAACCCAATTAACCCATTAACTCCTAATGACTAGCCCATTGGCTTATAATTACCTTACAAATGAACCCAATTAACTCAATGATAAAAATACAAATTAAGATGTTAGATGTCTTGCTTTGATCCCCATCTGTACCTGGACTTGGGTTACTCGTAGCTAGCCAAATCCCACTGGATGTTGTTGACATCTGAAATATTACACAGGTGGGCATCGGAAGCATGACGTCTGTGAGCCTAGTCTGGAATGCTCTCGAGTTCCCGGGAATTTTGTTAAAGTCACCACTACGGTGATTAAAATACTGAATAAGCTGAAGACACGTCGACAGTCAAGTCAGAGTGTCAAAAAAGTAATTCCAGCTGGTCTCAGTCTCGCCTTACGATGGAAGGAGCTCACTGCACTGCATCATCATACCCGACTATGTCTCTTTCTGGCTGAGCCGATATCTGGTAAAATCGTCATCCGTTACGGAAGCGATCAAGCTGAATAAATAATAAAAATGATCCTTTAAAGATGAAAGAATTCCCGGGCGAGCATCTGCCTCATTAAACCCCTGTAGTAAGCTCCTGACCTTGAGAGGTAGCTGAAGCAGCTTCTGAAGACTCAAAAAAGCACATCCGGGGCCATCCCCGAAGAGACAGTTTCCCAGAAAGTAGTCCGGGACTCTAGACGATAGAAATAAGCCACCTAACTGGCTGAATATCACAAAATGAGGAAAATAAGCTTAAGTCACTTGCATAGGGCTTACATAGGCAAAATGGGCCAAGAACTGTTCAATTGGGCCAAAAGAAACAAAAAATGGGCCGATACATGAGTGACTCGACGACCATCTTTGATCCGGCGGCTAGGAGACCTCCCACCTTGCGTCGTCGGGTAGCTTCCCGCCTTTTGTCGCTGTTCTAGCAGTGAAGCCTCTGCCCATATAAACTCTGCAATTCGAATGCCCTGGAAATAAAAGAGAATGAAGAACGGAGAGAAAAAAGACATTGATGTGAAACCACCTTGGGGGTGGTAGTCACAAGACCGAATGACTATCGGACCTAGCAAGCAAACAATGAGCGGACTGGTGACTTCACTCGAGCGGGCTCACTCGCGTAGCGCACACTCGTGCCCGTAGGCAAATCGGCGATGGGGGATGAGGGGTTAAGGGACGGAACGGGAGAAATCTAGGATTTTCCTAGATTTCAGTCGACCACTGGCCTTGGGGCGGTCGACCGAAAATAACAGCAATGTTCTGCCTACAATGTTTTTCCAGAACGGTCGACCGCCAGCCTTTTTCGGTCGACCGCTAGCCCCGAAGCCTCCAAAATTGACTTCTTGTTTCCAATCCGTGGAGAGATTCCCTTCCCTATTTCTTTAATCCTAAGGCTCCCAATCACCCCATAAATTGTGGATCTGGGTCTGGGGCTTGTCTCTCAACCTTCCAAGGGTTATAAAATCTCTCTTTGAGGTCATAAACCCTAAGAGACTCTAAGAGAACAAAAGAGGGATCAAGGTGGCTCAAGGAAGAAGAAGAGTGTTACTGTAGCATGAACAGTAGTCCGTGAATCAAATCTCCATCCAGCAGCTGAAGTTTCAAGGTTCTTCTGAAGCAATCATCTTCCATGAGTTGAAGAAACAAACATCCAATCAGTAGAGATCAAGGTGTGCCTATCAACCAAGAGAAATTCGAGAAGAGCCTATCAACCAAGGAGCCTATCAAGGGAATGAGAAGAAGGATTCTACAAGGAAGAAGGAGCCATTCAAGCATCATCTAAAGGTACTCTAGCGCCGTTTGAAGTCAGCAATCTCAAAGGAAGAGAACAAGCTCACAAGCATCAAGGAGATATAAGGATTTACCCAAAGAAGAAGGAAGGGTACTATAGCCGTGAACAATACTCCGTGCAAGGAAACCTACATCCATCTAAGGCCATTCAAGCTGAGTCTCAAGCCATTCAAGTAAAGAAGGAATCAATGCAAGATCTGTAGCATACTCTTAGGGGGAGTCTTAATCAGGAGTTTCCTAAACTGAGCCTCATTGTTTTAATGTTTTGGGTGTTATATTTGTGGTCATCATAAACTGTAAGAACTTATGTGTGTATGGATCATTTTGGATCCATGGTCTTGTGTGTGGTCGTCGTGTTCCATTCGTGTGTGTGTAGGTCTTCCTAGATCTGCGATTGTGTGTGTGTGGGTCTATTTAGATCCGTTCAATCTCGTGTGTGTAGATTGCTGCACTTGTGGCAGCGTGTGTTTGTGTTGGTGATCCGGTTGTCGGATCGTGTTGGAGACATCATCTCCGTGTGTGTGTGTGTATTGGGAAGTGTCCCCGTGTGTGTGTGCGGGCGTTGTCCTGTGTGTGTTGGAGCATCGGGGATGACATAGCGGCCGTCCCAATGGCCGTTATGTGCATAACGCGCCCAGGTAGGGGCGTTATGCTCCGTGGGTTTTTGAGTCTGACCTTCATAGGTTTAACGGTCCCACGACTGACCATTATGTTCAACATAACGTCCCGATGTTGGTGCGTTATGGGTTTCCGATCGTTAGATTCTGACCGTTGGGGGTCCTGGTTACATAACACGCCTAGGGAGGTCCATTATGTCCTATGACGCCCCAGGGAAGGTGCGTTATACATAACGCCCTTGCCTTCCACTTAACACACCAGAGATGGTCCGTTAAGGCCTATAACGTCCTTAGAGGAGTGCGTTATAGTCTATTTTCACTTCGTGACGTAACGCACCATGGCTGGTCCATTATGTGCATAACGTCCCTCGAGATGTGCGTTATGTTCCCTTTGGTGATTCGAGACATGACGCACTTGTATTGGTCCGTTAAGTACTATTACATCCCTGGGCAGGCGCGTTATGGTCTGGTCACCGCTGGGAGTGATGGACGACCAGGTTGGACCGTCTTTCTCCCACGCACGGCTATGGCTTAGCCGTGCATCCTTGAGCGGCCAATGATGGACCGTTCATCGTCTGAGGCCTAGCCGGTGGTTTCTTCAGTGCCGATTCGAGTCCCAGGTGAGTAGACCTCGATCCACGTGCTGACTCGTGGTCTGATTGATGCTAGGCATCATGTGGGGACCAGGTGTGGGGCGCCGTGGGGTCCCAGGATGTGGCGTCTTCGGCTTACGTCACCATGAGTCAGTGTTGTACGAGGAGTGATCCTTGTACTCGTCTATCTCCGGAGTCATTTTCCTTGACTTGAGGGTCTGTACTTCCGGTGACCAACCCACTAGTCGTAGCTTCCACGGCACGCGTGTGTCGGCCCACTGGGAGCACTGGTGTGGCTCACTCGAGAGAGACGGTGAGTAGGCTGGTTACCGTAGGACCCCCACATACCGCCGATCTAGGCTGGTGGGGGAATTACCAGCTAGAGGACAGACCTAGGGCGTATGGTCTGAGTGTGCACATGAGGCTGAGGGTTTGGACCCGCGCTGACGAGCGCGACTTCAGCTAGTCCTTGCTCGTGGTACTTTGGTTATTGTGCGTGTCTGAGTCTCACGCCCGGGGCGTTGTAGCTAGACACTTGTGACGCGGTGTAAGACGTCAGGGGACGCATCCGGTCGTTCTTCTAGTGGAAGTTAGATGTCTTACTCCGATGTCCCATCAATTCTCTCCGGGTGGGAAGAACTCGACCCCGTTGAGTAAGGGGTGCGACTGCTCGCTCTTGTAGAACTGTATCTCTGCGGCCGTACTCTCCACCGTACCAGGTAGCACAGGTACGCTCCACTCCCAGGAATCATCACCTGCTCATCCCGTATATGTTCCATATGCTCACGCTACTGTGGGAATGAGGCTAGTGGACACTCAGGGGTGGGGTCACTCATAAAGGGAGGAGATGGCTCAAAGTCTCGCTAGGCATCACCGTTGGGTCCTAGTAGATGACTAGATCCGATACACTGAAGGTGGAGCCGATCCCATAATCCAAAAGCAAGTCCTCAACATGCGCATTAGATCTGACTCGTCTTCCACTCGAAAGGGACTGACTAACACCATGAGCTTGCATGAGATCGACTAGACTGGATGCATGCAGACTCTGACCAAACTGTACAAATAAAGGGGAAAAAAGCACACTCTATATCCTAGTCAGTCCTAATGCTATGCAAACCCATGAATTGGTGGACCAGGACATCCGAATGTGTGACTCGCATGCATTCGACGTAACCAGAGGTTGGCGACATGGGGGACTCCTAGACACCCAAGTATGAACCAGTTCGGCAATGACTTCCCGTTGGACTTGGGTGTGCGAGGTTTGGAAGGTTTGGGCGGGCCAGGAGAGCCGAACACTTTCTTCATTACAATTATAAGTGTGTGGCTCTTGCCCATGACTAGGCTCGATGAGCATAGATGGACCGGCCCGTGGGGAAGGGGTGTGATAGTGGACTTCCCTGAAGAGGTGGAATGGAGGTTGTGGGTTAAGAGGCCCACTAAGGAAGGGATCGAAGGGATCGAAGAATGTGTGACCCCTCGATATGGATTCCCTCATGACACGGTCCCAAGTGTGACATTCTTGAAGGTGTAAATGGTCACCTTCATTCATGATGGTCGATGAGACAGGGATCTCATGGAGAAAGTCAAGGTCCTCCCTCGGGACGGCACCACTGTAAGAGGGTGAAAAGTCAAGCTCATCGGGTACGAGAAAGAATAACAGAACCTCAGAGGTGATATGACCCATGGTGTACACCGAGGTAATGGACCCCATAGCAGGAAACATGAAGCTATGACTATAGGGTTGGTCAGACCCTAAGGCCAACATACATGTCAACTCCCATTGACAATCTAAACTCCCGCTCGGGCACCAATATTTTTAGCCCCATTTTTTTATTTATATATATTTTTTTGAACCTATAATGCCGAAACGCGAGGAGAAAGTGGCACTCCCGAAGGGGCGTGTATGCCGCATTGGTGGGACATATGGGCGGATTCGACTGCTCTGGCGGGACGCAATTAGCCAAATCCAAAAATTGAAGGTTGAACGGGTTGGCAACCCAAAAGGGGTGTGCATAGGCCAAACCCGGTTGGGACAACAAAGGAGTAGATTTAACAGTCCGAAAGGGACATGCATGCTAAACCTGGAAGCCGAAAGGCGAGATGGGTTGGCAGCCCGAAAGGGACATGCGTAGGCCAAACCCGGTAGGATGAAAGAGAGGATTTGACAGCCCAGGTGGGACGTATGAATCAAATCCGTAAGCCGATAGGCAAATGAGGTTGGCAGCCTGAGAAGGACATGCATAGGCCAAGCCCGTGGAGAACGAAAGAGTGAACTTGACAATCCCAGTGGGGCGTGTGAGTCAAGTCTGAGGCCAAGAGGCGAGATGAGTTGGCAACCCGAAAGGGGCATGCATAGGCCAAACCCAAAAGAAGGAAAGGATGGATTCGATAGCCCTAGTGGGACGTGAGAGTCAAACCCGAAAGTCGATAGGCAAAGGATGGGTTGGCAGCCCGAGAGGAACGTGCATAGGCCAGACCCAAAGGAAAGAAATGGTGGATTTGATAGCCCTAGTGGGACGTGAGAGTCAAACCCAAGAGCCAACAGACAAAGGATGGGTTGACAGCCTGAGAGGGCATACTGAGGCCGAACCCGGTGGGACAAAGAGGGTGGATTTGACAGCCCTCGTGAGACATGAAAGTCAAACCCGAAAGCCGACAGGCATGGGATGGGTTGGCAACCTGAGAGGGCATGCTGAGGCCAATCCCTAGAAGGTAAAAGGAGCCGAAAGGCATGATGGGGTGGCAGCCCGAGAGGGCATGCTGAGGCCGAACCCCGGAGGAAGGCAAAATGAGCCGAAAGGCATGATGGGTTGGCAGCCCGAGAGGGCATGCTGAGGCCGAACCCCGAAGGAAGGTAAAATGAGCCGAAAGGCATGATGGGTTGGCAGCCCGAGAGGGCATACTGAGGCCAGACCCATGGCGACAAAAGTAAATGAACTTGACAATCTCGGTGGGATGGACGAGTCAAGTCTGAAGCCAAGAGGCGTGATGGGTTGACAGCCCGAAATAAATCGTGTCCTAGTCTGGGTCGCTATTCAATATAATGACGATAGTGCAAATCGTCGCTTATTCACATTTTCCAGAAGACTGTTAAAAATTATTTTTCAGGAAATATGATGCTAATCATTAGGGCGTTAAATTGAAAACTAACGCCTTAGTCCAGGGCGTTAATTCAGTTTATACAGTGTATGGCCATGAACAGTAACAATAATTTTAACAGAATACAATCAAGATTCCAGAAACATGATCAGGTGAAGAAAAATCATAGGATAGCAGGAATGTAATCATGCAGACCATTAACTATCAGGGATTAAAGTTATTAAATTTTGAAGGTGCGTTGAATTATTAAATACTGATATAAATGACGCCTTGAAGAAGGTCGTCTGTTAAATAACGCCATACTGATAAGGCGTTAAATCACAGAAGAGATAGAAATAGCGACATAAGGATAGGCGTTTCTTAATTGACGCCCATGAGAAAGTCGCGTAAAAAATAAAATAACGCCTTTTGTCAGGTCGTTATTTATTCAGAAATATGAACACAAAAATAGTATACTGGAAACAATAACTAACTACATGTATGCATTCTTCTTACTTATAATTTGATCTAGTATTAAAGTTTGGGATCCTACCTTTGTTGGGTGTTAAACTGGGTGACTGATAGATGATTTGGAAGAAGAAGGTGCCTTGTTTGCCACTTTTCGACAGTAGGAATTCGGCAAATGGAGGGGCGCTTCAGCCGCTCGACTCCTCAGGGTAGAGGCCCGACGGAGGGGGGATTTCCACACCCTTCACCTTGGGCTTGGGGACCTGATATGGTTGCTCTCCCTTGAGCAGGATGTTGTGATTTGCCTGACGGGGGCATCTCCATTTTCTTCCCGATCAAGTGGCATGTTGGGAAGTGGAGGCTTCGACTTGATGTGCTTCTGCTTGCTCAGGGTAGGCCTCTTCCTCTCCTTCCTCCAAGGAAAGGGCGGTGTCAAACAATGCTGTTAGGGTGTTGCAGGACAGGATAGCCTCACCTTTTCTTTTGTTGTTTGACCTTCTCTTTTTCTTCTTCTTCTTTTCCCTAGCGACGGGTGGCTGCTCTTTGGGGAATTCACCCCACAGAGGAGGTTCTTCTTCTGTCCCGGCTTCTACCCAAGACACATCGGCACTCAGTGAGTAACACTCTCAACCTCATTGCCAATATGTGCACGACACTCAGTAAGCTGTGCCAGGAGGAATTTGATGAGATTCATGCGAGCGATGAGATGAACCTCATGAGCTAGAAAGTAGTGTTTTAACTTTTGAACTATCCAGACTAAAGCTATGCAGGTCTTCTCCATAGCTGTATACTTCTGCTCACAAGGGTTGAGAAGTTTAGACAAGTAGTAGGCTGTCCTCTCTTTACCTTCTTCATCAACTTGCGCAAGGATAGCACCTACTGAGTCATCCAGGATGGAAATATAGAGAATAAGCAGCTTGCATGGAATTAGCGACCTCAGGACAGGAGGATTTGATAAATAATCCTTCAATCCGTCAAAAGTCGCCTGGCACTTGTCATCCCAATTGAAATTGACTCTTGGCTTAGTAAGCTCGTAGAACGGCCTACACCTTTGTGAGTGCTGGGAGACAAATCGGTGAATAAATTACAACCTCCCAATTAATCCTCGAACTTCCTTCAAATTTCTGGGAGGAGGCATATCTTTTATGGCCTTCACCTTATTGGGATCGATCTCGATACCTCTCTTGCTGAGAATGAATCCAAGCAACTTTCCTGACGAAACACCAAATACACACTTCTTAGGGTTTATTTTCAATTGGTATTCTCGCGCTCTTTGCAATACCTTAGCTAGAATCCCGGGATGCTCGATCCTCATCCTTGACTTCACTACCAGGTCATCGACATACACCTCAATATAAATGTGGATCATATCATGAAAAATAGCCATTATGGCCCTCTGGTAGGTGGCTCTGACATTCTTAAGTCCGAATAACATGACCACATAACAATAAGTGCCCCAAGGTGTAGTAAAAGAGGTCTTCTCTTGATCCTCCTCAACTAGGCGAATTTGATTGTAATCTGAAAAGCCATCCATAAAAGAGAGGGTCTCATACCCTGCCGTGTTGTCAATCAGAACATCAATGTGAGGGAGGGGGAAGTCATCCTTAGGACACGTGTAGTTGAGGTCTCGAAAATCTATGCAAATCTTGATCTTTCTGTCCTTTTTCATCACCGGGATGAATCTAGTCTTATGGAGCTTATCGACCTCTTCTTTCATCTTTAATGCCATGTGTGGGTGGAAACGTCTCAACCGCTGCTTAACCAGGACGGTCCCTGGCTTTAGTGTTAAGCGATGTTCAATAAGTGCAGGGTCCAGGCCCGGCATATCTTCGTAACTCCATGCAAATGCATCCTTGTATTCTTGAAGAACTTGAATGAGCGCCTCTTCTTCAGAGGGTGGCAAATTTGTGCTAATGAGGATAATCCTAGGATTTTCCTCAGTACCTAGATTGATTTCTTTGGTAGGTTCTTCTACTGAGGCTGACGGCTCGTCAAACCTTCTTATGCCACTAGCAAAAGCATCAGCATTGTCCTCATATTCTTCGTACTCTTCATCCCCTTCTTCGACAGGGTCTTCATCATTCATAATCTCGTAGACACCAAACCCTTCGTCGAAAATACACTCACCCTCATAGTCTAGGTCCGGTAGGAGTATCAGATCTTCTATAAACTGGAGGATGGCTAAACATGCCTGGCATCTCCTAGCTAGCTCTCTTAAAAACCTACAGGGAATCTGCTTGGCTTTTCTAGTGGCTACCCCCGGACTCTGAGTACTGGAAGACTAAGAAAAACAACTAGCCTGATCATTAGACTCGGAAGGGGAAAGAGAGGAAGTGGGTATAGGAGGTGGTACAAAAGAGGTTCCCTCGTCCGAGGGGTAAAAGAGGTCCACTAACGAACCTTGAATGAGTGGTCCTTGGGTCGGGGCACACTTAGGAAGAAGATAGGCGGTCTCCTCAATAGAGATGAGGGAGGTAGATTGGGAGTTGAAAAATTGACATTTTTTTTTCATTTTTAAGGATCATGAAACAATGAAGGGGAGGAGTAGAAGATGATAGTGTAGAAATGGAAAGATTGGAGATTTCTCGGATCAAAGACTGATTGATTGACTGTCCACGCGGGGACATGATAGAAAGTTGAGAAGATTGCTCAATGAGCGAAGGAGGAATTGATGGAGTTCGGAGAGATTTCAAAGATAGAGAAATCAAGACCGTGGGTGGTCTGGAAATTTTATTGAAGAACTTGGAACATATGAAAGAAACCATGGAAGGGTGAATAGAGTTAAGGAAAAAGAGGTCGGCCCACAGCCTGTCAATAGTAAAACCTTCCTCGAACGGCACGTTCAGCTCCCCTGTATTAGTATGATTACTCATCATCTGCCTCTTGTCAGTGATAATTGCCATCTTCTCTATTATATCATGCACCAGTGGTGACCATTCTGGATCAGTCAGCATGAACAGTCAGCTCAGAGCAATGGTGATGTCGTTCATGTCGAACCATCTATACCAATCACATTCAGGATCTTCCATCTTCCTTTTTTTAACTGGCCTCAAGGACTCCAAGACTTTATATGTAACCAGTGGGGCGATGTGACGAGCAAACTGACGTGCATGCATTTCTTGATTATCTAGAATCGAGGTAACTATAGTAGTTTGCTTTCCTATCTGCTCAGTTGGCCCCTTCACAAAGTGTGTATAAAGTGACCATGTAAGTGGTCGTCTATCTATTTTGAGAGTGGAACTCATGGTAACCCATGACTCTTCTTCATTTTTCTCAATTTTGTCTGACCCTTTGTACCCTAGGCCACCTCGAGGAATGAGCTTTCGACTCTTAACGGGCTTTAACCTGCCTTGGAGGTTAACCCCCAGGCCTTTACCATATTTATATCCCATTCCCACCAAAATAATCCACCCCAGAGTGTTCATCATGTTCTTTTTTTCTTTTGCTTTGGAGGCGGTGATGACATTGATGTTGATGTAGACGCTGAAACCTGTGGCCTTAACAAATCATGCCGCAGATCGGGAAGATCCCACACAGATAATAAAGGCTTGTTGGTCGGCCATATAGAGGGCACAGACATAGCAGAATGAATGTCAACTGATGGCAATATGGGCATACTAGTAATCTTAATGATGGGTTCTTTATGTGAAAATTTCAAACATTGACGATTCGTGGAGGGTACGCCGTCAAGTACTTGAATATATGGGCGACCCAAAATACCATTAAAGGTCGAGTCCATGTCTAAGATATGAAAATCTATTGTAACTGTTACGGGGCCCAGCCTGACCTTCAAGGTGATCATGCCCATAGGTGGTTTCTTCATGTTGTCATATGCGGTAACTGTAACAGTAGACGGTTGTATCTCATTGTCCGGGATGCCACACATTTTCATTGTGCTTGGTGGCAAGACATTGATGGATGCTCCAGTATCTATCAAACACTGACTAACAGGTACTTTGTTAATGTCCATGGTAATACATAAAGCATACTTCCTAGCAGGCTGAGGAGCTAGTTCATGTTCATATAAAACAACGGTCGGTTGGTCCCCTGCCGGCGTCAAGACTGAGGTAATCTGTTCAATTGGGATGTCTTCATTAACCATCACCTTTTGTACATACTGCTTCAGGGCCCTCTTAAGGCTCCTTTTTTGAATTTTTATTACTACTATCATTGTCATTATCTATTATATCTATAGCGTGCCGGCGAAGGGAAGACGGTGAGACGAAGGGGTGAGACGGTGGGGCGTACCGGCGAAGGGAGAGGGAGACGAAGGGGGAGGCGTGCCGGTGAGAGACGATGGCGAGAGAGACGATGAGGGAGAAAGAGAGACGGTGTGATGGGGGAGAGAGACGGTGAGGGAAAATGAGACGATGGGGAAGACGGATGAAGAGAGTGTGCCGGCGAGGGAGACGAAGGGAAGAGAGACGATGGGGGGAGTGTGCCGGCGAAGGGTGTACCGGCGAAGGAGTGTAGGCTGTGCCGGTGAAGAGGGAACGACGAAAGGGCTGAGTGTGTTGATGGAGGGCATGCGGAGCCAATTCCTTTTGATGGCCTTAAGGCCTTTCTTTTCTTCTGTCTCTTAGTTAGATGTAGCTTTATATCAATTAGTTCTTTGTATTTACCCTGGTCAGGAGTATTCGTTAATTATTATTTCGTTTGTTTGTCGCTCCTTTTGTCCTTGTTGTGTTATCGTTCTGTCAAAATTTCAGCAGCATCTCCCCTTGACCCCGGGCGTAAGGGAGATATGGGGAACGCGCCCACATGGAGTGGCGAAACCCAACAACTAGAGGTGGGCGTCCGGAGATGGCAACACCTTGTCCAAACCTCGAAAAATGTGAAGGGAACGGCGGAGGGAGGACTGGTGAACAGGCTAAGGGTATTGGGCTGAAGGGGCCAAGACAGGTGTGCCGGCCAGGGGGCCCAAAGAGTGTACCGCTGAAAGGGCAACCGGGGGTTTTGGTTATACCGGCCAGGGGCCGTGCCAGCGAAGGTGGGCCACAGTGTGGAAGGCCAAGGAATGACTGAGTGAGATGGGTTGGTATGGATGGGGAAGGAGACCACGAGGTCTCTGGTCTTTACCCTGGCCAGAAGGGTAGAAGATACTGTCAAGGACAGGGAAAAGCCACCAAACACAAGCACCGATCCGGTGAAAAGAGGTAGTAGGGGGCGACCAAATGATCAAGCGCTTTTATTTATGCATAATCTAAAGTGGGGGTTACAGCAAAAGGAGAAAGAAAAAGATGAGAACGGAAGAGAAGGGAGGGAGAGGCTTGGGTCTGAACAGAGGCAGTGGAGCCCTGTCCCCTCTGCCCTCTCTGCTACATCACTCTCTCTATCTCTTCCCCCACACCACAGGGGACTCAGAAAAATGCAAGATGAAACTCTAGGATCAGAATAATGATGGAAAGCATAAGAAAGAAAACTAAAAACAACGTAAAATGTAGCTTTGAGGAAGCAATATCAGATGCTCTGGCTGGCTGCTCTCAAACACTCCACTCCTTTCTCTTTCTCTTGGCTTGAACTGGACTTCTCATACCCTCTCTTCCCCTTGGAGATGCTCTCTTTTCAGGTGGAGATGATGGCAGCAATTGCGGCAGCCTCTCCTTCCTTCTTGGGGGACAAGCATCCTTATATAGAAACAGGGGCACCGTATGGATAAGACAGCAGCGACCTACTGAAGCCCCATAAGTCCACGTGATAGGGATGAGATTGTTCCTCTATTATAGTCCCTTGAATCACGTGCACAAACATAAGTTCCATGGGATTACGTGCCAACCTCCAGCCTTATAGGAACACGTGCCTACTTCAGTTAAAGCTCATGTGCTATTTTAGACCCGAACGCATGAAAGAAGGTGTCAACTCTTAGAGTCGACATTTTTATCAAGGTGTTCTATCAACACCCTAAACAGAACCTAGCAAGGCAAGTGTCGACTCATAATGTCGACTCTTACGGTCTCGACAAGAAGGTGCACCGACCAGAATGTGCTTTGACCTGAGCTACAGTGTCATGTATCGACTTTGAACAGCGATGTGTACAAACCTTAAATGCAATTAACCGAAACATGCATCGGCCTTAAATGTGTTAGGCTAAAACATGCATCGACCTTAACAGTGTCGTGTACAGACCATAAATGTAATAGACTCAGAACACGCATCAACCTTAAATGATGAAACCCAGAACTAGCATCAACCTTAGTTGATGCAAGCCAGAACTAGCATCGACCTTAGTTGATGCAAGCTAGAACTAGCGTCGACCTCAGATGCGTGCAAGTAAAATTGACATCGACCTTAGATGCATGCAAGTAGAACTGACATCGACCTTAGATGCATGCAAGTAAAACTGACATCGACCTGAGTTGCATGTAAGTAAAACTGACATCGACCTTAGATGCATGCAAGTAAAACTGACATCGACCTGAGTTGCATGTAAGTAAAACTGACATTGATCTTTAATATGAGTTTATGCAGACTCACATCGACCTGAGTTTGGTCTAACGCAAACGTGCATCGACCTTAGATGAAAATCAAGGTAATTAGCACCGACCTTAGAAGGATTGAGGGCCCCCTTGCTGGACCTACTGACATTTTACACAAAAATCTCAAGGATCCTAGGGAATGACACATTGGCTTATAAAGCCTTACAATTGTCAACATACTTTAACCAAGGATATAAAAATAAACTAAAGGACACAAATATAAAAAAAATAAAAGTTAGTGTCCGGTGTTGATTCCCATCAACGTCCGAACCCGGCGGAGTATGGGGACCGTCCCACGTACCAGCACCGTCGCACGGTGACCACGGTCGGAGAAGAAACGGGACTGCGCGCCATGCGGAATAGCCCAGAGCCTGGCGGACCAACACTGGTGCGCTACAGGGGGTGACGGACCAGCACAGGTGCGCCACGGTCCTCTGACGGACCACCTCAAGTGCGTCAGGGACCCAGTGTAAAACGGACCATAACGCGCTTGCACAGGTGCGTTATAGAGCATGACGGACCGACAAGGGTGCGTCAGGGCACTCGATGCAAAAACCACTGTGACGCGCCTACCCATGGGCGTCACAGCACCTGACGGATCAGCACAGGCGCGTCAGGGCACGAGCCAAAATAAAAAACGTAACGCCCTCCTCCAGAGGCATTACGTCACCTAACGGACCAGCTCAGGTGTGTTAGGTCACGGGACCAAACCGGCTGTAACGCGCTCCTCCAGGGGCGTTACAGTCCCTAACGGACCAACACAGGTGCATAAGGTGGAAGGAATAACGCGCCTTCCCAAGGGCGTCACCTTCCCTGACAGACCAATACTAGTGCGTCAGGCTACAATGACCCCCAACGGTCAAAAACCAACGGTTGAATCACTGTGATGGACCAACCCAGGGGTGTCATAGCCATATGGCGGTCTATCGTGGGACCGTCACGCCCACGAAAGTCCAAGCTCAAAACCAACGAAGCATAACGCACCTCCTTGGGCGCGTTATACCCTGTGGCGGTCACTGGTACGGTCGCCATAGCGCTCCAGTGACGAAACGGCGAATTCAACCTAAAAACGTCGACCACGCCCCCATACCTCCATAAGAGAGGGGGAAAACAAGGGGGAAGCTGTGGACGCACTTCTTATCTTCCGTTCGTTTGTTTTGTTCGTGTTGTTTTGTTGTGTTGTGTCGGGAATGAAGTTTTCTCGGATTTATTAAGTGCGTGGGCGTGCCAGTCACCGAGGTGACGATTTATTCGGGCTCCGCGGAGCCCATGGTGCGCTCGATTAAAACCCCCCATTTTCTTTTCTTTTCTTCTTCTTATTCCTTTCTTCTTCCTCTCCCCACCGTGGCCGCCCTCTCCCTCTCTCTCTCCCGTTCGACCGTGGTGGCGTACCCTCTGGCTACAGGCGGCGTGGGGCGACGGTGCGAGGACTTGGGTGATGGCGGGACGATCCCGGCGGCGTGTGGCTGGGAAGCTTGGTGGAACGAGATTCTAACGGCGATCTTCATAGGTTCGAGCTTGGATCGACACATCTCGACGTGGTTCGAAGGTAAGGTGACGATCCCTAGCTCATTGCCTTTCCATTCTCATGGTTTGTAGGACGAGGCGAGGCCGAGAGAGGGTGATATCGTGCCAGGAAGGGAAAACCATGTCGTAGGGAGGGTTCACCCGATCTGTCATTTTACGCCACGATTCCATGTTTCAAGGGCGTAGAAGCATGCTAGGGGGTTTGGGGGTTGATTTCCTTGCGTTTCCCCCTCCGTGGGGCTTGTGTGGGGCCAAAAATAGAGTTTTTCGACCAGTTCGTCGTTTTCCCGTTGGCGAGAGATAAACGGTCGAACTAGGGCCCATTTATCCCGTGTGCGGCCCTTGCACGACCGCCCTTCTACTTGGCGCGTAGTGGGCAGCCCTTGTGCGGCCAAGGCCTGACCGCCCAATGGCTTGGCGCGCAATGGGTAGATGCGGCCAGTCGTGGGATCGCACATCCTATGACCGGCCCCAAGGCAACCGCCCTTCTCGTGAGTTTTGACCGTTGCTTGTGACCATTGCATAGTGCACTGGGGTGTGCGGCCAGGGTCTGGCCGCATGACCCTTCGTGCGGCCAGGGGTAGGCCGCACGTCACCTGGTGTCATTGGTAGTGGTGTGGCCAGAGTTGGACCACACATGCCTGGTATGGTGGCGTCCTAGCCGCTCGTCCCCCGTGCGGCTAGGGGCTAGCCGCACATGTGTTTCACCGTTGGAGAAGAACGGCCGTGTTAGACTATACATCCCCCTAGTGCGGCTGAGGGTTAGCCATCCTTCAGTGATGCGGTTAGGATCAGGCCGCTCATGTTCCGAATGGGCCAGGAGAAGGACGGTCTGTGGATGGCCGTTTATTCCCTGGTGTGGCCCTTGTTCGACCGCATGTCCCTGAGCGGCCCAGAGTGGACCGTTCAAGGGTACCAGCTTGACCGGTGTTTTGATCTTGGCCGATTCGAGTCCCGGGTGCGTGGCTCGACATGGGCGTCAAATGCCTCAAAGCCTATGGAGATTCCCAACTGATAGTCCGACAGGTGCTTGGCATCTATGATGTGCGAAAATCAGAGCTGGTCCTGTACCACGCCACCGTCACCCGGCTAACCCAGAAGTTCTATTTCTTTGAAATAGACCATGTTCCCAGAAGTGGCAATGCCCAGGTTGATGCCCTGGCAAAACTGGCCCCGGCCATCAAGCTACCGCCGGAGGGTGAAGTGGACATCACAGTCAAAGCATCGAAGGCTAATGCCCAGCTCACTCGAAAGTGACTCCGATCTTACAGTTTATGAGGCCCAAGGCTTCGACCAGGACACTCCTCCAGAAGAAGAAGATTGGCGCGGGCCCATCATCAAATTCAAGAAGGGATGGCTCCCCTCCGACTGGGCTCAAAGGGTCTGACTACTTCACCAGGCAACATCATATGAGTTGATTGGTGACTCCCTGTATCGACTTGTCCACGAGAAGGACAAGTCCATTCTCTTGAGATGCGTCTCCCCAGCCGAGGCTTGAGATATCATGTGCGAGGTTCATTCTGGGCTATGTGACGCCCATCAAGCCGGAGACAGAATGAAGTACAACATCAAACTGAAGGGCTTTTATTGGCCTACCATGTACGTGGACTATGTCTAGTATGCTCGTACATGCCATCAGTGCCAAGCCTTCGGCCCAGTGCCTAGAAGGCCTCCCAATCCACTGCATCCCACTGCCCCTACCTGGCCATTTGTCGAATGGGGTATGGACATCGCAGGTCCTTTCCCGCCATCTTCCAAAGGCCACAAGTACATTCTGGCCGCCACTGACTACTTCTCCCGTTTGGCAGAAGCCCTTCCCCTGCGGGAAGTCACCGACGAGGTCATCGCCAGGTTCGTCCGACATAACATCATTTGTCGTTTCGGTACACCCAGCCGCATAGTCTCTAACAACGGGACACCATTCCAGAACAAGGCCGTTTACTAGTTGGCGACCAAGTTCCACATCGACTGGAGAACCTCTTTAGTCTACAACCCACAGGTCAATGGCTTGGCCGAAGCTTTCAACAAAACTCTCTGCAAGCTCTTGGCTAAGATCGTTAGCCATCGAAAACATGATTGGGGTGAAAAGGTCTCCGAGGCTGATGTGACACGGACTACGGATGCAAAGGTACCGATCGAGCGAGCCTCGGACCTAGACTTGCAAGCACACTTTCAATGCTTCTTGTTTGGGCATCTTTGTCCCTTCGGGAGCCACGTTAGGTGATGACTTGGTCGTCAGTTGCTGGTCGCGTCATCTAGGGAGTCATGTCCGGTCGTCTAGATCATAGGTTTGTGTCCATCTGTCGAGTCTCACCGTCGTCCCACATCATTTAGTCCGCAGGAGATGGAGCAGAAAAAGGCCGAAGTGAGGGAGCTCAGGTCGGCCATGGTAGCTGCTCTGGCCGAGCCCAGCAGGCCCACTGGTACGATTCTTACCCTGCTTAATGTCTCTTCACCTCGTGGAATAAGGCTTCTCATGTGGGTTTTCTTTTCTCTCAGGCCCTGCGGAGGAGCCTACGTCGACATCTACCCCGGCTATGGATGAAGCCGGTGCCTCCGGGACCATGCCTCTCACGGAGGAGATGATCCTCGATTCGCCCCCAGCAGCGGTGATCAAACAGGATAATTCCCTCCTCTGGCCCAGGGGTTTGTGCTATGCATTCGTGAGTCTTCACCTAACCAGGACTTTTCTTTGTTGTACAGCCCCCCTCGCACCTTTCCCTGCGTATACAGAAGCCCCGGTAGTTCCCGAGCCGAAGCTAACGTATGTGAGGAGGAGGTTGAGGTCCGGAGCCTCGCCATCCCCGAGCCCACGTGAGAAGGAGGCTGAGGGCGTTCGAGCAGGCATTCCTACTCCGACCAGGGATGAACCGGCTTCGAGCGAGTCCTCCTAGAGCGAGAAGGTAGACTACGACTACTCTTCTGACGAGGTGGCCCCTAAAGAGGATGTTGTAAGTGTGGGCCCGTTCACACGGGGCTCCCTTTCTGCAATTAGTTTTAGTCTCCTGCCACTCATCTTTCGATTCGTCTGCAGGGGGAGGTTCGACCAGAGGCTATGGAGGCACCCCTTCCCAACGTACCGGTCGGGCAACCCTGGGCTAGTGTCGGCTTGGGGAAGCTGGCGGCTCTTGTCGGGGTCCTGCAGCAGGAGGCAGCTGCAGAGACTACCCCAGCTACTGAGGAGGCCCTGGAGGAAGGGGAGATAGCACCGGACAAATGGATCGTCCCCTAGGCCAAGGTAAAATGGGCCCCTGGGACCCTTCCTATTTCTTCCAATGCTTGGGTAGTCCACTTCACTTATTGCAATATTGATCCCTTACTTCCCTTTTGTATTTCAGGAGGAGGGAGATTTCCCCGAGGTACGCTCCGGGAGGACCCGCAAGGCTAGAGCACACCCTCCGCGCCTTGTAGAAGACCTCTCTCGAGGAATAAGAGGACAAATCCCCATTCTCCGATCACGTCTTGAAGGCAGAGATCTCTCCCAAGATCTCCCTCCTGACTTTCAAGTCATATGACGGCCAGGGCGACCCGGCCGACCACTTCGACAACGTTGACGCCCTGATGACTCTCCACGGGGCTTCTGACACCATCAAGTGCCGAGCATTCATGACCACACTGATCTAGGGCGGTCAGGCTTGGTTCAGAGCCCTCACCCCTGGTAGCATCCGTGACTTCAAGCAGTTTGGGCGGATCTTCAAGGAGAGCTTCACTGGTAGTGGTCCCCCTAGGTCGGTAGCGGGGCTGTTGGCGCTCAAACAGGAGCAGACAGAGAAGTTGTGGACCTACATTAACCGATTTAAATCAGAGGCATTGCGCATCCCCCGCCTGGATGTAGCCTCGGCCATAACTGCACTGACCGGAGGCACCCGCGACGAAAATCTCCAACGTGAGCTAGTCCTGCATCCTCCCACCTCCCTTGCCAAGCTAGTGACCTTGGCATTGCGCCACGCTAAATGCGAGGAAGTCCTCAGCGCCTGTCATGGCACAACCGGCTCGGGCTGAGAGGGGGACAAGAAGTGAGCGTCCAAGCCAAGCTCGGGCCAAGGAAAAAGGTGAAACCCAGACAGAGAGCACAAAGAATCGTCTCGGAGGTACGAGTGGTACACCACCCTAACCACTTTGGTTTATGAGATCTATGAAGACATCAAAGGTTCGAGCCTCCTCTACCAACCCGAGCCTATGAAGGCGAAACGTCTCAACCACCGCAAGCATTGCCTCTTCCACAACGACCATGGGCACCACACCAGCTACTGCCACCAGTTCCAGGATGAGATCGAGCGTCTCGTCCCTTGGGGGCACTTGTCCCAGTACGTGTCCAGGCAGACGGAGGACTGCGACACCCCCGAGGAGATCAACAACATCCCCCGTGGGGTCCACATCAACGTCATCGCTGGAGGAGCTACGTCAGGAGGAGGTAGCAGCCGAGGAAGGAAGTGTCAAGCCGAGTGGCCGAGCCGAGCCTCTGAGCCCTCTAAGGCCCCATCGGCAAGCGAGCCGTAGGCCCTGGTATTCTCTGACCAGGACCTGGAAGGGTTAACAACCCCGCACGATGACGCCCTAGTTGTATCGACCACAATAAACCATTGTAATGTAGACGACGATACCGAGTAACTGGGAATTACTCCTGAGACAAAGGGCATGCCTCGTGTCAAAAGGTTAGTCATCTTAATTAATAATAATAATAATAATAAAATTATGAAAATAATTTCAGGGGTTGTGTGAAGCTACCAAAAGTCGAGCACAGTGTGTGAAAGTGTAGGGAGAAAAAGTTCCTACTTGTGTTCTTTAGAACATTTAAACATCCATATTACTTAGATATCATCGCTCATCTTACACCTAGACATCTAGGGAGTGATTGTGTGAATGTATAATCAGTCATATTTCATGAGCAATGCAGTACCACTCTTAGTATGCACTACCCTTTTACTATTGCTCATGGAACTCATGTTCTCGGTCTCTAGCATATTTCTTAACCTGTTCATAGAACATGCTTGCCATTATATACAATAATGAATGCATATGTGCTTGACTGCTCATTCCATGCTTTCCATGTGCATCTCATTGAGTTAACTGTGTATATTGAGGCTTTGCTTCCATCCTTCCATGGTTTTAATAATCCCCTATTTGACTCTGACAAAAAGGGGGAGAAATAAAATTACAGCTTGCCTTTGCATGAAGTTCAGTGCCTTTACATGATGTTAACTTGGCAGGATGTTTGCTTGTGGTTTTGACAAATAGGGGGAGTTAAATGTCTGCATGTTGCTTCTGCAATTTTGAATGGATGATTCTGCAATCTTAGAAAATCCTTGCTTTAACACTAAAAGGGTTGTATTTCTCATGCAAATCCTTGTGATTTTTCAATGGTTTTATCTTCGTCAAAAAGGGGGAGATTCTTGTGCCCCGGTCTGTTTTGATAAAGATCTTGAATGAAAAAATCTTGAATTTACTTTATGTGATTTGCTTTAATACATATTTAATGAATGAGGGCTTTGAATGATGAATCGAATGTTTGATCAATTTGAGTTCTATTTAAGAGGAAAATCTGAAAGTTGAATATTGATCCAAATGCATTGAAAACAACTGTGATAATTGATAGAATAGAAAGTTAAGTTTTATTGAAGTGTCTGATTGATGTGTGCCATGTTGAACATTGCACCCTATGCTTCATTGCACAGTTTCAGTAATCAATTGCATCGACCCAATTAAGGGGTTTCTCATACATTACACCGACCTTGTGCTTTCTTGCACTGACATTGTTGAATGAATTAAGTGTATGAGGATGTCACTTGCTTTGTTTGAGTTTAAGGAGGAGAACTACCCTACCCATGACCTGGAGTTGGCGGCTGTGATCTTCGCGTTGAAGATCTGGAGGCATTATCTGTATGGTGAGAAGTTTTGAGGTGTTCACTGACTATCAAAGTCTGAGGTATGTGTTCACTCAGAAGGACCTAAACCTCAGACATCGGCGTTGGATGGAGTATATGAAGGATTATGACTTTACCCTATCTTATCAGCCGGGCAGGATGAATGTCGTTGTCGATGCCTTGAGTCGGAAGGTCGCGATTAGTGCCTTGATGTTGAGGAAGTGGAGGCTCTGGGAGCAAGTGCCCGAAGTGTCCTTCAGGCTCAAGATTCCCCAAGAGCTAGGGTTAGCAGTGCTCGCGAGTCTAACTGTCACCCCTACTATCCACCGTCAAGTGACATAGGCTCAGCATGCGGACCCTGAGTTGAAGCAAATTTTTACTTTGTCTGATGTGGTGCTCAACGAGGATGGGGCGATGCGTTTCCGTGGCAGGCTGTATGTCCCAGCGGAGGAGCAGGTTCATCGTGCGGTGTTGCGTGAGGCTCATGGGAGCAGGTACACCGTACACCCGGGTGCGGCGAAGATGTATCAAAACTTGCGGAGACAGTTCTGGTGGCCTATCATGAAGAGAGATGTTGCCGAGTTTGTGGCCAGGTGCCTGACCTGTCAGCAGGTGAAGGCAGAGCATCGGTGACCAGGAGGTGTGCTTCAGCCCTTGGAGGTCCCCGTGTGGAAATGGGACCACGTGACCACTGATTTTGTGGTGGGATTGCTGACGAATCTGAGTGGGCATGATAGCATTTGGTTGCTCATGGATCGGCTGACGAAGACGGCTCAGTTGTTGCCAATCAAGATCAGCTGGAGTGTGCTAAAGCTGGCACGTTTGTATGTGGAGCAGATCGTTCCCCTGCATGGGATTCCCATTTTGATCGTGTCGGATCGAGATCTACGTTTCACATCTGGTTTCTGGAGGAGTTTCCAGAGGGCTTTAGGCACCGAGTTAGCATTTAGCTCAGCGTATCATCCTCAGTCAGACAGTCAGTCAGAGAGGACCATCCAGACTTTGGAGGACATGTTGAAGTCGTGTTGCCTGGAGTGGCAGGGGAGTTGGTGTCACCACTTACCGTTGGTGGAGTTTGCCTACAACAACGGCTATCATTCGAGCATCGGCATGGCTCCTTATGAGGCATTGTATGGGCATCCGTGTCGGACTTTCAGATGTGCACTCACTCACCGGCAGCAAGAACTCACGAATAGTGGAATTATTGACCGGGCACTCCTCACACGGGCACTGCAGTTGGAGCTAATACTAGACAAGTAGAGTGGAATGGCAGCCACCCATACCTAGCCCGTCCGAAGGACCGGCTCCGGTCAGAGACGATGGCGAGCCGGGCATCGTGCGCACCTGATGGTCACGTTGCATCGAGGAGGCTTGGCAAAGTTCCTGCTATTATAATTACTACGATCCACGTAGGGAGGGGGATCACGGGGGTGGGGGCAATCAACTACACGCACTACCCTCGCACAGGAGGGGGAACAAGGGGAGTGGAAACTAAACAACGATCGTACAATGAGCTCCAACGTCCAATCATGGTGCTGCCAATGCAGGGATGAAGCTTGAGGGATGCCGAAGGATGCCAGCAAGTCCAACGTCAAGCCGATGTCACTGGAAGGTGGAGGGGGTCGCTGCCGTTAGCCTGCGCGGTTCTACCTCGCAGGACTGGATGGCGCAGTCGTGGTGCATCGGTAGGTACACTCGCTGACGAACTCCAAATGTGGCGGGACCAGATCGTGGACGTAGCAGACAGAGGGTACTACAAACACTCAAAAGGTGGCAGCCATCAGATCTTCTCACAGGTCGTGGTCGCTCAGACGGTCGGCGTCAGGTTCCTAGGTGAACAGCAGGACAGGCCAACAACGGCCCTAGTGGAATTTTTGGTGCTGATGTCAGAATGGGGTGGGACCACCAGAGATGGTTTCGTGTCGCCGAGTGCTGCATCTTTGGTGAAGATGCCTCGGGCTGAAAACTAGAAGACGGAGGCGTGCCAATGCTGTCAAAGCTGCTGCAGGTTCTGGGCAGACTGGGTTGCACCAGTCTGGCGCAGCCGTGGGAGAATGGACGCCCTGGGCTGTGCTGTTGACAAACATGGACGGGACCACCTCGGGGTCGAAGGAGACTCGATGGGGAATAACTCTCGTGAAGAGGGATCTGGCCGATCCACATAGGAGAAGTCGGTGTCGGTGTTGCCAAGGGGCGCTCAGAAACAGGTGCAGTCCAGGCGTAGTTGCAGGGAAATGCATGTAGCGGTTGATGCTGTTGATGAAACGCGACGAAACCACCTCTGATGCGAAGAGGACTCGGAGTAGAACGATCCCACAGAAGGGGGCTCAGGCTGATTCATGCAGTAGGCAGAGGTGTGGATACCCCTTAACCCCCTCTCTCCTCTCCCCACTGTGCTCACTCTCTCCCTCTCTGTTCTCTCTCCTCTTTCCCCCTCTGCTTCGGCTACAGATGGAGAAGGCTCCAGGGATGACGTGGAGACGGCGTGTTGGTGTCATGTAGCATCAAGGTGCGAGGAATGGAGCGTGGCATTGGTGCGATCCCTCGGTGGATTCAAAGCGTCACGGCGTGAGTTCGTATGGTGGTTTCAGCATTTTTGGCTCAGGAGTTCGGTGAAGGAGATAGGGGTATGGATTTCTCACCGCTTATTCTGCTTTCCCCTTTACTTCTGTGCCGAGTAGTGCATGTTTGAGTGGATTTCCAATTTTTCGGGAAATTATAGCATGTTTTGGGGGGTACGAGGGAATCGCCATTCCAGGCAATGTTTCTCACATTAAATGGTTTTATTGGATACCGTGGCATGTTAGGATGCCATTCCCACCAGTTTTATTGCATTTGGCCATGATTTAGGGCCAGTAGGAGATCGGTTACCCTCGTGAGTCATTTTGGGTGGATTCATGAGAATTGCCCGTTTCTGAGTCGTTTTGCGGTTTTTTGGACCCTTTCAGGCTTATGGAAGGTGGGTATTGATGTTAGGAATGTTTCCCCATCGTTTTGGAGACGATTGGGGCGTGGAATGGTGATTTCCATGGATTTTAGTATTTTCTAGGTTAGGTGTTTTAACATGGTACTCTCAGGGGGCGCATTCTCAGAAGAGATGCGCTATGTCGTATGGTCGCATTCATCTAAGAAGATGAATAGCTGGGCGGTTGGGAAGGCGACCCATGTGATGGGCGTGAGCCTGTGTTAACGCGACCCAGGTAACCGCCGTGTTAGTGTGATCGCAACCTAGATGATGGCCGTGACTATCATGTTATCGCGCTTGAGGTTCTGGCCGTGACTATTATCGCGACCTAGGTGAGCACCGCGTTAATGCATTGACGTGCTCCAGGTGTTGGACGCATTCTGGTGACATCATGACCCTTTATAGGGGCACGTTAATCATCACGATGTAGGCTATAGGTGCATTAATGTCTTCATTTTCTATGTCTTATTCGAGTTGTCTCGGGCTCCAGTGAACCCAGGATTCAATACCTTGTTGGCCTTTGACTTGATGGATGCCTTGGGTGTTCTGTGAGAGTTATATATGTGTTAAGGGATCCTGGAAGAGTGGCTTTATCCCGAGCTATGTGTGGTGTTTCTTTCATGTTAGTTGACTTGGATTCGACCCCTTGGTTAGCCATTATCTGTGGATGTCTATGAGGGTTGTGACTGTGTTATAGGGTGTTCGAAAGTGCCATTATACCGAGCAGTGTTTTGTGTTATTTCGAGAGTCATTATGGTTTATGGTCAACCCAGTTGTGACCCAGTGGTTGACATATGATCTCGTGAGTGTCTCTTTTTTTGTTTTAAACTCAAAGTCATCTAGTGGCCGAAGGGAGAGTGCACCCCCATTCCAGAGGAAGGGAATGTGCTCACTCCACCAACAAGCCACTAAATGCTAGATTTTATTTCTTTGCAAAAAATTCATTACAACTCGGGGAGAGGACGAGACTCTTTATGTACAGTGTAGAGCTGAAAAGAAGACTATACAAAACTCCTGCGGATGTTTGGAATAGAGCAAGCATCCGCTGTAGCATAGCCTTTGGCTAATGAGGGCAACTCCTTGAAGGAATAGAACTCCATGTTTTGCCCAACGGTAACCGCATGATTAGCCAAAGCATCAGCAACCTGATTAGATTCTCTATAAGTGTGAACGATGGGGCAGCCAATAGAAGAGAAGGTCTGCTGAATATCCCTCCACCAAGGAAGAATAGACCAAGGAGGATCATTCTTCTTGCATAGTAAATCCACCATCGCCATAGAGTCCGTGTATATAATCGACAAAGGTATAGAGTGGAACTGAGCAAGACGGAGGCCATCCAAAAGAGCCCTGCCTTCGGCAACCATGTTCGAGCCATTTCCATAGAAGTAGGAGAAACTCAATAGAATTTGACCAAAGCGGTTTCGGAAGCAGCCACCTCCCCCAGACGGCCCGGGATTGCCTCTACTTGCCCCATCCACATTTAAAGAGAAATTGGCAGCAGGAGCTTTCCATCTAATTGTTAGGAGGGTAGGACGTTTGACATTGAGAGTGATTCCATATTCTTGGGTCACTTTCAAATAATCAGGACTGATCCCTTGAGTAAATTGTACTGTTTTCACTGTTTGATTAATTTCCAAAAGGATGCTGTCGGCAACTTTATTGATGTTAGGAGTAGATCCATCATACCTAGCCCCACAACGAAGTTTCCATATTTCCCATATAATAAGAAGGACACCCAACAAGGCTATAAAACCTTTGGGCTTGGCAGTGTTGAGATCAGTGATATATTGTTTCAGCCATGTACATATATTGGGAGAGTCCAATCTGAAATCAGGAAATAGAGAGCCAAATCTATTCCAGAGAAAAGAAGCAGCTTCACTCTTTGTAAATAAGTGATTTTCATCTTCAATGTCATGAGTTGAAAGACAACAAGCACAGCAAGAAGCCATTTGCACACCACAAGTTTGCACTCTGCTGTCAACCGGGACCGCCTGCTGCATCAGTTTCCAACAGAAGATAACAGCTCTGGGTGGAAGATAATGGGTCCATAGTTTCCTGAACAATTGGCTATCCGACTGCCCCACTTGTCCCTTTATGTATCTGTATGTAGATTGAATGCTGAATTGACCAGTTTTGGAAAAAGACCAGACAGGGATATCTTTCCCGTTTTGTAAAACAACACCCTGTAATTCCTCCCTAAGTTGTGGGTTATTTACAGACATCCAGGCAGAATGTTGAAGGTCTGTTAAAACATCCTTAACAGAGCAGTTCTCAGACATACTTTGAAGTAAGAACTGATCGGACAAGGATTTATCTTTGAACCAGATATCCTTAAAGAAAAGAGTAGTAGAACCATCCTGAATAATCTTGCGAAGACCTGTCATGAGTATGATTTTAGCTTTCTCAAACTCTCTAGATTTTATCCCGGCTGGGAAAGGTATGCAACAGTCAGATATGTGATGGCCCTGAAGATACTTGCATCTGATGAACTGAGCCCAGAGGGAGTTACTATATAATGCCAGCCATAAAAGCTTCACTTGGCAGCAGGATTGAATGTCAGCAATATTACGAATACCCAAACCACCAATGGCAGTAGGCCTGCAGATTTTGTCCCAGGACAACCAATGCTTCCTGTGAGAAGTATCTAGGCCTTGCCAAAAGAAATTTGCACATGCCTTACTGATTTGCCTTTGAATGGCAGAAGGAATTGATAAAGCACTAGCTGTGTAAAATGCTAGGGATGATAGAACAGACCGGATAAGAACTGTTCTGCCAGCCTGAGAAAGGAGCTTGCTCTGCCAGCCTGCAAGCTTAGTATTAACTTTGTCCAAAAGATATTTGAAATGCATAATTTTGGCTCTTCCTTTGAAAAGTGGAATACCCAGATAGGTGATGCTGCTAGTCCTGTGCTGAAATCCAGTGAACTGCTTGATCCTGTTAATAGAGGAAGTTGGCATGCGCTTAGCCACCATAAAGCAACTCTTATTTGCATTTATTCTCTGACCAGAGGAAGCTTCATATCTCCCCAAAAAGTGCAGCAGGTGTTTAACTGAAGAGATTCCTCCATTGAGAAAGATGACTGAATCATCAGCATATAAGATATGTGACAGTCGAGGAGATCCGCGAGGAAGGTGATATGGCTTACACTTCCCAGAGGTGAAAAGGTGACTCAAACCTCTGCTCAAGACTTCTTCAGCAAGGACAAATAAGGAAGGGGCCAAGGGATCCCCCTGGCGTACCCCTCTAGTAGAATGAAAATACCCATGCATTCGACCATTCAGAGATACAGAAAACCAACAGTTCATCAAAAGTTGGGCAATGAGGGAGACAAATCTGTTGGAAAAGCCAAATGATTTCATAGTATGAAGAAGGAAGTCCCATTCAATGCGGTCATATGCTTTGGCCATGTCCAGCTTGATTAGCATATTATGCCCTCTAGCTGGTCTATCTAGCTCCAGGAAAAGCTCCTTGGCCAATAGGAAATTATCAGTGATAAGCCTCCCACTTATGAACCCACTTTGCTCAGGTGATATGATCAAAGGGAGAATGTGTCTCAGCCGATCACTAATAATCTTGGATACAATTTTATACGTGAAGTTGCATAGGCTAATAGGCCTAAAGTCCATATATGAAGAAGGGTTTTTAACCTTGGGAATTAAGCAAAGAATAGTGGAGGTAACACCTTGAGGGAGACCCCACCCTTGGAAGAAACTTTGAACAGCATTAGTCACATCTGTGTGGACAATGTCCCAACAATGAGTAAAGAAACCTCCTGTATATCCATCAGGTCCAGGCGAACTGTTCCCTGATAGGGAGAAAACCGCATGTTTAACTTCATCAGCTGAGGGAATAGAACATAGTAAGGAGTTTTGAGCATCAGTAACTAAGGAAGGTATAACAGAAAATAGGCTTTCATCTAGTTCATGAGCTTCTGAAGCAAGGAGTGTTTTATAAAAATCAGCAGCTCCATCAAGTAGAGTTAATTGATCTTCCACCCAGATGTTATCAATCTTTAATTTTTGGATGAAATTCCTCTGCTTCTTTACTCTAGCATAATGCTGGAAAAATTGAGTGTTTCTATCACCACATTGCATCCATTGGATTCTAGATTTCTGAAACCAAAAAGTCTCCTCCCGGGCAAGAATCTGTTTCATCTCAGCATTAGCTTTATTGAGGGAAGCTCTGTTTGAAGCTGTGGGGTTTTCATCAAAATTCATTTGAGCCTGCTCCATGTTATGTACGGCATGTTCTTTTACTTGTTGGAGAATGCCAAAGCTCTCTTTGTTCCACCTTCTTAAAGAAGTCTTCAGATTTTGCAGCTTACTTTGAAGAGCATAAAATGGATGCACAATCTTCTGAGAAGTATTGTTCCACTGTTCTTTAACAAAATCTAAGAAGCCTGAATGAGAATGCCACATGTGCTGGTATATAAATCTCCCGGGTGAAGGAGATGAGGGGCAAGATGATAGCAGAAGAGGGGCATGATCTGAATGACCCCTGAGCAGGTGTCTGACCGATAAACTATATCCTTTATTGAGCCACAAAGAATTGTAAAGAACCCTATCCAAGCGGGCTCTGATGTGTGAAGGTCCAACTTGATTATTGGACCAAGTAAAGTTAGAACCTGAGTATCCAGCATCAATAAGGCCAATTGCTGTTAAAAATCCTTGGAAGTCAGTCATAGCAGCTATAGAGGGAAGATTACCACCGATTTTCTCCTCAGGAGAAACAATGCAGTTAAAATCACCTCCAATGATCCATGGAGTATTTACTCCTTGGCTGAAATCCATCAAGGAGTCAAACATCTCCCTGCGGGTGTTACAATTGCATGAAGCATATATACAGGTAAAGAGAAGAGGAGTGTAATTATCTTCTTGAAGAGCCACAGTCAAAAACTGAGAATGGAGCTTAATTATCTCCAAATTAATGCTAGACTTATAAAAAAGCCAGATTTTGGAGGCATCACCATTGTTACCAATAACATACTGGAGAGAAATTCTCATGGCTATTCCCTTAGCTCGACTAAAGCTAATGCAGGGTTCAGAAATGGCAGCAATACTGACATCATAAGCTCTGATATGCTGAGCAAGACCTCATATAGTAGCCTTGTTCCCAATCCCTCTGACATTCCAGATGAAAGCTGTTTTAAACATTATTGGAAGAGGAAATAGAAAAAGCAGCCAATACCTTGGCTTTATCCCTTGTAAGACGGGCATCACTGAATAAAACACCAGGCAGTATAGAAACTTTATCTGATTTCAGGTCCGGGGGTAGATTTAATGCATTCTCCTTGAACTGACAGATCATTTTTGCATTCTCTGCCGCTGACAATTTAGAGATAACCTCTGATCTAACAACCACTGGCATACCTTGATCTGTAGTTTGAGTGGAAAGGTAATGATCCAATGAAACTTCCTGAGACACATCATTAGGAGACTGGATTGAGGGGAGCTCTTCTTGAACTTTTTCTTCGAGACAAGCAGGTGATATAGAAGCATTATTTTCAATGCCCCTCACAGGGCTAACAGATAAAGCATTGGAGGAGTGTAAAATATTACTATGAGGGGCTTCAGGATCGGACATATCACCAGGGACCTTAGTATCTAGAGTATTCACATCATCCGATTCCTTATCCTCACAGACCTGACTTAATACTGAAAATCTATTCCCATCAGCAATAGCGATCTCCTTTGTAATAACCTTCTTCTGCTTATATTCCTATCGGATGTTTCTTTGTGCACCATGATTGGTATTATATCCTAGGGATTTTCGGAACATTCTTCCTTGTTTCTTTTTACATTCTATTTCTAGATGCCCAATCTTATGACAGAATGAACACAATTGTGGAACTCTATGGTAGTTAATAGGCTGCCAGAATCCTCCATTACCAGTGCCAATCCAGACTTTATCTTTCCTTTGCATATCCAGGTTCAATTCAATGCAGACCAGGGCCTCCGAGGTATTCGTCATTGCAACAGTACAATCATGGATGCGAAGAACATGACCAACGCTGCCAGCTATAGACCGAATCATATCTTCTTGATAGAAATTAACAGGAAGAGCAGGGAAACCAATCCAAGCGGGAATGACGGGCGGATCTGACTCAAAATCAAAATCCTGCTGCCACTTGAAGAATCGAAACATGAAACCTTTGATGAGAAGATTTTGCTGTAGGAGAACACGAAGGAAATCCGATTCATTCCCCATTCGAAGTAAAACGTGTCTAGGGTTCATACGACTAATAACTAAATCAGCACCAAGTTGCAGACGCTGAGTTAGACAGGTTTTAATTTCAGGAATTGAAGGCCGACCATAAGAGCACTTCGCGATGATGACATACTGAAGAAGATCACAGGATTTTTGAACATCTTCCTGCGAGAAATACACCGCAGGTTCACCTTGATCAGTGAACGCGAGGGGTTTCACCTGGATATGGACACGAGGAATCTGATGAATTTTCAGCAGAGATTGAGCATATGTCTTCCGAGGGACTTCGAAGGTGTCTCCCCAGCTTCTACTCTACCGAACAGAGGAGATTTATCCTCCCCCACCGGGCCCTCCATGGCCGGTAGGGAGGCGAGCTCAGCAAGATCAAGAAGAAGAAGAGGCGGGAGAAAGGACCGGAGGTTCTCACTCTAGGATTCTAGAGAGAGAGAAGAGTATTGCTTTCTAAAAGGAATAGGTTACTAATGACATTATTTATAGGATGATCTCTCAAAAATCTAACCTTAATAACATGGTTTCCTTGACCTTCATTTACCTCCCCCTGAACAGCAGGCTCCTCTCCATTGTTCTCTTCAGCTTCTTCTTCTTCATCTTCATCTGATTGGTCTGTAGATTTTTCTTCCTTCAAGATTTCTCCTCTCTATTCCATAAGTCTACCCTAATATTCCTTCAATAAGCTTGCTTCCTTGGAACTCTATTAGCTATAAACTCTAGTGGATGTCACAAATATACATGACCCAATGCCTGCACATATAGGGCCCAATCTGGTCCAGGGAGGAGCACCGGAAAGTACTTGTGCCCATGGGAGTTGAATGATCACGATGCAGTATTGCATCGAAGTGCATGACTAGCTTGATTTATGACATTCCACAATCTATAAAAATAATTGACTTGGTACATGACATGACATGACTTGCTTGGCCCAAAATGGGTATTTACTTACTTGAATAACATAGCTAATATCTAATGGTTTGACTTGTTATTACCTGACTTGGTACTTGATACTTGAATCTTGTGAATTATTTGTTTAGCTACTTCTTGATATTCACCATCTTCATTCGTTATCTCTCGCTATCTTGCACACGTGAGCATTCCACTATAGATTAATTGATTAATTACCTAAATAAATGCCTAGTCTAGAGATATAATTCCTACTGAGCATTCGCTCATCAAGTGTTTTCTTCCTATTTTTTAGGTAATTCCGATAGCGAGTCACCATCGGATGGGGATGACCATGAGTGAAGAGATTAGAAGCCGTCCAAGATCGTCTACATCAAGTCTTTCCCTTTCTTGAGTTATTATTGTACCTTTTCTCTTTATTGAGTCTAGGCATCATTAGAATAGCACTATGAGTCAAGTGAATTATACAATGATGGTTGCACTTTGTGATTTTAATGAATGAAGTGGAGTTTGGTTATTATTTCTCTATGCGCACTCGGTCTATTATGTCGAATTTCTCTCGTACTGATTGACATGATTGATATAAACTTGTTACGCACTGTGGGTTCCTTCCACGCTCGGGGCGTGACACTTACCATAGCTTTGTTTGTGATATAACAAGCAGTGTTCATAGCTTCGGCCCAGAAGTACCTCGGAAGGTTGCGTTCGACAAGCATGGTTCGAGCCATTTCCATGAGAGTCCTATTTTTTCTTTCCACAACCTCATTTTACTCAGGGATTCTCGGAGCAGAGAAGACATGTGTATATCTCTGTTTCTTGCAAAATTCCCTAAACTCATGATTATCAAATTCTTTACCATGGTCACTTTGAATGGATTTGATGTGGCACCCTTTTTTATTTTGAACCTTCCTACAAAATACTTCAAATTCCATCAAAGCATCACTCTTGTGAGTCAAGAAAAACACCCAGCTAAATCTGGAATAATCATCCACATTCACAAAACCACATAGCTTTCCACCCAGTCTATGAGTCCTACTAGGCCCAAAAAGTCAAGATGAAGCAATTCAAGTGGCCCAGTGGTTGAAACAACATTCTTGCATTTAAAAGATGATCTAACATGTTTTTCTCTACTACATGTACCACAAACATCATGAACATTGAATTTCAATTTAGGCATGCCAACAACCAAGTTGTTTCTAGAGAGTTTGATCAAAACATTAAAACTTGCATGACCAAGCCGACGGTGCCATAACCAAGCATTGTCGGTGTTATTTGCAGCAAGATAAAAGTTGTTGTGCGTTGTATCATCTAGGTCAATTGTATATACATTATTGTTCCTAAATCCTACGAATTTTATTCATGAGTGTTTTTATCTACAACTGAACAATGTGAGGAGTCAAAAATCACATTGCAGCCCATGTCACACAATTGACTTATACTTAATAAGTTATGTTGAAGACCTTTGACAAGCAAAACCTTTTCAATGGAATGAGTTGAATCCTTACCGATCTTACTTTCGCCGATTATCTTTCCCCCCAAAAGCTACTAAGTCACCATCTCTCTCATGTAGGTCTACGAATGTTTCTTTGTTTCCTGTCATATGTCGCGAGCATCCACTATCTAAATACCATTTGTTCCGTTGTGCTCTCAAGCAGACCTGCAAGTTGAAACACACACATGTCTATGACTTTGGTACCCAAGCTTTCTTGGGTCCAAGGGGGTTAGGCACATATGATTTGTATGAACTTCGCATTTTTCTAGCAAATCTTTCATCATCAATTTCCATTAGTCTGCATGTATACATAGCATGACCACGCCTGCGGCAATAAAAACATGATATGATTCTTTTGGTTTGATTTTCCCTTTTGTTCACATTCTTAGGAATGTTATGCATGTGTGTGTTCTTTACATGGCATGTATGAGTAGAAGATGATGGTGTGTTTGCATACACGAATGAGGTTTTGGTTGAGGCTTCAAATGTCTTTTTCTTACTAGGGTTATACCCCAGCCCTTCCTTTTGGAAGTTCACAGTCACACCCAAAAGATTGTCTAGAATTTGTTTACCCTTTACAAATCTTGCTAGGGTGTTTTTCAGATCACTTATCTCATGTCTCAAAAGCTCATTGGTTTTCTCAGCTTCAAGCTTAGTATTTTCAGAATTCTTGAGTTCATTTCACATTTTCTCCAAGTCCTCTTTGAGCTTGCTATTTTCATTAAGGTACTCTGATGACTTTTCGTGATTTTGTTGTTCCTCTCTCATGCATGATAGTTCTTCTTCGAACAGGGAAACTTTAGATGCAAGAAGTTCATTCTCATTCTTAAGACTTTCAGCCTGAGAAATTAAGTCTACACATTTTACACATTGGATTTCATCATTCACTTGTTGTTCAGCCTTTTTCTTTAAAGCTCTATTTTCAGATTTGACTTTTTTAAATTTCTCATACAGTACTCCATAAGCAATTTGCCACTACTCACATGTAAGCTTTTCAGAATTGGAGGTTACCTTAGTTGAGCAGTCCTCGTTGGCCATCAAACATAGGTTTTGAACTAGTTCATCTAATTCATCCTCAGAGTCTATATCATCTTCATCTTCATCGCTCCAAGTAGCGACCATGGCCTTGGGTTTCTTGAATTTTCCCTTTTTAAACTTCTTCTGGAGGTCTGGGCACTCCCCTCGCATGTGCCCCGGTTTCTTGCACTCATAGTAAATAATCTCTTCCTTCTTGCTGCCTTCTCCTTTCTTGCTGAACATCTTCTTAGGAGGTTTCTTAAACTGTCCTCCAGTTCTTCTGGACTTTCAAACAAATCTCCTTGCTCTCCTTGTAATCATTGCCACAAGTTCCTCTTCTTTACTGTTGGGTGTGGATCCAGCATCACTATCCTCTGAGTCTTAAGGGTTGGTCTTTAGGGCCATTGTTGTAGCCACCTTCTTCTTCTTATGATCTTCCTCGCTCCTCTTGATATTGATCTCGTATGTCATCAAGGAGCCGATCAACTCATCCAAAGTTAAGGTGCTGAGATATTTCAATTCTTCAATTACAGTGGCCTTTGTGTGCCACTGTGGTGATAGTGATCTTAGTACCTTTCTTACAAGATCCTTGTTAGAATATTCTTTACCAAGGGCCTTCAGCCCGTTAGAGATCTCCATCAGCCTTGCAAACATCTCCGATATCGACTTGTCGAGCTTCATCATAAAGGAAGGCTTGGGCCTTATGCACTCAAAATGACCCAATGCCCTCAACCTAGACTCTTAATGACCTATTAACCAAATGACCTTATAAATGGCCCACAAAAAGGAATCCAAAATAAAAATAATGATAATATTCCACCTCATAACTGGGACTCCAAACCGTCTCCAAGCCATAGTGATGTCTGCATAGCTCGAGCTGCACCACGTGTCCCGTAACGTTGATCAATGGCTCGTGTGTCCTCACCAATTCTCCACAGGTAGGACAAACTCGACCCTATCGAGTAAGGGTCTCTGTCACTCAGGTACCGCTCTAGTAAGTCTGGATCTAACCTCTCCAGCTCTGCCCAGGGGATCCATACATCATCGGACGCAGGTTGTCCCCTCCAACATACCAAGTAGCGGTGATATGCACCACTCCTAGTGGTAGTCACCTGCTCATCTAGTATAGACTCTATCTGCTCATGCCGCTGAGGTGACGGGGCTGGAAGTGGACTCTCAGGGGAGGGCTCCCTCACAAGGGGTGGAGAAGGCCCGAACAACTCACTTGGGATCACTGTCAGGTCCCTATATGTGACTAAGTCTGAGACATTGAATGTGGAAGTGATACCATAGTCGTCCGGTAAGTCTACAACATATGCATTGGATCCAAATCACCCCAAAACTCTAAAGGGTCCAGCACTACGAGCCTGAAGTTTCTTCACGGTCCCAGATAGAAACCATTCAGGTCTAACCCTAATCATGACGTAATCACCCACTTGGAAATCGTGGGGGTGTCTATAAGCATCAGCTAATTCTCTACATCGCACATTGCTGGACTCAAGATGGTGATGATGATGCAGACTCTGAAATAGCTGGGTAGACTCATACCTATGCAAATGCAGGGGTGGTCCTGGACATCTAAACATGGACCTAGCATGTCCATGATGCCTACTTGACTGGAGAACACGGGGAAGACCTGGACAACCAAAGTGGTACCTATCATACACAGGTGTCCTACAAAATGTAGTAGACTTTGGGGGACCAGTATGCCCAAACTCACTCATGACATCACCCCTATATGATGGTGGACATAATGAAGCATGAGAGAGAGGCCGATGATCCTTTCCTTTCAAGCTCTGGGGTGTGGATGCATGTAGGATGAGATGTTGACTAGCATGTGTGGAAGGGGTATGATAGTGGACCTCTTTGACAAAGTGGAGTGAGGAATATGGGTCAAATCAAGTGCCCACTCCTCACAGGGAGGTAAAAGGCTACACAAAGAATCCGGATCGTGTGACGTGGGGTGTCGGGCTGGGGGCCGAGGTCGCTCGTCGTCCACGGGTAGCGCCGCGAGCTGCTGTCCACTCTGCTCGGCACCGGCGAGCAGCAAGAAGACACGTTGGGAAGTCGACTCTCGCAGCAACCAATGTCCACGAAACCTGGTGCAGGCGTCGTCTGGGGTACCCCTGGGACACCTGTGGAAGGGGAGCCACAAACGCGGTCGGTGGCGACCGTGGTGAATTCTCAAACACCTCACGTGCGATCTGCCCAATCTGCCTGTCACAGTGATAGTGGCCGGGAGAACAGCCGGTACGAGCGCTTCCGGACTGATTTAGGGGCGGGGTTTTCTCTGGGGGCAGGGCGACGGATGGGGCAAGACTCAGGCCAAGTGGTGGTGGGGTGTTCTGTGGGAGTTCCAGGCGAATGGGGCAATGGGAGTGGGCGCTCAGTTCTGCACTTCAGTGCAGTCAGAACTGAAACACGGGTAGGTGGCATGGAACACAAAGGATTAGTGGAGTGTTTTGGGCGTGGGGAAATTTTTGATGGAGCCCTGGGATGTGTATGAGATGTTCCCAAAGGCCCGGGTCATGGCAGCAAGGTTTGGGGATCGACCCAATGTGGGGTTTGCTGCTCTGTTCCGAAGGCACACTGTAGCAGCAGATCGCGTGGCTAAAGTTGTTCCAAAGGGAACGTTTCACCCTGAATGTATTTCTGAACGAACCCTGCGCGGTTCGCTTGGGAACAGGGAGGAGAAGAAAAGTCCTGAAGGAGTCACGGTGGCCAGAGGACGGGAAGTTGGCGGTCCGAGGGGATCTTTGAGGCTCTGGTCACAGACAGAACTGCCCAGTGGACAGTCTGCGCAGCAAAAAGGCCTACAAAGGAAACTTTCGCTCCCGGACGAATTTTTGGGCAAGGTTTGCGATTATGGTTCTCGAACTCGACGAGGAAGAAAAGTTGTGAAGACACCAAATGGTTTTGACACCGGGAAGGAATCGTACCATACCGATCTTTTAGGCCTCAAAACTGTGACAGACGAGCAGATCCGGGCTGCAGGAGATGGATAGTCCTTCTCGCCGTGCTTGACGCCATTCCTTCGACCAATGCTCCAAGCTTGAGAGAGGGGATGAAGGGGCACCTCCAGCAGCTGATGACGTCCACGAACCAGTGCCTACATCCTCGTAGATCACAAAGGGGTCATCCAGTTCTCTCCCCTCAATGGAAGACATATAAAGTTGTACCACAGGGCTCAGCCGGCATTCCCAGAATGATCGTAATTTATCTTGGTCTAGTGGCAGTCCGCCCTGTCCGAGCTACCTTCATCTTGGTCTAGCGGCACTCCGCCCTGGCCGAGCTACCTTTTCCTTGGTCTAGTGACACTCGCCCTGATCAAGCTACCTTTTTCCTTGCTCTAGTGGCACTCCGCCCTGGCCGAACTACCTTTTCCTTGGTCTAGCGGCACTCCGCCCTGGCCAAGCTACCTTTACGTTGGTCTAGTGGCACTCTGCCCTGATCAAGCTACCCTTTTCCTTGGTCTAGCAGCACTCTGCCCTGATCAAGCTACCCTTTTCCTTGGTCTAGCGGCACTCCGCCCTAGCCGAGCTACCTTTTCCTTGGTCTAGCGGCACTCTGCCTTGGAAGAGCTACCTTTACCTTCATCTAGTGGCACTCTGTCCTGATCAAGCTACCCTTTTCCTTGGTCTAGCGGCACTCTGCCCTGCCTGAGCTATCTTTTCCATGGTCTAGCAGCACTCTGCCCTAATCAAGCTACCCTTTCCCTTGATTTAGCGGCACTCCACCTTAATCAAGCTACCCTTTTCCTTAGTCTAGCGACACTTTGTCTTGGCCGAGCTACCTTTTCCCTAGTCTAGTGGCACTCCGCCCTGATCAAGCTACCCTTTTCGTTGGTCTAGCGACACTCAGCCCTGGCTGAGCTACCCTTTTCCTTGGTCTAGCGACACTCCGCCCTGGTCGAGCTACCTTTTCCTTGGCTGAGCTATCTTTTCCTTGGTCTAGCGGCACTCCGCCCTAGCCGAGCTACCTTTTCCTTGGTCTAGCGGCACTCCGCCCTGACCAAACTACCTTTACCTTGGTCTAGTGGCACTCTGCCCTAATCAAGCTACCCTTTTCCTTGGTCTAGCAGCGCTCCACCCTGGCCGAGCTACCTTTTCCTTGGTCTAGCGGCACTCCACCCTGGCCGAACTATCTTTTCCTTGGTCTAGCGGCACTCTGCCCTGGCTGAGCAACCTTTACCTTGGTCTAGTGGCACTTTGCCCTGATCAAGCTACCCTTTTCCTTGGTCTAGTGGCACTCCGCCCTGATCAAGCTACCCTTTTTCTTGGTCTAGTGGCACTCCACCCTGGCTGAGCTACCCTTTTCCCTACAAGATTCTATCGAGGGCGTGTGCAAGTAACATTCCCTCCCACTCTTTCCAAAAAATAAACTCAAGATGGCGCCGCTGGATTCCAAGTGTCAGATGAAGAAGATACGCTGATCCACGTGGCTGAATCTTCAGTCAAGACTCCCACCTTGGATCATGTGCTTTGTTAAGTCAAATCTCAAACCACGTGACCACAAATGATTCTGATGCTTCCAGCTCTTTAAAGTGTTCGATCCTGGTTGCTTTACTAAATTAAGTCTTTTCATCCTTAAATCCCTGTCAACAGAATAGAAAGCATTTCATCAAACACATTGTTATCATAAGTGGTTCATAAGATATTCAGAGAAGTGTTTAAGAATTCAGGCTTATGCATGGTTTATATGATATAGCCAAAATCGTAAAGATTAGATGGCCATATGATATACAATGTGAGATCATGCACAAGCATCGGTGCATAGACCTATATGTGCATAGGATTGGATGCTGCATGTGCGTGGACCTTAGATATGCAAAAACTGATATGTGTATAGACCTTAGACTAAGCATGTGCACAGACCAAGACTATAATGCACAGACTTGATGACTTGAGTCTAGATGTGCATCGACTTCAATCTATATATGTGCATCGACCTTGATGCATCATGTGCACAGACCCTAGACTCTATATTTGCACAGACAAAAATGTGCTCAGGCTCTAAAACACTAGACAATGCATGTGCATAGACCTAATTTATGCATGTACAAATGCCATAGAGCATGAACTATAATGCACAGACTTGATGACTTGAGTCTAGATGTGCATCAACTTCGGTCTATATATGTGCATCAACCTTGATGCGTCATGCGCACAGACCCTGGACTCTGTACGTGCACGAACAATAATGTGCTCAGACTATAAAACACTAGACAATGCATGTGCATAGACCTACTTTATGCATGTGCACAGACTTGAATGAAACATGTGCTCTGACCATGCCTAGTATGCTCTGACCTTGATGCCTTCATGTATGCATGTGCACTGACCTTACATGCAACAATAAACATGTGCACAGACCTTAGAAGGCAAGATGCAAAATGTGCATCGACCTTAGTATGACTAAGGCAAGAAGTGCATCGACCTTAGTATGTAATGACCCAGAGATCCGGATACCGGTAAACTGATACCAAGACCTGGGGACGCCACCCAAGAGGCTGATGAGGCCCCGTAAAAATAGTATCATATATGCAAAATAAATTCACATTTATAAAAATAATACGACATATGTAAAATAAATTACATAATATAAGGAAATAAATGTGCAGTTAATATGGTACCAAAAATAGACTGAAAATACTATTTTATAAACATGTTAGTGTAATATGCACATGATCCGCTGCAAGTGTGTGCATACACACGCGCAAAATGCAGAACAAAAGGATACTGCAGAAAGGAACTGCATCTAAAGTAAGTTACAACAACTGTACATATCCGTGAAGTATTACCAACTCCCCATCCAGGGTCACAATCAGAATAGTCAAAATAATTGGTGGAGGTGATGCTTCCAGAGGCTCAACTGGTGGAGGTGGTGGTTCCCGAGGCTCAGCTGGTGGCGACACACGCTGACCAGGAGGCCCGGGCTCCCACTCGGCCTGGACGGGCTCTGGAAGAGGCAACAGCATTTGTGGACACAAAGGGGCCGCTCTGGCTGGGAATCGAGCAGCGGCTTACCAGCTCCCTGTACCAGCTCTCCCTACTCTGGCAGAAGTTGCAGTCACTGGTGGTCGAGGCGCTCGATCTCTCACCGGTAAGGGGAGAGAGCTTGTCCGGTGCAACGTGACCACCCTCGCGCCATCCGCGTGTCCACCCCCGCTACGCCTATGCTCTCGTCGTACTCGTACCGGTGGTGCAGCGGTCGTACTCACTGCAGTCTCCAGGGACGGTCCCAGAAGAGCACTGTAGAAGTTCTGTCGGTACTCGTGGGCAGTAAGAAGACGTCGTCAAGGGGGCAGCTCCTCCGCAGGAGCACGCACAAAGGGACCCAGCTAAATGTCATTTTCTCTGAACGATGACGTTGGTGGTTCTATCTCTCTTTCCCTCTGCACGGGCTGCACCAAAGGGCCTCTAGGTATGCCCAGTGCTGCCCGTCGAGGTGTCAAAGCCCTCGCAGGAGGGAAAGAAGGGAGAGAGCCACGCTCCGGGGATGACTACTTGAAGTGATCAGTGAGAACATCGTCATAGTGAGGAGGAAAAGACGGGGCCGCCATCTCATACAATCCTTTGTAGCACATAAATAGCCAAATTAACAACATGAACTAAAATAAAATAGATAGAATAATGTCGACATATCAAGGATGAACCCAGAAAAATAAACAGGCTGTATTTGGCAAGAAATAAAATTATGCCGAATTGATCCAGCATGTCTAGAACAAATCTAGAATTCACTCTCTCACATCCACGGTGGTCACACAATGGCGATGGAGCCTTGGGACCGAGTGCTCTCTCCCTTAACCGATGGCGCAATTGAGGAATGTTAAATGAACAAGCACAAATGGGAGCAAGGGCCGAGATCTTACCTAGCCGGTTTGACGAAACGGACTCTGGTCGGAGACGTGGGCGAGCGAGGAGGCGAGAGTATGCACCCGCTCGGCGCGCCGGTGTAGCTTTGACCTGCCCAAAAGTTTACAACACTATGCCTCTCGCAGGAGGGGGATCTTGAGGTGGGGGTTAAATTACATACACCCAAAACTACCTCCACGCAGGGAGGGGCCTTCAGCCGGCCAAGCGGGGAGGGAAGGAATAGAGCAAGGAGCTTCAACGAACGGCGGAGTCGGTTCTGTCCTCTTTCTGGAACAGGGGACAGGCAGGCGATGTTGGGGCCACTATGACCACTCCCGAACTCCTTTCTTGACGAGACCAGAGGCAAACTCTCCGTGACTGGACCGGGATGTCGCCTGAATTTTAGGGAAATTCTAGGTTGTCGGTGCGGGTTAGGGAAGAGCCTCGAATGGAGCCTCTGCTCCTGGGTTCTGATAGTTACAAGAACACAGCAGCAGTAAGTGGAGGCCATCACGAGCAGTCCCGAACTCCAAATCAAGCATGGCAGGAGGCGTTGGAACCGTTGACGAGTCACCGTCGAAACGAGATCCACGAGAATGCTAGCTGATGTCGGGGTAGGCTGGGGAAGTCGAAAGAGTGACAGGGTGTCTGTTCAATCCAAGAGGGGACAGAACAGCGCACCCTGGGGAGAAAATTAAGAAGTTGCTGCTCCGGTCGCCAAATGGAGTCTCGCTTCTTGGAGAAGGAAGAAGACTCATTGTAGAAGGTCCCGGCCAAGCCCTGCCTTCAAATCTTTCGGTGGCGAAATGTGGTAGCCTCTGCAGGTCATCTCTGGCTGACAGTCAGGATGCAGTTGCGCAGTTGAGGGAGATCGCCTGCCCCGGAACGAACTCAGAATGAGACGAGATGACCGCCGTTGCGAAGAAGACTCGAAGACGCTTCCAAAGGTAGCTCTTGTGCCTCCTGAATCACCTGGATGACGTCGCAGCTTCCTCTGTAATCTGTTGGTTCTCTGCTACCTCCGAACTGAGAACTGCAGATTGAAGATGATGGGGGGAAAATGGGGTTTATGGGAGGGGAAGTGGGGTGGATACTTAGGCCGCCCCCTCCCATCTCCTTCCTCCACAACCAGCGCACCCCCTAACCCTAGCCAGCCCACCAGCATCCCACGCCCCAGCCCTCTCTCCCTCTGCAACCCAGGCTCGCCACCCGCTGCTCCGTGTGTCCACAGCCATCCCGGAGCCGCGTAGTCGCCGCTACGTCTCCCCGTGGAGTAAGAAGCCCCGTTCTGGTGTTCTCTGCAACAAGCCTGCAGCAGAGATTGAGCTTGCAGAGGCTACCCCGGCGTCCACAGTGTGAACCAGCCAAAGTGATCTTCTGTGGAGTCATTCTTCATCGATCCAGCTTCGCTCCAGAAGTGGTCCTGCTACGTTTCGACCTCGGCTCCGATCCCCTTGCCCATTCTCATGCAACTGCGCCAGATTCGGGTCTGAATCTGAGTACCATTTGGTAGCAGCACCACCGCCCACCCTTGTGTGAATCAGTCAGAGCTATCTTCATGAGAGTTCTTCTCCTCCAAAGCACCAACGAACCAGAGGTGGTCCCTCCCACTTTCGACAACACCTCCGCCTGGGGCGTCCATTCTCCCTCAGTCGCACCAGACCTAGAGCCCCTTGTTTGTCTAGGACAGACTGCTGCCAAGTTGGCCCCGACACCCCCTCTTCCATTCCGTTTCAGGTCAAGCACTCTTCTGAAAAGTTGTGGATTTCGATGATATGAAACCAACGCAAGTGGTTTTGTCTCATTCAGACGTCAACACTGGAAGTTCCACCATGGCCATCGGCGTCCTGTCCTGCTATTTGCCCAGGAACCTGACGCCAACTATTCCAGCGACCACGACCAGCGAGGAGATCAGACGGCTGCCATATTTTGAGGGTTCGTAGATCTCCCTGTCAGCTACGTCCATGACTTGGTCCCGTCACATTTGGAGTTCCACAGTGCCCGTACCGACCGATGCACCACGACCGCGCCATCTTGTCCGACAAGATAGAACTGTGCAGGCCATCGACTGCGACCATCCCCACCCTCTGGTGACCTCAGAACGACACTGGACTTTCATAAGTGCATCTACACTTCTCAAGCTTCGTCTGGGCACATGCGGCATCCTCGTCAGACCTCGGAGTACAGCGTACCACTCGGATTACTTCAGTTCTGTCCAACAGGACAGATATTGGGCATCAGGCCCACCTCCCCTTCCCCGTGTTTCCCCCTCCTGTGTGAGGGTAGTGTGTTGTAATTTTGAAAATTTGATAATCTTATTAAATTCGCTGAGTAAGTTTTAAATTAGCCATTTTACGTGGGGGAAAATTCAACCCCCCTTCTTGTCCGCTCGCCTACCGTGGCCAATAGCTCACACAGCCCAAGACAATCTCACCTCGAGGAACCAATTCTCCAATGCTCTACTCATCCTCGAAAATCCACCCATAGCAACCAATGCTACGTTCATAGACCTGTGGGTTATGGGCCCACCAGGCTTCCGCTGCGCACTCTGATCCATACGCACAACCATCATAGACGACTCGGGATCCGCCATCTTGACAATCCTAAACTTGACTGGCTAACTCCAAAAATAGGGTAAGGATAGCTCAATTACCTTGAACCCAGAGCTTAGACTCTCTCTCTAAATCTGGCAATCCTCCTTCAACTCTGCAGGCTCTGATTCACGACGCATCAAAAATCACAACGCCAACCACGAGTCTTCGCAAGCACTGCCTAACTGGCACTCATCCTTCCCGAACAGTGCCAACGCCCTCACGCCTCAAGGGAAATAGGCATCACTTCTCACAGGCAACCTCATTGCCCAAAACATAGGACGCGGCTCGCATGGACTTCATGGCACATGAGAGGCCAACGAATCCAAACACACGACGCAAGACGAAGAACTTGGCAAAATGCGAATCTCTCCAACCAAGGAGAAACCAACATACCTCCGACCAAATGGAAAATCTCCACGCTTGACTTGACCATGAGCCTCACGCACGCTGGAAACCACACCTTCCAGCATCAGGAAAAACCATCTCTTTCATTAGGTCAACTCCTCCGACAACACTTGCCAAGTGTCTCGTCGAACCACACTCACTGCATCTCCCGATGCACCATCGCTGTAATTCCTTGAACTACAACTCACCATGCCTTGAGCACTGACTCTACTGATCGCCAGCCACACTCTACCATAGCGGTTGAGCTAGCCCTGACACACGCTCCTTTCCTATGCCCGCCTTTGATCCAAAACCATTAACACGCCAAAATGCTTATCAAGGAGTGAAGAAAACCACAAAAATGCCAGGCTCGAAGGCCGCTGTTGACACCCGTTTTTTACCAATGATTCGGATCAATTCCTTCACGTCATTTATCAATGCCCCAAGCAGCCGGTCATATGAAGGTTTGTTTCTCTCTGACATTATTTTGGGCTCTTCCCAGTGACGAAGGCCTCCCTCCCTCTCACTCCAAGGGGCGTGCAACATGCTCGGACTTGCATCGAGTATATGCACTGACTCTAAGTGTATGCTAAGACATGCACGGACTTGTCAGGCGACGCACAGACCCAAACGTGCACGGACTTGGACAATGTGCATGAGCTTTGAAGAAACTACTTGCACTGACTTAATATGCACGGACTAGGAAATGCAAGACGGAGTTAACACTTCAAGGAGCAAAGTGTCGACCCCATAGGTCGACCCTTTTTACGGGGTGTCTTCAATGCACAGCAAACGATTCTCATTAATGCACAGTGCAAAGACCAAGTGCACAGACCAAATGCTTAGAACAAATGCAAGCAAGTGAATAGAACAAATGCAAGCAAGTTTTGTCAATCACTTAAACTTCCATACAAACATATGGTGACTCATGGTGTCTGTTGTCATCAAAACCACAGGGGCACAACATATCCTACCCCTAGAACTAGCATGCATTAGTTAAAAATGGAAATGGCTAGGGTTTAGGCCTACCTCATCGGTCTTCATGGGTTTGGCCGCCGTCGCGGTGGCCGCCTCCGGCGCTTGGAGCTCCTCCCCGGTGTCAACGGTCGCTGCTGCACCTTCTTCGATTGCAGGTGCTGATGCGCCGTCCTCCCCGATGGCATCATTAGTCGCCACCGCCTCCTCTCCTTCGGGGATGGGCGGTAGCTCTCCCACTATCGCGGCCACCGGCGGCGGCATGTCCTGCCCTTCTCTGACCATCGACAGGTGGTGCACTTGGCGTTTGTGGTGCATGTGAGAATGAGGGGGAATGGGAGATTGAGAGAGTGAGACTGAGGGAGATTGAGAGGTTGAGAGGGGGAGAAATGGGGTGTGGGTTGTTTCTCTTCTTCCCTCCTGCTGTCGGTTACGGTGGGGAGGGAGGGAGACGAAGGGTTTTATTCTTTTAAAACCCTAGTAATTGCATGGTCTATCGCATGACCGTTCAGTAACATGACGGTCCAGAATTAACCGTGTAATCCCCAACGGTACATTGCAATTAAGCGGCTAAAGTGTGGCCGTCCATTTCGTTGGAAGGTCTGAAACAGGCCGTTCACCTTCTCATTCACGTTCAAATTATTTGTTTGTGCACGGCCGGGAAGGAGCCATCCTTGATTATGAGTGGCCTTTCATTGACTATTCAGGAGCTGAAATGATGTTTTGAACTCCTTCCTTGCTGCATTTTATGGTTAATTGATAGATATTACACCCCTCCACCTCTCCCGGGTGGGCCGACACTAAGGTCACTGGGCTACGACTAGTGGCTCCATCATGAGGAAAGAGAAAGTAACTCTACTGGGACATAAAGATATGTTTTTAATCTATAAAATAACATAAACATAGCAGAGAATGCATTAGAACAATGATTCACTACTCTTAGCATAATAGAGAGCATAACGGATCAGTTCTGCCCCTAACGGATCAGCTCTGCCCCGTCATATAGCATAACGGATCAGGTGAGGTGCGTTGAGGTAATATAATGCGCTTCCTCTGGTCTGTCATATCCATCTGATCTACTTCCAGATACAGTGGTCATAACGGATCAGGCATAGTGCGTTATGTAGCATAACGCGCCACTACTAGTCCGCTATGGCCACCCAAGTTATTTTTGTAAGACTTAAAGACCCAGAGAACATAACGGATCGAGGTCGGTTCGTTAAGGTCTCCAGAACGTGAAAAATCTACAGTTTTCCACAATTATAACGGTCATACAAGGGGGCGTTATACTAACGACTTAACTAATGCATGCATGAGCATAACGAACTGGGTGTGGTCCGTTAAAGAAGTATAACGCGCCAGGTGTGGTGCGTTATACACATAACGGTCACTGGCATGATCGCCATGTGAGCTAGGTAGCGAGCGAGTTCGGTTTGAAACCGAGCCACCCCCCCTCCCGGTCGACCGAAATCGTCGGGGTTCGCTATAGAAACCTGTAACCTGCCTTTCCCAGCATCCATACCACTTGATAACAGCTAGAAAACATAAATATGATGCCCATGGATAATTAAAAACACTAATTATCATATTTTTAGGAAAAACCAAAAATGAACATTAACTAGGCTAAACGGGCGTGGATCGGCATGCATGTGGCGTCAAAACGTTCCTAACGCAGAGACGGTCCCATCCCCCTACCTCGTTCGCACCGAAACGGTCGTTCCGACCACATGCACGCAAAGTGGAGGCCACGCCCCTCTCGCCTCGTCCCGTCCAACCATCCCACGAACCACGGAATGGATGGCGTCAACGCGATCCCCTCGTCGCGCTGGTTCCAATGGCGTCCCCTACGTCTCGGTCGGGCCCTAAAAATGGGGAAACCGAGAAGGAGAGAGAAAGAGAGAGACGTTGGGAGAGAGAGAGAGAGATAACGAGAGAGTGAGAGAGATTAGAGGGGTGGGGGGTTTAAGGTTAAAAAAATTGGAAGGATCTGCCTCACTGCTGCAGGGTCTAAGCCACTGCTATTTTATCACACAGGCAGAGGTGGAGGGTCTGTCTCGCTACTGTAGATCTGCTCGGACCCTGCTGCTACGGCGGTCCATCCCACTATGCTGTTTTTCACCTCGGACAGGTCGGTTGCGTCACCCCTTTCTATAGTGGTGGGCTTAAGCAATAATCCACATTACATGTAGGTAGGCAAAAATTATTGCCAACAAATGCCCCCCACGGAACGTTCGTCGAAGCCGGGGGCAGAGGCGGACGGTCCGTGCCCTGACATTCTTGATTTCTCCTGAGTCTTCATGACATGGGGAGATCGTTGTAGAATTGCACCTCACTGCTTCGTTGTTTTCCTGAAAGCTGAGAGTTGCTGTCGGCTTGTCTTAGTGTGACCAACCAGTCTAGAAGTAATATAGGCCTACCTCGGCGAGGTAGTTTGACCTGAAGTTGATGACGACAAACCCTTAGGGTTATACTGGCCAAAGCTAATGCATATCATCTCTTAGGACATATTGGCCTAAAATTGGATGCAGGCCAATCTTTGTGGTTGTATTAACCAAAGTTGATGCGGACCGGCCCTTAGGGTATGTTGATCCAAAGTTGATGCGGCCTTCCTCGGCGAGGCTTGTTGGCTCGAAATTGATATAGGCCTGTCTCGAAGAGGCGCATCCCTCTGAGTCGTCATTGATTGACTGTTAAGTTGTGATAGCCGAAGACTGACATTGGTCGACCCTTGAGGGTGCATTGGCCAAAAGTCGTTGTGTCGGTTGACTGCTGAAGTATCACTGAAGATGTGTCGGCTGACCACTGAGGTGTGTAGCCGAATATGTTGATGTGTCTGCTGACCACTGAAGTGTGTAGCCGAACATGTTGATGTGTCGGCTGACCACTGAGATATGTCGCCGAATGTTGAAGCTGGCTACTCGTTGACTTGTGATAGCCCGAGTTGATGTAGACCAGCCCTTAGGGCGTGTTAGTCTGAATTGATGTCGGCCGTGCGTGGGCTGAGGCAGATACCATCCAGCACAAACTCGATTGCAGTGCCACCCTAGATAGGGGCGTCGCATCTTGTACATCAACATTCTGTACATTTCATTTTGTTTGGAAAGGGCACTCATGGCTTCTGTCTCCTTTCCTTGTTTTAGCTTCAGCTAGTGAGGCTTCATAGCTGCCTCAGAGTTTTCTGGCTCTTGGTCTTAACTGGTTTTCCCTTGTGCAAGGTTGACGCTGCCAGAGCTCATGAGAAAAGCTCAAGAGCGTGGACGCTGCCAAAAGACAGCGTCTACGCATCAAAGCACCCTCATCAAGCCAAAGGGTCAACGCTACATATTTCATTGTAGCTCAAGTCCAAGAAGTATTCATGAGGCCTGCGTAGACGCTGCAGGCTCAAGGGGTGGATGCAGTAGTTGTGTATCAGCAGTCTGTTAAGTGGCGTCCAAATCCTTGAGGTGCGTCAACACTGCTGAGCGATAGTGTGGACGCAGCCTTCATTGAGTTCAACGTCAAAGGTCGACGTTGCCAAGACAAAGGCTGACACTGCTGCTTCAAGGTTGACCTTTCATGTTAAAGGTCGATGCTGCTCACGTATTTGGCGACCACTGCGTCAGCGCTGCTGAACGACAGCGTGGACGTAGCCTTCAAATATGTTCAACAGCAGTTGAGTATCAGCAGTCTGTTAAATGGGGTCCAAATCCTTGAGGTGCATCAATGCTGCTACGACAGCGTGGACGCAGCCTTCGTTGAGTTAAACATCAAAGGTCAACGTTGCCAAGACAAAGGTCAACCTTTCATATTAAAGGTCGATGCTGCTCACAAGCAGCTGAATAAAGGGGCCTTGGCGAAGTCTGTAATGCGTCAACGCTGCTACCCGGTGCGTGGACGCTTCAGAACAAGCAACCAAGTCTGCTAATCAAATCTGTCCACGGCGTCAACGCCTCTTGCTGGCTGAGTGGACGCAGTAGAGGAAATTAAGAAGGCTGAGCCATTAAATTTCTTCTAGTGCGTCAACGCTGTAAACGCACGACGTCCACGCATCAGTCTACATGTGCAAGGGTCAGCTGTGAGCCAATGCCATGTCTTCAAGAGCTGACACTTCAGCTACTCTTCATGCCATTGTACTGCAAGTGAAGGATGCGTCAACGTTGTAGTTCCACTGCGTTGACGCAGCCTTTGTTAAAATCTTCACATTCCTTCACTTGGACCCCATTCGGCTGCTCGTCCAATAGCAGATCAGAAAAAGGGGCTTTCTATCTTTATATCCCTTCTTGAAGCTCCAGGACATGTGCAATCATTAGGTAGGACCAACTGATAGCACGTGTCAAGTCTGGCGTAGGAATATCCGATCACACTCGATGCGTGAGGGCGTGTGTGGTGATAAGAGGAAAGAGAGTGAGACGTCTAGAGACGTTGTTCCCCATCCTTAATGTATTTGAGACACTGGTGGAGGGTTGAGGGAACGACCCAGTTTTCATGGAGCCAAGGCCTACCCAACAGCACTTTGTAGGATGTGTTGGAGTCGATGATGTATAAAGTCACCTTAGAGGTGAAGTCATCGAGTACCAAGTCGACATCCACTTGACCGAGGACTTCCTCAGTTTTCTGGTTGAAGCCAGATATCTTGACCGCCTAAACCTTTTGGAGGAAAAGGGTCAGATATAAAGTATTGAAAGTCTTAAGGGGCATGATGTTGACAGCTGCACCGGCATCCACTGGAATCGGTTTACTTCATGCCCATTGAAATTCCCATTCATGTAGAGGGGCCGGTTATGGCACGGAGGAGAGAGCAGAAAGTCTTTCTCCGTGAAGGTGACAGCGGCCATAAAAGCCTCATATGTGGCAGCTTTTATTTCTACTGCATGCGCTTCATAGACTTTCGACTCTTGAAGTATCTTGATGAGAGTTTCCCTCAAATCTTTACTCTAAGCTATGGCTTCCTAGATTGTGATGCTGACAGGGAAACACTTCATCTGGTGGAGGACCTTCCGGCCAGCTCGAGCTCGAGCATCCTCCAGTGACGGTAGTATGTCGGGCTGGATCTGCTGTGAGCTGTCGTGTCGCTCCTCGTCAGGGAGTTACACTGCCTTGCCCTTGTTGCTGGGATCAGGCTGACAGTGACCAGCCGCAGACTCTGGGAAGAGAGAAGCCAATGACGGCTCTTCCGAAGACAACTGAGGGGCTAGTCCATCCTTGCCGGATGGTCCCACTTGTTCTGTAGGGCAGACCGGAGCTGGTACTGGGACTAGAATGCTGGTGACAGTCCCCTCGATGCCAGCTGGGTTGAAGATGTTGGGTTGCCCCCGGATCTCCACTGGTGAGATCGGGGCAGGTTGTTCTCCTCGGAGGAGGATAACCCATTTGGGATCGAAGGGAGAGGGGCGAAGAGACGGCTCAGGGACTTTGTCAGGACCTCTGCCACGTCCACGACCACGACCTCGGCCACGGCCGGTGTACTCTAGAGTTGGTTGTAGTCTGGATGGAGCCGCAGCCCTTTGTCTGGTTCTGGATGCTATAGGCTCTCCTCGCCGGGAGGCGTTGATATTGTCTGGAGGTGGGATGGCCACCATGTTGCAGGTGCAGCCACGAAGCATCTGTTCCAGCTGTTCCACGGTGATCTCAAAGAAAAAAATAAAAAAGAAGAAGAAGAAAAAATCTGCATCCGTGTGATCACATTTGTGTGCTACATTCCATTTTTAATTCTCGCGTGCATTCATATGCCTATGTGTCGCATTCGTCATTTTACTTTTGCTTTGATTGATAAAGGCTTGCCCCCTTGACTCATTATCAAGGCTAGTTTCAAAATAATCACCCACTTATTGAGTAGGGGGCCAAGCCAGAATAGAAAAACTAACTTACTTCTCTGAGCGATGTGTGCAGGGTTTGAAAACAAGGGTTGAAAAGTAAGAAAGAGGTAGAAAACAGGAAACTGAACATTCCATTATGCCCTTCCAAAAATATGTACATTCAGTTCCACCATCTCTGATGTGGGACGAACACGCGAACCTGGGACTCTAGCTTGCTGACGTCCCTAGCGAGGGAAGCATGCGGACTGCGCGGTTGAGAAATCGACTATGAGTCGGGTAGTCAACTCTCACTCATGCCCAGATCGGGTCACGGGATGGGTCTCGCTCTCTCTCACTCTCGCAGTGCGGTAATAGAATACATACAAAATAAGTAAAATATAAAGAAAGGAGCAAACACGATATCTCCACGCTCCAGACGTGGGGATGACGACCCCAGCCAAGTACGGTAACTCTCGGTAAACAAATAATTACAATAGTTACACAACTTAATTCACTGCCCACTCTATGCAGGGAGGTAAAGGGCTACAAGTGGACCTGAGAGGATTGATCTTAGGTTGACGGGTTGCAAGCTGGAAGGGCTATTGGGCTAGAGGCAGGCTGCTAGTCTGACTCGATACTGTTCCGACTCGGCACTATTCGGACTCTGCTCAGCAACTCAGCTCAGCCCGCAGGATAGCAGTCGAGCTCAACGCTTGGGACGACAGCTTCTGGTCGCCTTCTGACTGAGGTGGTTGGCTGGGACGCTGTTGACGGGTTTTCAATCGATCTTCTAGAGCGGCGGTCATCGAAGGTGAGCCGGTTAATTCCTAGACTGCTACTGTTGGCTTGACTCGGATCAGATCTGCGCGCCTTCACGAAAATAATTATTTCGCCCAGATCTAGAGGCGGATTGAGGCGTGGATGGAGTCATTGGAAAGAGGATTCAAAGGGATACAACATATATGTTTTTTAAGATCCATCCAGTAAGCGGATTGGAAATGAGAAACTCTGTGGATTGCTATTATTTCTATAACTGGTTACAGAAATTTTTGGCCGATCCGAGGTCGTAGAATCATGCCTAGGGCTATTGGGGAGCTTCCCCCTTGATTTTCCCCTCTCCCGTGGAGGTATGGGGGCGTGATCGATGTTTTTGTGTTTGGTTCATCGTTTCGCCACCGGGATGATATAGCGGCCGTCCCAGTGACCGTTATGGTCATAACCCACACAGGTAGGTGTGTTATGCTCCGTGAGTTTTGGGTCTGGTCTTCGTGGGTTTAACGGTCCCACGACTGACCGTTATGTTCTACATAATGCCTCGGTATTGATGCGTTACGGGTTTTCGACCGTTGGGGGTCCTGGTCACATAATGCGCCTAGGGAGGTCCATTATGTACTATGACACCCCAAGGAAGGTGCGTTACGCTTAACACCCTTGCCCTCCACTTAACGCATCGGAGATGGTACGTTAAGGTCTATAATGCGCCTAGAGGACTGCGTTATAGTCTGCTTTCACTCCTTGACATAACGCACCATGGCTGGTCTGTTATGTACATAACGCCCCTAGAGGAGTGTGTTATGTTCCCTTCCGTGGCTTGGGACTTGACGCACCTGTATTGGTCCGTTAAGTACTATAACGTTCCTGGGCAGGCACGTTATAGTCTGGTTTCTACTGGGAGTGACGGACGGCTAGGTTGGACGGTCTATTCTCCCATGCGCGACTGCGGTTTAGCCGTGCATCCTTGAGCGCCATGATGGACCGTTCATCGTCTGAGGCCTAGTCGGTGGTTTCTTCCATGTCGATTTGAGTCCCGGGTGAGTAGATCTCGATCCACGTACTAACCCATGGTCTGACTGATGTTGAGCATCATGTGGGGATCAGGTGTGGGGCACCGTGGGGGTCCCGGGGTGTGGCGTTTCTGACTTACGTCACCATGAGTCGGTGTTGTACGAGGAGCGATCCTTGTACTCGTTTACTTCCGGAGTCATTTTTCGTGACTTGAGGGTCTATACTTCCGGTAACCCATCCACTAGTCGTAGCTTCCACGGCACGCATGTGTCGGCCCACTGGGAGCACTGGTGTGGCACACCCGAGAGAGATGGTGAGTAGGCTGGTTATCGTAGGGCCCCCGCGTACCGCCGAGTTCAGGCTGGTGGGGGAATTACCAGCTGTTGGGTCCCTGGTAGGCGAGTAGACAAGAAGGGGGGTTGAATTGTCCCCCACTAGTGATGGTAAATTAAAAGACTAATCAAGCAGAATTCTAAATTTTTCTTATATATAAACCCTTTACCCTCTCTCCCCTCTCATTTCTCACTCTCCCTCTCTCTCTTCTCTCTCACTCTCCTCTCACTCTCACCTCTTCGGTGGCCGATGGACCAGGGCGGGGCTGAGGTGGGGAGGCGTGGGTGACGAGGATGGTGGGGCGGCATGGGTGACGAGGATGGCGGGGACGGGTCGAGGATCGAGGCTTGAGGGCACAGTGAAGCTGGTTCGTGAGCGTGGGCGCCGGCGTGGTTTCGTGGGGCGTTTCTTCGTGGATCGACGTCCACGGCGTGTCGTTTCTTCGGTGGTGGTAGGGGGACAGATCCTTAACCTCTGTACTTCCTTTCCCGCAAGTTTCGTAGGGTGCGGCGAGCCGAGCAGGCTAAATGGGGCATTTTGGGGAAAAATCACATTTTTGGGGAGTGAACCGGATCTTCCGTTTTACGGCATTTTTGGCTGATCCGAGGGTTTAGATGCATGCCTAGGGACTTGGGGAAGGTTTTCCCTTTTGTTTCCTCTTCACCTTGGGGTGATTGGGGCGTGGAATGAGTTTTCCCTTCCTTTTCGCCATTTTCGGGCGCGGATTGAGAACGTGCTCGACCAGGTGGGTGCATTCTTAGTTAACACGCCCCCCCCAATCAAGCGCGTTCATCGGGGAAGATGAACAGTAGGGCAGTTATGATCACGCTATAGGTGTATAGTGCGTTCTGATCGCGCTATGGGCTGGTAGCGCGTTCAGTTCTGAACGCACTACAGGTGGCTAGCGCATTTTGTTTGTACGCTTTATAGGTGGCCAGTGCATTCTGATCAGAACGCGCTGGGGGAGTGCAGCGCGTTTTGAACTCGCTAGGCGAGGCCAACGCGTTCAGAAGGGCGCCCCGTTGGATGGCCCAGAGTGGGTAGTCTATGGCTAATCATGCCTCCCTTGGCCCGTGAGTATCTCAGACACCCCATGAGTACCGTGACCATGTTTTGGGGGTCCGGAGGTGTCGTTTTACCTCGAATAGTGTTCCCATGGGTTTGAGGGTCCGGGCAACCCTCTCGTGCCCGGGTTGTGTCGTTTTGGACTCCTGTCGACCCGGTTGTGACTCAGTGGTCGACTAGCGGTCTCGTGAATGCCCCAGACACTCGAGGGTTCCGTGTCCGTGTTTTGAGGGTGTCGGGAGGACCGTGCTACCTCGGTTAGCGTGCTCGTGAGCCCTAGGGTAGTGAAAATAGTCATTTCAATCTTTTGGGGAGTCAATGAGAGAGGAGGTTATAATTTGAGCTGACTTTATGTACCAAATTTGATGCACAAAGTATTACTCTATGTATATAGTTAACCGTCGAATAAAATAACCTAAAAAAATTTACTATCTTCCATGATAAGATGGTCGGGTTCAGAATAATGATCCGAAAAAGATACAATAATCACGATTTTAAGAAACATTATAGTTTGCCAACTAAATTACTTCGACAGCACAAGTTTGTTCTCTATTATTAGACTTCAGCTGAGCTGTACTGATGCACGCACTGTGCAGGACACACGGGCAGAAATGGCATCTGGTTCCGTTCACAAGTTACAACCATCCAGCCACTCGAGCGAAACGGGCAGAGATGCTCGCGGGGCAAGGAGGTGCGTCCGCCACGAGGTCGCCCTCCGACCTTGAGGTCCACGAGACGTGGCGCACGAGATCGAGCTTGTGACACGTGGCAAGATTCTTGTGGCCAGGCACATGCGACAGCGCTGGCGGGCCCGCCCGGCCCACTCGTTTTCTGACGTCGGGATCGCACGGCCGGGCCAAACTGACTCAGCAACTACGAGGAGCCTGATAACCTGCTGAGTCACCGCACACATCCCGGGGCCGCCCCAAAGCGCTCACGGGCGGGGTCCGCTTCCTGGATAACCGCCACTCTTTTCGCGCCACGTCCGTTGCCGTTCTCCGATTGTTCGGCCGCCCGCACGCTATATATTGCGCGCACCACACGCCGCCGCTCTCCTCTCCCACACCCGCACCAACAACTCGCTTCTTCTCCTTCTTCTTCCACTCGTCTTTCCCTTGCCGGCTGCTTTCGCTTCCCCTGCACTCGTCCCGTCCCTCCCCCTCCCATTTCTAGGGTTAGGGTTCTTCTGCGTCCCTTCTTGATATTTCATGGGAGGAGGATTTGGACTCAGAGTTGGGTCTTTCCATTTTCTTAGCGGAAGTCTGTGAAAGATTGGGTCCTTTTCTGCGCCCATTTCTCCCATTTGATAAGAATCTACATTTTTCTTTTTCATATTTCCGGGTCCAAAAAGTTGAGCTGTTGGATTGTTGTTTCATCTCACCGGATCAGGCAGGAATCTATAGAGGAGGGGACAGATTGGAAGCAATCCGATCCAAAAATCTGACCTTTGCTAGCTTAGAACTGCAAAAACCGTGGTTTTATATATATATATGCGGCCAGGGAGGAAAGATCGCCCGTCCCCCCAGTAAGCCCCACCCGCGGTGATGCGTCCCAGTAAATCGCCGGAGGCTGCTTCACTCTCCAAGGGCGGCGGCTTATCCGTAACAGGTCAGGAGGACCTTCGCAAGCCCCTCCTCTAGAGCAAGAGGCTTCCTCCACACCAAGGAGGGGGAAACATGGGGGATGCCATCCGTGCCCGGAGACTGAAGTCCCCGGGGAACATCAGGACAACCCGACGACACTCCCTAATAGCCCTTGAGCACTGTGACAACCAGAGTTGTCCCTCTGACTATGAGAGTTCGAGAGACGCTTTGCAGAGCAGGAGCGCGCCCTACGGGCCCTGCAAGAAGACCCCTTCAGTAGAGGACAAGGAGAATCCCCATTCTGTGACTGCATCCTGAAGGCAGAGATTGCTCTTAGAATCTCTATTCTGACCTTCAAGTTTTATGACGGCCAGGGTGACCCGACTGACCACTTCGACAGCTTTGACGCTCTGATGACCCTCCACGGGGCGTCCGATGCCATCAAGTGCCGAGCCTTCATGACCACCTTGGTCCAAGACACCCAAGCGTGGTTCCTGGACCTCACCTCCGGATCCATCCGAGACTTCAAGCAATTTGGGCTAGTGTTCAAGGTGAGTTTCACCGGCAGCGGCCCCCCAAGGTCAGTAGTAGGGCTGTTGGCTCTCAAATTGGCTCAAGAGGAGAGCCTTCGGGCTTATGTCAACTGATTTAAGTCGAAAGCCCTACAGACCCCCCGCCTAGATGTTGCCTCAGCCACAACTACACTGACCAGAGGCACTCGTGATGAGAACCTCTGCCGTGAACTTGTCCTTCACCCTCCCTCGACCCTTGCCGAGCTAGTGACTCTGGCTTTACACCATGTTGAGTGAGAAGAGGTTCTCAGTGCATGCCGAGGCGCAATCGGCTCGGGTCAGGAGGGGGACAAGAAGCGGGCATCCGAGCAGAGCTCGGGCCCACGGAAGAGGCAGAACCAAGATAGTGGTCGCCCACGGAAGAGGCAGAACCGAGACAGGGACCACAAAGAACCATCCCAGAGGTACGAGTGGTACACTGCATTAACCACTCTGGTGTACGAAATCTACAAAGACATCAAGGGCTCGGGCCTCCTCCGCCAACCCGAGCCAATGAAGTCGAAGAGCCGCAATCGCAGCAAGCACTGCCTGTTCCATAGCGATCACGTAACCACCCAGTCAACCCCTGTTCTCAGGAAATCCCACTTTCTACCCTGTCAACCCCCATCCAGTGGATAAGTAGCTTCTAAAATCTCTCACGGCCAGCACGAAAGATTCAGAGTTATTTCTCCAACTTGGGGTCGAAGTATTTTGAAAGAGGTTTCCAACGCCGCCAATCTTGCGTCGATCCGACATCAGCACTGATCGCAGCAGCGTTTCTCACCGGGTCGCGCGCTGCCAAACAATAGATCTAGTTCGTGGACGACACCCGGCGAACATCCCCGGAGCGACCACCTCGCCTTCCGCGAGGCCGACCAGCACGTCGCCGCCCTTGGGACTGCCCAGCCAGGGGCCATCGACACTACATCAACCTCCCTGCTTCCCCGGACCGCCAACCAGGACGTGGGCCCCACGAGCGCATGTACTTGCCTTGTCAAAGCGGCCCCGAGTGCTGCCCGTCAACACGATCGCGTCACTCCCGGTTTTCATGTGTAGCCCTTTACCTCCCTGCGTGGAGTGGGTAGAAATCAACACTTCTGTAATAATTGCTATTTGCTGTACTGGCAGTACGGGTTCGGCCAGGATCGTCTTCCCCACGCCCGGCGCGTGGAGGTACACCCGCACCCCCCTTTAGTCAGGTATTTACTTATCTAGTATAGTTCTTGACGCCGCTGCTAGTGAGTGTGATAGGGTGCCTAGCTTGCTGTTTCAATCACCGCTATGAGTTGTGAGTGTGAATCCCGTCCCGTGACTCGTTTCGAGTCCAAGAGTGAGCCGACCACCCAAGACTCAACGTCGATTTTTCAACTGTGCAGATCGACTCATTTCCCTCGTCGGGGATGACCGTGAGTGAGTGCTTCTTATTTTGGGACATCTTTGTCCCTTCGGAAATCACGTTAGGTGATGACTTGGTCATATAGTTGCTGGTCGCGTCGTCTAGTGAGTCACATCATGTCGTCTAGGTCATAAGATCGTGTCCACATATCGAGTCTCATAGTCGTCCCGCATAAGTTTGTCATGCATTCCTACAACAGCTACGTCATCTAGGTCCATTTGTCTACATTCATGCATGAGGTGACCTTTCTTATGATAGTAAAAGTAGCGAACTCTTTTCTTTTGAACAAAAGATAGTTCTTTAACATGAGAGTTCCTAGCGTATATCCTATCTAACTTCAAATCATCATTCTTTATAACAAAACAATCAGCCATCTCATGACGGTAGAGCCCAGGAGAAGATAGGTAATTACTTTAAGAATAAGTTTCCCTAATCCAAGAGAAATAACAAATTATTATATTTCTCACAGGTACATTATTTTATTTCCAATGGCTCATCGCGTAGACTAGGATTGCATGCAGCAGACAATGGCTGGCCTTTCCCAGGCACTACAAACTATGGCTCAGGTAGGCGCAGGAGCCAGAGCTGGCAGTTTACATCAGAATTTTCAGAGTCTCAACCCTCCGTATTTTTATGGGTCTTCCAATCCAGACGAAGCAGAGAACTGGATCGATGAGATGAACTGAATCTTTGATGTTATACAATGCACCGATCAGGAGAGGGTGCATTTGGCTACTTTCCAATTGAAAAAAGATGCACGGACATGGTGGAAGTCGGTCCCGGCACCTCCAGTCGATGCACCATACACATGGGAAGGTTTCCTTACATTATTCTGTGCCAAGTATTTCTCAGAACATGTCAAGGAACGGAAGGCTGTGGAGTTCGTGTCCCTTCGTCAAGGGATGATGTCAGTAGCAGAATACGAGCTGCAATTTTCTAGGCTAGCACTATATGCACCACATCTTATTAGCATCGATTTATTGAAAGTAAATCGATTCATGGATGGGTTACGGCCCGGTTACATTTAGCAACTGGGGACCCAGAATATCTGTACGTATGAAGAGATGGTCCAGTGGACCTATTTGTGTGAAAGGACCTTAGAGAAGGTCGAGAAGATGAAAGAAAAGGGAGAAGAATCTAGCCGGAGATCTGATCGGCGATTCAGGAAGGAAAACTTTAGTATCACGGAACCTTATAAGAGCCGTGATAACAAGAAACAGTCGAGGAGCGGGAACGGTGGAAGTTCCCAAAAGTACAAGAAAGTTAAAGAAGAGGAGAAGCAGGTCATGACGGCCTGCACATTCTGCAAAAAGTTTGGCCATTCCGTAGAAGAATGCGGGAAGCACCTCGATGCTTGTTTACGCTGTGGTACCAGGGAGCATCGGATGCCAGATTGCCCCCTTATGAAAGAACAAGCAGCTGGAGGAGGACGTAGGAGGCAAGCCCACCTCAATGCAGTTCTAGAAGAAGAAGAAGAAGAAGTGCCCAGGGATGGTGGGCTCATGGAAGGTACACTTCAAATTTGCTCTCGTCCTGCATTTGTGCTATTTGATACTGGTGCTTCTCATTCTTTTATCTCTACTTCTTTTGCCGCAGGGAGCCGTCGCCCCTGCTCAAACCGCACTCACCCCCCTTTTCTTTGGTTCTCCTTCCTATTCTTCCCCCTTTTACGCTTGTAATGTACCCAGCCTCCATTTTTTACCATGAATGAAGGTCCTTTTTTTTATGTGTTCACGGCTACCTTACGCTGGTTCGAGCCTCTGTGCATGCTTGCTTGTCTCCTCCTTCATCCCTCTCCCCCCTCTTCCTCTGGTGTTTTCTTCTCTCCCTGCCAGTGGCCCCTCGTTCGCAGGTGACGGCCCTCCCAGCCTCATCCTCTTCGTGGGAGTGACAGTGCCTCCCCAACCTCCTCGAGCACCTAGTCCCCATCAGCCCTTACCTGGCTGGAGCTTCCTTGTTAGCCAGGCCAAATCTGGAGGCCCCCATGGCCTTCTTCCTCCCGCTGGCCTTAAAACACCTAGCCCTCCTTTTAGCGGCACACCCTTTGATCTCTTCGCTGGCGCATCAGCCCCCTTTCTTCCCCGACACGCTTGCTACATTCGTCCATGGCACAGTCCCAGCGCTATTCCTCGGTACACTCACTGCTGTCCCAGCCTGGCACACTCGTGCCTTCACTCTCCGAACACCCCTTCAGCCACCCTAACCTAGCACAGTCTCCATTTACCTCTCCAGCAGTACACCTTGGCTCCCCCTTCACCTGCACAGCCCCATGTGCCTTTCCCTGGCATACCCCAGTCACCTCGCCGATGCACTCCCAGCCCGGTGCAGCCCCAGCCTTTAGCCTCTGCTTCACCAGCACGCCTTGTGCTTTCCCCAGTGCGGCACCCTTAACCCATCCTTCGCCGGCACGCTCTCTTCGCCAGTACACATCTTCCTGCTCCGTATACCCCAGCCCTTTTGGCCACCCTTTCACTGGCACGACCCCTCACTGGTACAGCCTAACCCCAGCTTGCTAGCCCGGTACACCCTTGAGCCCCTTTGGCCGGCACACCAGGCCCTGTGCCTCATCCCTTAGCACCTGCAGTCAGTGCCATAGTCATCTTCTACTCATCATTTCTCCTGATTCTCTGAGGTTTTACCGAACGTGTTGCCGCTCTCATGTGCCTACCTCCAACTGTCGGGTTCCGCCACTCCATGTGGGCGCGTTCCCTGTATCTCCCTTACACTCAGGTCAAGGGGAGATGCTGCCGAAATTTTGTTAGAAAATAATAACATGGTAATGGCCAAAGGGAGCAACAAACATGTTGTATTTATATGCCCATTCGAACAGTGCCCGTGTATTCTCCTTGGGAAATGAATATGACTTCTTCATCTTATTTCTCAAAGAGACACTCTCTTTTCTCTCCACTGTCCCTGCTAGCGGAGGGGTAGCTGCTACTTTGGCTTCTCCTCTTTGCTGATCAAAGGTTTTGAAGTCGACAGTGTTTGCTTCAGTTGGTGTTGACCGCCGCTCAATAACCTTCCCTTTCTGAACAGTAGAAATGTTGGCGGTAGGACATTTGGACAGGAAGGTCTCGACCTCTACCACCACATTGTTCAGACAATCAAATGTCCTGACGTCTGCCCCAATCATTTTCTTAAGCACTCCTCATCTGAGGTTCTGCTTACATATTTGAATAGCATCTTCTTGGTGCGGAGGCCGCCTGCATCTCATGGCCAGGTTCCTCCACCTCTTGATATAATCCAGGGCTATCTCATCCTGCCTCTGCCTGGTAGAGTATAGTTCTGCCACTGTGATTTCCCTTTCTGTGACATGGAACCTTTCTCTGAACTTTCGCTGCATATCGGGCCAATCAGCTACAGACCCAGTCGGGAGGCTACAATACCATTCAAAGGCTAACCCTGTGAGGGATGAGCTAAAGAATTTTAGTAGATAAGCTTCATCAGCAGCCAAGTCTCCCATGACTGTTGTATAATAAGTAATATGTTCCTTGGGGAAGCCCTGCCCATTGAATTTCTCAAACTTTGACGGTTTGCTGATGCCTGGGGGTAATCTCCTTGTAGCATATTGCAAAGGATATGGCACTCGGTAAACATCAAAGGTGTCAAGATCACCGTCGGCCCTTTCAGACAGCTTCATTTCTATCATCTTTTCTACCATCAGCCTATTCACTATAGTGGGATCCACAGGCTCCGGGTAGAAGTGTGTCTGCTGCTATGTAAAGGGGGTCGTCATGACCGTTGCATGTAAACCCGGTCGTACTGCTGACGGAGAGGGTTGCACTTGGAATGCCACAGGCGGCACTGTCGACTGTTGCGGGAAGGGCTGACATGGCACTTTCCCGTGATTTGCTTGGTGGGAGACGGCAGGCATCACAGCCTCTACCGAGCTGGAAATCTCCTTTACTGGTTCAGTATGCCTGGAGACGGGGGTCTGTTCATTCTTCTCATTCAGCTGCCTTTTAAGAGATTCAATTTCTTGCTGGTATCTTCTTAACATCATCAGTATAGTCTCAGGACGATGGAGTAGTCCCAAGTCCTTTATTTCTTGATAAATTTGATAGACAGGGGTAGATAGAGGAGTATAGCACTCAAACTTGCGTAGGGGTTCCTTTCGGTCCCCCTCTCGATTCCTCCTCTTCCCCTACCCAGAAGATTGGTCGGACGACCTCTTTCTTTCCCCCTCTCGCCCCGACCTCGCGGGATATCGGCAGGGGATGAGGACCTCCTCGCACTCTGCATGACGCAGAGACAAGGTCACAAGGTCAGCGAGGGAGAAAGGAGGGTGAAGCACCAACTCTCGCTGGAGATTTTCATCGTGGGTGTCTCCAGTCAGTGCGGTGATGGCAGAGGCCACATCTAGGCGGGGGATACGTAGAGTTTTCACTTTGAAACGGTTAATGTAAGCCCGTAGCTTTTCCCTTTGCGCCTGCTTGAGGGTCAGAAATCCCGCTATCGACCTTGAAGGGCCGCTACTGGCGAAGCTCTCCTTGAACAGTCGCCCGAATTATCGGAAGCTTGTGATGCTCCCGAGGGCAAGCGCTCAGAACCATTCTTGTGCGCCCTGGACTAGAGTAGTCACGAACGCTCAACACTTGACTACATCGGACACCTTGTGCAAGGTCATCAGAGCGTCGAAGCTGTCGTAGTGATCGGTCAGGTCACCCTAGCCGTCGTAAGACTTGAAGGTCGGTAGAGAGATTCTGAGCAAAATCTCTGCCTCTAATATCTGATCGGAGAATGGGGATTGATCCCGATCCTCCTTGGTGGTGCTCTGTTGGAGGGCGCAAAGGGTGTACTCCTGCTCGATGAAACGTCGCTCAAAGTCTTGCAACTGAAGGGACAGTTCCCCCTGTCATCGGGATGGAACCAAGGAGCTCTGAGTGTTTCCCTGGCGTTCCGGGTCTGGAACGTCCTCCTTTGTGTGTTGTTGATTGAGCTCGGATTTCCTCTTCCTTGGGCTGGAGGAGGCTTCTTGCATCGGAGGTGGGAGCTACGAAGGTCTGCCCCACTCAGTCCAGACGATGCATCCTCCTTCAAGGATGAATCGGCCCCCAGTCGTCATCCGGGAGGCCTCTGTGCGGCGGTGATTCGTCTGAGGAAGCCGCGACCTCTCCTCTCCAGCTATCTGGGTCCTCATCAAGTCGACGAGGACGTCCATTTTAGCATTGAGAGTTTGGAGGGCCTCTAGGTTCTCGGGAGTGAATTGTTCCCCTATGGCTTTTGCTCGGCGATTTGCTTACTTCGTATATACTTGTTTATGCCGCTGCTAGAGAGCATGACAGGGTAATCTAGCTCGTTATTTATTGTTATTCACTGTTGCGAGCGAGAGAGCGTGACCGTCCCGTGACTCGATCCGGGCACAAGAGAGAGCCGACCACCCTAGCTCACTGTTGATTTCTCAACTGCACACGTCCGTACGCTTCCCTCATTAGGGGCGATTGCGAGCTTGCTTAGAGTTTAGGTCGGGTCGTGATCCATCCCGCATCAGAAGGCCTGCCACCATTGAGCTGTCAACTGGAGCGTGAGCTAGAGACACGAGCATTCAATGCTCTGTGTTTGAGCAAAACAGAGCATCGTACTAAGGACGCTTCTGCAGAAAGCAGGACACCCGCACTGGGTCAAGGGCTAAACGGGCGCATCGGGTGCAGCGGGGCACATCGGGTGTAGCAGGGTGCACCGGGTGTAGGGTGCGCCAGATGAGTAAAGAGCGGGGTGTACCGGGTGTGACCATGGCAGGGCTGCACCGTGTGAGTGTGGTCACAGGTGCTCCAGATGAGGCAAGTTGCTGCCAGATAAAAAAATGGATGCTGCCATATGGGAAAGCCTCCCGGTTGGCTTGCACAGTTACCAGGTGGATGGGGGGTGGGGTCCTGCCGGTTAGGAAGGGAGCCTGTCGGATGAAGCCTCACGTTGGTGCAAACTCCTCGCCGGAGGGAGCTCAGGCCTGCCGGATGAGCAGAGACTCGCCCCCGCGATGGCTGAACGATGTTGCTGGATGGCATGTTGTCGGATCGCGGTGTCGCTGCCAGATTGGGCAGAACGCTGCCGCTGCCGCTACCGCCTGGGGAAGCTGCCACATGGGATTGCTGTTGTCGGCCCAACAGAGTATCACTAGATGGGGCTGGTGCTACTGGACTAAGTGGCTGTTGTCGGGCGATCATGCCGGTTGGGCTATGCGGCTGCCGGACGGGGGAAGCCGTAGAGGTTGGTGGGGCCCAGTGTGGGTTTGGAATGTGCCAAGGAGGGGGGTCATCCAGTGCGGTGGTGCACCGTGTGAGGAGCGGGGTGTGCTGTGGTGGGAGGTGGAGTGGGAGTGTGTCGCGGTGGGAGGCGTGGTCATTCGATGCGATGGTGCACCGGGTGAGGGAGAAAATGAGTGGGAAAGAATGGGAGAGAGAGGGAGAGAGAGAGTGTATGAGTAGGTCACCCACCTGCACGGACTTGGCCTTGCACATTTGCATGGACTTTGCTCCCTTGTTCAGAACCTGCATGGACTTTGTCCCATATGCACGAACCTTACCCAAAAGCTGCATGGACTTTATATGCATCTTTGCATCCAGGAACCTGCATGGAATTAACCCCAATGTGCATGGACATAACCTTTGAAAACCTACATGGACTTTGATTCTTTGATTGAGAAACCTGCACAGACTTCACCTTGCAATGCTTGCACTTTGCATCCAAACATGCATGGACTTTGCGTGAGCATTTGCATGGACTTCATCCCAAAACCTGAAACCTGCACGGACCTTATCCTTCGCCGGTATGCCCCTTGAACCTTCACTGGTGCACTTTTCCCACTTCTTCGCCGGCACAGGCCTGTGGACCCTTCTCCAGCACGCCTGCCTTCGGCCTTTCACCGGTGTACTCCATCCATTCCTTCGCCGGTACACCCTTCCTGCCCTCACCGGTGCACTCTTTTAGCACCTTCGTCGGCACGCCTGACCAAAGCCTTCTCCGGCACGCTCTCAACGCCCTTCGCCGGTACACTTGTCCTGCCCTCACCGGTGCACTCTTTCAGTGCTTTTGCCAGCACACCTCAACCTTCACCTTCGTCGGCACACCAGCCCAGCGCCCTCGCCAGCATGCCCCATGGCATTCAGCGGCACACTCCTTTTAGCCCTTCGTCCGCACACTATCCCCAATTCAGTCTCAGCACCCCTTTTGGCCCCTCTCCAGCCCACTCCTCTTCAAAAAAAAATATAAATAACAAAGTCTGTGCATATGCACGGGGTTAAGATGAAAGTCCATGCGCGTGAGGGCTAAGGTCACTGCACATGGGCAATATGTAAGGGGCAAGGTCAGTGCATATGCATATGCACGAGGTTAGGATGGAAGTCCATGTGCATGAGGGCTAAGGTCGATGCACATGGGGAATATCCAAGGGGCAAGGTTAGTGCATATGCATGCAAAGGGGGACAAGGTCTATGCAAGGTCTGTGTAAGGCTAGTGCAAGGCTTATGCGTGCAGAAGGACCAAGTCCGTGCAGGTTTTCACGAGGTTGGAGATGCAAAGGGGACGAAGTCCGTGCATGGTTTGCACGGGGTTGCAATTGCACGGGGTGAAGCCATGAGGGGATGAGTGCACCGGGGAAGGCTGTGAATGCGCCGTTGAAGGACTAGAAGGGCATGTCGATGAACACCAGCACCCCACGCCCCTGCCTCCCTCTCCACCCTGCAACCCACACCCCATCCCCCTCCAGGTATGTCCACGGCGGCCCCGGCCCCCCTCGGCCTCATCCCCGTCGTCGACGTTGAAGTTCCCCTTGTTCTGTTGTGCCCAGACTGGTAGCAGAACCATCGACAGAGCTTGTAGCATCCATACCTCTGCCTACTGCATGAATCAGCCTGAGCCCTCTTCTGTGGGATCGTTCTACTCCGAGTCATCTTCGCAGCAGAGGAAGTCTCGTCCCGTTTCGTCAACAGCGTCAACCGCTACAGTCATTTCCGTGCAACTGCACCTGGACTACACCTGTTCCCGAGCGCCCCCTGGCAACGCCGACACCGACTTCTCCTGTGTGGATTGGCCAGAGCCCCCTACACGAGAGTTCTTCCCCCACGAGTCACCTTCGACCCCGAGGTGGTCCCGCCTATTTTCGTCATCAGCACAGCCTGGGACGTCCATTCTCCCACGACTGTGCCTGACTGGTGCAACCCAGTCTGCCCAGAACCTGCAGCAGCCTCGACAGCATCGGCACTCCTCCATCTGCTAGTTTTCGGCCCAAGGCATCTTCAACAAAGTTGCAGCCCTCGGCGACGTGAAACCATCCCTGGTGGTCTCGCCCTGTTCTGACATCGGCACCAAAAATTTCACTAGGGCTGCTGTTGGCCTGTCCTGTTGTTCACCCAGAAACCTAACGCCGACCGTCTGAGCGACCACGACCTGTGAGAAGATCTGATGGACGCCTTCTTTTGAGGGTTCGCAGAGCTCCCTGTCTGCTACATCCATGACTTGGTCCCGTCATGTTTGGAGTTCGTCAGCGAGCGTACCGGCCGCTGCACCACAACTGCGCCATCCTGTCCTACACGGCAGAACTGCACAGGTCTCCAGCTGTGACCACCGCCTCCATCCAGTGACATCGGATCAACGTCGAACTTGCAGGCATCCTTCGGCATCCCTCAAGCATCATCCAGGCATTGACAGCACCTCAAGTGGATGTCAGAGCGAGGCACACGGTCGTTGTTTGGTTTCCCCTCCCTTCGTTCCCCCCTCCTGCACGAGGGTAGTGCGTGTAGTGAATTGCCTCCATCCCCGTGATCCCCCTCCCTGCGAGGAGTGTAGTAATTGTAATAGCAGGGACATCGCCAAGCCTCCTCGACGCAGCGTGTCCGCCGGGTGCGCACGCTCCCTTCAGAGACATGTGACAAATTAAAACCTGCACTTTCAAGCAATACAAATTCGTGAGCATTAAGACAAAGCAATTTAAAAAGCCATGTTCAACTCCATTCAAAAGCATAACTTAGCCAATAGAGTACCAGTAGTGAAGATATGACAATTACCATTCAATCTCGATTTAAAACAAGGAATGGGAAATCAATGAGAGTAGAATACAAGAGTAGGAGCTTACCAATGTTTCAATAAGTTGATAACAGAATGAACCCTGCATATTCTGAAAATTTAGATTCATGTAAATCTTGAATCAATGGGTTTGAATTCTAACAAGCAACTCAATAGATCTAGTTCAGTCCAAATCAAAATCACTCAATGCATTTTGTAATGTCTGTGCATTTGGACTCACGGTCAATGCACATGAGAAGATTGTGTCGATGCAGGGATGAACAAAGTCTGTGCAACGTATCACCATTTAACGCAGTCAGTTCCGAAAACAACTTTAACCAAAGTTCCACCTCAAGCCTATAGCAAGGCATCTATATGACCAGCAGATCATCTGTAGCAGCAAATGTTCGAGTAACTCACACATGATTGTTCTCAAATCAACCCACACACTATTAAACCAAGCTAGGTCCAAAAGTTTAGATATTCAAACCATATGTTAAACTGCCACCCAATCCAAAGTCTAAGACTTACTGAACTCACATACCCCAATTAACATGAACTTCAATTACAGTTCAAAGAGTCCCATTTGTGAGACCATTTGCAACACAATCAAGAACTAAGCTCACATATTCCATGGACAGTTAAACTCTTAGGTGAGGGAATTAAGTTCAGTTCATAGAGAGCAATCCATGAAAGCAATCAACTGAAATGCCATTTACCTATGAAGAAAACTCAGAAATGTCCAAATCAATAAAGAACACTTTCTACGCATTGTCAGATGTTTGCAAGAATAAACTAGGGGTCGACCCATGAGGTTAACCCTTGCAAACCTGAATGGACCCTTGTAAACCTGAATAGAGAAACTGCTTGCACGAAGCATGCTAAACCTGCAAGATAAAGATATCAACAAGTGAGCATTAAAATCTCAATACAATTTCCACAAAATTGACACAAATTGTTTCACTTTAAAACATAAGTAAAATACATAATATATTAGAATCATCAAAATAATTGTCAAAGACAACGAGGGGGCATACTGAACCCAACAATCTCCCCCTTTTTAAAGAATTTAAATTGAGAGAAAAAAATCTAGGAATGTGAACAACAACAAAAATACTAACATACTCAAAACATTAACTAACAAACTTTTCACGGAAAGAGGAAGGAGAAGAAAGAAGCAGTGCGATGGAGGAAGAGGAGAACATGGGCCATTGGAATTAAGAAGAAGAATTCTACGCCTAACACTAAAACTAAAAATTAAGGTAGTCTCCTCACAAGGGATGCCACGGCCAGCACCAAAGATGCCAGAGAGTAGCTGAAAGAAAAACCCACAGAGCAGCAGAGTAGAAGCCACAACATAAGACCAAATGATGAACCGAAAGTCGAACACCATCTTCAGTTTCCTGTGCAACCCTTTTATAAGGGAGAGTCCAGCCAAGAGTCCCACGCCCGTAACCCCCCGCTATCGACGTGAACACCCTCCACTTGTGCTACCGCGTGTATCATCCACAGTGCTCCCTGCAAACATCTCCTGCTAATCATGTGAATCCATCGCATTCCTTCCTTATCCAGGTGAACCAGAAGAGCTCATCCCGCCATGAAACCCTCGAATGCAACGACACGTCCCAACTGTCTTCTTTGTTGTGTCTGCCCTCCTAATCTCCTCTGCTATCCACACTCTTCTTGTCTTCGAGAATGTCCCCGGCATGCAAACACCTCCATTTTCACAAAAGCCACACATGAAGCCACCCCAAGCAACTTCGACGGAGCGCTCCACGTATGTAACGACCGCCAGAAACATCTCGCCACGCTATTGCCGCATGCACCACCACACCAACTCGATGCTAGCCCCATTGCTGTAATCGCGTCTATGCAACAACCACCTTAGCTCTGTCCCTCTTTCTCGCGATTCTTCCCCCCGCAAACCATACTCCTGTTACATAACCCACGGACTGACACAACCCACGTTATGCACTTACTTCACCTATCAGCTATGCACGTGAAACAGGTTATGCATTTGATAAAATAATAGGATAAAATGGATCAATGTGCATCTAAAGCCATCATGTATCTGTAAAAAAAATCTCACATATTAACTACCAAAATTTTAATTCATCATCATCATCAGAGCCTTATCCCAATTATTTGGGGTCAGCTACGTGAATTCTGTTCCGCCAAAGGTTTCTATCAAGTGTTATATTCATATTTAAGTCCAAGAAATTAATATCCTTCCTAATAACATCGCACCATCTCATTTTAGGCCTTCCTCGAGTGCGGCCAGGTTCTGGCCGCATGACCCTTCGTGCGGCCAGGGGCTGGCCGTACGTCACCATGTGCCGTTGGCAGGTTGTGCGGCCAAGGTTGGATTGCACAAGCCTTGTGCGGTGAGGTCCTAGCCGCCCTTCCCTTGGGCGGCTAGGGCCCAGCCGCACTTATGTTTTTACCATTGGAGGATGAGCAGCCGGGTTGGACCGTCCATCCCCCTGGTGCGGCTGAGAGTCAGCCGTTCTTCTTTGTGTGGCCCTAGCTTGGCCGCCCTTCGACGGGCAAGTGCGGCCCTTGACTCGACTGTTCATCCCCATGAGCGGCCTGAGGCCAACCGCGCATCCCGTGAGTTTCTGACCATTGTTTGTTACCGTTACGCAGTGTTCGGGGTCAGCGGCTAGGGGATAGCTGTGTGTCCCCATGAACGGCCAGGTTGGACCATCCTTCTCCCACGCGTGGCTAAGGTCTAGCCGTGCATCCTTGAGCAGCCAATGATGGACCGTTCATCGTCTGCGGCCTAGCCGGTGGTTTCTTCCATGCCGATTCGAGTCCTTGGTGAGTGGATCTCGATCTACGTGCTGACCCGTGGTCTGACTGATGTTAGGCATCATGTGGGGACCATGTGTGGGGCACCATGGGGGTCCCGAGATGTGGCGTCTTCAGCTTACGTCACCATGAGTCGGTATTGTACGATGAGTGATCCTTATACTTGTCTACCTTCAGAGTCATTTTCCATGACTTGTGAGTCCATTCTTCCGGTGACACGTCCACTAGTCGTAGCCTTCTTACGGCACGCGTGTGTTGACCCACCCGGGAGTGGTGGAACGGTTGACCCGAGTGAGATAGTGAGTAGGTTGGTTACCGTAGGGCCCCCACGTACAGTCGAGTCCGAGCTTAGGGGGAATTACCAGCTAGAGGATAGACCTAGGGCGTATGGTCTGAGTATGCATACGAGGCTGAGGGTGTCGGACCCGTGCTGATGAGCGCGACCTCAGCTAGTCCTTATTTTGGTGGTACTTTTGGATACTATGCATGTCTGAGTCTAGCACCTGGGGCATTGTAGCTGGACACTTGTGACATGGTATAAGACATCAGGGGACGCGTCTGGTCATTCTTCTAGTGGGTGGTGCTCCTGTCGACTGGGTATGGACTCAAGTTTTGACAGACCGAGGTTTAGTAGTAGGTATTGTTAGAATATACGATTTTCCCATTTATTTGTCCAGAAGAGGGGAGGAACCTTGCATCAAGTACGTACAAGCACACTTGGAGCATCCAGTACTTGGAGTTCTGTTCGTTTGTTTCGGCCAGCGTAGGGTAAGTCCCCGGGTCTTGTATTTATGCCCCTACGGGGTATATTTACATTTATGCCCCTCAGTGGGCCGTGGTTGTAACTATGTCCCTCAGTAGGCCATGTTTGCAAGTCTTTACGTCCCGAGACGACTAAATCACACGTGATTCTGTCCTTATAATGGCGGAATTACGAAAATGTTCTCCCCGGGGCCGTAATAGACTAAAGTCCTATAATTTGCAGTTCTACCTCGCAACTTCTTGTAATTGGGGCTACGCCCTTGTCTCCCGCATTAGTGCGGATCGTTGTACAGTCGACAACTCACCGACAACTCTTTACCCCACATTCGCCCTTCCTGTGGACGGAACCCTCCTTCCCTGGCCCGCAACTCGTGTCGGTGACCTCCGGTGGCCGACTCCACAGCTTCGTCTTCTCCGATGGCCGACTCCACAGCTCGTGCCGGTGGTCGACCCCGCAGCTCTTCTCCATCCCCATCTGCCGCCCATGTCCTTCCCACATTCGCCCTTCACCCTTCCTGTGGACGGAACCCTCGCTCGCTGACCCACAGCTCGTGCCAGTGAACTCCGGTGGCCGACTCCACAGCTTTGTCTTCTCCAGTGGCCTCCCTCCACAGCTCGTGCCAGTGGCCGACCCCGCAGCTCTTCTCCTGTGGCCGACCCCGTTGGCTACAATACCATCGCTTTTCTCCGATGAGCTCTTCGTCTTCTCCATCTGGATCACCCTATTGCAGCCGACGATCTCAAATTTTCTCCATTCGTGGAACCCCTTTTCTCGCCTCACCGATCACGCCGCTTCTAACGACAGTGCCGAGCTGGCATCTTCGTCTTCTCCTCCGGTGAGCATCTTCCACGTGGGCCGGTGAGTAGGCTAACACCCTCTCTCCCACCACCCGTGTATGGTCCTGCCATCCCTTACTCAGCTCTCTCTACCCACGAGGGAACCCTAGTGAGCCTCTTCCATATCTGATTATCGACTGTTTGATTGGTGGTTTTCAATGCATAGGGCCTTGCCCGCTCCTTCCCCATTTTGCTGTTTCAGCTAATCCCTCCCCATTTTCTTGTTTCGACTGCTCCTTCCCCATTGTGAGGAATCGACTGCGCCTTCCCCATTGTGATGAATGAGGCTCTCCTAGGAGGATTAAAACATGCCTATCTTTTAGGCGCGTGTCACTTGAGAATTATAGGAGACTCTCAGCTCATTCTGCGGCAGGTTCTGTCCACTTACTGCACCCGTGACCCAAGGCTCAAGCCATATCAAGATTTGGTCACACTCCTAGCTAGACAATTCCACAAACTGATCTATATGCATACTCCTCGATCTCAGAACATTCTTGTTGATGCACTAGCATCGCTCGCTTCCTCTCTGTCTTTCCCTCTCAGTTGGAGCACTGAGACTATCATCGTCCAGAGACTAGATGCTCCTTCTCTTCGGGATCCTTGGTACGCCAATCTTATGAAAACTGTAGAGGTGAGGGGTAAGAAGAAAGATCTAAAGGAAGTATCTTTGATGAAATTAGAGGAGATTTTGGAGGATGAAGAATTGCCTTGGTATCATGAAATCGAACTATATTGCAGAGATGGATCGTTCCCAGAAGGGGCAGATGCCGAGGATTGCAAGGCTATCAGAAGAGCCACTTCAAAATACACTATCATTACTGGAGAACTCTATAGGCGCGCTGTCAATGGAATGCTCATGAGATGTTTAGATGATGATGAAGCTTGGAAGGTGGCCAAAGTGGCCCATTCGAGTGAGTGTGGAGGTCATGTCAATGGCCAGGCTCTAGCAAAGAAAATCCTTAGGCAAGGTTATTATTGGCCCACTCTGGAGGAAGATTGCTCCCTCTATGTCCGGAGGTGCCTTAAGTGCCAACTCCATGCTGACAAAATCCATGCTCCTACTTCATCTCTTCACTCTCTCTCTGCTCCTTGGCCATTCTCCATGTGGGCTTTCGACGTTGTTGGCCCGCTTGGTGATCCTAATTCTCAGACCAAACAGAAATCTTTCATCCTTACTACCACTGAGTACTTCACCAAGTGGGCTGAAGTCGAAGCATACACAGAGATCAAAGCTACCACGGTGTGCCGCTTCATTATGAGGAACATTATTTCACGGTTCGGAGTGCCAAGTTGCATCGTCACTAACAATGGACCTCAGTTCGTCTCCCAAGAGCTCCAGGACCTGTGTACGAAGTTCAATATTTTGTTGCATCATTCATCTCCATATTATCCTCAAGGTAACGGTCAAGCCGAACCCACTAATAAAACCCTTCTCAAAATCATAAAGAAAACATGCAAATCTCACAAATTCTCTGATTGGCCTGAAAGATTAATCTTTTGTTGTCGTGCATTTTTGGCATTCCACAGAATCAAAGGTTCGTGCATGTTTCCTCAAAACAAAGTCCATGCGTGTTTTGTTCAAACCAAGTCCATGCATGTAGAAGTCCGTGCACTTTTGTTCATATGAACTCCATGCACATTTTATTTTAATAGGAAACAAAGCTCGTGCATGTTTCAATCCAAGCACATTCCCTTTAACACAAGTCCATGCATATTTTAGTTCTGTGCAAAAACATAAGTCTGTGCACTGATTAAGTTCATGCACAATGTTCTCCCTCTTCAAAGCCCGTGCACGTTGTTTGCAAATACAAGTCCGTGCACGATGTTTGTGAATCCAAGTCCGTGCACGTTGTCAACCAAAGTCCGTGTAGGTTTCTTGCTTCGCACACACAAGTCCGTGCATGTTGTTTCACCTCTTCAAAGCCCGTGCATATTGTCTAAAGCCCTTGCACATTTCACAACCAAAGTCTGTGCACATTTATTCTCGACCAAAGTCCTTGCATGTTTCTGCTTAGAACACAAGTCCGTGCAGGATGCACGTACTTGAAAGTCCTTGCAGGTTTTACCTCGCACCCACAAGTCCGTGCAGGATGCACGTACTTGCAAGTCCATACACAGCCAATGTCCGTGTAGTGTGCACGTACTTCCTAGTCTGAGCATGTTGTTTCTCAATCAATGCCCGCGCACGTTTTTTTGTCTAAACAAGTCTGAGCATGTTTTCTCCAAAACAATGTCCGTGCACGTTTAATGTAAGTCCATGCAGGTTGTCTTGTATGCAAATGAATATCATACATACTAATCCTTAATACATTATTTCTATGCTGACTAGGTGTTTGATTAAATGCCAGGGACTTTCTGAGTTGTTGGAGCAGTGGTCCAGAAGCTAAAAGAAGGGCACGTGATCTGAGGAGGAGAAGAGTCAGAGGATGCTGACACGTGGCTCGTGGGTCCCAGACTGAAGGAATATATATAAAATCCTTCTTCTGTAATCTCTCCGACAAAAATTGAGAAGGATTATCAGAAGAAGTGCAGAGGAAAAAGAAGAGAGCTCGGGATAGAAAAGAGTGAGCAGCAGAGCAGAGAAGAAGTAGACTATGAGAAGAAGAAAAAGGAGAATTACCAGAGAGCAGAGAGGCGAAGAGAAGAAGAAGAAGAAGAAGAGAGAAAGAGAGATAGAGAGAGAGCTCGTGGAGAAGAATCTGCAGAGCCTGCCCTGGGGCCATCCGGCATCTTCTGGAGGTGTACCATACATCAACGGAAAGATCTTCAAGTCATCTTTGATAGAGAGCTGATCCCACCTTCATCCGAGTTCGGGGCTGTTCGGGAGATCCATTTTCGTCGCAGTGCGCATCTGACATCTGAGGGAAGACTAGAGCACCAGTGTAGTAGCTGCTACTTCCACAAATCAGCTCCTCTTGGTGCGCCGTTTGGCTGGGACGTTCTCCTACCAGTCCTCCATCCAACACAGTAGGTAGAGCCACATTTGGAGTCCGGAGCTATCCGTTAAGAATTTTCTCCCCCAGGTATGCAGGCCAGTCCACTCAGCGCCAGCACTGACACCCTACCACTATTCGTCCCCTATCTCCCTACTCCAACCTCCCCTGGTGGCCTTCCTGGTTGGATATCGAAGAGGACTCATTCACGGATGCGCCCATTTTGGTCCCGCACCATTTCAATGACGGGAGTGATCGTGACGGCTCCGCCTTCCTGAGAGTCGTTCTCTACAGACTGTGCAGAACCAGTCTGGGCTGCAACCAGAGGCGGCTTACAGAAGCTCCAGCGACCACACCAAGGCTCCCCTAGGCGCGCCACTTATCCGGAGTGGAGTCCCACCAGTCTTCTGTCCAACACAACAAGCGGGGCATCGATCGAAGCCCGGAGCAGCCCGTTCTGATTTTTCTACCCAAAGATAGCAGATCAGGTCAGTCAGGACCCGTCCAGACCCCCAACCACTCTTCTGGACATATCTCTCGGCCCCGACCTCCTCTGGTGTCCTTCTCGGTTGGAGATCGAAGAAGACTCATACACGAACGCGTCCGTACTGGTCCCGCACCATTCCGACTTCGGGAGCATTCGTGACGGTGATGTCTTCCTACTGCTGTGACTCGAGAAGCAGTCCCAGTCTGAGCAGAGGAGCCTGGTTCCAGAGCCAGCCACGACTAGCGACGACATCGGGTGACTCCACGAAAATTCAGGAGCCTTCCTGGACCAGTTAGCGAACGATTGGCGCTGGTTTCGGCATCTTCCAAGTTCGTAACCATCCGTGGCAGCGTCAGCAGCGACTGTAGGTCTGTTGTTCTAGAAGCTGGCAGAACTGACCGAGTGGCCTCTTTCAGTATTCTAGTAGCCTTCTTCCCCACCCCGCCTGGCCGGCTTAGCGCCCCTCCCTGTGTGGAGGTAGTATTTTGTTGTAAGCTCAAGGGGTGGAGACACGCATACATCAATCCAGGCCTCCAGTGATCTTCAAGCTTCAAGCTCCACACCAACCGCAAGGCAACGAGCAAGGAGAATTGTGTGTGGGTGACTTGGTCATCGGCTAGGGATGCCGAGGGTATGTCACTTGTACTTCCCTCACGCAGTGTTTCGCCATGACGCACAAGTCTATCCCCACCACGGGTGAGAAGTTATGACAAGGGCGAACACCCCGCCATGCCTGGATTCCCCCTTGCGTGCCCGTCAACTGCAACCATGCACGCACCATGATGACATGCTTCCCCGCAGTCGCGAGGCCATGTTCGATTGCTCGACCCGGGCCGTGATCGACCCTCACCGAGATGCCAGTTTGATGCTTTCTCTAGTCGCCCAGTTACAAGCCCCTCGTTCAGTGGTGCAAACACGGCCCACGTCACGAGAGGAGTCCCCTGTAAAACACGTGGATACCCGCTTTGTCACGCATTGAGCTGAGGACCGACCACCGTGTCGAAACTGTCCTGTGGCTTGCGCCCATTGTACCTCGACCACTATGGTCTACTTGTAAAGCCATGTAGCTCTCAGAAATTATACTGCCATTTGAACGAATGCGCTCGCATCTGCGTTCGGGCCCTCAGTCCCCCTTTTTGTGTGTCACCTAGCGTGAATCCCCAGCACCTCTCACCCCAGCCAATATCATCCTGTCTAGTGCGAACCCACAACTGCGAAGTGCTCCCTGCTCTCCACCTAGGACTTCAAGCACATACAGTCCTCTCTTCAGCATGGAATGAAGGTGTTCATATTCAATCTGATGTAAATAAACACGGACTGCTTGTGGTCGGTGGGGAAAGACGTCCAGTACATGACTCCCCACAGTCGCCTACGCACTTGCACCTATGGAATCGACCTTCCCTCCATGTGTCTCCCACCTCTCAAGTCCACGTGCCGTGCCCTGGTGGTGCTTCCCCTGTCAGCTTTCGGTTCCATGGGTGATTGTCGAGAAATTGACTGGCATGCCCGCGCCCCAGCCATGTTTCCCCAAAAACCAGGAAACCCCCCCATTTCACTCGGTCTCCCCTCGGCTTTTCCTAAAAGGAGAGTGCACAGTGCCACCTTGAGAAAGATACGGCCATGAGAGGAAGTGCCCGAAGCATGCTAGATTCTGGCATTTCCCCCCGTCACCTTATCTCACCCCTCAGTCCGGTCACCGCATGCTTACCTGTCATGAATAAAGCATCACATATGTCAGTCATATGAGAGTGGAGAACAGTAATGACTTATAGTGTTAGCTAGTATCAAAACCATGATATACAAATGACCAATGACCACGGGGCACAACATTGGAGGTGTTGACTTGATGGAGGTAATGGTTTTCTGGTGCTGGAAGGTGCTATTCCCAGAATGTGTTAGGTTCGAGGTCAGGTCGAGCATGGGGACCTTCCGTTGGTCGGTGGAGTATCGAGTTTTTCCGCTGGTTGGAGGAGATCGCGTTGGGTTAAGGTTTGTCATCTTGCATCATATGTTCGAATTGGTTGGCCTTCATGTGCCATGAAGTCCATGCGAGACAAGTCCTGTGTTTTGGTGAGGTGGTTGCCAGTGAGAAGCATTGCCCACTTCTCGATGTGTAAGGGTGTTGGCGCTGCTCTGGAAGGGTACGTGCCAGCTGGGCAGTGTTCGCGAGAACTTACGGATGGTGTTGTGTTTTTCGAGGCGTTGTGAATCGGAGCCTACGGAGTTGCAGAAGATTATCAGGATGGAGGATCCCGAGTTGTCGTTGTGGTGGCTGTGCGCGTGGAGCTGAGTGCGCAGCAGAAGGTCATAGCGTTGGATGCTACGGGTGGATTTTAGAGGATGTTAGAGCGTCGGAGGATTGGTTCCTCAGTGTGAGATTGTCTCGGTTGTGTGAGACGTGTTGTTACCGTGCCGTTGCTTGAGACATAGTGATTTGTGGCACGGGCTGGATGGAGAATTGGGGGAAATGTGCTGGCGAGATTGTCACATGAGTACCCTGTTTCTGTGTTAGAAGATATGTCCTTGGGTGAGATCACGTTTTTAGAGAAGTGATCTCTTACAAGATTATGGGTCCCGGTTGGTTGTCGTGAGTGGCTGGTAAGATTGGCCGAGTAATCGACCATGGTAAGAAGTGTATTGTCAGGGGACCCATGTGCATTGGTCGTGGTATTTTCGACCAGCTTGCTGTGGTAGCAGGTGACACTTGTCAGTTTTGGAGAAGTGTGTCATGGATTGTGAGAGGTTGTCTCCCGAGGCTTTGTGGTAAGAGCGGAATCAGGATTGGCAGATGTCCTTTTGGATCATTTTTGAGGCGAAGGGTTTGATGAGACAGGATGAAGGACGGTGCCAGTGCACGGAGGTCTCTGAAGAGATGGCAGTTTCTTGACCACAAAGACCAAGGCGAGGCAGACCCACCCTCAGGGGGGAAGAAAGAGAAGGAGGAAAAGGCTATAAAACCCACCTTTTGGGAATTTTTTGCCAAGTTTTCTCTGGGGCTGGACACGTGGAGGGCACTAGTTGGCTGGGTTGCGTGCAAGTCTGAGGCGCTTGTGTGGTGCTCCTCGCGTTGTGTTGATTGGTTCTCGTCTTGTTCCGAGCAGACTTTGCACCGTGGTGAGTTGGCCCACCCTTGGATGTCACATGGGACAACGTAGGGTGTCGCATAGGGTAGTGTAGAGAGTCGCGTCCTGGGGCTCAAGACCGGTCTCGGCATTGGGCGCGCCCCTGGCATAATGTCGTTTTGGGGTGGCCCCGGGGTTTGTGTCCTTCATGTTGTTGTGCCGTGTGATACAACCATGTGCCTCAGAGTCTGGACTTTGACCCGAGCCCCAAGGTGAGGTTGTCGTGGTGTCGCCCTCAAGGTGTTCAAAGGTGGTGCCTACCCTTGATAGAACGTTGTGCGGCACGGCTAGCGGTCCCCAGGGGTCGAATGTGGCTCAATGACCGGGGCCGGTAGTGTTTGGCCGCTGGTAGGAGGTGTTTTGGGAGTGATCCCCGGCCTCTTTGTGACGTGTCGTGCAATACAGCATGTTGTTGCGAAGCCCTGGGTTGGCCCGGTGGTTATGATGTTGGCGGCTCGATGCAGCGTGTTGAGGGGTCGAGGGTGGTCCCCACTTTCTTGTGTGGTCACCGTGTGGCATGGCAAGTGGTTCCGAGCCCAGGGTTGGGCCCGAGTTGTTGTAAAATCGCTAATAATATGGCGCTTGAAAGGTGTTCGTGATAAGTCCCCACCTTTGGTTGGAAGTCATGTGGCACGGTTAGCGGTCCTCGGAGTTTGACTCGGTGGCCGAGGCCGTCGGGGTTGAGTCACTTGTGGGAGGCATTTTGGGAGTGGTTCCCGGCCTCTTTGTCACGTGCCGCACAATGCAACATATTGCTGCGAGTCCCGGGGTAGGCCTGGGTGACTAAAATGTTGGCAGCTCGATGTCGCTTGCCGGGTGATCGGAGGTGGTCCCCACTTTGTCTTGAGGTTGCCCTTGGGCATGGCGAGTGGTTCCAGGTCCGGAGTCGGACCCGGTCATTGTGTATGCTGTCAATATTATGGCACCCGCAAGGTGTTCGGGAGTGGTCCCACACCTTTAATTCTCGATTATTTCGAGAAAATAAGCATGTACAACAGTAGCAGCAGTAAGCCACACTCGGGATTGAGTGTGGGGTGGACGTAGGTCTGGAGGACCGAACCACCTAAAATCTCTTGTTCATTCTTGTGGTTTGTTTCCGCTTCCGTCTGTCATCGATTAGATGCTTGCATAGGATCATTATTAGATCATCTCGATCTACTTCTCCTTAGATCTAGAACAGACTCTTCCGCTGTGAATTATTTTTAATTGGTCAATAGATCAACCTATTCACCCCCTCCCCCTCTAGATTGATCTCCGGTCTCCCAACAGTGTCTAGTCCCGTACCTTAGTTGTTCTACATGTCCATTCCGTAGGTTCCCCCTCCGAGTCTTTCCATAGATTTTCAGTCCCCCAGGCGATATGACTGTCTGCCAAGTAGGGAGGAGAGATACACCCATGGGCTTGGGAACCACCCCCTCTCGTTCCTTAGGCCCGAAGCCCCTACCTTTGACGATTCCAAGATCCCGAGTGACTACCCAACTTGGGAAATCACCATGGATAGATATTTTGGGTGTTATCCCATGTCTGAGGCCATGTAATTCTATTTTGCCAAGGAGAGGCTTTTGCACGAAGCCAAGGACAAGTGGAGATGCGTTGAGAGCTTGAGAGACATTAGGCGGCAGAGGCCCATTGAGACTTGGCACGACATGAAAAATGAGCTTAGAAGGACCTACCTATCCCACCCTGTCACCTCCAACCGAGAAGATCAAAGTCAGAGGCAAAAGGTTCCGCCTGTATATAAGTCTAGGTCCAAAACTAAGTCTCATGATTATGGGCAAGTCTCCCAGGATGTCTCTATCCCGAGGGAGTCCACTCTCATCGAGCTCCTGTAAATTTTTAGGGAGAGAGTAGAAAGGATGCGCACACCTATTGGACCGCTAACTTCCCCTAACCCACCCCCGAGCCAGGACGAGGTTAAGATATATGAACATGATCAAGCAAGATTATAGCATGAATGTAAGTTTGACCTTTCATGAACGTGAATGTACTAGCATGTAATGATAATGTACTTTTCATAACTATAAGGCTATGCACTAGAAAGTCATGTAACAAGAATGTACTAGCAAACATGTAAATTTTATAAGATAGCCTCGTAGATTTCACCAATTTCTAAAAAAAAGTACTCCCAACGTAATGCGACGCCAGTGTTCATCATACCCCATGGTTTATAGTATGTTTTCGACCATCCGCTGAGGGGGCTGGCGTCAAGCAGATGGCAAAAATAGGGTCGGGTGGTGGAAAGAACACCACCCAAGGATATGAACTAAGTAAGAGAAATGATGAGTGGAAGGAGGAAGGGGGTGGAGTAGGCCCCTGAACGCACAACTGGCGGCCCTTGAACTTACGTCGCCGCCTCTTTTTAGCCAAAATCTTCTTAAAATGAACCCGCCTAGCATGGACTCGGGACTCTGACTTTCTTGATTTGTCACGTCTTCTTAGGTAACAGCCCCACCTGGCAGATGGCCTGGTCCGATTATGAATATGCTACTTTATCGAGGCGGTTGCCCCTAGACACGGGGTGCTAGCCATGGGCAAACACTCCTAGGCAACTAACTCCCTGGGATGACTAGCAGAGAACTGTGGTGTTTTGTTGCTCGGCACCAGAAGCATGAGATTTGGCATCCCCACTCGGCTGTTGGTCATGAAACGCAACTCCCTTACCAAAAGTGCAGGCCGAAGCTGAAGGAGAGTAATGCATGGCATTGTCGTGGCCATCTTGCCACTGAACCGAGGGAGATGAGATAGCAAGTGCAGAATGCCCCTAGACAAGTTTGAAAATATGACCCATTGCCCCTTGGACATAGAATTCATTAAACTCTTGGCGGCCATATGGGTTAGCACCATCTGAGTGGACAATCCTGCCTGGCTAGTGAACTGAATAGCAATCGAGAGAGGAGAAATGGCCACATCGATAGTGAAACCCTCAACAAGCAATGAGATTGCCACCGACCTTACTCAGGGAGAAACTGACACTAACGCAAAGGAACTTTGCTTAGTAGCCATCTTTAAAAGTGAGGGCTCGTTGTCCCTAAAATAGCCAGGGACCGGTACTTGGACCGTCATGCGAGAAATGAACTTCTGAATTCCATAATGCATGATCAAAGCCCATCTTGGCTGACCATCTCCTCGAGGACTGGACCCGAGGGACACCAAAGACAACGCACACCCGCTCTGTAGGGTGGGAAGTGATAGAGAAGGGGTAGAAGGGAAAGGTTTGGAGGGTGTTGGTGGGGGTGATGCTAGTGGCTGGAGAATAGTGGTGATGATAGGTCTGGGTGGAGGTAAAAGCAAAGGTAGAGGTCTAGGTGTGGGTTCAGCCTGCTCAAGCTCAGACGATGACGGTGAAAGGGGTGGCAAAGGTAGTGGAGACGATGATGGTGGTGAGGGTGACGGAAGTGGCAAAGGGGGTGATGTGGTTGACCGCCGGGCGGGTCCAGGGCGAGCAACCCCGCTTTGGCATGTTCTTGGCTCCCCTTAAATAGGGGTACAAGGAAGAGCCATTTTTGCTAGACTACTTGGCCGTCCATTTCAAACATGAGCCAGCTTTGGGTTGGTTCACAGAATTGAAGCTCCAGGATGCACACACCTTCCGGGAGGGAGCGGTGGAGTTCACGGAGTACGTGCTGTTTAACTACTCTCCGATACTGATCTAGGCCAGCATCTATCACAACGTCTATGCCTCTCGGTATAGCTACCCCATCTCAAAGGGGCTCTGCTGCGGGATGATTGAAGTCTTCAGCGCAGAAACAAATACTTTCTACACATCGGAGGGTGAGACTTCACTAGATTTGTGGAGCCACAGTCAGCTGAGTGGCTTGCCCATTGACGGGGAGTCCTATGAAGAAGTATGCCTCCCTGACCTTATCAAGGATGAAACCAGCGAGGACGGCTTCTACTCGCTTAGCTATTCCTACCGGTACCTCATGAAGGCATACCGGGAGTTATATCAGCTGGCACATGGCGGGAAGCAACCTCCCCGCAGGGATGGGAAGAGGGTCTGCATGACCCTGTGGTTGCAATATTTTTATGACGGGCTGAAGCAATATGAAGACTTCCTGTGCACCGCCATCGCCCGCAAGAAGCATAGAAAGGCCAATACCAAGATGAAGATCCCCTCCAGAGGATGCCAGAGTGGTCCTAACCCAGCGAGGGTTGATCCGCTGACACACTGCATGACCTATCTGACGTATTGGCTATGCTCATTTGCCATGCCATACGGGGACGAGACTATTATCCTGTCGGACGCAATCTTCCCAGCCTATCAGATGGCGTGGGGAATCAAGCTATCGCTATGCCCGGTCGCCCTTTGCCTGATATACAAGGCGATCGGGGATGTCAGCGTTCATCAATTCCCGAGGCAAGCTCGGTACGTCTGCCCACTGCACTTCTTCAACGCGTGGGTCTATTCGTTGTTCCTCGAGTACGCTCCGCGCACCCTCTAGGGCTGGGGACTAGTTCCGTGAATGTGAAAATTCGCGAGTGCAGAATCGGGCACAATGTCCCAGCAATTGTATAATATCCGAGGCCGGCTGACGACAGTCCCTCAGGATGCAATAGGCACTATTCACTTTTGGACACTGGCCGCCCATTCCAGTCCCCTGGTGAACAACAAGAGGAAGTGCAAGGATGGCCACATGATCTAGACATGCATGAACTACAAAAGCAGTCTAAGAAGAACTGAACTCTTACAGTCCAATGCAAGATAAAGCCACATTCAACATGCTTTAACCAACCACCATTCATGAAGCTTGGGCAGCAGAAATAATCATTTAAGAAACATGCTTTATCAAGCCAGTGTAAGACCAATAACCACCCGTCATTCAAGACCATTTGAAATAGCATGAAAAATCATATCATCAACATCCACATGGATTATAAATGTAGTCCAGAGCAACCTGCAAAACAAGATAACAACATGTTAGCTTGTTTATCATAAAGATCCCATTAAATATAAAACACACAATATATTGGAGTCATCAAAACCATTGTCAAAGACAATGAGGGGCACACAGAATCCAACAATAAAGACAAGTGCAATCTTAATTGTTTCAACAGATTCAGACATGTCAAAAGGATGCACACATTTCTACAAAAGTATCGATGCATAAATGAGATGCATCATCCTGTATAACTGACCCATGCAACATGTTTGAGTAGAAACATCGACCTCTAATCTAACACAGGTAGACCTTAATGAAGGTGCATCGACCTATCTTTATAGTGAATGCACAACGTGCATCGACCTTGAGAGTAATGACGTCTATTGCACTGACTTTATGCTATTGATGATAACTAACTAGTATCAATCTATTCAAAACATGCATTGACCTTAAGCAGCAGTTGCTAGCACACTAACATAGACCTTTCATGACAACCATTAACCTTACGCTGCACTAGCATCGACCTTTCTTCAACCGCTTGATTGCTAGCATCAATCTGTGTACAAGGTGCACCGACCTTATAGCACAAGTTGTGAACAAAGTACATGAGGTGCATCGACCTGATAGTGTGTACTATGTTCAATGTGCACCGACCTGACTGTGCATCTTGTGTACAAGGTGCATAGACCTTTTGGACTAAAATGCATATATGCATCGACCTTCTTGGTCTGTAGCACATATGTGCATCGACCTTCTAAACTCAATGACATATATGCATCGACCTGGTAGTTCAATCAAGTGGAGGATGCATCAACCTTATAACTCAACACTTATGCATATGCACTGACCTTCTAGGTTCGGAGTTAACATGTGCACTGACCTGTCTTTCTCAATGTATGAATGTGCATCGACCTTCTAATGCAACAGTATGAGCATGCATCGACCTGTAAATGACCAGAGACAGAGGGAAAAGAGAAACGAGGGAGAAAGTAGAACGGGAGAAATGACAAGGATAGGAGAGGAGAAAACCACAATCACACAACGACATTACCATAGTGAACAGTTAACAAATAACTGAACCACATAAACCTAAATAACTGAGGTAAACGAAACACAAATTAACTGATCGAAAACAACAACACACCTTCAAAAGATAGGACGTCACTGCTCAGCACGAGGAAGCTTAGACGCTGGTGAGTCTTGCTGAGGTTGTGGCGGCACAGGTTGGAATTGGGGCTATTGTCGCTGGGCCGACTAAAAGAACTGCGCCGGTATCGATCTATACGGGCAGTTTCGAACAACGTGACCTGGCTGATCATAGCGAAAACAAACCACCTGTAAGGAACATGGTCTGCCTGGGTGGATACCACCACACCTCCCACACGATCTCGACTGACAGGCAGCAAGACCCTGATACTGCTGAGAAGATGGGACTGGCGATGGAACAGCACCTGCAGAAGACTGTTGAGCACGTCGCTTCTCACGCCCCTTATTCTTGAATCTCCTGAACTTCTTGCCTTTGGACTTGGAGGAAGAAGCACCAACGGCAGCGGGAACAACGGAAGGAATTTTGGGGATGCTCGGCAGATAAACCTGCTACAACTGCCCAATCAGTTGAGGGATATGGTGATGCTGCACACCTGGCTGAGTGGGCTCAACCTGGGCGCGCACTTGAGATATCACCTACCCTACTCTAGACGACAGATGAGGCAGTAAGACTTCATTCTGTGCTCCCCTCAGATCACCCGGTATGCCTTCCCCAGCTTGGGCGGGAGCCGCTGGAACTTGCCTCGGCGCAGGTGAATAAACCATCACAACCACCACCGGAGGAGAAGTACCACTTCCCTCCCTGGAAACACGCGCCCTCTGATGATGCGCCATCGAAACCTAAAAAGCACATACCGGTGGAAATTATATCAACAAACATGGAAAACATCCTAAGCCAGCAATAGATGACTCTAGTGGACTTGCTCTGGACCACGCTATGCAATTTCTATTCCTTACACGAGTCCTCAATGCGGCTCTGATACCAACTGTAATGACCCAGAGCTCCGAGCTCCGAGTACCGATAACCTGATAACATTAGATTACCACTACCAAGAACTGGGGACGCCACCCAAGAGGCTGATGAGGCCCCTAAAGGGTTAGTGGAGTTTGTCGAGGAGTTGTAGTGGTTTGTTATAACTTGTCGAGTGGGCTTCTCGGTGAGGTGAGCATCCATCATTTCTTCTATCAATCACACCCACTACACACGCTTTCACGAGTGTGATCTTGTTCGTGTAAGGTTAGAGCTTGTTTGTATATTTAGTTATAGCACTTGTGATTTGTTATTTTTAATTGGCCATCAATTCACCTCTCCCCTCTTGATTGCCACATTCCGGGACTCAACATCGTCGACAATCAAAGCACCATTGGTACCGAGTCATGTCCCATCGGTGATCAAACCCCCATTGGTCCTTCCGTCGATCATATGACGCATCGCCTAAGATCGGTGATAAAACCTATCTGGAATAGACCTTCTATTTATTCTGATGAAACCTTTACAATCTACTCCTTGCATCGGCATAAAGCCTAATGCTGACGATGAAACTTCCATCGATCATACGGCACATCGCCAAAGATCGGTGCTAAAACCTATCGGAAATAGACCTTCCGTCTATTCTGATGAAGCCCTTAAAACCTACTCCTTGCACTGGCATAAGGCCCAATGCTGATGATGAAACTTCCATCGATCATATGGCGCATCGCCTAAGATCAGTGATAAAATCTATCCAGAATAGACCTTCCGTCTATTCTGATGAAGCCCTTAAAACCTACTCCTTGCGTCGGCATAAAGCCCAACGCTGACGATGAAACTTCCATCGATCATATGACGCATCGCCTAAGATCGATGCTAAAACCTATCCGGAATAGACCTTCCGTCTATTCTGATAACCCCTTAAAACCTACTCCTTGCGTCGACATAAAGCCCAATGCTGACGATGAAACTTCTGTCGATCATATGATGCATCGCCTAAGATCGGTGCTAAAACCTATCTGGAATAGACCTTCCTTCTATTCTAATGATGCCTTTAAAATCTACTCCTTGCGTCGACATAAAGCACAATGTTGACGATGAAACTTTCGTCGATCATACGGCATATCGCCTAAGATCGATGCTAAAACCTATCCAGAATAGGCCTTCTATCTATTCTGATGAAATCTCTTAAAGTTTATTCCTTGCATCAACATAAACCCAGTGTAGATGATGGACTTCCACTAAGCATGAGGCATCATCGCTTCTGTCAGTGATAAAACCTATCCGTGGCCAATGAGCCCTCCATTCACTACGATATAACAGATTGGGAACTCTCAAAATCCCATCACGTGGTGGAGTGATTATCGAGAAGGACTTGCTGCTATCTTCTGCAACCCATCCGCAGCAGAGGGCAAGTTAGTAGAGACTACTCCAGCCTCCACGGTGCAAACCAGCCAAAACTTCCTTCTAGGAAGTCGTACTTCGTCAAGTTAGATTCGCTCCAGAAGTGATCCCGTGGCGATCCGACCTCGGCACTTGATGCACCGCCCGTTCTCGTGAAGCTGCGCCAAGCTCAGGTCTGAACCTGAGTCCCGGATGGTAGCAGCTCTCCAGCCCGCCCCGGCGTGATTCAGCCCGAGATCTCTACACGAGAGTTATGCTCCTCCGAAGCACCGACACACCAGAACTGGTCCTGCCAGTATCCGACATCTTCTCTGTCCGTGGCATCCAAACTCCCACAGGCGCGCCAGATTCAGAGCCCCTGCTCGCCCAGGATGAACTGCTGACAATTCGGCCCCGACACCCCTTCTTCCTACCCGTTTCAGTTCGTGATGTCTTCATCAAAGTTGCAGCCCTGATGTAACGAAACCAACGCAAGTGGTTTCGTCACGTTCCGATGTCAGCACCAGGAGTTCTACCTCAATCTGTGACGTCCTATCCTGCTGTTCACCCAGAAACCCGACGCTGGCTATTCCAGCGGCCATGCCCAGCACGGTGATCAGACGGCCACCCCCTTCGGAGGGCTCGTAGTCCTCCCAGTCAGCGACGTCCCCGACCTGGTCCCGCCGCGATTGGAGCTCTGCAGCGTCCGTACCGGCCGTCGCACCACAGCTGCGCCGATCAGTCCAGCTGAGCAGAACTGCACCAGCCTGCTGCAGCAGCCGCCGTCCCCACCCAGTGCCGTCAGATCGACACCAGGCTTTCAGGCATCCGTCAGCATCCTTCGGTCTTCGTCCAGGAGTTGGCTGCGTCTTGAGTGGCTGCTACAGCTCGGCGCGCGGTTGTTAGCTCGCTTCCCCCTCCCCGCGATCCCCCCTCCTACGCGAGGGTAGTAGTTTGTAATTGGTCACCCCCACCCCGTGAGCCCCCTCCCAGCGTGGAGCGTAGTGCATGTACTAGCAGGTACTACATCCAGCCTCCCCCGACGCAGCGTGTCCGCCGGGTGCGCACGCTCCCCGGCTCGCCATCATCTCCGACCAGAGCCGATCCTTCGAAGGCTAGGTACGTGCGTTCGCCACTCCCCCTGCTTGCTTAGTATTAGCTCCGACTGCCGCGCCGCGTGAGGAGTGCCCGGCCCTTTCCACCCTCTGGAGTCGGCAAGCTGTGGCTAATGTGCAGTTGCGAGGGGCACATTATGGCCCTCCCCCCTGACAAGTCTGTGTGCTTCCTCAACGATGAGACCTGGATCATGGTGGTGGATAGCCACTTCACAGTGGCTGACCTCCATGCCCACCTCTCTCTTCCACTCCTCATCGGTTACACCTTCACCCTCAAGTACCAACTCCCCTTCGAGGACATCAATTCCCTCATCTCTGTCACCACCGATGAGGACCTCGACAACATGGTCTAGGAGTATGACTGCCCTGTTGCATCCACCGATGGTGGAAGACCTCTTCCTCTTCCCTACCAAGCTGTAGTATGCGTGGCCTTCTTCCTTCTCCATCAGCTCCCTCCTCGACTACTCCAAGTCCAATACTTGGTTCATAGACGCAATCAACAGTCCCATGCTTGGCCATGGCCTCTCCTCCTTTGACTTTGTAGCCTCCTCCGTCAATTACCTCCTTGACCTCAATGACATGAACCCCTCTCCCAATGGTGCTGGCGGCGACGGCAGAGTCCCGCTAGACCCTAACCATTGAGTGCTCTTCTCATGTCAGGAATCGCCTATTAAGGTTGATAGTGAGGACAGTCGACACGATGGCTTGGACGTTCAAAGGGGTTTCCCACTGTTGTCAACTTGCTCACCTAGCGAGGGCTCTCTCCCTTTAACAATGGTAGCTCCCACCCCACGATCCTACGATGGTGGTAGTGAGAAAGAGAGGGGAGAGGGATGCTAACCCAATGGTACATTAGTTATTCTCTCTCTTAGCCCACACTTCACTCTATTTAAACAAATTGGGGTTACGACGAGGGTATATCCACTACAATATGGAGTATATGGAGAATATACATAGCACCACGTCAAAAGTATGGGTTTTATGCAAATATGTAAGTTTAGAGGGGTACTAATGTAAAAACACCTTGATAAATCATTGTCAAAAGTATGTGTATATATTCATCATGTAATGAACAGACACTTGGATTATGTGGATGCATCCGTATATTTTCTCAAAGCTATTTTATAATTTTTTGGCGTTGCAGCTATAAACTTAATGTTAATTCTGATTTTTTGATTGATATTTTTAGATGTCATTACTTATAATTTATCATATTTAGGAATGATCGCTTTATAGTCTTACTGTTATGTCTATAATTACATGTTGTTTGACAAAAGACTCCTTTTGAAGTTGAAGGTAGGCTTGCTTTCTCAATTTTCTTCTCCTTTGATGACCCTTGAACCGACCGCTTCATGCACATGCTTATGCTGTAGTGGCTGGAGTGGTCAGGACTGAGACTGTGACACCGGCTGTGGATGTCTTCATGCCCTGGGAAGGGCATAAAATTACATTGAAGAAGGGTACTATCTGCTCGGGGTGTATGGTCACTCGCCTGGCAGCTCGGAAGGCGACAGAAGTGGCAGGCCAATCTGAACGCAGTGTGGAGATATCTTCCAGCAACTCTACTACCTCTTTTGATGAAGAGCTTGATTAAGGCTCCTCTGATGGCGGGGAGGAGGAAACATATGAGGCTGTCAGTGAAGGAGCGACAATGACTCCTATGTTGACAAGTGGTCTCTTGGTATTTAGCCCTCCGAAGCTGTTGATATCATCGTCTAAAGGAATGTCACAGGAAGAATTTACTGGAATTGACATGGAGGAGGAGATAACCCCTCCCTTTATTGCCTCATCTGCAGAACTATCATCCTCTATAGAGGCATTTGAGGAGATAGACCATGCAATCAGAGTAAGTTCTGCCCGTCCCTCTTGCTGAGCTATATGCCCTTTTATTTTTTTCTTTCATCTTGGTGCTTATCGGCATTTTGTTCCAGGAACCTGGCATCACTGATCATCTCTTGATAATAGCTTCAGATGTTGTTGTTTCATTAGAGGCTCAAGATGTAATACCTCCTGCAACTGTGGCTTCCTCAGAGGCGGTTGCTGTTCTTCATCCTGTGCCAGTGAGAATACAACCGACAGTTGAGGTACCATTACCAGAGCTAAGCTCATTGGGAGAGAGTTCCGTGCAGTGCGGGCTTTAGAGTTAAGAGCCGAAGTGGACCCATCTAGAGGTTCTGCTTTTGTTCCAGCGGTCGTAATGACTATACCGCCTGAACCTCCAACTCCATCCGTGCAAGCATCAGAGCCAGAGCCTTTGCCACTTCCAGAACTTCCACAAGAAGTAATTTTTGAGAGTTTGGCAACAGAAGAGACAGTAGCCCAAGGAGAAATTGCTGGAGGGCTTATTTCATCAACAGCGATGGCCATTCCATCTTCTTCTTTCGAGACAGACATCGGCTTATGTCACGCCCGGAGCGTGAAAGATTACTCAGAAGTGGCGTGACGATGTCTATAACGATCATGTCAATCAGAGTGTAGTGCATTCAACACATACACCACGGCACCATACCGCTCTAACCAGTCCATGCCTAGAATCGCATCGTAATCGGCCAACTACAGCGCATACAACTTCACTGGCAACTGCCGGTCACAGACGATAACAGGAGAATCTTCCAGGTAAAATGGAGTGGACATGAAATCCCCAGATGGTAACTCAATGAGCAATTCACAGGGTGACTCAGTTACCGGCTCCTCGAGACAAGCAAGGAAATCCTCGGAAACAAATGAATGAGTGGCACCTGAATCGAATAGAACGCGAGCTGAACGACCAAAATCTGAAACCGTACCTTTTACGAGATTGGACGCAATAGCTTCTGCACGAGTGATGTGAGTAATCCGGCTCCTCAGCTTCCGGCTAGAGGCTGCGGAAGATTGCTGGGAAGAAGCTGAAACTTGCAGATACGACAACTGAGGCAAAGATGGTGCAGGAAGGCAAAATTGAGACTACTGTGGCTGGGTAACCTGCGAGAACTGTGCCGGCACAGACTTCATCGAGTAATCTCGAACAACGTGACCCGACTGATCACATCGATAGTAAACCACCGGTAAGGAGCATGGTACACCGGGATGGCTGCCACCACACCTTGGACATGGTCTCAGCTGACTCACGGGAATCTCGCGACGCTGCTGAAAAGGAGAAATAGACTGCTGGACAAAATCAGAAGATGCCGATTACTGCTGCACAAAACCCGAAGATGCTTGACGGTTAAAATACTTCTTGGACTTTCTAAACATCCGCCTCGAAGGACCACCAGAAGTAGGCACAACAGACGGAACTCCAGGTGCTAACGGCTGAAAAGATTGCTGGAATGGCACAACCGACTGAGCAACATTGGACTGAGAGAACCCTGCAGACCTCGCCAAATCGAGCTCGACCGTGACTGCTGCCTGATATGCATCGTCCATGACAGTGACACGGGTAGCAAGAAGTGGCACTCTCAATTTGACTCGCAAACCTCGGAGAAACTACTCGGTCTTTAAAGCTTCATCAACAATAATGTGCGGCGCATACCGACCCAACTCGATGAACTTGTTCCGGTACTGTAGCACGGCCATTTCACCCTGCACCAGATCTAGGAATTGGTGCATCTTATCCATGCGAAGATAGGCCAGACTATAAGTATACTCGAAGGTAGTCACGAACTCTGCCCAGGTGATCTGACGAAGTGGTCGGGAATGAAAAGTGACTTCCCACTCCGAACTCCATGCTGACCTCCACCCGTTTGAGGTGTTCGAGTGTCATCTGTCAGATGCTAATCTGTACCTAGAAGAGACAAAGTAGGCTCCTAAAGCTGCCCGGGACAAAGGGAAGAAGAAAATAAAATTGGAAGGCTGGTTTCCTCTGCCACCCCCAGGCTATGTGGCTCCTCCGCATGTGCCATTCGTTGCAGAAGAAGAAGGGGTATTTAGAACGTTTCCCCTCGCCATCTATCCCATACCGGGGGCACCTCGTCTCGAGGACTTGCTGGAGGACATCAAAGTCCCGCTGAGACTCATTAAGCCAGTAGCGGAGCTCGACTGCCAAGCGGCCGAACAACTAAGGACCTTCGAAGTGCCAAATCCTGATGGCCCGCCCACTATTTTCTATGTGGCTGAAGAATAGCTAGTCAGAGGAGATGATGATTGCCGACTCCCTGGCGACCTTCATGACCCCCATGTCCCAATTTCGGGGCTTCCCTACATGGCTGACCGCGCAACCGAGGTGGTCAGAAGATAAAAGATTCCTCTTTATCAACCCTCTAGCCAGAAGGAGATGTTTGAAAAGATGTGCAACCTGCCAAACCTGGACCGGAGGCTACTACGGATTACTAAGCATCTGGGTCTGGGCTTCTCACCGGAAGACTACTACGAGGCTGACGTGATATCGATTTTGGCTTCACTCTGTGGTGACCCCGTCAAGACTGCAGCCTTACAGGAAGCCCGCCACAATAAACAACCTACGCCACCGGCTGAAGAGACACAAGATGAAGAAGTATTCCGCTGGAACCCCCTCCACCACAAGCGCGCGGGGAAGGTCTTTCCCTCTTCCGAAGGGTCGACCTCAAGGGACCGCATCATCAGGTTTCCTCATCCTCGTTTGTTGGCGAGGCAGGAAGTGGAGGTATGGGCCGTGTTCTAGGCCCTCCCCAATACGACCCCGTCATGCTCGCCCTATACCAGCGACAGCAACGGGAGATCGAGATGTTGAAGGCACAATTGGCCAAACTGACTGCACTTGTGGCAGACCTGATCCAGGGCTCCCTCCACCCATGGGGTGAAGATGTGACTTGGTCCCGGGCCACCAGTCCCGACACCTCCATCCAGTCGGGGAGGGGGGCAAGGAATACGGCGAGCCCTTTAGCCAGACAGCCAGCTGGGCGAGGCCTTACATTGCAAGAGAAGCTGCAGAAGCCCTACTCCTTCCCAAGAGAAAAGAAGGAGGGTGGAAAGATATGAAGCCGGCCACCATGGCCAGGAGAAGTTGGCCCCAAGGCCAAGGAAGTTCAAATAGGTGTAGGTCCCTAAGAGGGTCTAGCCTGCCCACCAAGTTGCTGCACCGACCCACCATCACCCTGCTCATGACGGATCAAGAGTGAAGAAGGAGAGGGGCCTGGCCCGAAAAAAGAAGAAGTGGTTGCGGACCCTCCGCGTCGTGGTAGTTTTCGGGCCGGTGCCCGCCAAGCCAATGTCCCTGCTGTGGGACGAAGATTCCAGCAGCTCGCCAATCGGGCTCGGTTTGCCTACATCCCTCCTATGGGAGGTCGACAACTGTCCCCCATGCTCCATCAGGAACGGGGTCAAGAAGAGATGACTGCTCTGGTCAGAAATTATTTTCGAGGGCTGGGCAACCCCTCTTTCGGACAACAATGGCTGATGCAAGCGGTCGCAGTTAGAGAAGACTACTACCCACCAATGGCAGTGAAAGAAGAAGAAGAAAGGAAGATGACATCGTCAGTTGACGACAATGGTTATGAAGACGGCTTCCATATTGGAGCTGATGACACCGCCCTTCGGCGGGAAGAAAAGGAGAGAACTCCTGTCTTTGAGAGGCTCACCTTCCCAGATTAAGCTAAAAGGAGGGTCCATTGGCGGAGAAGAAGGATGCAAGTCTTCACCTGCAATATGGCTGGTATATTCGGCCAGTATGGGGGACTCCCCAAAGACCCTCACGAGTTAGCGCAGTTGGCCGCGAGGCCAGGGCTAAGTACTCGAAGGACCAAGGCCGCACGAGAGCTGTTAGCTACAGCTAAGGGAAAACAACCTCTGGTTTGTCGTCGGCCCAATGATGAATTGGCTATCCTTACCGCCAATGTGGTGATGGCAGAAGATGAAGACGAAGCTCCGTTCGATATTCTGCCAGAGAATGTACTGGGGGACGTGCCAGAGGCCATCCCCAACAATGCAGCCATGGACCCGACAGTCCTAATGCTACTTCAAAAATACCGGTAGGAGATAGACCTGCTGAAAAAGTAGTTAATGGAGAAGATGGAACAGTCATCAGCCTCTAAACCACCCGAAGTCTAGGGCGAATCATCACGGGGAGTGGTTCATCAAGTCGACCCTCCGCCGCTTTACACCGCTCCTCCACCATCGGAGCCGAGCCTAGCAACAATGCAACAACGGCCGCCCTAGCCGCTGATGCCACCTCTCATGACCCATTAACTGACTAAATGGCTCAAGAAAGGAAAAATTACATAAAAGAGACTCAAATAAAAAGAAAAGTACATGCTATGACTCGAAATTAAGTGACGGAGATGATGATGCACCGATGGTGAGCAATTGGAGTACCGAAAAAAGATGGAGTGGCCGGGGATGTCCCCATCACTGGAGTGCAAGGGAGTTGGATCCACCATTTACCATTAGTGGAGTTTGCCTACAATAATAACTATCATTCTAGCATTGGCATGGCTCCTTATGAGGCATTGTACGGGTGATCGTGTCAGACTCCGCTTGATTGGTTTGAGGTGGGCGAGCGTGTCCTGACAGGACCAGATCTGTTGCAACAGTGTGTTGAGGTGGTGCATTTCATTCGGCAGAAGATGTTGGCAGCATAGAGTCGGCAAAAGAGTTATGCCGATCGGAGGAGGCAACCCCTCAGCTTTGTGGTGGGAGATCGAGTGTTTCTGAGAGCCTCCCCTATGAAGGGTGTGATGCGCTTCGACAAGTGTAGAAAGTTGAGTCCCTGCTACATTGGTCCTTTTCCCATCGTTGAGCGTATCGGTGAAGTTACTTATCGGTTGCAGTTACCCCCAGAGCTAGCTACTGTGCATGACGTGTTTCATGTGTCGATGCTACGGAAGTATATGTCCGATGATTCTCATGTCTTAGAGGATGCCGTTTAGGCTGAGGTGACCCCAGATCTGTCCCTTCCAAAGTACCCTATCTGCGTGCAGGATCAACGTGAGCAATGCCTACGGAACAAGGTTATTCCCTTGGTAAAGGTCGTCTGGCAGAACCATTCTGGTGGTGAAGCCTTGTGGGAGTGTGAGGACGAGATGCGACAGTGGTATCCCTACTTGTTTGAGTGAGTTCCCTACTCCTGTGTTTTGGTTTTAAATTTCAAGGATGAAATTTGTTTAATGGGAGAGGACTGTAATGTTCCTGATTTTTCAAAAAAATTTCGAATCAGGATCTGTGGGTTCGGATCACTTTTGGGGTTCCTGGAGTGTGTTTTGTGGTTTACGCGTATTTTTTTTCCTGACGAGCCTTTGGCACCCTGTGCAGGGAAAACCATTGTGTTCTCCTACTCCGAGACAGTACCAGTGCGTTGAGCGTATTCCGAGGATCGAGAAAATAATTTTTTCTAATTTTTCATATTTTTTAGATTTTCTATAAAAGAACCCCCCATTTTTCCCTATGGATGTTACACCGTTGGTTCTCGTTACCGACCTTAGGAGGTTTACCTGTATCAGGCTGTGCCACTTCGTGATTTTAGGTGTGCATGAGTTGGACCTTCTTCTGAGTAGTACTCTACTAGACTCAGCTTACTGAGTGTTGTGCACGCACCGACTGGGCCGAGAGCGGTTGCTTACTGAGTGCCAACACGTTCCGACCACGTGGTCGAGAGCTGTTCCCGATGAGACGATTTTTAGACTGGTTACCGTAGGGCCCCTTGCCTTAGCAGCCTGAGTCCAACTGAGGGAAAAATTAGTTAGAGGACCCGACCTTGAGGGCATGGTTTGTGTGTGCACACGAGATTGGGGGCAGAGGACCTGCGCTGACGAGCGCGACCCCAGCTAGTCCTTGTGTCGTTGCTACTCCGCCTTACTCTCTGGGAGAGGTGGGCAGGCGTGAGCGTAGTGGGCGATGTAAGGCATCAGGGATGCATCCGACCTAGTCCCTTTTCCTCACTCTCTGGGAGAGGTGGCCAGGTTAGGGAGTGCCGGCGTGGTGTAAGTCATCAGCAGGCGCATCCAGCCTTTGTTAGTGACGGAGTACTTCAATCGCCGTGAGTTTAGTTCCCGATCGCGAGTCATGATTCTTCGGAGTAGGGTAGTGTATTCTGACCCGGTGACTTTAGCGTGGTTTCTCGCCTGCGTGGCCGAGTTTCTCGATAGTATGGTCAGGTTCTCCCAGTAGCTAGGCTAGGGTGTCTTGACGGTGTGATTATTGTAGTGGCTTTCGTCCGTAGGACTTTTCCTACGTTAGAGACTCCGTAGGTTCTTTCGGCAGTGCTACCACGACCTTCTCTAGATCAGTGATCTCGACTAGAGATTGAGGTTCCCGTGTGAGGGTAGGAGTAGCGTAGAGACTCCGCGGTTCGGCCATTTTACTATGGTACTGTGCTAGCCACCGCCGTTGTTATTTTAGTGAGTTCGCCACCGCCGTTGCTAGTGTTATTGTTGTTCTTATTGCTTCACTTTATTGTTGTTATTTTTGCTACTGTTACTTTTGTACCCCTTTCGTTGTGGTGGGGATCCGCGAGACCCCTACTGAGCTAATGAGATGAGACTCACTCCCTGCTTTTTCAGGTACATTGCTTCTCCTCGAGGTGGTGCATCTCGATCGGAGGTCTTTTAGCAACCTACTCACTAGTGCCGGGGTATGTCCCGAGGCAGTGTACGTTTAGGTTCATCTCCTAGGGGCAATTCCTCTTTCACTTCCTACTTCAATCCTTTGTTTGAGTCTGACATGTCTTCCTATGATCTTCCCCATTCCCATGAGGAATCTCTCCCTCGTGGACTCCTAGAAGACCCGCCTAGGGTCATGCCTCTTCAATATGGAGAAGGGTCCGCCCCTCCTTCATCCTCTGCTTCCATGGAGGGCGCTCAACCCTCCCTTTCCACCAACAATCTCGCTAGTCAGATCTTGCAGACGATGGCCCAGTTGGATCCAGCCCAACTCCAGGCCATTTATCAGACCTTGCAGGGGTCAGGTGCCCCCTCTCCTACGATTGCACAGGGTCTGCCCACTACCTCCATCTCACAATCTAGAGCTGATGGGCCCGGGGCTTCACCTATTCCTATTGACCTTACCTCGGTCCAGCCCAGGATCCTTCACTTCTCTAGTCTGGAGGTGGGCTAGTCTTTTGGCTCGGCCCATCAAGTTCTTGATAAAGGGAAGACCGCTCTTCCCTTATCTACCCAGACTGATTCCTACAGGGCCAGCCCATCAGTGCCGCATGTTCTTGTTGGCCCGACCGATTTCACTCGCCCTCAGCAAGGGGCGGCCCACATCCACTCCAATTTGGGTCATCCTTAAGCCCAATATCCTTCCTATGGGTCTCCGATCCCCCTCCTTCTGCCTATCCTTCAGCTCCTCGCCTTGAGCTTACTCCTTTCACTCCACCTACTCCATCTCGAGAGCAGGAACTCATCGATAAATGAGCCACCATGCAACAACAACTTGACTTCCTTTAAAAGTGGGTTGGCCCATAGTCTTTGGCGGATGTTCCAGTTCCTAGTTTCCATAACATCCAATTCCCTCCTCAATTCGAGCTCCCCACATACTACAAGTATGATGGGAACAACAATCCTTATGTTCATGTGAGGGATTTTATGTATGACTCGATGCAATTCCAGTATGATGATCACCTTATGACGTATTTGTTTCGCCGATCGCTAGATGAAGTTGCACTGGAATGGTTCTATACTTTGCCATTAGAAGATGCCGAAAGCTTCAAGGTTGTGAAGGAGAAGTTTATTTAGAGGTTCTAGGACCGGGTTGGCCCAGAATATTCATTTATAGATTTAGTGGCCGAAAAGATGAAAGCTGATCAAGACTTTGCTACATATGCCGACAGATGGAGGCAGATAGCCACCCATGTGTCGGGTCATGTGAGTTCGTTAGTGTGACGTTGCCGACTCATTGGGTTGCTTGCCGTATTAGGTCCAAGAGAGTCGTGTCACATCAGTAGCTCTTTAGTTCTTCGGAAGCTCGCTCACATTTTTGATCCCACTCAATCTGTCCCTTCTTCTCCGGAGCCTTGTTGGCTTGCTTGATCAACTGAAAGAAGGGGAGACACCTTTCAGCTACCCAGGACAGGAACTGAGTCAACGCAGCGATATGCCTGGTGAGGCATTGGACCTCCCTCACTCGCCCTGGCCACTTCATTTCTAGCACCACGCGGATCTGGTCGGGGTGGGCCTCGATTCCCCGATGGGTGACGAGGAAACTGAGGAATCTCCCTGACCTAACACCAAATGCGCATTTAGCCGGGTTAAGTTTCATGTCGTACCTTCTGAGTGTTACGAAGGTCTCCGCCAAGTCTCTTAGGTGTTCGGTGGCTTGGAGGCTCTTTACGAGCATGTCGTCAATATAGACCTTCAAGTTGCGGCCGATCTACGAATCAAACATATGGTTGACAAGGTGCTGATAGGTTGCTCCCGCGTTCTTCAATCTGAATGGCATGCAAGTGTAGCAATACAGGCCATGGTCAGTGACGAATGTGGTCTTGTCATGGTTAGGCTCGTGCATGCTGATTTGGTGGTACCCGGCGTAGTCATCCAGGAAGCTTAGCATCTCGTGTCCATCCGTGGCGTCGACTAGTTGATCGATACATGACATGGGGGAGCTATCCTTAGGGGTAGCCTTGTTGAGGTCGGTATAGTCTATACACATTCACCACTTTCCATTGTTCTTAGGAACAAGGACCACATTGGATACTGGGTAGGCATGAGTTGCCCTGAGCGCAGCTTCTCGCTCACTTGTTCTCTGATGATAGCCTGTCGCTCGGGGTTGCAACGCCTTCGGCACTGCTAGACAGGGTGGCAGGTTGGGTCCAACCTTAGTTGATGGGTGATGACCTCTGGCGGGATTTCGGAGAGTTCATCCTCAGACCAAGTGAACACATCCTGGTTGGCTGTGAGGAAGCTTACGTAAGCTTTTTTGTCATGGTCGGATAGATTAGCCCCGATGTAACGACCCAGAGCTCAGGGTACCGATAACCCGATACAAGTATAGGACTACCGCTACCAAGAACTAGGGATGCCACCCAAGAGGCTGATGAGGCCCCTGAAGGGTTAGTGGGGTTTGTCGAGGGATTGCGGTTATATTTATATCCCGTGTATTATAGTGACTCACTTACGTCAGATTATATTTTACCCCCGCTTTGGTGGAAGTAGAGAGAGAGAGAGACGGAGTGGAGTCCCCACATCCACCCGCACGACACCCTCAGTCCTCACTGCCACGTCTGTCGCCTTCTACGACGTCACCGCCACACCCGCCTCTGCCTCCCGCCCCGCTGCTCCCCCTCCAACACCACCACCACCACCCAGGCAGCCGCTGTGCTGCATCTCCATCGAGTGCCCCGAGATCAAAGAAGACGGCGACGATGGGAGGAGCCGGTCGCTGATGCCATCCGAGGATGGATCTGGTCGGGGATGAGAGGCATCGCTGGGAGGCAATGCCAGATCGGGGTTGGTGTGGCTAGGTTGCTGTACAAGTGGACCAACTACGGGAAGGGATGGCGGAGCCGGTGGTTCACCTTGTGCGGAGGTGTGCTGTCCTACTCCAAGATCCGGTCGCTGAAGCAGATGGTGCTGGGCGAGGAGGGGGTGCGCTAGATCGGGTATCCCTCGCTGTGGCTCCACAGGATCGAGGGCACAGTGGCGGCAGGGGAAGAAAGCCGCGGAAGGCTGCCGGCGCCATCTGCAGTAGCTAGAACTTGGCGAGAGAGAGAGAGAGAGAGATGGCCTCCCCCGGCACCTTGCTCGCCCCTTCCCCTCGTCCAAGGGGAGCAGCGACAGGGGCCACCACCCCGTAGTCGAGGAGGGAAGATGGCCTCGCGAAGGCCGGCCTGCACACAGGTAGTGGAATTCGCCGTTGCCATCAGAGGGGAACGGGGTGGAGAGTGAGGTGGTCGGGGAGGAGAGGCACCCTCTGTGCTGCATCTCCATCGACTGCCCGGGACCGGAGGCGGCGGCAACGGCGGGAGGAGTCAGTCGCCAATGCAATCCAATAGCGGTGCTGATGGTTCACCCAGTGCGGGGGCGTGCTGTCCTACTCCAATTTTCGGCCACTGGAGCAGATGGTGCTGGACAGGGAGGGCTTGCCCTTGATCGGGGATCCCTCCTTGTGGCTCGTTGGGCGCGAGAGAGACACAGTGTGTGTGTGTTCACTAGAGGTAGTTTGATTCACTTAACTTGGGGTTAATCATCGCAAGGGACAGTTGACTGTAGAAAATGGTGTGGGTTTTGTAAAGATTTGAGACGTATGAAGATAATTTTCATAAAAGTTGGAGTGTAAGAGTAATATTAGCGTTAGGCTCGGCTCTCCTGCCACCGGTGCCCATAGGGGTTCCGGACCAGTCCCAGCCCGGGCAAGCATTAGTCCCCGGGCCCAGTCTCAACCGGCTTCCGACGCAAGCCGTGCATCCCAGGTTCTGGTCTCTAGTCTTGCAGTTTGCTCGGGCCTCCAGCCCCGAGCCCCAGCCAAGCCGACTCCCAGTGTGGGTCTCCACCCTATGGTGTTTGGCTCCTCAGCACTCTGCTCGGGCCATCAATCTCGAGCTCCCACCGAGCAAGCTCCCCACACGGGCCTCCTAGCCCGGGGGCAGGGCTCCCCAGCACCCTGTTCGGGCCTCCTAACCCGAACCGCAGAAGCGCGACTGCCTCTCCCGGGTCTCCAACCCGTGGCACGAGGCGTCCTAGCATCCAGACCAGACGTACAACTCTGGGGTTTCCCGCGGAAGACGTCTATTACAAGTGGTCCGCATCAGGCCTCGGATCTCTCGGCTTTACCTCGGGGGCATTCCTCCCGCAATCTGACAACGTCGATCCCCAGCACGGGTCTGCCTTTGTGGGATGTGGTGACCTCGGTACGGACTGAGCACCCTCTGTCGCGCCTTCCGGTCCTGCCAGCTCCCAGTTCATGCTCAAGGCCCCCGGTGCCCCCTGCAGTGACAACTTCGGGCGCAAACACGTCACGGCGAGCGTCCGCCACCCAGCCGTCGACCGTCACTATAGGCTTCGCATCTTGGGGGCCTACCTCGGTATTCCCGATGAATGGCCCTGTGCCACTAGCACCCGTAGGCTGGGTTTTCTCGGCCTACCACCTTGGGACGGAGTCGTCTTCCGCTCCCCAGAAGAAGCACCGTCGTAGCCGTAAAGGCAAGTTACCCATTGCTACCACCAGCAACTCCGGTAAGACCATTCTTGTCGGAGACTTACGAATTCGCCTGGATGGGTGTGAACCCATTATTCCTCTGGAACAGATTGTCCGTACGATCCCCATCACCAACTGCTTTAGCCTCCTGCGTCGAACGCGGGAAGACAAGGCGGAACTTAAGCGGGCGGACGCTTCGGCAACGGCCTGAAAGCACCAGCACTGGTTTGGCACTCAAGCTCCCAAGTCCCGTCGGAGGAACAAGGACAAGGGAGACCAGTAGTAAGACTTGAGAAGGATCTGGGTCACCCCGGAGGAAGCTCAAGCTGTCCAGAAAGCACGCCTCAGCAACCCCTTTTGGGCTTCCTATGGTTTCCACGTGGCCTCCTCCTGCGAGAAACTTCTCCATAGTACCTTCACCAATGGAATGACTTTAGTCCTCAGCACCTACTTTTTACAGTCCAGAATTTGAACAGCTTGCTCTTCATAAGATAGGTTCTGCTGAAATTACATCAGCTCAGAACTAATCACGTGTGTCAGATCATGCACGTACCTTCTCAGCATGGACACGTGGAACACCGGATGTACTGTCTCGAGAGACGGAGGTAAAGCCAACCAATATGCTACATTCTCTAATTTCTCCAGAATCTCGAATGGTCTGACGAACCATGGGTTTAGCTTCCCACGCTTGCCGAATCGACTGATTCCTTTTACCGGGGACACATTGAGGAAAACGTGATCACCAATTTCGAATGTCAGCTCATTCCTTTGGTTATCAGCATAGCTCTTCTGTCGGTCTTGTGCTGTTGTCAGTCTCTGCCTGATCAACCTGATATTTTCAGAGCTTTCTTGTATAACTTTTGGCCCCACAAGTTGCCTGTCCCCTGTTTTCTCCCAGCACAATGGAGATCTACAAGATTTACCATATAGTTCCTCGAATGGAGCCATACCTATACTCGTGTAGAAGCTATTGTTATAAGGAAATTCTACAAGATGTAGATGTCACTCCCAATCACCCTTCCAATCAAGAACACAAGCCCTAAGCATGTCCTCCAGTGTCTGAATCGTCCTTTCAGACTGACCGTCAGTTTGTGGGTGAAAAGTCAAACTAAGCTTGAGCCGCGAACCAAAAGCTTCTTGCAACCCTTGCCACAATCTGGATGTGAATCGGGGATCCCTATTGGAGATGATCGACTTTTGAATCCCGTGAAGTCTGATGATGTTATCTACATATAGTCTTGGCAAACTCTCCACCGATTGCTTCATCTTCATAGGAAGGAAATGTGTAGACATTGAAAATTGGCCCACGATCACCCAGATAGAGTCATTGCCCTTTGCTGATCTAGGTAACTCAGGCAAATCCTCTGGAAACACATCTAGGTGTTAAGTCTATGAGATGGTGCAAGCTAGATTCAGAGGGGGAGGGGTGAATGAATCTCCCCTTGAAAAATGCCCAATTAAAGGATCGATATGAAATCTTGCGGAATTAAGATCTCAGATGGCTTAATCAATTTAAGCACTCTCTAGTTGACAAATGAAAGTACATGCAAAATAGCTAACTCATGCTAAACCGAACCCATCACGAGGGGTCATACATTCTTTGATCCCTTCGATCCCCTCCCTAGTGAGCCTCGTAACCCACAACCTCCATTTCACCTTGTCAGAGAAGTCCCCTATCACACCCTTCCCACTCAGGCCAGTCCACCTACACTCAGCCAGGGGCCCGTTCATTGGCAAGAGATGCATACATATAGGGGTGATGAAGAAGGCGATTTTGGCTCTCCTGGCCCTGCCACACCCAAGTCCAATAGGAAGTCATTGCATGAATGGTGCATATCGGGATATCTAGGATTCCATGATTCCACCAATATTTGGTTGCATCGTGTGTATGCAAGACACACATTCGGATGTCTTGGACCACCATTGCATATGTATGGGTTTGTATAGCACTAGGTTTGTCTAGGGTCATGTATGAGTCTGTGTTTTTCTTTATTTGTTCAGTTTGTTCAGAGTCTACATACGTCTAGTCGAGTCGACCTAATGCACGCTCGCAGTGCTAGTCCCTTTCGAGTGTGAGGCAAGTCGGGTCTCATGCGTACGTTATGGACTTGCCTGACAAATATGGGATTAGCTCTACCTTCAAAGTCTCAGATCTAGTCACATACAGGGACCCAGCAGTGATTCCTAGTGAGTCTTTGAGCCGTCTTCTCCCCTTTGAGAGTGACCCCACCCCAGAGTGTCCACCACTAGCCTCCTTCCCACAACAGCGTGAGTATATAGAACATATACGGGATGAGCAGGTGACGCGTAGGAGTGGAGCATAGCAGCGCTACCGGGTGCGATGGAGAGGACGGCCCTCATTCGTTGACACGTGGATCACCCGAGCAGAGATATGGATCCACAGGAGCGACACATGAGCAGTCGCACCCCTTACTCGACAGGGTCGAGTTTCTCCCACTCGGGGAGAATTGATGGGGACATCAAGGTAAGACCACTACCTTTTTACTTGCATTTATATCCTTGCGTCAATTGGGTTTTAATTGTAAGGTAATTATAAGCCAATGGGTTAGTCCTTAGGATTTAGTGGGTTTCTTTGCAAAAGGTCATGATCATCCGGCGGGACCCCCACCCTCTCTCTCATTGGGCCACCTACCTTCTAGGGCCCATAAGGGCTGGTCCATGGTCTATGGTGGACTTGGACCAATGTGAGAAGTCCAAGTAGGACTCTTAAGGCCCACATGTCCACATCCCCCATTCAAAGCCCCTTATGTTGACATTCTCCTTGACCAATTTTGTGTTCTAGATCCTCGTATTAAGGACCCTGGCATGTCCATTAAGAACCCCAGAGCATGTGGTTAAGTTCCCAACCCAATTAGACCCCAATTGAGTGAATTTTTATTGATTTTCGTAGTCATGTTCAGATCTGGAAGCCATAGAGTCGACGCAGCAGTCCAAGGCATCGATGCTGCGAGCCAAAAAGTGACCAAGGCGTCGACGCAGTGAGCCAAGGCGTTGACGCTATGAGCATCAAGGGTCGACGCTGCAAGCCAAAAACTCGACGAAGGCGTCGACGCAGCGAGACAAAAAGTGACCAAGGCATCGACGCAGCGAGACAAGGCATCGACGCAGCGAGACAAGGCATCGACGCAGTGAGCAAGGCGTCGACGCAGTGAGCATAAAGGTGGCCAAGGCATCAACGCAGTGAGACAAGGCGTCGACGCAGTAAGCAAGGCGTCGACGCAGTGAGCATAAAGGTGACCAAGGCATCGACATTGTGAGCCAAGGCGTCGAGCATGGCATCGACGCAGTGAGCATGGCATCGACGCAGTGAGCTTAAAGGGTCAACGATGTTAGTACTGCATCAACGCAAGGGCTAAAGTGGTCGACGCAGTAGGCTTGTAGGGTGGTCAACGCTGTGGGCTTGTAGTGGTCGACGCTGTGGGCACAACGTCGACGTAGTAGGCGTGTAGGGGTCGACGTTGTGGGCATTAAGGGGTCGACGCAGTAGACTTGTAGGGGTCGACGTTATGGGCGCAGCATTGACGCAGGGCTTGTAGGGGGTCGACGCTGAGGGCACAGCGTCGATGTAGGGCTTTAAAGGGGTCGACGCTGAGGGCACAGCGTCGACGCAGTGGCTAAAGGGTCGACGCTGTGGGCACAGTGTCACCGCAGGGAGCTTTAGGGGTCGACGCTGTGGGCACAGTGTCGACACAGGAAGCTTTAGGGGTCGGCGCTGTGGGCACAGCATCGACGCAGGAGGCTAAAGGGTCGACGTTGTGGGCACAGCGTCGACGCAGGGAGCTTTAAGGGTCGACGTTGTAGGTACAGCGTCGACGCAGGGAGATTTACGGGTCTCTTTATGGTCTGGTTCTAACAAGACTAGGCTATTAATGACAGTTTAACATATGCTTACCATATTTTAACAACAGTTTAACAAGTATTAATGTTCTAACATGTTAATTAAAATAGGTTAACAGGTTACCGATTCTATTCCCGTCGTGAGGCCGAGAGGGGCATTTTTGAGCGGGTTAGGGTAAAATCATGCTTTGGGGAGCGATCGCCCGATCTAGCGATACAAAGTGTTTTTGGCCGATCCGAGGCCGTAGAATCATGCTAGGGGTTATTGGGGAGCTTCCCCCTTGTTTCCCCCTCTCCTATGGAGGTATGGGGGCGTGGTTGGTATTTTTGGGTTGAATTCGTCGTTTCGTCGCCGGAGCGCTGTGGCGGTCGTACCAGTGACTGCCACAGGGTATAACGCTCCCAGGGAGGCGCGTTATGCTTCGTTGGTTTTGAGCTTGGGCTGTCATGGGCGTGACGGTCCCATGATAGACTGCCATATGACTGTGATGCCCCTAGGTTGGTCCGTCACAGTGATTCGACAGTTGGGTTTTGACCATTGGGGGTCATTGTAGCCTGATGCAACAGTGTTGGTCCATCAGGGAATGTGATGCCCCTGGGAAGGCACGTTATGCCATCCACCTAACGCACCTATGTTGGTACGTTAGGGACTGTAATGCCCCTGGAGGAGCGCGTTACAACCGGTTTGGTCCCGTGACCTAACACACCTGAGCTGGTTCGTTAGGTGATGTAATGTCCCTAGAGGAGTGTGTTACGTTCTTTATTTTGGCTCGTGCCCTGACGTGCTTGTGCTGGTCTGTCAGGTTCTATGACGCCCATGGGTAGGCGCATCACAATGGTTTTTGCACCGAGTGCCATGACGTATCCCTATCGGTCCGTCATGCTCTGTAATGCACCTGTGCAGGGGCGCTATGGTCCGTTTTACGTTGGGTCCCTGACACACCTGAGGTGGTACGTCAGAGGACCGTGGCGCACCTGTGATGGTTCGTCACCTCCTGTAGCGCACCAGTGTCGGTCCGCCAAGCTTTGGGCTGTTCCGTGTGACGCGCAGTCCCGTTTCTTCTCCGACCATGGTCAGCATGCGACGGTGCTGGTACGTGGGACGGTCCCCGTACTCCGCCATGCTCGGATGTTATTTTTTGTGGCTTGAGAGTCTACTCCTTCAGAGACACTCCACTAGTCGTAGCCCGCCAATACACATGTGCTGGTATCCACCTGGGAGTGGTGGGACGGCTACCCTGCGAATGATTTTTAGACTGGTTTTCGTCAGGCCCCACATCGTCGGCTAGAGTCCGACTGAGGGGAAAACCAGTTAGAGGCCAGACCTAGGACGCATGGTCTGTGAGACAGACGTGGTCTTTGCACCCATCTCTCCACAAAAATGAAGAGAAGAAGAGAAAGAAGAGACACGAGGCAGACATGGTCCTTGCACCCGCCTCTCCACAAAAATGAAGAGAAGAAGAGAAAGAAGAAGACACGAGGCAGACGTGGTCTTTGCACCCGCCTCTCCACAAAGATGAAGAGAAGAAGATAAAGAAGAAGACACGAGGTAGACATGGTCTTTGCACCCGTCCCTCCACAAAAGAGAAGAGAAGAAAAGAAAGAAGAGTCATGAGACAGACGTGGTCTTCACGCCGGCCTCTCCATAAAAGAGAAGGGAAGAAGAGAAAGAAGATGTTCAGCCATCGGGGCTTTAATCCGGTGGATGTTTAGCCATCGGGGCTTTAATCCGGCAGATGTCCAGCCATCGGGGCTTTAATCCGGTAGATGTTCAACCATCGGGGCTTTAATCCGACAGATGTCCAGCCATCGGGGCTTTAATCCGACGGATGTTCAGCCATCGGGGCTTTAATCTGGCAGATGTTTAGCCATTGGGGCTTTAATCTGACAGATGTTCAGCCATCGGGGCTTTAAGCTGATAGATGTTTAGCCATCGGGGCTTTAAACTGATAGATGTTCAGCCATCGAGATTTAAGCCGACAGATGTTCAGCCATCGGGGCTTTAAGACGACAAATATTCAACCGATCGGGGCTTAAAGCCGATGGATGTTAGATATCCAGCCAATCGGGGGGCTTAAACGCGACAGATGTTCGATGCTCAGCCGATCGGAGCTCAAGTTGGTAGATGTCAAATATTCAGCTAAGTGGGGCTCAAGCCGACAGATGCTCCGCTGATCAAAGTTTAGGCCAGCAGATGTTCAGCCATCGACGCCTGAAGACTAAACAAAGTTTAAATGGCTCGATAGTCCAAGCATAGTCCCCTCGGGTCACAACGCCCCCGACGGACCTTACGTCCACACGGGCAAAGACAACTTTATCCCTTGCATTGGCATTAGTTCCTTGCCAACGAATAAACCCCTTTCCGGTGCAAGGCTTTGTGCCCTAGCCAACTCTCACGCGATATCTCCATTACGGACCTCACGTCCGAATCGGCAGGACTTCTCTCTTTACGTTGGCATTACCTTCTTGCTAACGAGTGAACCCTATCTTTTGGCACAAGGCTTCATGCCCTACCTAACAAGTTACATACTATCTTCATTCATCATACTCAAAAGAAATAATAATAATAAAATGGATTAAAAATAAAATAATAAATAATAAGAATAATAAGCATATAATGTAAAATAATAATAATAATTATACGTAAATAATATATAAAAATAATAATGATACGAAAAGTAATAATATTAAATAAATAAATATTAAAAATGTATAGCTCCAAGCCCAGGGTGCGTTGACCTCACCTCATTCATGTGCTCTGACTTTGCCCTCCATACATTCCGAATGTGCATAGGCTTTAGCCAACTGGCCCTTCACATAACCCAAACCTGCACAGACCTTGCCCAGCTATGTTCTGAACGTGTACTGACCTTAGCCCTATGTGCACATACCTTGGCCCTCATATGCATGAACCTGCACTGACCTTGGTGCTCTTGTGCATCGACCTTGCCTGCGTGTGCACTGACCTTACCAGCATGTGCACCGACCTTGTCCCTTGCATGGCTGAAGGCTGCACCGACCTTGTCCCTTGCATGGCTGAAGGCTGCACCGACCTTTCCCTTGCATGGTTGAAGGCTGCACCGACCTTGCCCTTGCACGGCTGAAGGCTGCACCGACCTTGCCCTTGCGTGGTTGAAAGCTGCATCGACCTTGCCCACGCCTAGCTGCCCATATGCACCGACCTCATCTCAAACGTGCACTGACCTTGCCCACGCCTAGCTGCCCATATGCACCTATCTCATCCCCAAACATGCACTGACCTTATCCTAGCCCAGGCAAACATGCACCGACCTTATTCTGGCCCTGGCAAACATGCACCGACCTTATTCTGGCCTAGGCAGACATGCACTGACCTTCCCCCTAGCTAGGCTAAACATGCACCGACCTTCCCCTTGGCCCAGTCGAACATGCACTAACCTTGTCCTAGCCAGGCCAAACATGCACCGACCTTCCCCTTGCCCCAACTGAACATGCATCGACCTTGCCCCCCGCATGCACAGGCCCTGCAACGACCTTGTCCCTGGCACGCACAGACCTTGCATCTCGCATGCATAGCCCTTGCACCGACCTTGCCCCTCGCATGCACAAGCCCTGCACCGACCTTGTCCCTCACACGCATAGACCTTGCACCGACCTTGTCCCTCACTTGCACAGACCTTTCCCCAGCCCCTTGTTGGCTCATTTTTCCACACATGCCTCAAATGCAACAAAAAAATAATAATAGTAATAAACTCACAAAAAGGATAAATAATAATAAAAAATTCTCGACTTTACATAAGTGTTTAGCCCAAAAGGCCACTATCTCACAAACAATAGAAAATATCCTATCTTCTGGTCTTGCTTCCCTTTTGAAGATCCTATTGTTTCTTTTGCTCCACAAGGCCCACAAAGTAACATGGAGGACAAGCCACCAGATGATACTGTCCCCCTTAAGGCTCCACCTCATGTGCCACTTGAGAAAGAGATGATGCACACCCTCAAAATGGCCCAGAGTTTGCTGTAATTTCTGCCCAATCATCATCCATATGTCATTTGCAAAGGAGCAACTTGTGAACAAGTGATTCTGATCCTCTTCTTCCCCACACAAGCAGCATAAGGTAGTTGTATCCTGAACGAAAGGTGCAATCCTATCACAAGTAGGTAGTCGACCATGAGAGATCCTCCATACCAGCAGTTTCACCTTGGGTGGGCTCTTGAGAGCCCAAATCTGAGGTGCTAAGGAGTGGCGCTCTCCCTCATCGGAAATGAGTGTAAGCCAACCTAACTGAGAAACCTCCCTCCCTTTCCCATCTCCATACCCATCTATCGGCCCTACTGACGACTGGTCTGAAGTCCAAGATGAAAGTCAAGAAACTTTCCAAGTGGTCCATCTCCTCAAGGGTAAGATTCTCCTAAAAGTGGCCAACCAAATGCCCCTGCTAGCTACGCATCAAAAGAGTGGGCTACAATAGCCCCAGGTGCACCTACAAACAGTTTTGGAAAGGCCACCTATAACGTGAAATCTCCGTACTACCTATCTTGCCATAACAGACACCTCTGTTCGTCACCCAGGCTAACCCGAACACTAGCTCTGATGAAGTCTGCACACTGTAGGATGTCTCTCCAAATCAGGGTATCATTATGTATATGAGTCGATGACAAATCCCACTCCTTGATCGTACTATAGTATCTTTGTCTGATCAGCTGTGCTTACAACCCGTCGTCCTCTGCCCCGACCCTCCACAGCCATTTACATAGTAAGGTCAGATTGAAGTCTATAATATTCTTGATGTCCACTCCTGCTTCCTTGCTCTTGCATACTATGCCTCATGAGATGTCATGCCAACCCTTGTCACTGATCCCACTGCCATGCTAGAAGAATCTAGTCTGAATGGACTTCAGGTTTTTGGCTACCATTTTTTGGATTCTGGAAATAGAAAGTAAATAGATTGACAGACTATCAAGTACAGATTTGCATAATATCATTCGCCCTCCTGCCGAAAGTTGAGGCCGCCCAGATCCTCCAGGATCGGATCGTCATCCTCAATTAGACGATCGTAAACTTGAGGCACAGAATTCAAGAGTTGGTATGTCAAAATTAATTGATTGGTTTGAGGCTTTGAAGTTTCTAAGAATCTTGACTGACCATTTGCCTTGATTCACCAGCGAGGTAAGCTGGCATACGTCTACATGTGGGCAGGGACCATCGAAGGAGCTGGACCCTCCTCCTAGGCGGATAATAGAGAGGAGCTGGAGGACCACCTGGCAGGTGCCATCAAGTGGGCCGAGGAGAGGGAAGCCGAGTTAGCCGAGACAGTGAGTATCGAGCACTCTGTGTTAGGAACAATTCATCTCCTCTTTTCACTCATCTTTGCCTGACTCATGTTTGCAAATTTCCTATAGAAGAAGGAGATGGAGGCTTCCCTAACCTCTCGACGAGAGTTAGAGGGGAGTGTCGAGGACCTGAAACATCGCCTTGGATTGGTGGAGATAGTGGAGAGGTTGGAGGGTCACCTCGTAGAGGTGAAGGAGAGAGAGGCCAAGGCGCGAGCTCGGGAGATGGCCGTGGCGATACAAGTGCGACGGGTCCTCGATCAGTTGGAGGCTCTACGACACTGCGTGCTACGGAGATACCAAGGCAGAGGCGCTCCAGGAGAGGGGGTGGCAGGACACACCACTCCCTTCGAGTCACTACAGATTAGAGGGGACATGGAGGAGCTCCTAGGGTTGATGCACTCTCCCCAGGTGGAGCAGAGGGCGATCCAGTCGGCAGCCTCGGGTTCGAGAGCTTCATAGTCGTCAGGCTCACGTGAGAGGAGGAGTAGGGATGAGGGTGAGTCAAGTAGTCGACATAGCCAACCTCGCACTGATGATACTCAGTGAGCAAGGGGAAGAGTGAGGACAAAGTGGATGTAGCAGCTGACTTTTGTACACTGGGGGTATGCCCCTGGAATCTGTTGTAATGAATGGAATGGAATGGACATGTTTGACAAATGAAGCTCACTTCTTCAGTGTACTTTCCTTGGTTGGCTTGACGTCGTCTTCCCCTTTTCACCTATTTCAACTACACTTAAAAGGGAAAAAGGTTAGTGTAGTTTGATTTTTGCCCCCCTGCCCGAGATAGATAGTACCTTTCCTCGATGTAGGGTCAGAGGGCTAAATCCTTTTAACAAGATTGGAATAAAAAAGTAAACGTGGAATGCACCTGGTATTCATGGACGGAGGTGTACCACGATTAACCGGCACAAGAGAGGAGGTTCTAGTTGCAATCGGCTGCCTGCCCTGTTGATCCTTGGACGTCCGAGCCTTCTTAGACGTCTTGAATCCGAACTTCTTGCCCTTGGGCTTAGAGGAAGAAGTACCATCGGCGGCAAGAATAACGGAAGGAACTCCAGGTACGCTCGACAGATAAACTAGCTGGATCTGCCCAGTCGACTGAGGGATAAGGTGATACTACACACCTGGCTGAACACATTCGGCCTGAGCATGCTCTTGGGGTCTCACCTGCCCTTCACCAGTCGACATTCCAGCCTGAACACCCGATAAACCTCCCACAACTTGAGCAAGAACCGCTGGAACTTGACTAGACACAGGCATAAACCAACATGACAACCATTGGAGGAGAAGTACCACTTCTCTCCCAAGAAACATGCGTCCTTCTACGACGTGCCATCAGAACCTAGGAAGCATATACCGACGGAATTCACATCAGCAATCACGAAAAACATCCTAAGCCCGCAATAGATGACTCAAATGGACTTGCTCTGGACAGGCACCATGAAATTTCAATTCCTTATATAAATCCTCAACACAGCTCTGATACCAACTGTAATGACCCAGAACTCCGCATACAGATAACCCGATAATATCAGATTACTGCCACTACGAACTGGGGACGCCACCCAAGAGGCTGATGAGGCCCCTGAAGGGTTAGTGGAGTTTGTTGAGGGGTTGTATAACGAATTGGGATTACAACGCACAATATTAGTTAAATGACAATTAATAACTAAGTGTGGAAGCAAATTAAACTATTAGAGTGATAAAATATATGTCATAGTCCATATTTACAATAGCCACAGGTCCAAAATTAATAAAATGTCTAACTGTACAACTACACGGGGCATACCCCGGCCAAAAGTGCGAGCAGACCGACTCGACTACTGCTGGCACGCTATAGGAAATGTCACAAAGCTCCAGGAGACGGCGGTAGTGGCTCACCTGAAAGTAGGAAGAGTGAGTCACAGCCAGACTCAGTAGGGATCACGCGGATCCCTATCTCACAACTAAACAAGTAGGCATACAAATGTAAGACCATTAAGGCATGCATTTAAAAAAATCACCAGACAATTGGCATAAATAAAACACATTTATAACAAAGCTGTAAAACCTATCTAAGCAGTTCAACAGCTAATCTACACGAGGGGATGAACCAAAAATAAACAAGTACCCATCCCAAAGGTTGACGAGACACACCGAGGGCCCACAAAATAAGGCAGAAGTCGATCCTGATCGCGCGGGGGGCTAGCTGAAGTAGAACGTCAAAGATATCCCCTTGTACGAGCATGTGGAAGTCTCGGTGTGTGGCGCGGGCGCTCCACAGCTTGCTGATCAACCCAATTAGCACGCACCTTGGTGAAATCCACAGTGGTTGCTGGTTCAAAACCAGGGACAGTGAGGACCTGGTAGATAACTCGTGGTTTAATAAAATCTTCACCTGAAAATGCTGTAGAGTCAGTAGAGGAGGAGCTTGAGGATGAAGCAGGGACACTGGCCTTGGAAGGCGGAGCACTCGGGCTGGCTGCCATAGTAGGATCTACTGAACCGGGATTTGCGGCATCAGCACGAAGCCTGACAGATCGTCGAAGGGCCTGTGCAAAAGAAGGGCGAGTAGCACCCAGTGTCGTAGATGATTTGGTTTCTTGGGACCCAGCAGACATAGTAGTACCAACAGAGGGGGACTTGGGATGTAATTCCCCAGGAGGAACAGCACTATGTACGGTCATAGTAGGTCCTTTGAGAACTATCACATCATCAAGCGGCGGAGAATGAGTATGCCGTCCAAATTTAGCAGCATCAAGTTCCACCGAGGGTGAAGGAGTAGCATTAACAATGGAGGGCACCCAAGGAACAGCAGCGGCATTAAGGATGGGAGTCACCTTCTTGGAGGAAGTCAGGTCGACATACGCATCCAAAGGGTGAGCACCAGCAGCCATAATGGGTGTAGCAAGATCTCCATCGGAAGCAATAGGATGTTGAGGACTCTTATGGGTCACAAGGTGCTGTAGGCTGGCCGTGTCCACAGCGTGAGGTTGCAGCAGTTGCCGTTCAACCAGCTCAGAAGATACCACATGTGCATGTGATGGGTTTACAGCTACACTGTTTGTGACCGGTGGGCCATCTACAATCCGTCCGCTAGTAGGAGCTTTCCTTGCGCAGAGGGAAGCTTGAGCACATACAACCTGTGAGGACAATGCCGGGACCCATCAGTAAAAAACTTCTTCCCACCGTCACATGGGACACCAGCAAGTAAGGTTGATGGAGGAGACGCCAAGGTTCCACCACCATCGTCTCCTAGCGCACCAGCTGATGCGGGGCCAAAGGTTGACCCAAGGAGAGAACAAGGCACAGACCCTATTTGATATAGCGCCCTCCAGGCAGGACGCTGTTTACTTAATCAACCATTTCCTATGTTTTCAACCCCCACCGTGGGGCACCGCTTAGCACTCTCATCCCATTCCGTGGATGAGGTCCCAGTTTTTGATTTTTATCGATCACCCCTAACTCACAGTGATGTTTGAGCCCTCTGTTGGACATTCCGTTCCTTCGGACTGGTGATTTCATCATAGAGACCTCTATAAGTCTACGCTAGCCTTGGATTCTCTCAAGGCAGCCGAGCAGGTTGTACCCTAAAAATTTATTACACCGTGTCACAGTCATGTCCCTCTGAAGAAACACGATGTTCTAGCCCTCATGAAATGTTGTTTCTGACTTTTATGGGAAAATTGTCACTTTCTAGAATTTGCGTCCAGAATAGTAGATGCCAATTATGAATAGAGCTCTGATTGACGGATGCTATTTCTTCGTGCCGTTTATCTATTTCCAGTATGAGCGCCCATAGGTATGGGCGTTAATTTTAATCGGCAGTTCCTTAAGTGGATGCCAATTACCCAGTTTTATGCATGTCTCAGATTTCTAGTTAAGTCATCTCTACACGATTTCTGCCTTGAATTCTGAACTCCATAAATCTATCTTAACATCCTACAATGATCTATTTCCCTTGAAATTCTATTGGCTACTAAAATTATAGTGAATGTCAAATCACACAACTAATGCCTACGCATATAGGGCCCAATCTGGTCTTAGGAGGAGCATCCTTGTGCCCATGGGAGTTTAATAATTACGGTGTGGCATTACCCCGGAGTGCATAACTATCTTGATTATGACGTTCCACAATCTCTCTCGTGCTTGATAATATTTGACGTGCTTGACTTGCGTGGCCCGGTATGGGCAAGTACTTGAATAATTCAGTAGCCAACCCTCCATCTCTCTCATGATTTTACATGATATTACATGCGTGCATGACTTGCGGGGCCCGGTATGGATAGTACTCGGATAAAAAGTTGCCACCATCTCATCGTGTGACTTGATACCACATGCTAGTTAACCGTGTTAATTTTACCTGATACCTCGTGAATCTTGCTAGTTCGTTCTTGTTATTTATTTTTTTTCCACTCTTGTCATTTACTTACATTTTCTCATGCATGAACATGCCATATTGCATAATTCATTAATCACTTAAAGTAAGTCTGGGTTAGAGATATAATTCCTACTGAGCGTTTGTGTCTCTGCGATTCTGTCCAGCTTGAGACAGTGTTCTGGATGCCTCAGGGTATTGTCCTACCTCGATTGTGTGTCCAGGTGTACTGAGGGTTCTTGGTGTCCCCTCGGGTCTCCGTGAGTCATTTTCTACGGAGCGCTGTTTCCTCTGGCTTAGGAGTAGATTGATTGGCGGCTTGTTCCACTGTTTGTGATGATCTTACCTCCGAGTCGTGAGACTCAAGGATCGTTACGTGAGTAGGTCTACCAGCCTTGTCCTGAGTCTATCAGTAGTTTCTTGTGCTGCCATTGGTGCTTTGGAGTATGGGTGACAGTGCTTGGTTAGCCTGTTTGTACTTCGACACTCGTTCTAGAGTCTGTGTTTCGTGAGCCTCCACTAGTCGTAGCCTTACGAAATGCTTCGACATGATGGCTCTTCTAGCGGGGCACTTTCCCTATTTACGATTTGTAAGTTAGTTCTGTGGGCCCCCAGTTCAACCGTAGCATCCTTCGGAGGGGGAATACTAGCTAGAGGCCTGACTTAGGTAGTTGGCCAGTGTGTGCACACGTGGTCAGGGGCTTTAGACTTGCGTCGTTAGACGTGACCCTGACTAGTCACTCGCATTATGGTATTGTTCTGGTTCTAGCAGTGTCCTGGTCTCGGCCTAGTCCTTGCGGTAGGGTACATGGAAAAGACACTAGTAGGCGCAGCATAAGATGTCAGTGGACGCAGCTAGCTATTCTTCTGGTGGTGAGGCACTCTAGTCACATGGCACGTGGCTCTTTGCGATTCTCTTCGCGTTTCTTGTGCATCGTGACCTTCCGGGGTAACCTTTTCTTGGCATTTCCCGAGGACAGTGTTTGTCGCTTGCACGACATTCCGATCGTGTGTGGGACAGTGTGCACGACGTGGTAGTTGCGTCGGCTAGGTCTACGTCTGTCTAGGTTTTCCTAGGTTTTCTTGTTGTTCTTGCAGGTCTTCGTTCTAGGCCTGGCGTCTTGTCGGCGGATCGGCAACTCCTAACTTCGTTAGATCAGAGTCTATCCTTCTGTCATTGCTTCGAGTAGTTTTGGGAGCCGAGGTTAGTTTGGTAGTCGCGCCTATTCAGTATGGCTCTTTCCCTTTCCTTCTTAGCTCTCCCAGCTCTTAGCTTGCTCCCTACTCCTGCATCCATTTCCTTTATAGCTTTGTAGTTTAGTTTTCCTGCTTTACTACACCTGTTGTTGCCAGTAGCGCCCAATTGACGGTCGTCATTTACAGAATTGACGACTCTTCAGCTGTCGTCAGAACTTTTTCATTTTCTGTTCATATTCTGATCAAAATAAATCAACGCCCTTAAAAAGGTCGCCATTCCATGAATCAACGCCTGCGTGAAGGGCGTCCATTAAATAACGCCCTGAACTGGGTCGTCATTTCCTGAAATTGTAGAAAATTCAAAATATCAATTTTAATAAATTATGTAAACTCTTGAATTTTTCTCACATGACCATTTTAGCTTGAAAATAATGATAAAATACATGAAGACTCAAATAATGGTGAGAATGAGATTTGTTCATGTTTAATGCACAATTTCATTCATTTTAATGCACAAAGATGATGAATGTGGTGCAACTTATGATGTAAAATATAGCATTTATCAGCTCACTAGTGTATGGACCCACCGTGTAGACGGAAGTAATAGAACCCAAGGATGGGTATATGAAGCTAATGCACCTGGGTAGATCGGATCTAAGAGCCAACATGTTGGTCAGCTCCATTTGCCAACCTAATCCCTTAAGCAGATCGTCCATGGTGTCCACGAAGTAAGAGGATTGGCAGGCGGTGCTAAAAGAGGTGGTGGACACTACCTGTAATGCTGGCTCTATGGAAGGGCAGCAAGGGATCGTGACATCCGGAAACAAACCCTCCTTTAACCAACTAGCTAGTGGCTCTCCAATGACAAGTTCGCCCTTGGGAAGGACGTATGGTTCTGACTGAAGATCGGAGGGTGGCAGAGCATCTCCCTTAGAAGGGGAAGGGATGTCCTCTATGATGGGAAGAGGATCGTGGTATGGCACCAGATTGTGACTACCGGCCACTACCTCCTTAGGCTCGGGCTTGGTTTCATCCTGTCTCGGAGGTGGGCAATGGGAAACCAGTGACTCAATATAAGCACACCTCTTATCCAACCGATCCAAAAAGATTTTCAAGAGTTCGGTAAAGGTGGGACTTGGAGTTGGGACATTGTGGTGGTTTTGCTCATAATTGCTCGTCTTATCCTTGATCCTAGGCTCTTCTACATGCGACGCTCTTTGCCTCCGACTATGACCCACTTGGTTGGAGGTGATTGGGTGGGGTCAGTTAGAGGTGACTGAGTGGGGCAGGTAGACCTTTCTAAGCTTGCCCTTAATTTGGCACCATGAGTCGATGGGCTATTGCCTCCTAATCTCCCTCAAGTATTCAATGTTTCTCCACTTTTCGACCGCTTCGTGAAAAAGTCACTCTTTGGTAAAATTGACTTGCATGGCATCGGACATCGAGTAACACTCAAAATATTTATCCATAGAGGTTTCCCATTTTAGGTAGTCGCTCGGGACCTTGGAGCCATGAAAGTTTGGGGCTTCGGACCTACGGAAGTAGAGGGGATGGTTGCCAAGCCCATGGGTGTCATGCAACCAGTGATATTGCCTGGGCAACTTGGAGTCCATTGGAAACTGTGAGAATGCTACGTGGTGGACATGTGGTGGAACTAAATGAATGCGAGACAATCTAGACTCTAACCAATATCTAGTACGTGGCGGAGATATCAATCCGAAGACCAATCTCACGCTAGGAGGCTACCTTCCAAATTGGCTTCACCTATCTTTCTAGTAATGCCTTTTGATATACCGGGTACTGGGATGAAATGCACACCTAGACTTTTTTATTTTTCTTAAGCAACAACTACCCTAGACTCAACCATGCTCTGATACCAATTTGATGTGGGACGGGATGCAACTCGAGACCAATTTGGAAGTGAACCTGAGACTCTAGGCAAGCTCCCGACTCTTCCCTAGCAAGAGAAGCGTGCGGATCTGTGCAGTTGAGAAACTGACAATGAGTCAAGGTGGTCAACACTCCTTCGTGCCCGGATCAAGTCACGGGATGTGTCACGCTCTCACTCTCACAGCGGTGATAAAAATTTATCGAGCTAGATATCCTATCAGTCACTAGCAGTGGCAAATAAACACATACAAAGTAAGCAAATGTCGAGGGAGATAGAGGCGATACCTCTACGCTCCGAGTGTGGGGAAGACGATCTCGACTAAGACCCGTACTCCTAGTACAGTAAATAATCAATAATTATAGCAATGAATGTTACTGCCCACTCCATGCACGAAAGTAAAGGGCTACATGTGGGACCCGAGAGTATAGATCTCAGGTTGACGGGCAGCAAGTCAGAAGGACTTTCAGGGTGGAGGCGGCCTGTTGGTCTGACTCGGCACTATTCAAACTCACTCGGTAGCAAACGAGTTTGGCATGTGGGACAGTAGCTTCCGGTCGACTTCTAGTCGAGGTGGCTGGCTGGGACATCGGTGGAAGGCTCCTCTTCGATGACTGAAGTCGGCGGCGGCTGAATCACAGTCGGCGTATTTTTGTAGGAATTACTCAGTGGACTGCTCTTGCTGGCCTGTCACAGGACATATCTGTGCGCTTCCACGAAAACGGTCGCCACGCCCAGATCCGGTGTCGGATTGGGATGAAACTAGCGCTATTACGAAGGGCACTCAGAGAGCATTGACATATGTGAATTTCAGGTCCATCCAATAGTCTGGATCGAAATGAAAAACTCTGTGCTTTATAGTTGTTTCTAGCTCGGAATCCAGATCAAGTAGGATAGAGCGAGATCTGCCTGAAAATGAATTTTGACCAAAGGGAAGTTGGAAGATCTAGACTGGAAAATTTTATGGGTGAGGGGGGGGAAGTGAGGATCATGTACAAATATTTTTGTAATTTTCTGAGATGGTTTAATGGATGGAAAAATTCATGGCATAGGTTACTATCTCATAGCTCTAAAGAAAGGCAAACTGCAAGGGGTGGAGAGAATTAACTGGGAGGAGGGGCAAACGACATTTGATCGACGTGAAAATTTAACTGGAAGAAGGGGGAAACACGAGGAATAAACCATCAAAACCTCAGCTCGATCAGATGGCGAGATCTGGAGATACAACCTTTTCTTTGAGCTTTAATTCTGCAAGTCGCAGGTCTAGACAGCACGATGAAAATGGGGTTGTGGCAGCTTGTTGGCCGCTCCGATGGTGGCGGCGGAGGTGGCGGCGGCTGAGAATCACATCCAGAGGGGAAGATAAAAATTGGAATCACTCCAAGATTTGGGGCATCACACCCAGATCTGCTGTAATCTCTGCTGCAAGAAGGAAGAGAGGGAAGAGAGAGGGGCGCGCAAGGACTTCTCACACAAAATTCTGATTTTTGTTCAATAATTCTATGCAAATATTATTATGAGTGACATTAAGTAGTAAACTCTAGACTTAGGACAAATGACCACATATACCCTTGGTCAAGGGGGCATATTGGGGAAGGTAGGCAAAACAAGAATAAAAGAAATCCCATAAGGGACAAAGAAGGGGGTGCCCTATTTTATGGAAGTAAAATGGTATTTTTCTTTTACTTGGTCCAAATCATCCTTGGCCCATGGACCAGCCCCTATGATAGATGAGACGATGCTGGCTTTAGGACTATAACGGTCAGATGTAGGTGCGTTAAACCATGGTGACGCAGTAAGAGAGATGCGTTAGAGAACAAAGATGATAAACGAGATGGGAAGATGAGACGATGGGATGAGACAGTGGGGGGAGACTGTTGAATTGAGTAACAGTTAGATGTAGATGCGTTATATGATTGTAACGGTCTAATACTGATGCGTCAGAGACCATTGAGTGACAAATAAAATGAATAGTTTGCTAAACTTCATCCAGCGGAAAAGGATAAGGAACCAGACCCAACCAAGGAGAAAATGACACATGAAAGAGGCCTCAGAATTGTCCAAGGAGGTTCAACAAAGGTGAATAACTTGGATCACCATTTAGATGAGAAAGGGGATGACCCAACTTATCGGTCATAAAATGGGTGTCAACAGATACCCCTCCTTAATGTCCTCTTTGTAGAGGAACGAGCGGAGTTGTAGCGAAAGTAGACATTCTTCTACCAAGGACATGTGGGGGTAAAATAACTCTAACAAATCTGACCTTGTATAACTTGTCGACTTCTTCCTTTATCCTTAAGGCCATGTGGAGGTAAAATCTTCTTGATCTTTGTTTAACGGGTGTTGCCCCTGGTTTAAGCACTAGACATTGTTCTACCAAGGAGGGGTCAAGACCCGGCATGTCCTCATAAGACCAGGCAAAAGAATTGCTATACTACCTAATGACTTTGATAAGATTAGCTTCTACTTCTAGAGGGAGATTAGCGACAATGATGATGGGCTTGGGATCCTCTTTAGTTCCCAAATTTATTTCCTTCGTAGGTTCATCCACTGTCGATGATGGCTCGTCAAATCTCTTCAAGCCTTGGGCATATAAATCGACAGCGTCATCTACATCGTTGTCCTTAGAATCGACCAGGTCCTTCTCGTCTATGACTTCATAGACACCTAATCCGTCATCGCTCCACACCCTATCTATTTCCTCATCGTCTTCAACCACGATTGCCGTGGCGATAAATTCTGGACACTTCAAAAGAGCATGACATCGCCGAGCTAGATCTTGCAAGAATCTATTAGGAATGGATCTAGAATAACGCACAAGCGGGCGCGGCTCAGACTTGGATGGACTAGACAAGGTAGAACAAGACCCTACTTCTCTAGACCTAGACCCTACTTCCCTAGACTCGACAGACCCTACATCTAACCTAGGAGAAAGTACACTACGCTTTCCATGTTTGATTATGGTTTATGAAATGCAATTTGACTAACCATGATGCATGTATATGCAGGCGATTGAGTTGACAGTCGCCTTGGGAGAGATTACCCGGCTACGAGAGGAGCTGGAGCGGAGCCACGTTGCAACATGGGAGGAGGCAGAGTGGATCCGTGCTGCAGCACAGGACGAGGTCGCCCGTCTCCGAGAGGAGATAGCACAGAGTCGATCGACGGATGCGATCCAGACAGCACTCCTTCGGGCGGAGTTGGAGCGACTCTGGGCTAGTGTAGAGGAGCTGGTCCGGGTCTGAGCGGAGTGTGAGCGTGCTCTAATAAAGGTGTCAGGGCTGCAGGGGGAGCTGCGGGCGTTCCGGGAGATGAGCCAGGAGCATAGCAGAGCTCTGAGCGGCAGCACCCACGGCACCCATGGTTCGTACTGTGGCTACTTCACCAGTTCCTTCGGTCGCCAGAGGAATGAGGATGAGGAGTGGTGCCGCCGGCGCGAGCGAGAGGAAGCGAGCTCTGCGATGGCCCCACCATCGAAGAGGCACGAGGGAGGTGGTGACAGTGACAGGCCGGAGGGCGAGCCCTGAGGCAGTTACATGACTTTTGTATATGATGCCATGACTGTGCTATGAGATGAGTTATCTTTTGTCGATTTTCTTTTTTTTGCAAATGAATGAATATGTGTGCATGAATGTATGAATGTGTGGGTGAAAAATGCTAGCTAACTCACGACTGACCCTAGAGAGGCATGGGAGAGTGAGGGAGTGAGACGGACAGTTGTAGAGTTGGGAGGACGCAAGAGGAACAAAACTGATGTGGCAGGGAGGTAAACGGTCAGGAAACGGCCGCTCAATGGCCCACACGGCCTACAATTGGTTCGCTAAAAGCAATTCGGCCAGAATCAAAAGAAGAAACTAAACGGTCCAATGTGACCCGTCCAAAAGATATGCACGGTTTTGCTTTGACCGTGGATGTGTAGAACGGCTTCTCAACGACCACTCAGGAACAAGGAATCGAAGTGTCTAGAAGGCCTCTGCACGGTCGCCATAGGACCGTTCCTTGAATAGCATGGTCTATGGATAGATCGCGTACGTTCACGCCCTGAGAGTCCGAACCCAAGGGTGGAAGTTTCAAACCAACCCAAACTCTATCCTAACCCGATCTAGAATTATCTTACCTCAATCCTAGTGAGTTTAGGCCTCTATCACGACAGCAAAGAGAAGCCAACCCCTAGGGAAGCTCACTGCTTGTGGGCCCCCGAAGGAAATCAAGTGGATCGTCAATCGAGTCCAAAATAAGCCAGGAGATCCGCTTCAACAAACCCACAAAGTGCCCTCAACGGCACGCCCCAACATGCCCTTCAACGGCACGCCCCCGTGCCCTTCAACAGCACACTCAATCCTCTTCAAGAACAACCTGGCGTAGCCTTCAACGGTACGCCCCAACGTGCCCTTCAACGGCACGCTCCCGTGCCCTTCAACGGCACACTCAACCCTCTTCAAGAACAACCTGGCGTAGCCTTCAACGGTATGCCCCAACGTGCCCTTCAACGGCACGCTCCCATGCCCTTCGACGGCACACTCAATCCTCTCCAAGAACAACCTGGCATAACCTTCAACGGTACGCCCCAACGAGCCCTCCAGTGGCACACTCCAAGTGCCTTTAACGGCAAACCTCCATGTGTCCTTCAATGGCACACCACCATGTGCCCTTCGGCGGCACACTCCATATGCCCTTCAGCGGCACACCCTATGTGTCTTCAACGGCACACCCTCACAAGTGTCTTCAACGGCACACCACTTCATGTGCCCCTTCAACGGCACACATCAAGCCCTGCAACGGCATCTGCGACGACACGCTGTGAAGGCTGCTTTAGCGGCACAGCACAAAGCATCTTCAATGGCACAGCTTCCTGGGCCCCTTCAACGGTACAGCCCCACCCTTCAACGGCACACATCAACTGCCCTCATTAGCATCTTCAACGACACGCTGTGGAGGCTTCTTCAGCGGCACGGCGTAGGCCAAATCTCACGCCACGTCCTACGGGATTCTTGGCGCGCAGTAGCTTGTCCGAGGTAGCAGACGGAGAGCTAGCCATGCTGCCTACTCTCCATGCCGTCAAGGACGCCCGAGTCAAATCCCCATAAATGCACCATTCTCCCGCCTTCGTCACCCCGTGTTCGAAGAGCCCTGTGTCGCTGGGGTATAAAAAACCCCTTCCTCCGCGGCAGACAACACATACACAGACAGAGAGAGGGACGTGAACAGAGGCACAGGCAGGCACGCCAGGAAGAGAAGAAGAAGAAGAAGGAAGGAGAGCTCCGCCAGCTTTTCCCCTTCCATGACCGTCCCCAAAGAAAGAGTAAGAGAGAGAGAGTGATGTAGACACGCCAAAAATGACGCTGAGTTGACCTCTGGACAGCAAGCTGTGAGGCTCAGCGGGTTGTAGGCAAGCTGTAAGGCCCAGCGGACGCAAGCTGTGTTGCGCAGTAGTAAGCCACACTCTGGGTTGAGTGTGGGGTGGATGTAGGTCTGGAGGACCGAACCACCTAAAACTCCTGTCTCCCATGGTGTGCTCTATGTGGTTTGATTGTCTTTATTTCTGTCAACGATTAGATGCATGCTAGGCTCGTTTCCGTTGATTGATAAGCGGTAGATTTCATTTTGAGGTAAAATTTTTAAAGGGAAATTCATTCACGCCCCCTCTAAATTCGTAGCACCGATCCCAACAGTCATAATGCATGACGGACTGTTCTGGATCCGTTATGGTTCACAGATTGTAAAATCGTATGCAGAGAGTATAACGGATCAGTGTATGTGCGTTATGGTGTATAACGGCCTTGTTATGGTCCGTTAAAGTCTCTACTTCCAGAAACTCAGAAATATATAAAATTTATGATCTAAACATACTCTAACTTGACTATGCTAATCACGATCAACGAAATAAGACCATCTGTATGCATAGGATAGAATGCTTTAACAAGAGAATTATCTTTTATCTTGATTTAGGCTAAGATGTGCATGTATGTCTAACATGAAGTAAAACATGAAATCAATACTCAATCATGCATGGAGTGAATTTCAGTCAGGACTTTTATCCTAACAAGTTGTTTTTGCCGTTCATGAGATAACCTACCTCTTAACCGAGCTTTAGTTCCTTCCTTTACTCCTTTAAAGCTTGTCCTAGCTCCTCTCCTCCTTGTGCCTTTGTAGCAACTTTCAGCTACCCTATCTCCTCAACCACTTGACCTATGGATGTGAAATTTGAGAGTTAGGAAGAAGATACTAAGGGGAACAGAAAGTTCTAAAGGCATAAATTCTAATTACCTCGTTTTGGACTTCCAAATCCTTGATCTTTAGCAACCTTTTCTTCTGAAATTTGGGTTGCTCAGACGAAATTACACTCTTTGGATGCTTCTATCTTCCTAGATGCTCCACCTCCTATCATGAAATTTGGAGGGTAGTAAGTCCTTAGTATTAGAAATAAATAACTCTAAAGAACTTATCTGAAATTTGGACTCCTTACCTTGATTCTTCTCAGGCCAAAGTAAGGGTTTCTCAGTTTAGAACTAGGTCCTATTTATAGAACTTGACTAGGGTTTCAAGGATTTGAACGAATTTAGCATATCCGGGGTTTACCCTACGGTCAATGGTGGTTCTCAGGAAACTTTCCTACTACTCTAAGATTTTGGCAACAGTCCAACAGCAGCTTCAAAAATTGTTCAAGACCAGATCCGTGCAGATCCAGCTTCTCTCCCTGGTCCTAGATTGAAGCACTTCGAAAGGACTTTCCAACAGTACCTCGTGGGCATCGATCTGACGTCGTGAGTGATCGCAGCAGCCGATCTCACCGGGTCGTGTGCCTGAAAATAGAACCTGTAGATCCATGAGCAACAACTCCAATGCTTGGAGATCGGAGCCGATCGGCCTCCGACCGGTGTTTCCGGCCGACCGCCATTCCGGGAGAACATGCCACCAGGGGTCCCTATCACAGCAGGACCCACCCCAGTAGATCCGGAGGACTGAACGGTCCGTGGGACCCATGGACCCGTAGATCGCACCGTCCGGACAGCACCAAAACGTGGGTTCGGCACCGCCGGGACGCCATCAAGATGCTGCCCGTCAACTTGATCGTCACGACTCCTGGGCCCCACATGTGACTTGTTACCTCCCTACGTTGAGTGGGTCAAATTTTTGTACCACTGTAAAATTTTGTTAACCGAGAGTCCCAGATTGGCTGGGGTTGTCATCCCCACGCTGGGAGCGTGGAGGTAACGATCCTAACTTCTTGGCGTTCATTTGCTTAACTAGTATATGGTCGTATGCCGCTACGAGAGCCTAGGATCCTAGCCCGTGAGTCCATGTCACCACTGTAAGTGTGAGAGTGACCCATCTCGTGACTCGATCCGAGTCCGGAAGTGAGTCGACTACCCTTGAACTCTACCGGTTCCTCAACCGCGTATGATCCGCGTTTCCCTCGCTTGGGACGACGAGTGAGCTTATGTTTCTTTTAGCGACGTATAGCCCTTAGGAGCTCTTAGTGTCGGGCCTAGTGCCTCTCATGCTCGTATGTTACTAGTCGCGTCTCCATTTAGAGTCCAAGGTCCACATCACATAGAGTCGGTCCCCCGTCCGTCCCGCATTAGCTCCTATTTTTCACCCCCTAAGCTCAGGTACGGGGGAGGTGCTATCTGATTTTTCTCAAAACTAGGGACTTAGCCAAAATAGAACGAACTAAAACATGCACTGAAGAATTGTCGTACTACTAAAGTTGATACCTCAAACATCAAGAATGGGAAGCAATGTTTAAACTAAGAAAAATACTAATGCACTGAAAAGTGCGTCCACAGGCTGGCGGTCGACCGGAGGCTTCTGGCGGTCGACCAGACTAAGAAAACAATGTTCATTTTTTGTTGCAGTTATTTCCAGTCAACCGTCCCTGGGCTGGCGATCGACCGCCCCTACTAGCGGTCGACCAAAATCTGGGTAGTGTCCAGATTTCGATCTGTTAGCTCCTTAACCCTTGTAGCTCTGTTCCTTAATTCCTTTAGCAGCCCGTTCATGTCCGTTGCATCAACCTTGACAGATCTTGAGTGTGTCAGCTGTGTTTTGACCTTATGTTCTCTTTGTGCATTGAGCTTTGCAATTTGAGTTGCCGACTCATCTTGTGCTGAGTGTTGACTCTTCTTGAAACCATGACTGATCTTCTGATTGATCTTCTGATAGCAGTCCAGCCTTTTGCTTCTTGAATAGATTTCCATTCTTGCTTGGGCATGATCATTGGGATTTCACTTTTGCCATCTCTAGTCCATTCCTTCTCCATTCATTTGCTTACCTGTCATGAACAAAACATCATGTATGTCAGTCATATGAGAGTGAAAAATAATATTGACTTATAGTGTTAGCCATTATCAAAATCATGAGATACAAATGACCACATGGGCACAACAACAAGATGGAGAAAAATGAAGAACGCGCAAAAAACTGTGGTGTGGAGACAGTGGGGCTTTGCTAAAAGTAGGAGAGGAGAACTAAGAGTGGAGATGAGGAAAATAAGCCCAAAGAGATGGAAATGAACACTAATACTCCCCTCTACAATATGGAGTCAAAGAAGAATGAAGAGGATGAAGCGTGACTCCGCCCCGAATTGACGAACAGTGCCCCGTCGCACAGGTTCAAAAGACGAGCAGAAAACCTAGAAACTATGACAAAATCAGAAAAGTTAGGGCAAAGAATAGAGGGAAAATGATGACCAAATGAAGCCCAAATAGATGGAATGGAAAGCTAATACTTCCCTCAACAACCTGGGGTCGAAGAGTTGAGTCGACAATCTGGCATGGCTTCGCCCCAAGTCAAAGAAGAGCCCCCCATCGCGCAGGCGAACTAGGCAGGTTTATATAGAAATCTATTAGAATCTAGAAGTTTCCATCGAGATTGCAGGAGATAGAGTCCACCAACTCTCGAGATCTCGGGATCATTCTCGACATAATAGTCAGGATAAAAGGTAGGAGAAAACGGGACTCTATTTGGTCGAAGGATCTGGAAATACCCAAAAATAGCCCAAAAATTCGTAAAAATCACCTAAAATCACAGGATAAATTCTAGACTCAGACCACTACGAATCCACTAAAACACGGGCGCTACAACTGGGATGTTCGGATCCCATTCCTGTAAGTTTCGTCGTGTTTGGTCGTCATTCGGGGCCGGTAGGAGTCCGGAAACCTCGGTGACTCATTTTGGGTCGATTCATTGGAATTGCCCAGATCTCACGTTTTGATCGCCGCATGTGCCCCTTCTAGCTAGTGGAAGGTTAGTTTTGTCGCTTGGCACTATTTCCCCTGCACTTCGGCGTGAATGGGACGTGGAATGGGCCGATTCAGCTTTTCCACTATTTTGATCGTCGGATCACTGTGGCAGTCGTACCAGAGACCTTCACATGCTCTGACGGTCCTACGATAGACCGTTACATGCCTTAGGGCGTGTGGGTCTATTCGTGGCTATGGGAGTGTGACGGCTCACCATTGGGGTGTCACAGTCCTCTGATGCCTCCTTCTTGGTGCATCACAGCCTTGTCATTTCTCGAGGTTCATGTCAGTCGGTTCACACTGACGGCCTTGCCTTAGACCGTTAGGGTGTTGTAGCGCGCCTGCCTTAGGCCGTCACAGCGTTTGACCAAGGTTTGACTAGTTAAGTCAGTTGCCTTTAACGGTCCCTCCCCTGTGCGTCAGAGTCGTGTAACGCGCCTCTCTTAGGCCATTACAGTGTCGTTCGTCTTAGGTTGCTGTTGTAGGGCGGTGTTTGTGATGCTCTATTCCTCGACTGTCACATTCGTGTGGCGCGTATTCATTAGACCGCCAAAGTTCTGTCTCCACTAGAGTGTAACGGCTCATCCTTAGACTGTCACCTCCGTGTAGCAGTCTAAAGGTAGACCGTCACAGTGCTAGAGTCCTGCTTTTCGTCATTTTGGTTTTGATTATCTTGGCTTGTCCTTGTGGTCCACCCGCTATCCCATGGACATCTCTTGACATCCTATGAGGGCTAACACTACATCATAAGATAGCCAGGAGTCTTCTTGCTTGTGGTAGGATTCTCTTTCATACCGTAGAGTCATCATTGTCTGGTTTCGGGCAGGAATAGGGAGTCCATCCTCCCTCCAACGGGCCTCAATCTCATGAATAACCTTGGCGGCACCAGAAAAGTGAGATCTGATAAACTCCGAGTCCCGAAACAGAGGAGGCAGATCCTCCTTCTTCGTTATTATTATTTATTTATCATTGAGATCATGGCAGATTATATTCCTCTTCTTTTATACATCCACTCCCTCACTGACTACTCCGAGGAGTCATTCTCAGAATTTGAACTTTGATGTCTCCATCGTTGGCGCGCCTCGCTCTACGTCTCGGGGCAACGACTCTAACATGTGACGCACGGGTCATGTGTGGCCACGAGATTCTGATGGAGAAATACTAAGTAGTAGATCGTCAGTGGATAGCTCTACTAGTGCCACATCCTCGTGATGTTTGACAGCTTGTAAGTATAATGCGCTCTTCAAGACTACGTCGGCACCGGTTGGGTTGACCAAGACCACAACGACTCATGTGGTTAGTGAGGGAACCCCCACTTCTTGTGGTGACTAGACCCCAAGCACCACGGTTGAGCTTGCTACAACACTCAGACTTAGTCCGGTCGCAGTGGTGGCCAGTAACATAGCCGGTGACTTGGTAGCCGACAAGGTACACAGGGGCACCGACGCACTCTCAAGAGGTGCTATAGCCCTTAGTACCCCTCTGATTGCCCCTGAGGACCAGCCTGACCAGTAGGCACCTAGCACGGCTAGGGTTCCGATGAGGAGCCCTTGGACCGTGGCCATGCCAAGGAGTGGCCCTTTGAGTGAGTGTGTTGGCGAGCAGGGAGGCCTGTCGGCAATTATGGCCGACAGTCCGCCCCCTCCCATGGTGCCTAGCAACGTGGTGGAGACTATGGCCTACTGGACACCCCCTGGACTGACAACAGAGGATGGAGGCACAGGGCCAACCCGACTAGCCGATGAAGGATTGATCTGAGCCATGGATCACCTTGCTAGACGTGGTTATCGTGCACTACATAGACCAACAGAACAACAACACTTTACGTGTAGGTCGAGACCTTGGGTGCCTCCGTGTGTTAGTCACCACCATGTCCTGAGACCCTAATGGCCTATGCACTTTAGTTGGATGCCATTTTGACATTTATGATATCAGTTTGCACCCCCTCCATACCTTACAATGATAACATTTGAGGGGCATGAAGTGGTGATTCGAGGTTACCTGTACTTGTTTTGATCATGATGCTAGACAGACCATGTTTAGGGATTATTTTTACTTATGACATTTATGCCCTAGTAGACATGTAGTCAAGCATGATTAATTGATTATTTGAAAATATTAGATATTTTCATGTTAATTATTTATTTGATCATGTCATCAAACCCTAACCCTATCCGCCCCACTTCAACCCCCACACACCCCATCCCTTCCAACCCTCATGCCCACTACACCCCCCGCACATCCACCATCTCACAGGATCACCCACAACCGCCCGGAGGCTTCCATGTCGTCATCCTCGTCCACGCGTTGAAGCTTCCTCGACTCTGCTACCTGTAGATTCAGGATAGATCTTGAGGGTAGATTTGCAGACCCCATCACACCCACATACGGCATGAACCGGTGCAAACACTCTTTAGAGAAGTCGTGCAGCTTCGAGTCATCTTCGCTCCAGAGTGGTCCTGCCTGTTATGGCCTCGACATAGATCGCGTCGCCCATTCTCGTGCGACTGCACCAGATTCGAGCCAGAATCTGAGGACTGCTTGGCAGAGGCTGCACCGCCTTCCAAGACGGGATTCAGCCCAAACTCTCCTCAAAGCGGTGCTTCTTCTCCAGGCCCTCTATGTTCCAGAGGTGGTCTCGCCCCATTCCGACGTCAGCACGACCCGTGGCATCCATTATCCTGAATTTGCGTAAAGCTGGTGCGAACCAGTCCGCCCAGAGTGTGCAGCAGACGTGCCGATCATGTCACGCCTTCCTCTACTGATTTTCAGGCCGAGCCTTCTTCATCGGAGTCAGACTTCTCGACGTCCTGAAACCACTCCAAGTGGTTTTGTCACGTTCCACATTCGGTGCTGCCCGTGCTGCCCTACGCAACCCGACTGTGTCTGGATGTTTGCCCATAAACCAGAGCCCCACCAAAGTGCCGACCACGCTCAGATCGGTATTCCGTTGGTGCTCATTTTTTGAGAGTACGTAGAACGTCCTGTCTTCCATCCACCCCCATAGGTCTTGCTTCGTTCTGAGTTTTGTGGAGAGCACACCGGCCATTACGAGCAGATTGCGCAGGTCTATCCTGCAAGGTAGATTCGCACAGGTCATTGTCTACGCCCTACCCCGCCTTCCTGGGACCTCAGAACAGTGCCAAATTTTCATGAGTGCATCTGAACTTCCTAGTCTTTGTCTGAGCACTAACGGCATCCCCTTCTGATCTCTGTGCGCTGCATGCCATTTGGAACAAGTCGGCTCTGTCCAGCAAGGCAGACACAGGGCCACAGGCCCATCTCCCGTCCCCTTGCTGCCCCCTCCTACGTGAGGGTAGTTTTATGTTAAATCATTCCCATCCTTGTGATCCCCTCCCTGCGTGGAGTAATACATGCACTACCCTCACGCAGGAGGGGGGAACAAGGGGAGGGGAATCCAAACGGCCGATCTGCACCGCCTTGTTGGGATGACGCCTGCTTGTTCCATACCGTATACCTAGCTTTGATGTCCGAACGAAGTTCCGTCAGCGCCTGGACGAAGCCTGGTGGATGTCGAAGAACTCCTGAGATCTGGACGCTGATCTGAGCTCGCTGGAAGGTGGGGAAGGTCACAGTGGAGGGCCTGCGCGGGTCTATCTCACTGGACAAGTTGGTGTGGTCGAGGTGCGACGACTGGTATGCTCGTTGTGGAGCTCCAAATGCAGCGGGACCAACTCGGCGTGGTAGAAGACAGTGGGAACTACGTATCCTCAGAATTTGGCCACTGTCGGATCACCGTGCCGGTCGTGGTCGCCGAAATGGTCGGCTTCTGGTTCCTGAGTGAACAACAGGACAGGTCGACGATGGCCGTGGTGGAATTTTTTGCACCGAAGTCAGAACGGGACGAAACCACATGGGTTAGTTTTGTGTCATCAAGGCACAACTTTGGTGAAGACACCTTAGGCCGAAAACCATCAGAGGAAGGCATTCCAAGTCTGATGAGTCTTCTGTAGGTTCTGGGCAGACTGGGTCACACTAGTCAGGCGCAGTCACAGGAGAATGGATGCCACGGGCTGTGCTGATGTCAAAAATGGACAGGACCACCTCGGGATTGATGGTGACTCGAAGAGGAAGAACTCTTCTGAAGATAGTTCAGGCTGATTCATGCTGTAGAAGATAGTGTAGCCACTACCAAATGGAACTCAGGTTCAGGTGTGAATCTAGCATAGTTGCGTGAAAATGGTCGACGCGATTAGTGCCAAAGTCGAACTGAGCGGGACCACTTCTGGAGCGAAGTCGTCTCGAAGCAGCACGATGTCTCTGAGGAGTGCAGACACTGGTTCATGTCATCTGGGGCATGGTGGAGCCTGCAAACTGGACCTCAGGTTCTATCTGGATCTGCAAGTAGCAGAGTTGGTGTAGCTTCGATGCGGGGCCGAGGAGGACGACGAGGCGGACTGTGGGTGGCTGGGGGTGAGCTTGAGTGTTGGTGGAGGTGTGGAACACAGTGGGAAGGGGGGGCTGGAAGGGGCTGCGGCATGAGGGGCTGGAGAGGGCGGGTGGCTAAGGTTGGGGAAGGGGGATGTGCGATGGTGGTGGGAAGGAGGTGGGGAGCGGGTGCCTGACTGCGGAGTGCGGAGTGCGGACTGCCTGGCTCCCTCCTCCACAGACTGTTGGGCGACTCCAGCCGGCAGTCGCCACCACAGTCCACATCCACTGTCCACCCGCCACCGTCGTGCGCGTCTGCGACTCTGCGTGCATGTAGCAACCCTGAATTTCAATTTTTAATAAAATATACAAATAGCGACCTAACTCAAGCCGCCATTTAAGTAATAAGACGCCCCTCTTAGTGGCGTCAAATTAATTTGTTAAACCGTTTCGAAATAAATGTTAAACGGTTTTCGAAATAAATGTTACTAAACAACGCCCCTTACAGAGACGCCAATTAGAAACGGACCGTTTCCTTTCAGGCGTTAATAGCCTGATACAACGCCCTTATATAGGTCGTCAATTATAAAGGACGCCCCTCACTAGGGCGCCAATTCAGCTAGAACCGTAAAACGGAAAGTTTGCCGTTTCGTGATTTAATAGGACTCCGTATGCCGTTTCGTAAGTTAATAGGACTCTTTATGATTCCGAACGTTGCCAATCCCAATTAAACTCCTAAATCAATCCCCTTGTCCTATAAATACCCCTTCCTTGGCTACCTTATACCCTGTTCGACAAGCCAAAGCTACGTTGCGGAGAAGATTGGGCATTCTTCTTCCTGCTGCAGAGTTCCTACGGTTCTCTTTTGCTGCAGACTCTGCTGCAACTTTCTTCATCCTATTCTTCATCCCCAACGACCCACTTCGATTATCAAGAGGTAGGATCTTAATCCTCCAACAGTAGATCAAAGTAAATGATACCTGACATGCATGCATATAGATTAATTGGTCAAGGTTATATGATTTCCAGTTACTGTTTTTCTGCGTTTCGTTTTCCACAGTAATAGGCGACCCTCTCAGGGGCGCTATTCACTGTGTTGCACAGTAATAACTGTATTAGCGACCCTCTCCAGGGCGCTGTTACACTGAATAACGCCACTATCCAGGGCGTCAATTATAAAACTTGCTATTTTTAAACTGTAATCACTGCAATACTGTTTAAAAGAAACTTCATGTTATATGTTCTGCATACGAAAAGCCTTTCTACCAGCATGACCCCTGACTATTTCCTGCTTGATTGTCCTGCTAGTTCATTACTGTTAAATTCCTGTTCAAACTGTAAAAGACGCCCTTTGGTAAGGCGTTCTTTCTAAATTTAACGCCCCTACAAGTGGCGTCAATTAAACAAACACGAGGTGATTGGGAAGCTCGTGTCGAAACCAGGAAGCGCCCCCGTTAAAGGCGTTAATTTACTTCGTGCAGAAAAATGAACACAACACGAGGTATACCCTGCCTTCGTGTTGAAAATGAAGAAAACAACACGAGGTAACTAGAAGCTCGTGCAGAAAACAGAAAGAAGACACGAGGTGAACCTCGTGCAGGAAATTAAATAACGACCCTTTCCAGGGCGTTATATATGAAAATCTCAGAACTTTTGTTATTTTAAAAACATTTACATGAATAATTGACGGCATGTTGATTGGCGTTATTTATGAAAATTTCTAAAATATTATTGAATTAACGACCTGACGACAGGCGCTGTTTAATAAACTAGCGACCTTCAGTAAGGCGTTATTTACCTGTTATAAGGCGGTCCCCTTAGCCCGACGCTGACTCCTGTACATGACGGGTGCTCCTCATGCTTATGAGTTGCAGGTGGTGAGGCGAGAGCTCTGAGACTTCCCAGCCTCCCTGGTATGTATGCCATGTTTATGCATTTGTCCTATTCTCTATTTATGATTATGTAATGCTGATGAGATGTGTGGGATGCAGGTGGTGTGGAGGCCCTACTTGGGGATGGCAGATGAGGACCAGCCTTGGGTTGCAGTGGGCCGACACTTGTTCGGGCAGGAGATTTGGCTCCATTGCCTGAACGAGATCAAGCCTTTGCGCCTCAGGTTGGTGATGAGGACCCTTGGCCTACACCAGGAGTGGGTCGAGGAAGTAGAGTCGCGCGGGGTCAGATGGAAGACCCGAGGGCGTGCGGTGACGACAGACTGGCGGTTGTGCTTCCTAGAGCAGTACACCGACTGGTAGAGGGGTGGCACCCCGGTCGTCTCCCAGGCAAAGGACAACATGGCATACCTCTGGACCTACTGGAGGACCTATGCCAACCGGCCTTAGATGAGGCCTCGAGGGGTATGTATGCATGCATGCTTTGATGTTTATATGCATTGACTATTATATGATGAATGTGTGACTAACATGCAATAAATGCAGGATGCATGGGATGTAGTGGTAGCAGACATGTAGGTACAGCTCCACACCCTGGAGGCCCGACTAGTGGTTACGCGGTCTGAGTTGCAGACGCTGGTGAGTATACTTTCTAAATGCTATGCTATGACTCCTAAAGTTGGGCGATCAGTGACTGATAGTCTTTTAAAATGATGTAGCGTGCCCAGTAGAGGGTGGCGACGAGAGGAGCGGGAGGAGCCTCTAGCTCGAGTGCAGTGGATCAGAGCGCCCAGATCGCTTCCTTAGAGGAGCGGCTGGCAAGAGCGGTGATACAAGCTGAGGCAGCTAAGCGCGACATGGTAGCAGTGATAAGAAAGATTATTTAAGAAATGCAGTTATTATCAATCTATCTTTAAAAACTTATGACATGTGGTATGATAACGCAGGCGCGGGATCTACAGGAGGCGATGACCCGGGCTACCTTGGCAGGCACCGAGCTCATGATCCGTGACCAACGGGTCGTGGAGCTTGAGAAGGAGCGATGGCGGCTTGCCGGAGAGCTGGAGGAGGAGAGAGGGCGGGCTGCAGAGGAGCTAGTGGAGGAGAGGTGGCGGGCTGCAGAGGAGCGGCCTCGCGAGACCGAGGAGCTGCCCTGAGAGACACTCGAGCTATAGCTGCTACTGAGGATGGAGAGGAGAGAGCGCGACTGGGAGCAGGTAGAGGTAGCTGAGTTGAGGCTCCGCCTGGGCGCGACAGAGGAGTGGGCGAGATTGGCAGAGGACCGCTACCGGAGGGGCCATGAGCGGGCGTGAGCTGAGGGCCGCCCGAGCACATACTACAGCACGAGTTACTTGGTGGGTTCTTCTACTCACGAGAGGAGAGAGGAGGTGGACCGTGCTCGAGCCGAGATGTCGACTGCCAGCCAGGGATCGATGAGGCCCCTACAGGTTGTCCTAGGGACAGGGGTGGAGCAGAGATGTGGGAGGAGAGAGGGGGGAGGTGCAGAGAGCTAGAGAGATTACCTTTGTACACCTCCTCTTGCACTTTTTTGTACTCACATATGCATATAGTTATGAAATGGAAAACATATTTTTTGTTACCTGAGTTTGGTCCTATTTGCACTTGTGTACTTGTCTCCTTGTGTCTTCTTACCACTGCGTTCACTGAAGCAAACATGTTAGTTAATCTGTTCGGCTTGGCCCCTTGCTCAATAAGCAAGGGGGCGTTCTTTTTGACCTTGATAAGGGGTCAAGCCCCCCTTTAGGTGGGCCAAAATCAAAGGGGCCACTATCTCTCTCTCTCTCTCTCTCTCTATCTCCCTCTAGCATGTCCACCAAAACCTTCCCCTTTAGGCAGGCCTAACACCCCACACCCAGCCCATTCTCTCTCCAGGCTACCCACCTAAACCCTCCCTTTTAGGTGGGCCAAAATCCACTAGCCCTTACATACAAAACCCTCTCTCTCCTCTATTGTCCCACCTAAACCGACCCTTTAGGCGGGACAACCCCTCAAACCCCCTGCCCTTTATGTGGGAGCTCCACAACCCAACCACCCTTTGCCTATAAATTCCCCTGGAAGGCCAAGGGGCAAAGGAATATATATGACGTGGCTCAATTGAAGGAGACAAGAGAACAACGCACAAGCACGTGGAGCACTTGGAGCGTAACCTGGCTGTTTGTTCGTGTTCAGCTTAACACACGTCGAGGGTATGTCACATCAACACCCCTCATATGGCGTTTAGCCAATACACATGAACATCTTTCCCTATGTATGGGGCGCCATGGTAATAGCGGGAATACTCATCCATCGAGTTCGCTTGCATATGGCGCGCCATGGTAACAACATCGACATCCTCATGCCAAACCTCCCGTACGACCTCCGACCGCTCACTCTGAGCAGGTGATGGATTGCCCGCCTGCAGCTCTAAGTTAGCTCGATCTTACCCTAAAAGTATCATTCCCGAGGATCGATCTAACTCTTGGATACACTGACAGACGACATGCATGCCCTCCAGTCGGTGTCAGTGTCCCAGTATCCAGTCCATCCTACATCTCTCCATAGTGTTTGTAGTCCCTTGGAGGACCCTCTGTAAAACTGTAGAAAAAACTCCCTTTATTATGCAATGACTCAGGGACCGATCTTCGTGATGGAATTGTCCTGTGACTTACTCCATTGTATTAAGGCCTTTTAGCGCCTCTCTATAATGCCTTTGTGGCTCGTCATAGTGAAGTGTACTTGAAAAACCTAATTCTTCACCACTCTTAGCACACTTCGGTGTCCCTGCCCCTCCAGCTCACGGTATTATCTATCTCTCAGACCAGTACCTGTCTTCTTCTTGTTGTGCTCATGTCTGCAGCCCCTTCTTGGTTTATGTCTCTCTCGATTCCCAGTGTCACGCCCCGAGCGCGGAAGATTACTCGGAAGCGGCGTGACGAGGTCTATAACGATCATGTCAATCAGAGCGTACTAATGTATAAAGTAATAAAACCTAGGCCCAATTGCATAGATCCAGTGGCAACCTTTTAAAATTAGAAAGAAGAGATTCATAAAAACAAACCTCAGCATGGACAAAACTTTATACATCATTATATTGAGATCTGAAGTGGAACGTGCAATAGTGGCTGTAGGCCTTAAACATGTCTCCATTGAAATGTCCAAGCTAGTCCATAAGGTGAGGTGAGATGTACCAAGGAAATTTACAAAGAAAAGTCTCCAACAGAAAGTAAAAGTATTTGTGAAAGATGATGATACTAATTGAAAGGACCTCATGGACATCTCTACTCACCCGGCTTGCCATAGAAAAGAGGTAATCATGATGGTCTATGACTTGAATGCAAATACAAGACCCTGCCATCGCTTGGCCCAATACCGGTGATTTCGTCACTGGACGTCAGCGAACGCGACCTCAGAGCCCCAGCTAACGAGTACCGAAGTGGAGCCCCTCCCTTCAAAATTAATTTGTGGTTGCAGGAACCCTAGCCGCATGCTCCATCGACAATGAGGGAGAGAGGGGATAGAGGAGAAGGCAGGAGGGGAGACCCGGCCATCGCCTAGCCCGACACTGGTGATTTCATCACTGGACGTCGGTAAACATGACCTCAGAGCCTCAGCTAACCAGTGTCGAAGTAGAGCCCCTCTCCCGCCTCACCTTCGTCGGCCGCAAACACCAGATCCACCACCCCCTTGCACCGCACACCAAAGGACGTGCCGCTGGAGCCACTTGCACCGGACACAGCAGATGGTCGTGCCGGAGCACCCACCCTCCTTCGTCTGGTAGAAACCCCCTTCAGCCAGTCCCTGCAGAGCATGTCATCAGAGGCCGCCTGTGACTATATCGGACACTACAGATGGTGGCGCCAGAGTCCCTATAGGTCGTGGGACGGATGCCTCGAGCGGCATTCTAGACTCCCACTGATGAGCCTTCCGATCTTTTTTTTGGGACGCCGACCATCTAGGGAGATCACTGGAGATGGAGAAGAAGGGAGCTGCTGGAGACAGAGAAAGAAGGGAGCTCATCGGTAGGATGGGGGTGGAGGAGGTCGAGACGGGGAAGACATATTTGAGGATGGGGAGGCTAAAAAGTGGGGGAAAAAATCAAAATCTATCGGGCTCCCCAAATACACTGTGCATTGGCGCCATCAGATTAATATGTAATTCCTACATTTTTATTTTTTGTATAGGTGTGAAAAGTTTTAAGAAAACATCTTCATATGAGAAGTTATAAGAATTTACAACTCCCAAAAGTAATAAAGAAACAAATACAGGCAACTACTTGGAAAGGTGCCTCGGAAGAAATTTACCCAGAATCCATCTTCATGTGGTGAGCGTTGAAGAAGAAGACAGTCGATGGAAGCACCGAAATGTCAAAGTACTTGATGTAGACCTGCACCTCTTCTGCGCTGGCATCCACCATGGCAATGGTAGCAAACCTGGACACATCTCGGGATGATTTGTAGAGCTGCTCAGAGAAGACCAACAAACGAGAGACTGACCTTAGATCCCAATGAGGAGGAAGGAAAGAAGCAAAAGGACCACAAATAAGCTATGTTGGTTTGAGGGGGAGACGGGGGCGTACAATGTCATCAAGATGGGCACACTCAGGTTGGGAAGCGTCGCCAAAGCGGAGGACGAGGACCTTCTCAAGGGTGTCCCTGATGAAGGTGTCCACTTCCCTCTTCCTTGTCAGCATTGGCAGGAGGAAGCTGCTCATTTTGCCGCTGCTCAGAATCACCAGAGGGCAGTCTACCAATTACTATAACCAGCCCACCACCTGAAATCAATGGCCCACCTGCTGACGGACAGACAAGAAGATCAGCTCTCAACATGGAAAGAGAGATTTTGAAAATTGTTAAAAACTTTGTAGTCAATTCCTTTTTAGTTGAGGAGAAGTTGTCCAGGTGAAGAATCTAGTCTCGCACAATTGACTGAACTACATACATTTATTGTGCCATAATAGCCCACAACAGGGAAAGCCATTGAGGAATATCAGAAACCACGGAAATGGATGTCTCCTCTTCCTTTTTTGTTTCCTTCTCTCCGCCAGCTAAACTCTGAATCCCAACTCGCACCAGAGAACGGCCAAAAGCATTCAATTTTCCCAGGAAGACCAGAATCACTCCCTTCTAATGGATTCCCAATATCAAAAATCATACTGGAAAAGGGGATCATCTCCAAAACACTTCCAGCTTTCCACATAAAAAATGGAACTTCCACAGACAGGCGACAGCTATAATATCCAAAACATCGTGCAAACGAATTAAAGTGTCCGATGAGAAACAACCTGACAAACAAATAAGATGCGGAAAGGTAACGCAAAGAAAGAAACAGCCATCGCCATCACACTCAACCACAAACTCTCCCCAAATGTTCCAGAGAAATCTCTCCCTAGGTGGACTATGGGCCATCCCTCATGGACCCTAGCAGCCACATGGCCCAATGGAAGAGAGGGTGGGGTCCCTCCAGACCCAAGTGGTTATTTTACAAACAAACCCCCTAACTTAACCTATTTAAATACACCAAATGTAAAAGTACAAATAAAAATATAATACACTCAAAATAGATACAAAGAAATATTAAAGCTCTGATGGGAGCTCCTTGCTATCACCAAGCAACAAGGATGTTGACATGCTGTGTGTCCGGTATCGGCGGCTGGCTCTGGTGTTCCCACCAATTCTCCCGGGTGGGAGAAGCTCGACCCCGTCGAGTAGGTGTCATGGTCGCTTTGGTATCTCTCCAGCAGATCAGGATCTATCCTTTGTAGCACCACCCGGGTGATCCACGTGTCGTCGGATGTGGGTCTTCCCATCCAACACACCAAATAGCACTGGTACACTCTACCCCGGGTTGTCGTTACATTCTCATCTAGTATACACTCTATCTACTCTCGCTACTGAGGTAACAAGGCTGGAAGTGGAGGTTCGGGAGTGGTGTCACTCACAAGGGGGGAGACGGCTCAAATGGCTCACTAGGTATCACCGTCGGGTCCCTATAAGCGACTCGATTTAAGATATTGAAAGTAGAGTTGATCCCGTAATCCTATGACAAGTCCACAACATATACATTCGATCTGACTCGTCTCACTACCCGAAAGGGACCGACACTGCGAGTGTGCAACTTCTTCATGGTTCCTGAGAAAAATTATTCAGGTCTGACCCTAATCATGACATAATCAACCTCTTGAAACTCACGGTGGTGCTTGTGAGCATTAGCCAAGTTCGTATATCGCGCGTTGCTGGACTCAAGGTAGTGATGGCGATGCAGACTTCGAGATAGCTGTGTGGACTCATACTTATGCGAATGCAGTGGTGGTCCTGGACATCCAAACATAGATCTAGCATGTTTAAGATGCCTACCTGACTAGACAATATGAGGAGAACCTAGTGATAAGTGTCCATTTTCTATGAATAATTCATTGCATGTATACCATTTTATGTGAATATAATTTCGTAATTATGCATGTTCTATAGTTAACCTCAACTTCACATTTAAATTAGAACTTTCACGTAAATTGATTAATTTTATGATATTATTTAATAAATTAAAGTTGAGGGCTATGAACATTAATTCTCCATCGCATAATTATGAGCAATTGAAAATGCCTTGTTCATATAGGTCGATGCACATTCATACTCTAGCATATCAAGGTCGGTGCATATACCTTATGTCTGTTAAGAAAGGTCGATGCACATTCCTCATGTTGATCAAGAAGGTCGATGCATGTGTAGAAGTCCAGCATATACGGTCGATGCACACTTGCATTTGCACCCAGCAAGGTCGATGCACATTCCTCATGTTGGTCAAGAAGGTCGATGCATGTGTAGAAGTCCTGCATATAATGTCGATGCACATCTGTATTTTGGCATATAAGGTCGATGCACATTTGCATTTGCGCCCAGCAAGGTCGATGCACATTTCACTTTCTGTTGTACCAGGTCGGTGCACATTTGCATGCTAGTCAAGCAGGTTGATGCACATGTAGAAGCCCTACATTATCAGGTTGATGGACATTTGCATTTGCGCCCAGCAAGGTCAATGCACATTTCATTTCCTATTGTACCAGGTCGGTGCACATTTGCATGCTGGTCAAGTAGGTCTGTGCACATGTAGGTCTGTTCAAGTCTAGGGTCAATGCACATCAGCTGTGCACACTACAAGGTCGGTGCACATATACTTGTTGCTTTACAAGGTCTATGCACATGTGTATTTCTGCTCAGAAGGTCGATGCACGTACTATAGCATACATCATAAGGTCTATGCATATGTTGCATCCAAGTTTGTGCATATGTAAAGTCTGTACACATATAGGTCTGTGCATACTTAGGGTCTGTGTACATATAGAGACCAAGGTCTGTGCACATTTTACATTTTGCATAACAAGGTCTGTGCACATTTTGTATTTTGCATAATAAGGTCTATGCACATTTGTATAACCAAGTCTGTGCACATTCACATTTGCATAACCAAGTCTGTGCACATTCACACTTGCGTAACCAAGTCTGTGCACATTTGCATTATAGCATTATCAGGTCGATGCACATTCCTCTTGTTGCACCACAAGGTCGATGCATGTTTTGCCATCACTACCACAAGGTCGGTGCATGTCTACATATAAGCATACAAGGTCGCTGCATGTTTTGCCATCACTGCTATAAGGTCAGTGCATGTCTGCATATTAGCATACAAGGTCGGTGCACATTATGTTAGATAGCATACAAGGTCAATGCACATTTGCCTCTTTCATATATAAGGTCGATGCATGTTTTAAGTCTGTGCACATATAGGTCTAAGCTTGCCTAGGGTCTGTATAACATCCAGCTTTGACTATGATTTCTTATCACTAGGGGTGAAAGTGAACCTATCTTCTGTCTGCAAAACCAACAAAAGATACAAAGAATAGGTGTTGATGATTTGCAAAAATAATGACCACCGACTAACAGCATTGTCAAAGTACTAACTAGCAGATTTGTACTTAGCTTTTTTCTTTCAAGAGTACACGAATTTACAATTTCAATTCATTGTTGTTTTATCACCGCCTTTCCACATAAACAACAGACGAAGCTGAGAATAGCTATCCTACATATAAATTTGCCAAAAGGATTGAAGGCATGAATCAAAAACTCCTTCATGTGCAGATAATTTAGCATCGCATGAGCCAGTAACAGCTAATTCGGTCGTCAGCACACGAAGTGCAACAAATTGGAGTGCAACCATGAGGGAAAATTATCTGGTAGATTTGTCCAGGAGTAAAATTCTTACTGACAGACCACTGGTCTGAGAATCAACTAGAGTTCCAACAAAATGTCAGAAACCGATACAGCAACCTCAGGGCAATGCAGCTATGTGTTCGACTGAGCACAAACAACGAGATTCTGTTCAAATTCTTTCGAGCTGAAGCCATATCAAACCAGGGCGCGAAGACAATAACAACAGATATGATAAACAGCGGGATGATCGCATCAGGAGAGTAGAATTACTACCATCCTTAGCATGCCCGGGATCCCTGGCTCCTTCACCGCGGGTTTGTACTTCGCCGCCATTACGACGACCGCCATTTCCCAAGCAGAAGGAGTGCGATGGGCAATGAGCTGTGGGGAACCGGTGATGTAGGGATTTAGGGTTTTGATCCGGCAAGATGGTTGGGAGCGCGAGGACGATGGCTCGCTCGGTTTCGATCGAGCAACGAGGGTTGGGCGTGGGAGAGGAGATGCTTCGATTCCTCTCCTTTCCGCGCTCCGCCGTCCGAGTTGTTTCCGGGATCGACTATATATAGGCACACGCGGGAGACGGACAACCGGGGTTTATCGGGTTTGATCCGGATCCTCTCGGCTCAATTTGATGGGGAGTTAGGTTAAGGAACCTTCTGGTTCAGCTTGGCCCGTTGGCGCATACATGTCCAGGGAGGACCACGTGGAGTCTTCGCCGTCTCAGTGAAGAGTTTTAGACGGTGGGTTTGGTGCTGTCAGCCCGAGTGGGATTGCGCCATTTAATTATGTGAAGTCATTTAGATCTGCTCTGAACTGTCCAGTTCGATCGACCAAACTGTCCAGTTCGATCGACCAAACTGGTTGGTCGATCGACCCCTTAGGGGTGGTCGACCAAAATGCAGAGGAGAGGCCCATTTTTGGCTCCGGTCGGTCCGGTTGAGACTCAATGACGGACCTATGGCCTTGTGAGTGTCCTGGACACCCCGTGGGGACCGTGATCATGTTTTTGGGTGTCCTGAGGTATCATGTTACCTTGATTAGCGTGCCTATGGATTTAGAGGGTCTGGGTGACCCCATGTGCTCTAGGCTTCCGTGTTCTCACTAGATCGAGTCAATGTGTCGGTATGAGTGTAGTGGGGCTTCCCCGAACGATATGGGTTTCTCCGGAAGGTGGTTTCCGAGTGGGCCGTGTGTATGGCCTTGAACTGTGAGTTCAGTCAACCAGCCTGGGGTTGGAGATATTTCGTGTGTCCCGTGGATGAGAGATCCACTCAGCGGCTTGTGAGCTACCTTGGAAATAGTGTCACTGTGGTTTCAGACCTAGGAACTAGGCTAGATTGACGGTGTCATGCCATCATGTACAACGGTCTTGACCTCAAGTCTCGTGACTCAAGGATCGTTGAGTTTAGTTGGTCTAGTGGGCTATCCAGAGTATGGTGGTCTTGAGCCACCTGTTACTTCGTGTTACTCGTAATGGGTGCGTGCGTCATTTTCTGTGTCCACGTTCTATGACACGTCGACTAGTCGTAGCTTTCCCACAGCACGCGTGTGCTGGCCCACTGGGGAGTGGTGGTGCGGCATACCCGAGAGAGACGGTGAGTAGGCTGGCTATCGTAGGGCCCCCGCGTACAGCTGAGTCTGGGCCTAGGGGAAATTACCAGCTAGAGGACAGGCCTAGGGCGTATGGTCTGAGTGTGCACATGAGGTTGGTGGCGTCGGATAGTGCCGACGGGCGCGACCCCAACTAGTCCTTATTTTGTGGTACTACTGGTTACTAAGTGTGTCTGAGTCTCAGCCAGGACGTTGTAGCTAGACACTTGTGACGCAGTGTAAGACGTCAGGGGACGCATCCAGTCATTCTTCGAGTGGGCGGTGCTCCCGTCACGTGATGTGAGTTGTCGTGTCTCGATTTCCATTTCCTGTCTATAAGATGGGGCTTCGTGTGTGGTTTTGAGAGCGTTCCCATAGTCGAGGTCTAGGGTTTCTGGTGAGCATCACCGAGTGCTTTCCCTAGACGGTGCCCCCCCCACAACAAGCGCGCCCCCATCACGCCTAACCCTAACCACCCTCTCCCAACAACCCATGCCCCAACCTCCACCAGCCCCTCCACCCTAGCTTCCCATGCGCCTCTCCTCTCCCACATTTGTCCACGACGGCCCGAAATTCCCCCGACCTCGCCCACCCCTCTACATCATTGGAACCTTGATCTGCTACTCACAGATTCGAGGCAGATTGTGAAGCTTGGCTTGCAGAGGCTACCCCGGCGTCCACAGTGTGAACGAGCCAAAGTTATCTTCTGTGGAGTCATTCTTCATCGAGCCAGCTTCGCTCCAGAAGTGATCCCGCTGTGATGCAACCTCGGCTCCGTTTGCGTCATCCATTCTCGTGCAACTGCACCAGATTCGGGTCTGAACCTGAGCACCATTTGGTAGCAGCTCCACCCCCCACCCCTGTGTGAATCAGTCAGAGATCTCTTCACGAGAGTTCTTCTTCTCCAAAGCGCCGACGAACCAGAGGCGGTCTCACCTGGTTTCAACATCGCCTCCATCCAGGGCGTCCAATCTCCCTCAGTCGCGCCAGACCCAGAGTCCCTTGTTTGCCCAGGATAGATTGCTGCCAAGTCAGCCACGACACCCCTCCTCCTCTCTATTTTAGGTATACAGTCTTCATAAAAGTTATGGATTTCGATGAAATGAAACCAACGCAAGTAGTTTCGTCTCATTCCGACGTCGGCACTGGAAGTTCCACGATGACCATCGGCGTCCTGTCTTGCTATTTGCCCAGGAACCTGACACCGGCCATTCCTACGACCACATCCAGCAAGGTGATCAGACGGCCACCATATTCTGAGGGTTCGTAGATCTCCCTGTCAGCAACATCCACGACTTGGTCCCATCATGTTTGGAGTTCTACAGCGCCCATACCGGCCGATGCACCACGACCGCGCCAACCAGTCCTGCACGGCAGAACTGCACAGGCCCACAGCTGCGGCCGCCGTCTCCATCCAGTGACATCAGCTTGGCGCCAGACCTTCAGGTGTCCTTCGGCATCCCTCAGGCTTCGTCCAGGAGTTGGTTGTACCTCGATCGGACGCCCGAGCTCGGCGTACGGTCGACCACTCGTTTCCCCACCCTGCGATCCCCCCTCCTGCGGGAGGGTAGTGCATGTAACTGTTTTCCCCTCCCCGTGAACCCCTCCCTGCGTGGAGTGTAGTCAATGTACTAGCAGGGCTCTCTGCTGCGATGACTCCTCCGAAGGCTGCGGAGACTGGAAAGAAGACAGCGGAGCAGAGGTTGCGGGATCCCATTACTTCCCCAACATCCATTGAGCCCCGCTCAAAGGCCATCCACGACGTTCCTCTGGCCAATTCTCCAGAGGCAACTCAGGGAGGACGGAGGACCTGCCTCCCTTGTTCCTTGACTCAGGCTTCATCAGGTCCCATTTCTTCGACGCCCCTCGAGCCATCAGGGAGATAAAGATCCGTTAGAGGGAGGAGGGACTCCCTATCCCCATTGATAGGAGTCAGTATGTTGGGGCTCTAAAGCCGTTGAGGGGCACACTAGCAGCAGCCCTGACTTCGAGGTCCTCCCCCAAAGGGCGGCCCCTGGGCCTTCGATGACTTATTATTGGTGGGAGGACTAGAAGACTTCTTGTGGCCTGAAGAATAAGTCCCAGTTATCGCAGCCGGTCTCTAAGGGAGCATTTACAGGCAGTGCTTTTGCAAAGTGGAGGGTCCATGTGATTAATGTAGTTGCCTTCACCAGTCCAGTGGAGTACATTTCAGACTTGGAGGTGGCTGTCACTCCTAATGCCATCTTGGACATTGTGAACAAGGTGGCTCGCACTCTTCGATTGAAGCCTGAGCAGATCATCGTGAGGCCTGAGAGAGCCATAGGGGCTCCAGGTATTTGCTTGATTGCCTAGCTTCACCTTGTTTCTATTATTTATTTCTTGTTTTGCAATTTGAGACACTCATCACATGCAATCCCTTAGGGCCAGTTTGAGAAGGGGTTAAGGTGAGAGAGCAGATGAGAGAGAGAGTGGTGGGCCCCACCCCTCTCCTCACACACAAGGATGCTAACTGGGCTCGGTTAGCGCAAGCGACTCTCGGGGGTTGCTTGAATCTGGGGGTCACTTGCACTAACCGGGCTCGGTTATCAAATCCCCCTTATTGTTTGTAGAGCATGCCAGTGGCCAGGAGGGCGGTGTTTTTCCACGAGAGACCTTCTAGGTGTGGCCCCCACTAGGGTCAATGCCCCTGGGAAGAGGCCCCGAGTTAAAAGCCAAGAGCATGACACACGGCCTTCTACCCATCTTCGTTCTGCGGATAATCTTCTGCTCGAGTAGATGTCTCCAGTAAGTGAAAGAAATTTTCATTTCAAATCACAATTTTGACATGTTTACATAGTGTTATAAACATGACCCTCCTCTTCCTTTTTTCACGCCCCTGCCCTCTCTCCCTCTGCAACCCACGTCTGCCACCCCCTGCTCCGTACGTCCACAGTAGTCCCGGAGCCACTCCGTCGACACTACGTCTCCCCGTGGAGTAAGAAGCCCTGCTCTGTTGCTCTCTGCTACAAGCCTGCAGCAGAGACTCGGTTGGCAGAGCTACTAGCAGTGTCCACAGCAGGATTCGGCTCAAGGCATCTTCAGAAGAGTCATCCACCTTCAAGTCGGCCACGCTCTAGAAGTGGTCCTGCCTCCGTTCATCAACGGCATCAACCGCTACAGGAGTTTCCATGCAACTGCATCTGTTTCTGTATGCCACTTGGCAATGCCGACACCGACTGCCCCTGTGCTAATCGGCCAGAGATCCCTTCACGAGAGTTCTTCTTCTCTGAAGTGCCAATGAACCAGAGGTGGTCCCGCCTTCTTTCGACATTGCCTCCGCCTGGGGCATCCATTCTCCCTCAGTCATGCCAGACCCGGAGCCCTCTATTCGCCCAGGACAGTCTGCTGCAAAGTCAGCCCTGACACTCACTCTCCACTCAGTTTCAGGTCAAGCAGTCTTCTGAAAAGTCGTGGCTATCGATGATACGAAACCAACAGCGAGCGTGCCGATAGACGCACCATGACTGCGACATCCAGTCCTGCGCAGCAGAACTACACAGGCCTACAGCTACGACCACCGCCTCCTTCCAGCGACATCGGCTCGACGTCGGACCTTCAGGTATCCTTTGGCATCCCTCGGGCTTCGACCAGGCATTGGCAGCACCTCGATCGGACGTCCGAGCTAGGCGTATGGTCGATAGCTTGGTTTCCCCTCCCCTCGATCCCCCCTCCTACGTGAGGGTAGTGCATGTAACGGTTTCTCATCCCCGTGATCCTCTCCCTACGTGGAGTGTAGTAATTGTAATAGCAGGAAACATCGTCAAGCCTCCTCGACGCAGCGTGTCTGCCGAGTGCGCACGCTCCCCGGCTCGCCCTCATCTCCCACCAGAGCCGGTCCATCGGACAGGCTAGGTATGTGCAGCTGCCACTCCACCCTGCTTGCCTAGTATTAGCTCCAATCGCAGCACCGTGTGAGGAGTGCCCGGTCCATATTTCCACTTTTTTCGTGAGTTCTTGCTACCGGTGAGTGAGTGCACATCTGAACCGATCCCCTCGGTATCGGTCCGCCCGGTTGAATCCAGCGCCCGCGACTTGTTCCAATGAAAAAGCTGGGCTACTATTGACCGACAATGTTCGACAACTGCTGCAAGTACACCAAGACATGTTAAAAATGCCAAGAGCATGCAACGGTCCCCAGGCGACTGTCGACATAGCTACATCCAACAGCACCCAGTTGGCCTTTTGCCCAATGGGGAACAGACATTGTGGGCCCATTGCCCCCATCCTCTTCAGGATGCAAGTACATTCTGGCAATAACAGACTACTTCTCCCGCTAGGCGGAGGCTGTAGCTCTGAAAGAAGTAACAGGAGAAATCGTGACCCGATTTATCTGGCAAAATGTAATATTTTGGTTTGGTATTCCCAACCAGATCGTCTCAAACAATGGAAGCCATTTCGGAACCAAAAGGTCTACAAATGGGCCAAAAAATACAAGATTGATTAGAGGACATCTACTCCGTACAGTCCGCAGGCAAATGGGCTAGCAGAAGCTTTCAATAAAACATTATGCACCCTTCAGGCAAAGATAGTCACTTCCAACAAAAGGGACTAGGAAGATAAGATGTACGAGACGCTCTGGGCGTACCGTACAGTCTAGAAAACCCCAACAGGCTGTTCACCCTTCTCTTTGGTGTATGGCTCTGAAGTAGTTGTCCCCATTGAATTAGAAGTACCCTCACTACTGTTGATCGAAAAATGGCTTTTCCTTTTAAATGCCGGTAATGGAATGGGATCACCCTTTTACTCCTGTCGGCTAGAGAAGCACGAAATAATCAATGAAACAGAAAGGATGGGGTGAAGATAGAACCTGTGTGATCACCACCCAAGACCCCGGACGTGATGGGCACGTCGTGTCTTAGGAAATGAGGAGAGACACTCGCCTTTGCCTAGCGCTGGGAGAATGAGCGACCGATGAACGACCGCATGGAAGTTGTGCGGCTCTCTGTAGGCCGCCTACCAGTGCTGGAATGAAACGTGGGATGAAGCACGCCAGTGGTGGTACGGTTCTGGGGCAGCCGTAGGATGAAGATGAATGGCGACGAGGTAGCCACCCAACGTCTTGGGCGGACGACGATTGACTGCTCCACTCCACCTTCCTCCAAGTCATAGGACTTCAACCTCCACTCTTTCCAGCTGGCCAAAAAGAGTGGGTTTCGTACTGGATAGCGGCTAACCTGCAAGACAATGTGCGACCAACAAAAGAAAACCCAGATTAGCTCCACGCGGTGTAGTATATGCTAGAAATGACACATTTCAACTGAACTCATTGTACATCAAGTGGTTGATAAATTTTAGAAATTCTGATACATCAAAGAACAAAATTCAAATTACATTCATTGCCATATCTGTATGAGGCCAGATCTTGCGTAGCTCTTTCACATAAGCACGATGTTCCTTGTCGTTTTCTTCCACTTCCACTTGCCACGGGCGCATTTTCTGATCTCCCACGTGATCAGCATGTTCCGAACCACTCTCTCGTCCTCCTTGGTCCCCAACTTCCTGGCTAGAAGGGGAGGATGGTGTAAAAGTACAGGAACATCAGTTCGGGGTAGCCCAACTTGGAGATAGCATCGGTGAGGGTTGTAGATCGCCATGGTAGTGTCCCCCACTAGCTGTAGATCTAGGCCTGGCCGCCGTGGTATTCTAAGTATGGTTCTCCGGAGAACGCTTGGCCACACCATGAACTTGTCCATCGGCAATGTGTTGAGGAAGAGGCACCATTCATCATGTGTTTTCTTGTCCACTGTCCAGCACTCCACCTGTTGAGAAAACCCAAAGGCACTGCCAATAAAGAACAAAGGGTGGCTCCTAAAGATCCAGCTAGTTGTGGTCGAATCTTCCTTGAGTTGGAATTTAATTCTCACTCCCATCCAACACTCAAGGAGTATCATAGAGTCGAAGAGAGGTCCTCCTAAGTAAGCTAAACTTAGCCCTTCATGAAGGTATGAAAGGACTGATTGTGAAATGGACAATCCCTGCCATAACCCAGTAATGATGCTCAGGTTTTGGATGTCAAGGAGGTGGTCGGTGGTGGAGAAGAGAAAGACCCCATACAAGCACACCGACACGACTTTAGCTATAGCTTCAAATCTTCTGCTCTTATTTTTGTAATAGACGGTTACCCATTGAGCCATTGGTATCAAGTGGACGTGTCAGGGGCTAATCATGGCCCGAACATCATTTGGGCTATGGATGAAATCACTTAAGATTAGTGAAGGGTCTACGGGCTCAACCGTATGGCATACTAAGTCTTCATCTCCTACTTTGGTCTTAGTAAGAGATAAGTAAGTTTCTACTCCCTCTAAAAGGACCATGGTTTCAAAAGAAGGAAAGATAAATGTATGAGTTTGAGGATGCCACAATTCTATAAGTGCAGAGATGCTTCCCAATCTAAAGATAATTTTTGAAAATTCTTCCCTAAGAAAATGAGGGGTTGAAGATGCCATGCTCTTAGGATTGAGGTATCGTCTTACCTCGGTTTGCATGTCTATGTGGTTTGAGGGCTTTGATGTTCCCTCATGTTCTGTGATTTGTATTATACGGAATCGAGTGTCCTATGTGTAGCCTAGGGGCTGAGGACTTGTGGTTTATCATGTTTTTGGCTAATTAACGGTATATTGCCGTGATGTGCAACGATCTTGACCCGAGTCGTGTGACTCAAGGATCATTGTGTGTAGGTCTAGTTCCCTATCCTGAGTTTGGCGGTAGTTCAGTATACTGCTTTGTGTTTCATAGTATGTGTGACAGGTGACTGCTTACCCTATCCGTACATCACTGTTTTGAGTCTCTATGTTTAGTAAGCCTCCACTAGTCGTAGCCTGACAACACTTTAGTGTGTCGGCCCACCTGTGAGTGGTGGCGGGGTGAGTTCTTGAGAGATGGATTTTAGGCTAGTTTTTGTCGGCCCCCTTGCTTTGCAGTAGCGTCCTACTGGGGGGGGAACTAGCTATAGGTTTGGCTTAAGGTATTGTGCTTGTGTGTGCACACGTGGTCAGGGGCGTTTGGATGAGTGCCGATGGGTGTGACCCTGACTAGTCACTAGTTACTATTATTCCTTGTACTTGGCTCAGTGTCTCAGTCACCGTGTTCAAGATGAGTGTGAGATGCTTGAGGTGTAGTGTAAGACGTCAGTGGACGCATCTGGCTTTGCTTCTAGTGAGGAGAGGCTTCTATCACATGACACGTGGCTTGTGATTTTGTGACCGGTTCTCTGTCATTGTTGACGTAGTGCTTCGGGTAGCCTGTGTCTGGCTTTACCATGGCTTGTGTAGCGTACACGACGGTGAGGTTGTGTGTGCGCCAGTGTTTTGGGTAGTGTTTCCAACGTCTGAGAGGTCGTGATATGGAACCTACATGTCTGTTGTAACATGGCGTGTTTTGGCAATGTAATCATAGTTTCCTTGTGTTGGTTTGGTGATTCCTGACTGTGTGTCTGAGAATTTGTGTTCTTACCGATTAGGAGTAGTTTAGAGGGCCAAGGTAATATCAACTGTCATGGTTTGTTCTGTATGACTTTCCTCTTTACTTCCGTTGTTGTTACTCCTGCTTACTACTATTGGTCTTGTTGTTCTTACTGATGTCACCACTTCGGTTTCTTGGTGGGGATCTACGGGACCCCTACTGAGCCAGTGACACGAGGCTCACCCCTGACTTTTCAGGTGTGGCTGCTAAGAATTTTGAAACAATTGAATGAGGTGACTCATATCGGATCAAGAGAACCCGATCCCATACATATCTACCTGTTACGTCTAAACATACATATGTCATGGTCTTTCCTCTGTGGAACATGCAGCCTTATGGGGATCGATCGATCGCTAGATCATGCATATTTCCCTGTCATCAGTTACCCAGCAATAGTCATGAGGCATCTGGCAACAAATCCAACATATATATATGTATGGGGTACTGAAGAGGTAGGATCTCGTGGCAAATTGTGAGTCGTCCGATCTTGGGCTTTTGCAGGGTGTAGCCACTTCAGCACAGGATTCTGCAAAGAGGGAAGAAAGCAATTAAGGGGCACAGGGTTACGAACGTAGGGAAAATCCTTCGATGCCTAAGTCAACGAGTGGTAAGAGCATGGTACGAAAGGGGGTAGCAGAGGAGGGGGGCACAAGATAGCTCTCCACCAGTTAAAGTGGCTGAGAATATGGCTTAGCTTTTTGGAGGGGTTCCCTAGGTTTATATAATTGTTGGCTCCCGTCCCTGGGTAAAGGAGGCATGACGGCTTGGGGGACGCTACATCCACAGGAGGGACGATGAAGTGGCAGGATCTCGTGCCAAGCCGTGAGCCATCCGACCTAGGGCGTATGCAGGGCGTAGCCACTGTTGGGTCCCTTAGTGCAAACGTAATCAAGAGGGGGGTAAATTGATTTCACCTTTCTCAAGCTAAGACACTAAAATAAAAAATGATGTGCTAAATCTCAAGAGAAACAGATAGCAGAATTAACTTAAGCGCTTAAGATCTACTTAAGTAAACTGAAATTCAACAAATATTTGATTGATTAATCTTAGAACCAATGTGTTGAGCACACAATTTGCACTTAAAAACACAAATCTGCTAACAACGATGTGTGTGTGGGAAGATGATCAAACACATAGAACAGTCAACCAAATACTTGTGAATGTGGATAGGAAAGATGGAACAATCGCATAGACAATCACATAGAGGCACAAGAATTTTTAAGGTGGTTCGGGACCACACTGGACTCCCTATGCCCACCCCTCACCAAAACTTGGTGAGACTTACTATGCTGCAACTGTAGCAACACACATGATGACAAGTCCCCAATCACACGCTGATACACAACTTATCACGGGGATGAACCACACACCCACACACTATTTAAATGTAGCACGCGCGCACACGCACACACACACACGCTGTTGCTCTAGGGTCGACGCTACTAAGGTCAAAGCCAAGCTTCTTCCAATGCGTCAACGCCTTCGGAAGCTGCGTAGACGCAGTTGTGAAGAAGTCTTCAAGCCCGCGACGTTGAAAGAACCCTCAAGCTCAAGTAAAGGCGTCAACGCTTCGCACAGGCAGCGTGGACGCTTCAGTTAAAGCCATTCAGTTGAAGGTTTTCAGTTGAGTGCGTCAACGCTGAAGGTTAAAGCGTCGACGTTGCAGTTAAGAGTCTCCAGAATAACCTGCCAAGAATTTATGCGTCAACGCCTTCACAGGAAGCGTCGACGCTGCAGTACAATGCTGAAAGCAAGCAAAGGAAGTGAAGGCAGGGTAGACGCTGAGCAGTGGAGGGTCGACGCAGCAGTAGTTGAAGTTGCCTGCCTCAAAGCCAAATTTGCTCTACTGCGTCAACGCACCGGCAGGCAGCGTGGACGCAGTCTTTGTTGATAAAGCTTAAAATGGAAGAAGTGTTCATAAGGCCTGCGTAGACGCTGAAGACTCCAGCGTAGACGCAGTCTTCACTCAGCTCCAGTAAAAGGTCGATGCTCAAGAAATGGAGAAGACTTGTGCGTCAACGCAGTTAACGAAAGGCGTAGACGCTGCACTTGAATTTCAAGCAGCTGAAGCCAACAGTCAAGATCCATTGCGTTAACGCTGCAACAGTCCAGCGTCGACGCAGCAGCATACAAGCCCTCAGTTTGGTTCAAGATGGCTAACTGCGTCAACGCAGTGAAGGGTCTGCGTTAACGCATCAGTCTTGAAAAGCTGTGTTGACTAGTCCAGCAACCCTCTCCGTCTGGAAACTGCGTCAACGCAGTGAAGGGTCTGCGTTAACGCATCAGTCTTGAAAAGCTGTGTTGACTAGCCCAGCAACCCTCTCCGTCTGGAAGCTGCGTCAACCTTGTTGATGTACTGAGTTAACGCAGTTCATTGATGTTTCTTTAGTCCAAGACATATGGACCCCATTGGTTCCCTGTCCGTCCAATAGCATATCAGCTAGAAGAAAAAGGGGGTGTACGTCTTTATTTGTCTATTCTGGAAGCTGCGAAACCTGTGCAATCATTGGGTGGGACTCATTGATAGCACACGTGCCAAGCCAGCCAGGGAATATTCGTTCACGCCCAATGCGTGAGGGTGTTCGTGGGGTATCAAGGCGGCGCCCTTCTTCCCGTCTTTCCTGCTTGCCACTTTTTAGCCTCCCCATACTCAAATATGTCTTCCTCGTCTCGACCTCCTCCACCCCATCCTACCGATGAGCTACCTTCTTTCTCCATCTCTAGTAGCTCCCTTCTTCTCCATCTCTGGTGATCTCCCTGATAGTCGGCGTCCCAAAAAAAAGATCGGAGGGCTCACTGGTGGGAGTCTAGAATGCCGCTCGAGGCATCCGTCCCACGACTGGCAGGGACTCTGGCGCCACCATCTGTGGTGTCCGATATAGTCGCAGGCGGCCTCCCGCGACATGCTCTGCAGGGATTGGCTGAAGGGGGTTTCGACCAGATGAAGGAGGGTGGGTGCTCCGGCACAACCATCTACTGTGTCCGGTGCTAGTGGCTTCAGCAGCATGTCCTCTAGTGTAGGGTGCAAGGGGGCGGTGGATCCGACATTTGCGGCCGACGAAGGTGAGGCAGGGGAGGGGATCTACTTCAACATTGGTTAGCTGGGGCTCTGAGGTCGCGTTCATTGGCATCCAGTGATGAAATCAAAGGTCTTGGGCTAGGCGATGGCTGCAGGGTCACCCCTCCTGCCTTCTCCTCTATCCCCTCTCTCCCTCATTGTCGATAGAGCATGCGGCTAGGGTTCTTGCAAGCATAAATTAATTTTGAAGGGAGGGGCTTGCTTCGACACTGGTTAGATGGGGCTCTGAGGTCGCGTTCGCCGGCGTCTAGTGACAAAATCACCGGTGTCGGGTGAAGCGATGGTAGGGTTGCCCCTCCTCCCTTCTCCTTTGTCCCCTCTCTCCCTCATTATCGATGAAGCATGCGGCTAGGGTTCCTACAGGCATATATACGCCATCAGAAGCAGATTCTACAAAATCGCATGAGCTCCAAAAGGTACTATCATCTCACAAATTTGTCAGGCGAGAGACACAAATGGTTGAATCTGATCTGAGGAGGAAGAAATGGATAGGTAGCATTTTAGTATGGCAAGATTGCATATCTAAAATAGATTCTAGAAACTACAGGGTTCAGAATTGGTCTGCTAATTTTTCAGCTGCTTGTGCTAATTTTGATGGTTCAAGGTTGTGTGGTGATAATTGTACACCACAGAGCTATGCAAATGAAATGACATGTCCAACACATCTTAAAGAGAAAAATATGTATATATCTTGTATCTATATGCATACTTGTATATAGGAACATACACATATAAGGTTTATACAAGTGGATTTGCTATACTTCCCCGCTGCACACCGAGAGATGAAATACGCGCGTCCCAGGACGCGGGGTGTCAAAGCTCGTCTGACCCAATTACTGGGAAAGAAGATCCCGAGGAGACTCTATGTCTAGGCTCTAGAGGATTCTACTTCTCGGCATCACCTCACACTCGCCTGGGTGCATTAAATGATGAGTGCTCCTGAATGTACACACTGCTGTGGATTCACCCTTGGGCCTTTGGCAGTGAAGAATACGTCGGGAGGCTCGAGATTCCCGAGTCCCCGAAGAAGATCAACAACTGCAAATAACAAAGTACGCACGGTCAACCCACACTCAGACGGGTGAATCGAACCCTGGGTCAGAAAGGGGAATGATTTTGGACTTGGAGGCGTTAAAGGACAAGTGCCCAAGTGATACGGTGGCTTTGCCACCCAGTTGATCCGGTGGCCATGCCACCCCATTGAATTGGTGGCCATGCCGCCCCATTGAACCGGTGGCCATCCCACCCCGTGTTGATCCGGTGGCCATGCCACCCCATGTTGAACCAGTGGCTCTGCCACCCCATGCTGAACCGGTGGCTCCGCCCACCCCACTGATCCGGTGGCCCTGTTGAAGCCTTCATCCCCCTTACACCATGATGATCCGGTGGCCCCTTTAGAGCCCCTCATCTGGTGGCGTCTGCCCAGTGGCCCTCTTCATCCGGTGGTCCGCTTCAACGTTGAAGTGACTAAAATTTAGCTTCCCTTTTTGGAGGAGTTCCCTGAGTTTATATAGCGGTAAGCTCCCTTTCCTGAGTAGGGGAAGCGTGAGAGTCTGGGAGGGGCGTTACATCTGCAGTAAGAACTCTTACTATTCAGGGACTCTTGCCTTCCTCTTATCCTTTTGAGCTTCCTACGCTCAGGTGATAGCGTAACATCTGCTTGGATTATTAGGGATAGGTGCCCAGCCGCGAGGAATTCGCCCTGACTCATTAAGGAATTTTGACGTCGGGTTGATGCTTGAGAGATAAGGGATATCCCGCCTAAGCAGGGAGTCTGAGGCTTGGGCATCCCTGAGGGAGCGTTTACTGACCTTCCGATGGCTCGATGTAGTCGCATGCTGGGCTTTTCCTGAGTGTTGGGGAGGCCTTCGTTCGGGTGACTGAGCTAAGTCTCAGTGGGCCATGTTGGTCCGCTTAACTGAGGTCCTGTAGTAAGTGGGCCCTATTGGGACTGTCACTTATTGGGCCAGGGTAGCAAGATTAGGTTGAGGGATTTGTCTCCCTCGGTCCAAGCTGTGTGTCAGCGGATGTAGGCTAAGCTGTATTACCCAACAGTTAAGCTGTGTATCAGTGGGAAGCCACACTCTGGTTGGAGTGTGAGGTGGACATAGGTCTGCGGACTGAACCACCTTAAAATCTTCTGTGTTATGGTTTGCGTGTGTTGTGCATTTCCATATCTTCTTTCTCCACTTCACAAGTTGTGTGTGATCGTTTACTTGTGTTCTCCTTCTCATCTCGTTGTGAGTATCATATGTCCATGAGGTGTATCTTCTTATGCTAGGGGATCACCATCTCATATGAGAATCTGAATGTCTTGATCTCGGCTGTGAGAGGAGAGTAGTTTTGATCCTTTATCTTTGAGTGCTTAACAGATTATTCTGTTAACGTTTAAAAAGTGGGTGTATTTGTGTAAAGGTCCATTCACCCCCCTTTGGATCCTTTACTAAGCGCCACCGAATCTATTAGTGGATGAATCTGGCATTCATATAAGTCAAAGATCTTCGAGTGCTCTTTACAACAGCACAGGTCTCATTCTGATCCGACTCCGGATCTGAGCACAGTGATCATTGTAACCGGGTCGCGCAGATCTATCCAGAGATAGGACTATGGGACAGATCTGGGATTCAGATCTCAAGTCAGCACCTCGTCTGCGATCCAGCGATTGCTGATCTCAGGGATCGCAGAGGGGCATCCCACTAACGTCCTAGCCAACCGCCGCCACCAGAAGATGATCGGAAGCCACCGTCCCAAGTGCTGCTCTTGCTTGTTGCCCAGCAGATCTAAACAGTACCAATCCGGACCCGCAACCCGCCTCCGCCCGAAGAGCCCCTTCGACTTGCGGCCCGTCAACCCAAGCTCGGTGCTCCTGGATTGCTGTTGTAGCCTTTTACCTCCCTGCATGGAGTGGGCAGTAAAATTATGATCTGTAATTATTTGTTATTACTATATCGGGAGTCACGTGTCTTAGCCGGGAGTCTTCCCCACGTCCCGATCATGGAGGTACATTCTCTCTCCTCTTCGCATTTGCTTGCTTATTCCATATGTGTTTGAAAGCCGCTGCTAGCGTAAGATAGGAAATCTACCCTGCTCAATTTCAATCACCACTGTGTGAGAGAGAGTGCTTGACCCATCTCGTGTCTCAATCAAAGCACGATGGAGTGTTGACCACCCTTGACTCTCTTCCTTGGAACCTTTAGACCTTCTATTTGATGAAAGGAGGAGCCTTGGGGGTGCTATTTATAAGGAGGAAGCTTCAATCACTGGATTAGCTCGAATTCTAGCTTGAATGGGATCAAAAGTTCAGTTTTCGAGCAGGAAATGAGTTTCTAGAATCGCGAAGAATTGGCGACCTTAGTAGTATCCGCTAATTCTTTAAGTAGTGCCTATTATCTTGTCACCAATTCTTAATTGAGCGTCCCTTCAAGCGGTCGCCATTTCTTCAAATAGCGCCATCTCAAAATTTTATATGAATTACGTTGGTTGGCTTTATATATGTAAGAATTGTCATGAGCTTCAACTCATTAATCATTTCAATGGGCTTGATAATTATGTTTAATGCATATTGGTAAGCTTGCATGAATTGTATGAATCAATGGTCCAATGAGCTTACATTTGCCATACTTACATGAATTTACTTCATCATACATATCAATTTCTTGTTGTGCTAATGATCTTTGAGCGTAGGTAAGAATAAGCTTCACACTGTTACCAAGGCGCTCAGAGTTCTTCTTTGGTGGCATCTTCTCTTTCCTTGTACACCCTCTTGTATGCATTTCTACTATATATTATCTATACTATTATAGCATATCAAGGACCTTGTGGTCTAGATGAATCTGAAATTTGAGTTTCCCTTCATAAAAAATACCAATAGTTCCAAGTGAGTCTTAACCGCACGGATAGGCCGCTGAGTCATCTAAGACATGGGACAATAGTTCCAATTTCTAAGTTGATGCGTGGATAAACGAGCTTCGACTTAGTGTCAACTTAGAGATCTAGGTTCTTTACTGGGTCTGGATGGTTTAGCAATATTATCATTGATTATTTTATTATTTTAGTTTGTTTTAATTTTTCTTTTAGCTCAGCATGCATCATGTACGACTTTGAGCTTTAATGTTGAAAAAATCCTCATGTTAAGTTAGTAATGAGGGCCACTCGTTCTCGATTTGAGTTGACAAGAGATATTCCATTCCAAATCAAGTAGTATGTTCTCTTTGAAGCCGCTCAGGCTGATTCCTTGAAAGCCTCTTTCAACTAGATTCCTATCTCATTCTTTTATTTTTCTACAAATCCACCTTGGTTGTAGCATGCCCACATTGGCTGGTAATCGCTCTCCAATAGTGTTTCTCCTTTCGTGCTCGTGTGCACATTTGTTATCCTAACTTTCATCCAAACAATTGTTGCTTTCTTTAAATCATCCGAGGTTATTTCATTCAGAATCGTGGAAAGGTTTCCAACACTTGGAGTCAGAGACGTGTCACATCACACCTTGACATCTACTTTTCTATCCATTTCTACTTCATTCCGCTTCGTAACACTTACATCTTCATTTTTATTTCCACTACACTTCATTCCGTCTCATTCCCTTACAAAGCATATGCCAAGGCAGGACAGTTGTAGACACACCAAAATTGATACTATGAATGAGTGAATTTTATGTCACGATGTAATGCCCCAAAGTAGACTACATTACTGGCTTAATAAGAAGGTTTTTGTATTTTTCCAGATTTATTGGAATGGGCGACCGTCCTCTGGGCGCCATTTGAATGAATGACCTTTCGGGGTGTCACTATTTTTGGGAATAGATGACCATTCGTGCGAGCGCAATTCCTGGTTTTTCGATTTCCACCAGAATTTAAATCTAAAGAATTAATGCCCTTTTGAGTGGGCGCTCATTAATGAACACCGTTTCAAACAAGCGCTATTTCTTATTTTAAATTGTTAAAAGTCTATTATTTCTATAATTTATCCAGGAATGAACGGCAGTCCGAATGGGTGCCTATTTAGTTGACAACAGCGATTCAGTCGCCATTTCCCTTTCGTGTCCAATTCGTTTGTAACCTTCTCTCGTTGGCACTCCTTCTGGGATTTGGCTCCATATCCTTCTGTGGAAGGGAGGTCCACGTCTTGGGATTATTTTCCATGTTTTAATCCCATTAGAACTTGATCTTTTACCCTATAAAAACCCTCCATTCCAAACCAATGAGAGTTCTTCAGCAGTTCTCTATTCTCTGAAGTAGAAAAACCTTCTTTGTTTCTTACAGTTGTTGTTGCTGTGGTGCCTCCAGAGCTCTTTTCTCCACTGCAGCTTCCTCTCTCGTTGCTACAGTGTAGAAGGGCCACTTTCATCTAGATTTACTATCTCTCTCTCTTTGTTCCTAGTTGTTCTTGCCATTTGTTTTAGCTTGCATACCCATCTAGCATCCTTTGCTAGATAGACCTTCTAGCATATTATTTGCTTATTTTGCATTCATATCTCTCTCCCTTTTGCTCCATAAGGGGTTTTAAAAAAAATAAACACACAAGGTGTGTTCATGCCCTTATTGCATAGATTGGTTTTTATAGAGCATTGATACTACACTATTGATTTTCTAATCCATATCTTTTGCTTGTCTTTCTTTGTCTTACAAGGGTAATCAAGATAGAAACCCCCTTCATCGACTGGCCGGTAGAAGGAGGAAGTTGGACTCACATCACACCCCGCTTATAAGGTATTCTTCGCGATCATCCTATTCTTTTGAGGTAACCCCTCTGATGATCACACTCCTAGAGTAGCATCTCATGCTTCCTCCCCACGTTCCATTTCATTATCCTTTAATCATATACCTGAGTTAATCTCTCTTTCTTTTTTTCTTTTAAAATGTCTATGTGACATGTTCACAGGAGACATTGTTGGATGCCGAGAAGCTGAATTTCAAGGCGTATTGTAGTTCTGCTCCTTCAGGTTATCGGAGGAGGACACCGGCTCCGCATCCGATCGAGTTGGAGGATCCGTCGACGAAGATGTCCCAGGCGGGGCCCGTCGACAGCAGGGGGACTTCTTCGACGGGGGCGGTGCTTTCTGCGATGAAGTCTGCAAGGGTCTGTCCCTTGATGGTAGTGCGGGGTTGGTAGGAGATGTCGTAGGCCTCGAAGTGTATAGCCCACTTGACGCGGTGACCTAAAGCTTCGGGATGAGCTAGGATCTTCTTCAGGGGCTTGTTCGTCAGCACCACGATGGAGTGTCCTTGGAAGTAGGGCCGGAGGCGCTTGGCCGAGGTTACCAATGCTAGAATGAGTTTCTCAGTTGCGGGGTACCTTCTTTCAGTGTCTAGAAGCACCTTTTTGACGTAGTATACCAGCCTTTGGGTGCCTCCGTCGTCTTGGACTAACACCGAGCTTATGGTGGAGGAGGTTGCTGAGAGATATAGATACAGCTGCTCTTCGGGAACTAGCTTCGACAGTACCGGAGGTGATGCCAGGAACTCTTTTAGCTCGTCGAATGCTCATTAACACTTGCTATCTCAAGCGAAGGTGCTAGATGCCAGCTTTGGCCCTCTTAGTAGTTTGAAGAAGGGCAGGCACCATTTCGCCGCCCGGGATAGGAAACTGTTGACTACGGTGATCCTCCCAGTTAGGCGCTGGATGTCCTTGACGTAGGTAGGTGGCCGCATATCCAAGATGGCCTGGATCTTGTTGGGGTTGGCTTCGATCCCGCGATGAGTCACCAGGAAGCCCAAGAACTTCCCAGACTTAACCGTAAAGGCACACTTAGTAGGGTTGAGCTTCATCTGGTACCTCTGAAGGGTGTTGAAAGTCTTGACTAAGTTAGTGAAATGGTCTTCGGCCTTCAGTGACTTTACGAGCATGTCATCAACATAGGCCTCAACGTTCCGCCCCATTTTCTCCTCAAAGATCTGATTGACCAACCACTGATAAGTATCTCCGGCATTCTTTAACCCGAACGACATCCGAGTATAGCAGTAAACGGTGAAGTCGGTGATGAAGGTGATCTTCTCTATGTCTTCGAGGTTTAGTTGGATCTGGTGATAGCCGGAGTACACATCTAGGAAGCTGAGGAGTTCGTTACCCACGATAGAATCGACGAGCTCATCGATACTTGGTAGCGGATAATAGTCCTTCGGTGTGGTTCTATTGAGGTCGATGAAGTCGATGCACATCCACCACTTGCCTGAAGCCTTGGGCAGCAGGATCGAGTTGGCGAGCCATGTTGGGTAAAGGACCGGATGGAACAACCCAATTTTCTTCCCCTTGCTAATCTGATCTCTGATAATCGCCTGCTTCTTAGGGCCGTGCTTCTGCCTTCGTTGTTGTACTGGTATTACTGTCGGGTCGAGGTTGAGGTGGTGCATTACTGTTTCCTTGGGGATGCTAGAGAGATCCTTATTAGACCATGCGAAAACATGTATATACTTTGAAAGAAAGTCTCTGTATTGAGTTTGGAGCTCAGGTGATAAGTCTGCCATGATTTTCACTTCAAGGGTGGGATCATTTCTGAGGAAAACAAACAGGAGTTCTCCCCCGGGCTGGCTTGCTATTTTGTCTTCAATAGTCTCGAGCTCTTTGCCCTGGTCCTCTGGCCTTATGTCTTCCACCGAGATCACATAGCACCTTCTGGCCATAGCCTGACTGCCTCGGACTTCCCCGGTGCCGTATTTGGTGGGAAACTTCATTTTTTGGTGGTAGGTGGAGGGCACTGCCTTGATTTTGCCAAGGATTCCTTAGCCAAAAATGGCATTATAGGCCGATATCTCCCTGACCACTACGAAGTTTGCCACAAAGGTGACGACTCTAGGTGGGCTACCGAGGGTAACAGGTAGGCTTAGGGCTCCCTCAAGTTAGGTTACCTAGCCATTGAACCCATAGAGGGGGGTTCAGATTGGACGTAATTTTGACGGGTTTTCACCCATCTTTAGCAAACACTCATACGACAAAACATTAGGGGCACTGCCATTATCCGCTAGGATCCGATCCATGTTACAATGATTTATTGTGGACGAGATAATAAGGGCATCATCATGGGGGGTGACCACTCCATCAAGATCTTGGTCCGAGAAGACCAAGGTCTGCTGATTGGTCACCGGTGAAGCTTTAGGGGGCTCAGAAGCCCGGGAGGCTCGCTCGGTATGGCGCTTCCTCCCTCGGTTGCTATCTCCTCCTGAGGCGGATCCTCTTGAGATGACGTTGATGTGGACACCATGAGGGTAGTTGTCGATCTCTTCTGGGGGGACTCTGCGATCTTCTTGTCACTCGACCATGTACTGGGATAAGTGGCCTTGGCGGATGAGACTTTCGATCTCGTCCTTGAGGCATTGGTAGTCCCCAGTATGGTGGCTGTGGTCGTCGTGGAGCTGACAGTGCTTCCGATGACTTCGGCGCTTTGGGTCGGTCTTCATTGGCTTAGGGTGACATAGTAGTCCCGAATCCTTTATCTCTTCATAAATTTGGTAGACAGGTGCAGACAGAGGAGTGTAGTGCATGTACTTGCACGGGGGTTCCTTTCGGTCGCCCTCTTGGTTCCTCCTCCTCCCCTGTTCGGAAGGCTAGTTAGATGACCCCTTTCTCTCCCCCTCCCATCCCGAGCTCATGAGATCTCAGCAGGAGATGAGAACCTCCTCGCACTTCGCATGCCACAGAGTCAAGGTCACGAGATCAGCGAGGGAGGAGGGAGGGTGGAGCACTAGTTCTCATTGGAGATTTTCATCGTGGGTGCCTCTGGTCAGTGAGGTGATGGAAGAGGCCACATCTAGGCAGGGGATGCGCAAGGCTTCCATTTTGAAATGGTTGATGTAAGCTCGCAGCTTCTCCCAATGTGCCTGTTTGAGGGCCAGTAATCCTGCTATCGACCTTGGAGGGCCACTGCCGGCGAAGCTCTCCTTGAACAATTGTCTGATTGCCGGAAGTTGGTGATGCTACTGGGGGTGAGTGCACGGAACCAGGCTTGGGACCCTGCACTAGGGTGGTTACAAATGTGCAGCACTTGACAACGTTAGGGGCTCCGTGCAGCGTCATTAGAGCGTTGAAGCTATCGAAATGGTCAGTCGGGTAGCCCTGGCTGTCGTAGGGCTTGAAGGCTGGGAGGGTGACACTCAGAGAGACTTAAGCCCTCAAGATCTGGTTGAAGAATGGGGATTACTCCTCGTCTTCCAAGGCGAAGCCTTTCTGTAGGGTGCGGAGGGCGTGCTCCTGCTCGGCAAAATGTCGTTCGAAGTCCCGCAAGTGGAGAGACAGCTCTGGCTAGCATGTAGTCGGAAGGCTACAAGCTCGCCTCTGACAGTCATCCCACCATTCTTCAGCAGGAGCTTCTGTTTCTGAGGGGTGCCGAGGCAGCCCAGGTTTCTTCACTCTCAGACTAGAGGAGGCTTCTTGCTCTGGAGGCGGGACTTGTGAGGGCCCGCCTGGCTTGTGGAGAATAAGCTGCCAGCCCTAGAGGGTGAAGCGACCTCCAGCCTTTTGTCGAGAGGCTTCTGCGTGGGGTGGACTCACCCGAGGCAGTACTGATCTTCCTTCCCTGGCCACTTGGGTCCTCATCAGGTCGATGAGGGTGTCCAGTTTGGCGTTGAGGGTTTGGAGGGCGTCTGGGGCCTCAAGGGCGAGTTGTCCCCCCACGACTGCCAGAGGTAGGGCATCAGCTTGCTGGTCGAGGAGGGGGTCCATGGAGGAATGTATAGGTATGCACTCCCCCTCTGCGGCCGCCGGTGCCTTTCCCATGTCGTCGGTGTTTCTCCTTCTAGAACTTCTTCGCACCATGTTGGCTCTTCATATGTTTCCCACAGACGGCGCCAGATGAAGAGGGGTGATCTTGCCCCTGTACCTAAGCCGTCGATGTAGTTGATGTTACCATTGATGGGGGATTTGCAAGGTAGGAAATAGATCAGAGGAGCCTAGGGTTGCAAACCCCAGGGAAAACCCTCCGATGCTTAAGTCAGCGAACTGGCAGAGCGTAGATGAAAAATAGAGCAGGAGAAGAAGAGAGGGGGGCACGAGATCGCTCTTCACCAAAGGGGGTGGTGTTGAGTGCTCAAGGTTCTTCCGTCCCCTTTTTGGAGGGTTACCTTGGAGTTTATATAATTGCCACTGTGGGGTACTTGAAGGGACCAGGGGGCATTATGCTGCAAGGGAAGACCCTTCTTCTCCGCTGCCCTTTGGAGTCTTCTCGTTCGAGCGGTGGTGAGATTCCCACTGGGAGTTATGCCCTGTCTGATGGGGTTCCGAACGTTATGATATCCCCCAGTGAGGCATTTGGGCTTCTCCCGAGTCGAGGGTGACGCTGTGTCAGTTACGCTTGGGCGCTGTTTAGGCTTTTCTAAGCAACTGATGCTTAGACTTCTGGGCCGAGCGGTCACCTAGGAAGATCTGTTCTGAGGATGTTTGGGCTTTGAGATGGGCGGGCCCATTCGTGGGGCTATCGCTTTGGGGGGCTTCGCTTGGTTGGGTCACATTGGGCTTAATTGGGCCAGTCTGGACCTAGTTCGGTCACCCTGATCCGTGCGTATAACTGGACTGTGAATTTTCCCCTCTCTAGGTTTCTTATACTCTTCCGAGCAAAATATTTCTTTGAACATGTTAATGAAAGAGAGGCTGCGGAGTTTGCCTCTCTAAGGCAAGGAATGATGTCCGTGGTGGAGTACGAACTTCCATTCTCTCAGAGGGAGTATGGGGCGAGAGAGAGAAAGCTAGGAAGGGGGTCCCCCCGACATCACTGTAGGTGCGCAAGAGAGAGAGAGAGATGGGGGAGAAAGAGAGGACAAAGTAAGAGAGAGAGAGAGAGAAAAAGAACGTGGGAGGGGGAGGGCACCGGAGGGGTCTCCCCCTCTAGCAGCGGCACCCTATGGGTGTAGATGACGCTGGGAGAGAGAGAGGTGCAGAGATATAGAGAGAGGACAAGTGAGAGAGAGAAAGAGAGTGGGGGAGGGGTCTCCTCCGGTGACGACACCCCGCGAGTGTAGACGATGCAGAGAGAGGGGTGCATAGGTACGTAGAGAGAGAGGACGGGTGAGGGACAGTTAGAGAGAGAGCACCAGAGGGGATCGTCCCCTCGGACGTTAGCACTCCAGTGGCTACGAGAGAGTGAGAGCACCAGAGGGGGTTGTCCCCTCCGGCGTTGGCACCCCTGTGGGTGCGAGAGAGAGAGATGGGGGGAGAAAGAGATGACAAAGTAAGAGAGAGAGAGGGAGAGAAGTGATGTAGAGAGAGAGAGAGCATCGGAGAGGGTCGTCCCCTCCGACATTGATAGGGGGTGAGAGAGAGAGGGAGAGAAGTGATGTAAAAAGAGAGCCGAAGGGGGTGCCAGCTCCATCGTCTCCCTCATCCTCCTCATCCTCCTCTTCTCCACCCTCTCCTCCCCCTTCTTCGGTGCCGCATCCTTGTGGCGACCCAGGATCCGAGTACTGGAAAGGAACCGACGCAACTCGAACCTCGGCCCGCCACCCACGAACCCGAAGACTCGGAAGGACTAAAGGATAGGTGTGGTGTACATAGAAATAGAAAACAAAACAGGACAATAGATATAATACCGGAAATAAACAACTAACTACAACAGAGTCCAGTCCAACAGAAAGTACAGTCTAAAGCAGTAAAACGTACCACGCGCCAAGTGAACACTCGGCCCGACAAGCTGGCAGCTAAGAACCTCCACACAACGTCCTCAAACCTCGAGGAAGAATTGCCACACCTGAAAATCAAGGGTGAGCCTCCTATCACTAGCTTAGTAGGGATCCCGCAGAACCCCAACCGAGAAACAACGGCAGCACGAAAAGCAGGAACTACGAAAGTAGGAAAGTAACTACGGTGGTCGGTAAAACCTCAACTCTACAGCTACTCCTACTATATCGGAAAATACGACCCGGTCTCCCGTCGGGGGACAACCAAGTCACGCACCCGACGTCTCGATCTCACAGTCGGGGACCACCAGACACGAACCACCCTAGCGACACTACTAGGAAAATGCCACGACATCCCAGTCGCGAAAACCTGCCCTCACAATAGGGCCTGAGCCGAAACCACACGGTCTAAAAACACAGTCACGACCTCACTGTCGTGAACTCGATGCCATCTGGGGAAGGCCCTCGGTGACGCTCACTAGAAACTCTAGACCTCGACCACGGGAAAGCTCCCGAACAACACACGGAGCCCCGTCTCACAGATGGGAACAGAAACTGAGACAAGATGACTCTCGTTACGTGACAGGAGGACCACCCACTAGAAGAATGACCAGATGCATCCCCTGACATCTTACACCACGTCACAAGTGTCTAGCTATGACGTCCCCGGTGGGAGACTCAGACACACCAAGTAACTAGAAGTACCATAAAATAAGGACTAGTTGAGGTCATTCTCGTCAGCGTGGGTCTGAACCCTTAGCCTCGTGTGTACACTCAGACCATACACCCTAGGTCTATCCTCTAGCTGGTAATTCCCCCACTAGCCCAGACTCGACGGTACGTGGGGGCCCTATGGTAACCAGCCTACTCACTGTCTAACTCGGGTACGCCACACCAGTGCTCCCGGTGGGCCGACACATGCATGCCGTGGAATCTACGACTAGTGGATGGGTCACGGAATGTGGACTCAGAAAATCACGCATACACCCATCGCGAGTAACACGAAGTAATAGGTGACTCGAGGTCACCTGACTCTGGGCAGCCCACTAGACCTTCTAAAGTCAATGATCCTTGAATCACGAGACTCGAGGTCAAGACCGTTACACGTGATAGAATTAAGCTGTCAATCTAGCCTAATCCCTAGGTGCAAAATCACTGTGACATGTGAAAAATCCCCAGCCCTAGGCTAATCAACTGGGCTCATAGTTCAAGACCATACACATGGCCCACCGATCTGAAAATCTCATGATGTTCGGGAGGGACCCTCTGCGTACACGCGCGCACACACACACACACACACATGCAGGGTCACCCGGACCCTCCGGAACACCCTCAAAACATGGACACCGGTCTCACGGTGTCTGAAACACTCTCAAGGTCGAAGGACAACCACTGGATCCCAACCGGGTTGGCCGAAGATCAACGCAACACACGACAAACCTAGTAACATGGAAAAATCGCCTGACGGTCCAACCTTGGGCCGTCACAATCTCTGACGGTCCAACAATGGAGCGCCACAGCGCAAGGCGAAACTGGCTCTGACGCACCTACCTCAGGGTGTCACAGCTCCCTGACGCACCTCCCTTGGTGCGTCAGAGGACACAACGACACGGTCTCTGACGCACCTTCCTTAGTGCGTCACAGACTCTAACGGACCACCCTATGTGCGTTAGAAGACACAGGAACACGGGCTCTGGCGCACCTTCCTTAGGGCGTCACAGTGCTCTGGCGCACGTGCCCACGGCCACAAGAGGAACACGACCCAAATGGTCAGAAACATGGTAATGGTCGAGCCCAGGCGCGTCACACCCTCTGGCGGTTTATTGTGAGACCGCCAGAGTGACCAATGCCCTGCCGACAAAATCGGACCTTGTGACACACCCCTCTTGGGGCGTCACGGTCTGTAACGCACCCACCTTGGGACGTCACAACTTGTGACGGTCTCTGAAACGACCACCACACCGTTCCGAGAACGGAACGGCAGGAAAACCCCAAAAATTCTTCCCACGCCCCCATACCTCCACAGGAGAGGGAAAAAATAAGGGGGAAGCCCCCAAATAACCCCTAGCATGCATCTACGGCCTCAGATCGGCCAAAAACGAGGTGAAACGGTAGATCGGCTCACAACTCTAAAAATATAGATTTTTCTCAAAATCTCCAAATACGCCCGCTCGGCTCACCACGGCCTACGAAACTCGCGGGAAATTAAGTACGTGGGTTAAGGACCCGTCCCCCTACCTCCACCAAAGATTTCACGCACCGTGGACATCGATCCACGAAGAAAATGCCATAAAACTCTCGCCGGCTCACGATCCGACGAATTGCCTCCACCATCGCAATCCTCGCTCTATCCTCATCACTCTACGCCCCACGATCCTCGCTGCCTCGCCCCTGTCCACCTCCGTCGGCCGCCGGAGAAGAGAGGGAGAGAGCGTGAGAAGAGAGAGGGAGGGAAGAGAGAAATGAGAGATGGGGAGAGAGAAAAAGGGTTAGGGGTTATAGTCGTGACCGTGCCATTGTCGGTCATCTTTCTGGTTTTAGCATGGCATTTGCAAGTTTTGGGGAAATCATCAGCTTCCCTGCTGATAAAGTACCCTCTACTCTACATTCATTCTCATGGGTATTGTGCTCTTGAGGTGTGTTTGTAGTCCTTGAGATGCGTTCCCTGAGATTGTGGTGCCTATTGTCATTTAGCGATCGATTTTAATTGTCGGGGGTCTTTCCTTGGTGAACGGGCTGATGCATGACTCATTCTCTGTAGTCGTGTGTTCAGCTGCCGCATGCCTTGATGCGACCCTCCTTGCAATGTCTTCCGTAGTTCTGGGTGCTGTACGGAGCTAGAATCCTGCAGGTGTTGTTGTCATTAGCAGTTGTTTCTGTAAGTGCTGCTAGCAGATGATTTTGCACTTATATGTTGGACCATTGTCTTGTCAGTAGTTGGCTGTGCTCCTTTTCTCAGTGGAATAGCTTGCGACTCGATCAGATGTGGTGTCTGATTGAGAGCTGACGTAATGTTGTGTGTGGTCCAATGTTGTTGATTTTGCTGTCATTCTTCTGTGTAATTGTCATTGGCGTCCTGTGTGCCTGGTGTTCCCTATCGCCTTTGGCACTAGAGCCGATGATGTCGTCAGGCTATCAGTTGAGAGGACTATGTTTCCCTGTGTAAGTTGATGTTGGTTATGCCTGTCGTTTCTATCAATTCGTTTCTCGATGTTGTTTACTTTGGTAGTCTCGTCTCTTGTCTTGCGAGACGTAAGCGACGTTGTCTTGTTTCAGAGGTGTCGGACTTGTGTTCACTGGTGGTCGTGCTCACTCCTGCACGCATATTCGTGACAACAGTCAGACGCTGTTCCTCTGAACTCCATGTTTCTCGTGCTTTGTGTCTGTATTTGCTGGGTTGTTCCTCCTTACCTTATCCTTGTTAGTCCTTAAATTTCGAGGATGAAATTTCTTAAAGGAGGGGAGGACTGTAATATCCTGAATTTTTGGCAGATCTTTATTGGGTCCTGCTAGATCTTTATTGAGTTTCGGATCCTTTTAGAAGAGTTTCAGACTTCCTTTGTAGTCCTGAGTTGAGAGCACTTCGTCCCAATTATCCTGCAGTTCCTCGACTCATGGTCACTGTAGCCGCATTGTACTCTTCGTCAGGATCGTTTCGACTATTTTTGTAAATTTTTAGGCCTTAGTTAGGCATTTATTTGAATTTGTTAAACCCATTTTTTCTCTGATCGCACCAATCCTCTCCCTGCTTCTCTTCCCACCCCTGCTCGCTCCTTCACGGGGCCTGCTAGGTGCCTGAGCTCCGGCCATGGCCGGTGGAGGGGAGGGTGATCGTAGACTCAGGGACGACTGTGACGCGACTGTAGAGCAACGCATATGCCTCTCTTTGGGACCCATTCACCAAGGGCACGGCCGGCTTGCCGTCTACCCCAAGCGTGGCCCTGTAAAGCCCATAGACACCCATCGCCAGGTGGAGAAAAAACCCAAATGGCCTCCTCCCTCTCCCGCAAGCTTGTCGCCTGACTCCTGCAAAGCCCTTCCTCCATCGCCGCCACCTCGAGGGGCCTCCCGCGAGCTCTCGCGGGTGAAAATGGACCTCCCGTCCTCAGATCCTTCAGTTCCTCTACCATCAACTCAAATCCCATTAGGCCCTGCTTGATCACGGATTCCCGCGTAGAGGCTAATCGGTTGAGGCCCTCCCATGCCCCCGTGCAGATCATCTCTTCGACTTCCTAGTACAAACCCTAATTGGCTTCTCCCCACATCGCAGTGGGAGCAAATGGCAGAGCACCGGGTGTCTTTCCCAATCCCACCAGGCAGTTCTCCAGCACTCTCGACAGCACCCACCCACCGAAGGAGGGTCGAGACCCCACCGAAGGCCACGAGTTCTGGCACCAGGAGATCACGGGGCCCACGGTGGAGCGTGACATGTCCGCCCTCGCCAACAAGACCCGCCAAGTGCTCGAGATAATGCGGAAGAGCATCTACGACCTCAGCATGATGCTCGCCCTCCTGGGATTCACCCACCTCGACCTTGGTGCTTGGATCACCAATGCCGCCCAGCCACCTCAGGAGGTGTCGATCCAGGGCCTGGTAGCGTTCACTTTCCCGTTCTCCATGGCGTTCCTGCTGCAGCGTACGCTTAAGCTGCTGAACTTCCTCCACAAGATGGAGGAGCAGGGGTGGCTGCAGATCTTGACGCTGACCCTTCAGGCTTTTAAGAACCTAAACCCCGTGTTCTTGAGACTTCGGGTGGTTTCATTGTGTTGTGTGGTGGGCGTCTCTGTATAGTTCTCTTACTGGATAGGGTCAATTTTCTTAGTGTTTGTTTATTCTTTTAGGGTAGGTTTCTCATTTTCTTTGCCCTATTCTTAAAAAGTTTAAATGTTGTATTTGATGTAGGATCTGCTACCTTTCATGGCATTGTCCCCCACTACAAAATGGCCTCCATCAGAACAACATGCCTCAGCCATTTCAACCCTAACAACAATAACCACCTCCCCAGTATCACCAAGTTCCACCCCCTGTGAATTACGGCCCTCCTCAGCAATAAAGGAGGCCAATTGGCCCTAAAATAGCCCATTACCCACCATTGCCGGAATCATTGCTGGATGTATTCAACACCTTCATGGCCGCCAATGCACTCATCCTACCCAAGGAAAGACCCGTATGGCCCCAAAATGTTGACACTTCCAAATACTGTGTTTTCCACAGGCAGCCGGGTCATATAGTGAAAAATTACTTCCATTTCAAGGAGTATATCTATGATATGAATGACCAAGGTGGGATTGACTGGGATGAAATGAGGCGATATATCGCCACCCTAAAGGCCAGGAGACCTCCTCCTAGACCACAGTTCCAGTAGTAACAGCCATACAACCACAACAACAACAACAACAACAACAACAACAACAACAACAATAACAAAAACAACAACAACAACAACCGCAGCAACCTCAGCAAGCCCCACAGTGGCAAGCAAACATGGGCATTATTCAGAATCCACTTTCGGAGCACCAATAGCCCAACCATCAGGTCAACCCCATCTCTTCCCTCCCGAAAGTCGGAAGAGGGCAGGGTTGTCATACAGAAAGCACCTTCATTCTCGCTGCCAACCACATTCCTAGCCAACCTCCCCGCCTTACCTAGCCAACTCCTCTCTCTCCCGACCTGTATCACAACCTATAAGTAGGCCTCCCTCATTCCCACAGCCGTCATGCCCTCTCATCTGCATGCCTGCTACTAACTCCCCGTTGATTCACCAGCAAATGTCATCCACCACACCCCCTTTACCCTCAAAGCCTCTCATCATCTTTCATCCCTCCACTTTGGTATCTACCTCCACTTTACCTCCACCCCCACCTTCAAAACAGCTCATTATCCATCATCCATCTGAGGCCCTATCTACCTCCACCCTTACCTTCAAAACCCCTCGTCATCCACCATCTATCCGAGACCCCATCTACCTCTGTCATGCCTTTGTCTATGCCTTCTAAACCTCTCATCATCCACTGCCCATTAGAGGCCCCATCCACTTCCGCTCCACCTCCCCCAAACAAACCCCTCATTAGGTCCCCTTCACCCATCATTGCCCCTACTCCACTTGTTCCTCCACCTTTACCACTTAAACCCCACCCCTGTCCTCTCAGCCCCAGGAGACACTAGCCACGTCCCTCCCTCTCCCACAGCCATTAGTCCTCATCCCCTTGCAAACCCTCCCCATTTCTTCCTTCCATAACCTCCCCCACAGATCTATTCTGGTTCTGGGTCGCGGGCAGCAGAGTACCAGTTACATGCAGAGGCTGCCACAACATAAGTGTGAAGCTTCAAGAGGCGTGCCATATACCAGTGGAATTGTCATCCTGTCAGCTTTGCAATGAGGGCAGCCCCTCCATCTTTTGATCTCGGAGTTGTCCGTAGGAGCCATTCTCAGCAACCTGCGCAGTTCCTCCCAAGTAGACAACTAGAAGAGGCTTGCAGAGGCTCCCACGGCCTGAGTTCTAAGATTCTTGGGGCACCACTTGGCTGAGGGCTTCTCCTTAAAGTTCCATGTCATCTCCAAGAAGCAGAGCTTTTTTTTGACCTCAGAGTCAAGAGTTCCAGATTTTCTTCCCAAGGTGCACAAGGTCAGTTCCCCTGAGCCTGAGCCAACACCCTACAACTGTTCCCATCTTCGCGGTCATCTCTGACTCCACCGATGGCCCTGTTGGTCCCGACTTGAAGTGGACTCGACCACGATCGCAACGGCTCTAGTTTCGGCTTCATCGGAGCACAGGAGTGTTTGTGGCGACCTCATCTTCCCGCAAAAGTAGTCTAGGAACGAGCAGAACCAGAGTAGACCAGTCCTGCTCCATACTCTGCCCTAGCCAGCAACGTCATCAAGAAATTCTCCAAATATTTAGACGTCCTCTTGGGCCAACCCAAGAGGTTTTGGCATTGGTTTTGTCCCCAACGAAGTTCAGGAGAGCTCGGGGTAGCACCAATAGTGACTGCCTATTAAGCCATTCCAAAAAGCTGGCAGAACCGTCGTGCTTCTTCCATTAGGCTTATAGCTTAGTTTTCTTCCCCACCTCGCCTGGCCGGCTTACAGCCCCTCTTTGCGTGGAGGTACCTTTGGTTGTAATTGGACTTTCCCACCCCTAGTCTAACCCCTCTGCGAGGGAGTAGTGCATGTACTACTAGGTCTTCGGTTGAAGCGTCATCGGTGCGGCGTGCGGGTAGCCCACGCTTCCCCGCTCACCCTCATCTCCGGTCGGGGTCGGCGTCTTCACGCCGACCAGGTGAGCTGCGGACCCCACCCTTTGCTGGATTTGCATTGCTTAACTTAGTATTATTTCTAGTCTGCACTCCTTCGGGTGGCCTCTCTCCCCTACAAAAGCTCTCTTACCCCCTTCTTTCTTCTCTTCCTGCACACAACCAAGAGCCTCTGCTTCACTCTCCTCTTTCTTCTCTTCCTACGCCGGAGGACCTTTTCTCTTGATGAATGCTTGTTATATATACAGGTGAAGCACTCAAATTCTTTTATTCGAAGGTGAGCGTGTCGAACACTTGCCCACGTCATGCCGGGTATGCTGTCGTGCTTCTGCATTCGCCACATTGCTGTTGCCATAACTTGCAGGGGAGTGGGCGGCCGCCGATGGAATGAACACACGGCGAGACGGGGTTCGAGACCTTCCATTCACGGCATATGCCTTGGTTGCCCACCGGTTCACAGCAGTGGTTTAACCATTTCAAGGCATTCATCGTTGTGCTATTTACAGGAAATAGGGGACCGCATTGATGACGAGATGGGTTGGCCGCACGCCGGGGAAACGCTTCAGAGAATAGTCTACTTTGAGCACGCCGTTTTAAACCAAAGCAAAAGGGGCGCCATATTAGTGCAATGCAAATGCAAATGGGTGGCACCGTTTTAGTGCAATGCAAATGCAAATGGGTGGTGCCGTTTTAGTGCATTCCCACCAATAGTTTGTTGGGTTCTGTAGCACGCTGGAATAGCCTTGTTGGACTTTAAACTTGCCGCACCGTATTAGCATTCAAAGGAAAGCTTTTATAATGGGCAAATGGGTGCGCCAGATATGGGTGAACAAGGGGAGCGCACCGTATTAAGAGAAGCAAGAGGCGCATCATTTTAAGGCCTTCCCACTCCAGTTTAAAGCTTTCTCACGCTGTTTTAAGCACTAAGTGATTCTTCGCGGAGTCGCGACCATTCGTACAAGAGTTGGTGCCCCTGGAATGCTTTAGTTGCAATGTGTCGCCTCCACGATGTTTCATTCGCAATCTCTGGACTTCGGTCGAAGATTCTATGCAACTTCTGGCGCATGCTGAGACTGTGTGGAAGTTCCCGACTTTTCTTTGATTCGGCCCTCGGGATGGCCAGTCAAAGAATTCTGGTTGTATCTTCTGCCTGGGGGCTTCCTTAATGGGTAGCAGACCGCCAAGTGAGTTCTCGTCCTAATCGGGTGAGGTATGAGTTTGTTCGACCATCCCGTCTTCGACTTGCGCTTGAACGCGTAGACGCAAGTGCATGATCATCATCATCATTTTTTGACATGGGCTACGACTAGTGATTCCATTACAAGGAAAGAGAAAGTAACTCTATTGGGATATAAAAATATGCCGCAGTTTATAACATACTTTAAACATGGTGATAATGCAGCAATTAGAAGCATGATTGAATGAATATGCTACAAATTAAACTCTGCAGGAATTACACGGTTGGAACACGGTGCTCAGAGATTGAATGGTCGATCGACTAACCATGCCATGGGCCTGTGCGGTTCTCCTATAGCTGCTCAGCTTCATGCCATAACCAATTCTAAGGGACTGCACGGCTAAGAATGGCCCGTTTAAGGGACTAAGCGGTTAGGGGTTAGCCACTCAGAAGGACGAAGGGTCCTCTAAGCAGTCGAACGACGGGCCGCTCAAGCGAGTTGAACCGACCCTCTTAGGCCGCTCTAGTGTGCACCGCCCTACTGTTCAGAGGGACTACACAGTTAGACGTCTACCATGCTAAGTCTTAAATGGTCCATACAGGACCTTCCAAGGGGATTAAACAGTTTGGGAGTGGACCGTGCACCATAGAACGGTCACGGGATGGCCGTGCCATTACCACAGTGACGAGAACGGGGCAACCTCGGTGGAAATCCCTCCCGGTCGATCCAAATCGATGGGATAACAATTTTCTACCTGTCCCTACCAAGCTACAAGCCCTTCCACAACATTCATTCCATCAAAACTTAAAGACGATGCCCATGGTGTAATTTTTAGTAAATTAAAAAAAATACAATGGCCATGAAATATTGCACAGAAAATGAGGAAAATGATAGTGGACAGGTGTGCATGAGGTACCATCGCATTCCTAGCGAAGTAAGGAATCCATCCCCCTACCTCGATCACGACGAGACTGGCATTCCGATGCCGAATGGTCGAGGGAAGCCACGTCGTCCTCTCGCCCGTACCCATCTCCATGCTCCACGGATCGAGGCGAAGCTGGCGTCAACGCGATCCTCGCATCGTGAGCAATCCGATGACATCACATGCACCTCTATCTACGGCCCGGACGGACAAGCCCAGTGAAGGAGGGGGATCGGCTGGTCGCGTGAGAGAGAGAGAGGGTGAGAGAGTGAGAGAAGAAATGGGGAGAGAGAGAGAGAAACGTGAGTTTTAAAAAAAATGTTACATTTATTTTTTTTTATTTTTAACACCCATTTGCATAATAACCCCCAAAGAACTAAAATTGTATAAATAACCATTTAATTTTTGTCGGTCGACTGGTTGTTCCAGCAACCAAAATTCACACCTTGCAGGATTTCGGTTGACCGACCCACTGCTTCCGGTCGACCGAACTCCCCGAAGCCCCTTTTGTTGACTTTGTGTTTCAAGCTCATGGAGAGATCCTTTCCCCTATTTATTTAAGTCCATTGTTATCAATCAAGGTAAGAATTGTGGATCTGGTCTGGGGATGTCTCTTGACCATTCAAGAGATATAAAAATAACACAATGGGGTCATAAACCCTAATCACTCAAGAGATCCAAGAGAGGCTATCATGGGAAGAAGAAGGCTATTGCAAACACTCCGTGAACAGTACTCTGTCTAGCTACTCTTCATCCATCTCCAAGCTATCCAAGTTCCATCTAAAGCCAACAACCTCCAAGGAAGTGAAGAAGCAAGCAAGGCTTTCAAGGAGATTAAAAGGAAGGCTACCCAAGGGAGAAAGAAGGAGAAGCAAGCAAGCAAGGATTCAAAGGAAGGCTGCCCAATAGGTGAAAGAATAAGATTTTTCAAGATCCATCTGAAGTCATTCAAGCTCCACTCAAGTGAAGATTAAAGCCTTGTTCAAAGATCAGCAGCATACACTCAGGGGGAGCCTAAAATAGGAGTTTTCTAAACTGTGTTTTATTCATCTTGGTGTTTTGTGCTTCAAGTCCTTTTGATTGTAATTTGCAAACATTCGTGCATGTGTGAATCAATTCAGATCCGTGGTCATCTATGGTCATCTTGTTCTATTCGTGTGTGTGCATAGGTCTTCTTAGATCTTCGTGTGTGTGTGTAGATCTATCTAGATCCAAGTGCTTGTGTGTGTAGAGTGCTATGACTATTGCAGCAAGTGTGTGTGTTGTTGATCCGGTTGTCAGATCGTGTTGGATACCTCGTCTCCGTGTATGTGTGTGTGTTGGGGCATGTCCATGTGTGTGTAGGCAGGCGTCGTCCTGCGTGTGTGGTTGGAGTGTATCTCCATGTTGGGGATTTATCCCCGTGCTATTTTATAGCAGTGAAGTCTCACCGGGTTTTGGTGAGGGGTGGACGTAGGTTGCAGTCGTTGCATTCGAACCACCTTAAAAATCACCGTGCATTGTGGTTTGAATTGTGTAGTTTGGTTCATTTCTTCTACCACCATTCTATGTGATTGTTAGTATACATTGTAATCTAACTTGTAGTTAAACAGATTTGAACTTCCTAGTTGATGTTTTAGTTAAACATGGCGCATATGCAACATGGAATGCATAAGAAACTAAACTAGCATCCTTTAGAATGCCAGGGAACGTAATGGACTAAGATCACCCCATTACAAGGTGTGACGGATCAGGGTAGGGGCGTTACCTTGCTTGTAACGCGCCTCCCCCGGTCCACTATACTCACCCAAACATCTTATGGAAAACACAAAGACAGTCACACAGACTGTAATGCACCAAGCAAGGGGCGTTAAATCCATGTAACACGTCTCCCATGGGCCGTTACACTCACCAGAATGACAGAAATCCACAGATTATATACAGAAAATGTAACGCACCAGGGATGGTGCGTTACATGACTCTAACACATGGGGTCAAGTCCGTTAAAGGCACCCGAACACCTAAAATCCATAGTTTTTTTGAACAGAATGTAACGCACTAAGGATGGCACGTTACACGACCATGACGAACCAAGGATGGGTCGTCAAACTAACCCCCTAACTCAGTCAACGGTCAAATGAATGGTCAATGGTCAAATAATGGACCGGGGTTGGCCCGTTACCATTCAGGTAACGCACCAGGATAGGTGTGTCAGGGGACTTTAACGCACCTAGGGTGGTGCATTAAATCGATTGGGTTGCCAAAATCCAGAGTTCAAAATCGAACCCCCTCCCGGTCGACTGAAATCGACGGGAATCACAGGAAAACAACTTTTCAAGCTAAACTACCATGCTATACCAACACTCCATAACTAAACATGCCATTAAATTCCAAAGACAATGCTCATGGAGACAATTTCATGATTTTACGGCTAATTTACACTAGTATGGAAAATTGCATGAAAATCGAGGAAACTGGCATCGGACCACGATGCATGTGGTACCGGCGGGTTCCTAGCGAGGAGAAGATTCCATCCCCCTACCTCTTACGCGACGGGCATGTCATTCGAGGCACGAACGGATGAAGGGATGTCACGGCTCCACTCAATCTGACCCGCCTTCACGTTCTACGAATCGAGGGAAGAAGGGCGTCACCACGACCTACGCGACACGACCTTCCCAACGGTACCTCCCTTGCCTTGATCAGCGGTCGTCTGGACTAAAACCGAGAGAGAAGAATGATTACCGAGAAATTTGCCTAAAATTCCATCAAATGGGATTTTGCACAGAAATCGATGGTCGTAGGAGTTTGATGCGACTTTTTATATCTTATTGCTGCCCATATGCTGGGGCCTCATCAGCCTCTTGGGTGGCGTCCCTAGTTCATGGTGGCGATAATTCGATACTTGTATCGGGTTATCGGTACTCTGAGCTCTGGGTCGTTACAGGTATCCCTTACACCATGGGAGCCATCCACTTCAAAGTTGACTAGCGTCGTGATCCAGGTAAAATCTGAAATAAAAAGATGAGGAATGAGAGGAATTGAGGCATTAGATTGAGATGAATATAGGAATTTCTTTGCTTACCTCTCTAGCGGGGTTGGTGCTCAAGTGACGAGGGATGGCAATTAGCCTCTTTAGCTCCCCATGATGCTTTCTCACAGGATTTGGCGGGTCATAGCCTCCGTCCATGCTTGTGCTCTCTCCAATAGCCCTCTTCATGATGAACGGAAGGTTTTTTCTAAGGGCTCCAAAGCCTAGAAAGGGGGGTTTGTGTAACCTACGAGTTTAGGCTTGCTCCTTACTTATAGAACCCAGATAGCACATCTTTTCTATTAGGATTAGAGCAGGAAGGTCAGATTTGGGGTTAGCATAAGCTATAGCACGTTTAGGATAACTCCCCACCCAGATTGGGACTCAAGAGTGGAGTCCCGGTCGGATTAACTATGCCCTGAGGAGTGGTAGTCAATCGCAAGACCGCTACCAGAGGTAGTGGTCCGCATGGGACTGTCTCCTAGTTCCTGTGCTGAGCTCATATCTGTGTCCTATAGTGGTCCAAAGTTGACCATTTTTGTAATTAGCAGTCTAAGAAAGACCATCTTATTGTCTTCTTCTGCTCGCATCTCACCCCATATTAGCTTTCTATCGCAAGACTGCTATTTCCTATGGCAATCTGTTTAAGACTACCTTCTTGTCCTGCCTATGCGCAACTTCCTATCTCTTGGTCCTACTATCTCTCGGGTTTTGCCTATCAATCCACGTCCCTCTATCTACCTCTTCATCGGTCAGTTAATCGTGCATACAGGGTTTAGTCATGTCAAAGTCACCATGCAAGTATTCATTTCATAAAAAAAGGAGTCAAAAGTTTCATCTTCATTGCATTTAAGTCAAAGCATATACACGTGTCTCATATATAGAGAAGAAGGAGAACAAAAGGGAAGAGGAGTCTCTCAAGTTGGTCCCTCTCCAGGACCCCTGCTGTCACTAGTGCCCTCATGCCTCTTCCCTGGCAGGCCCATGGCTGTGCTGCCCTCCTCGCGGCGTCGTCGTCGCTCCTCCTCCTCATTCCTCTGATGGCCGGAGGAGTAGGTAAGGTACTCTCTGTAGGCGGTGCTGTGAGCACCACTCGTAGTCCTACTCCACTGTGATCCTCTGCCCAATAGCTGAAGAGCTTCCTTCAATGCTCTCACTTCGCCTTTTAGCTCTGCTGCCTCTATGCAAAAGCACTCTACCTCTGCACGATAGTGCGCCGCCTTTATCGTCTCTCTGAGAAGGCGCTCTGCCTCTGCCCGAAAGAACTCCGCCTCCTCCTGTCGGTGGGTGGCCTCGCTCAGCACTGTCTCCAACTCCCTCGCCTGCATGTGCATTCATTTCATTTAGTCATTTGCATTCATAATCATAAGGTTAGGGGAAGTTAAGTTGTTTGCTCACCCTTTTCGCGAGTGTAGTCTCGGCCTCCTCGGCCCATGCGATGGCTCGCACCAGGTCTGCAGTACACTCTGCTCGATCCGCTGGTGCCTAGGTAGAAGAGGAAGGAGCATCGGGCCCAGTCGGCTGGAACCCTCAGCGTGTTGCACATAGGAACAAGTCAGTTTCATAAGCGTTGCATTGCATTTTGAAGTCTGAAGTTGGGTGTGGCTTACCAGGAGGTCCAACGAGCACTGGAGGTCGTCTCGCAGCTGCACAGTCGAATGAAGGAGCCCCTAAAGCTCAGCGATCCATCCCTGGGGGTCGAACTGCATGTATAAGGTTAATCATTAGTCTGTAACAATTATAAGCATTTTGGGAGTTATAGGTTTAAGAGTCTGTACCGGTCGTCGTGTGCCACGAAAAACCTGGTCCCTGTAGCTCTGTGCATAGGCCGTCAGATAGGCCTTGTCAGTTTCTGCCCAGGCCCGCACCACTCGGCCCCGTCGCAACCAGTCTCGGATCTGGTCCCCTGCGTAAACTACCCAGTCAACAGGGCCCAAAAGGTAGCAGGAGTGTCTCCCCACGCACTCCTCCTCAGCTCCCTCTCCTGGGAAGGGGACGGCTGACTGTCTGATCCCCTGTGTCCTCATTACCAGGCGGTGATCATGTGGCTCCACAATGTTCATGCAATGAAGGTAGATGTCGTGGCCGGAGTAGGTGAGCTCAGCCTCCACTCATGGCTGCCCCTCGTGCCCCTCGCCCTAGTAGGGTCTCCAGCAAACCTATGAGGTAGGGTAAATAAAAGCATTAGTGTCCAGATAAGTGTGCATTTACATTTAAGTCTGCGTATTAGGTCTTATCGACGCATAGGGTAGGGTGTCGATGTCAACCTGGATGGCTCACACCTAGCGTCGGAGCGAGCCCATGTCACGTGCTGCTACCCATCGTCACGCAATGGGTACTCGATCAGGGTACACCTCTTGTCCTCTCCCAAGGCCGGGTAAGCACACATAAGCCCAGACCTGCATCACGAATCAATGCATTAGCATATAGTAGAGTCAAATAGAAATTGCATAAGCATAAAGAGTTAGGCTTACCTGAAGGAGTGGAGAAAACCCACCCAACATCGTCTGCCGAATGGTAGTGCTAAGCGAGTCAAAGAGGAAGGCTAGCACAGCTACGCCCCACGTGTACGCTCCCACTACATCCAAGTCCTCCAACGAGGGTAGCATTCGGTAGCTCACCCCAACTGCCCTCGTTGCAAAAAAGAGCCTCCCGAACATCAGCATCAGGAATCTTCAGAGTACCAGGTCTCCCTCGGGCCCTAGCCCAACCGCTACTCTCTCTCATACCCTAACTATCAAGTGTTTGAGGTGTTGCTCTGATAACTCTCCCACTAAGATTGTTGCTCCTCGCAATCCCAAGTTCTCTTGTAGTCCAGCCCTCGACAGGATGGACGACCGATGTCCCGGCCACCATAACTCGAGCCCGAGCAAGAGTCGTGCTGGCTCCCGATAATCTGAGAAGGTGTGACCGCTGACTGGCACCCCAGTGACTTGTAGCCCGGTGATCCTCACCATGTCCTCTAATGTGGGGGTCATGTGTCCCCACAAAAATAGAAAAGTTCGGCTGGCTAGATCCCACCGGTCATGCAATGCTAAAACAATGCCGCATCTAGTCTCATCACCTCCAAGCTGAGGAACTCTACGAAGCCCATCGCTGCCAACCTCTCCCGTTAAAAGTCTGACAGTGCGAGGTACATTGCTCGAACCTGTAACCATGAGATCTTGGTCCTGCATTTTCCCTGCACACATTGTATATATAATATCAGTAATACATTCATTCGTTCATTCACCAAAAAAAACACAAAAATAAAACACAAAAAACATAAAAAATAAGCCAGTTTAGCATAAATCATAGTTTATGGGGTTTGTAGGATTTGTTGTAAAACAGCAACCATTCGTGGCATAGTTAGTGTCAAACTGACCGCTGGGATGTCAGGATCCCAACCTCACCAGTTTCATGTGGATTAGCCGTCATTTGGGGCCGGTAGGAGTCTGGGAACCCTGGTGACTCGGTTTGGGTCGATTCATCGAAATCACCCCGATCTCGCGATCTAATGTGTTTCACCGCGTGCATGTGGTATTTTTGGACTTCCGGAGTGATTTCCCATCGATTGGGTGTATTTGCCCTGCGCTACGGTGTGCATGGGGTGTGGAACGGGCCGATTCGACCGTTTCACCGTTTTGACCGTCGGATTGGCATAACGGTCCTACCAGAGGCCGTTATGTGCATAATGGTCCCCCAATAGCCATTTATGTATCGTTCATCAGTTTTTTGTATTCTGAGGTCTTGGAGCATAACGGACCAAGACTGGTCCGTTATGTGAGCATAACGCACCTGTCCAGGCACATTATGGTCAGGTTGTTTTCGAGGTCGACTGCTATTGTTAGCCCTCAACGACCGTGTTCACCTCAAAGACCATGTCAGTCGGTTAGCATAACAGACTCCTCCCCGTGCGTTATGGTCAATATAACGCCCAGGTGCCGATCCGTTATGGTCTGTTGACCGATGTTTGCCTGGGTATGGTGGTTGATATAACGTGCCTCACCTTATGCGTTTTGTGGCTATGACGGATTGGTCTAGGTCCGTTATGGGCCCTTGGTCTGTGGTTAATATTTTTTGTGTTTGTGGGGTATAACGCACCCATCTTTGTGCGTTATACCAGTATAACATGCCTATTGTGGTCCGTTATATTTTATTTTGTTAGTGTATTTGTCTATTGAGCATAACGCATATGTTCTGGTGCGTTATGTCGATATAACCCCCTTAGCTTGGTGCGTTATATCATTTGCATGTGGTTTCTAGTCTGGTTGGCATAATGCCCCTCCCTTGGTGCGTTATGTTGGTGTAATGCCCCTATGCTGGTGCATTATAGTCCAGTTTGCCGTGATGACCGTTGGTTGGTTTAGTGTTGTGTGTCCATCTGTCTTAGGTCCTTGTTCAGGGCAATGTCTGTCTGTCGGTGGTTGTCTGGATTGGTCGGGTTAGGTGACTGGCTGTGGTCTTTTCCTAGACTACGATAGTACCCTAACAACTCAATCTAGGAGAGTTAGAGAGAGGTCTCTCAGAGGGAGATTTCCCTTTTAGGAACGGGCATTGGCCACCCACCTCCGAGAGATAGTGTGTGTGCAGGGAGGTTCCCCTCCGATAGTGACAAAAAGATAGAGGGAGAGGGAGGGGGACGAGGTGAGAGAGAGTGTGCGTGCAGGGAGGTCCCTCTCTGGCAGTGACAAAAATAGGGAGAGGGAGAGAGAGAGATTACATGGAGGGGGGATGTCGGAGGCATCTCTCCTCCGGCGGTGACAAAAAGAGAGGGAGGGGATGGGGTGAGAGAGAGAATGTGTGTTGTGTGTGTGACAGAGTGAAAGCACTCCATGTGTGAGCGACTTCTTATGGTGTGTGTGAGAGAGGAACGTAGAGAGTGAGAGAGAAAAGTGCTCTGTGTGAGAGTGACTTTCTCTGAAGTCTGAAGTCGCTCTCACACAAAGCACTTTCCTCTCTCTCTCCCTCCGCCTTCCTCTCTCTCTCTCTCTAAGTCGGTGATGGCAGAGAAGGAGAAGGCGCAAGAGTGGATCAGGGCGTGGGTCACCAGGGAGGACAAGAAGGGCACCGCAGCAAAGCAGAGGGAGCCATAGCAACCATGGCAGAGCGAGCCGCATGTGCATCATGCGAGTAGGGGACAAGGGAAGAAGTTGCAAGGGAGGCCCTCGTTCACGTCGAAGCCTGACAGGCTCCACCATTTTGAGACCATTGTCTCCCATTGACACATCTATGCGCATGTGATGGTGTGAGATCTACGCCCCTGTGTGCGTGTGTTCTTGGTGTTCTTCTTTCTGGGGCACTAAGGGGACCCCTTCTAATCAGTTCATTTGTAAATTATATACTGATAAGCATGTGATATATAAAATATATCATGATTTGCTTAGCAATCTGTGATTATGCAATAATTCTTTACTCTTTTGCTATCTAAACTTTGAACAAGAAGAGAGAGAGAGAGAGGAGGAGGATATTATGATTCTGCTATAATCGTGTCATATGCTTCTTGGTTTTGTCATGTTTTCGAAGAAGGTTTTCACATAGATATGTGGTCATAAAAAGATTTGATTTGTTTTCTTCACCCTCCGTGCACTCTTTCTCTCTCACACCATCCCCTCTCCCTCTCTCTCCCTCTCCCTCTCTCTTTCTATCACCACTGGAGGGGGAGATGTCCCCGACACCCCCCTTACACTCTCTCACCATGTCCCCTCTCCCTCCGAGTGGTTGGATGCTATCGAGCACGTCTTCCAATGCATGGAGTGCACCGAGGATGTACGGGTTATGTTGGCCTCATTTCAACTTCACAGTACTGCACGCACATGGTGGAACTCAGAATGGGAAGTCACCTTCAGTTCTCATCCGCTTCGACAGATCACTTGGGCTAAGTTTGTTACGACATTTGAGCATGTTTATACTCCAGCCTGTCTAAAGTTAGCCAAGATGTATTAGTTTCTAGAGTTGACACAGGGTGAGATGTCGATGCTACAATATTGTGATAAATTCATTGAGTTGGGCCGGTATGCACCACATATTTTTACCGATGAGACTGTAAGGACTCAGCAGTTTCTGCGCGGACTGAGAGTAAAGTTGAGCCTGTCGTTGTTCGCTACACGTGTTGCTGAGCTGGATGCCGCTTATCAAGCCGCTGCCGCGTTGGAGTTGGAGTTGGCTAGGACTCGAGGTTTCGCTTAGACTTGGATGGTGTCGTCGCCCGTGCCACATCAGCCGCCCTACCAGTCATCTGCTTCAGGAGTTTCTCCCGCCTTTTCTCCTACCAATAGTGCTCCTTTCCAGCAATCTCAGGGCAGAGGTTTTCGTCATAAGAAGAAGAGGAAGAGGTTCGATTAGCCGATGTTTTTTGAGCCGAGTCAGCATTTTGGTTCGTTCCTTCGACCGCGTTCAGATTCTATTGCTTTTCAGCAGAGGTTGTGTTCTAGATGTGGTGTCAGTCATTCGGGTGTGTTGTGTTCTCTGTCAGTTGTATGTTATCGATGTGATTAGCTGGGGCACATTTCCTATAACTATCCGTTGAGGCAGCAGACTGTGCAGTTCACTCAGGCTTCGTAGTCGCAGCAGTCGCAGTTCCGTCTTCCGCCGCCGCCTCGGCCTTCTCAACTGATTCAACTGATTCTACCATTTTGACCGCCAGTTCCTACACCTTCTCAGGAGTCGTCTGCCGCTACTCATCCACCGAGCGCCAAAGTTACACATATCACTCGTGTGGAGGCGTTGACATCTAATCTGATCGATGGTACGGTTTTGATTTATGATCGCACAGCTCATGTTCTTTTTGATTCAGGTGCGATGCATTCATTTATCTCCGAAGATTTCATTGCCCGTATCGAGAGACTGGTGAATGAAATTTCCTGTGACATGCTCGTGGAGTTGCCATCTGGTGATTTCATGTCGACTCCTATGTGCTTGGAAAACATCCTCCACTCGGCATCGCCGAGTCACCCCGGGTTTTGGGTTGAGTGCCGGGTGAGTTGGCCGCCGATATCGGCCTGTTTGAGTTGCGAGTTGTGCTTGCTTGCCTAGGTCTGAGGTCGTGTCACATCACAGCCCCATCTTTCCAGCAGCGATAGACTTCTACAAAAAGCCAGTTTAAAGGTTGTGCGCGATGTGGTGGCAGCCACCCAGGCAAACCATGCTCGTTGCCGATGGAGTGTTTTCGGTGTGACCTGCCAGGTCATGTGGTGAGAGACTATCCGATGCGAGCAATTCCGATGTAGTTCACTCCAGCAACTCCATCCCAACCATCTCAATCCCAATTCAGGCCTCCGCTCCTGCCACCACCGCCATCTCAGCAATTTCAGCAAATTCTCCCTCAGGCTTTAGCAGCATCTTCTTTCCAGTCTTCTACAGCTGCTGGTAGAAAGTTGAAAGGCAAAGTGACTCATATTTCACGAGCAGAGGTTGTAGCTTCCAATCTTGTTAAAGGTACGATTACTATTTTTGGTTGTGCAGCCTGTGCTTTGTTTGATTCTGGTGTTTCTCGCTCCTTCATCTCTGAGGATTTCATTCCATGAATCGAGGAGCCCATGATCGAGGTAGCATGTGATTTAATTGTTGAATTGCCATCTGGGTATTTCATGGTGACCCCGTTATGTCTTGAAGACTCACCCGTTGTGGTCAGCGATTGGCAATTACCGGTGAGACTATATGCGCTGCAGTTGGCAGACTATGATGTTATTCTAGGTATGGATTGGCTAGAGCAGTACGGGGCTATGCTTGATTGCAGATCCAAGAAGGTCTATTTTCAGCGACCTGGGAAATCGGTATTTTATTTTCAAGGTATTCGATCCCGTTCCTCTCGTTTAATTATTTATGCTATTCAAGCCTGTAGATTGCTTAATGCAGGGTGTCAGGGATTCTTAGCTTCGGTGGTTGCTCTCGAAGCAGCACGGTAAGATGTCAGAGGTATACCAGTAGTTTCTAAGTTTCCCGACGTCTTCCCTGATGAGTTACCAGGCTTACCTCCAAAGCGAGAGATAGAAATGGCGATTGAGTTGATTCCAGGTACAACACATCTTACTAAGGCACCGTACCGCATGGCTCCAGCAGAATTAGCCGAATTGAGAGCACAGTTACTTGAGTTGCTTGAAAAAGGCTATATCAGGCCCAGTTTCTCTCCGTGGAAAAAATAAAATTAACCCCCCGTTACCCCCTCTCTCCTCACTCTCAATCTCTCTCACTCTCTCGATTCTCTCTCTCTCCCTCACTCGTTCTCTCTCCTCCTCTCACCCTCTCTCTCTCGCTTTCGGTCCAGATGGATCTCGATCGAGGCACAGGAGGTACCGACGGGATGAGCTCAACACGAGGATCGCGTGGACGCCCTCCTTGCCACGGTTCACGAAGCGTGGAAGCGAGACGGGTCGAGAGGAGCCGCAACGTCCCTTCGCTTGCATGCGCCTCGAACGGTGTTATCACCGTGCAATAGGTAGGGGGATGGACTCCTCGCCTCGCTAGGATCACTTTGGCACCACTTGCATGCCCATGCACCATCATTTTCCTCAATTTTTGTGCATTGTTCTATGTTTGGGTATTTTAGCCTAATTTCTTGAATTTGATCGTAATTTAGTTTTGATGACATGAATAGGTGTGGAATGGCTTGTTTAGCTTGGCAGGTTAGTTAGTTTTTAATTTCCACTCGTTTTGAGTCCTCTGGGTGAGGTTTTGGCCCAGGCCAAATCCGACTCGCCATCACGGACACATTACGGTCACCAAGTGACTGTCTATCTTTGTGCAGTCAACTCTAGACCGCCTATCCCCTTTTAGTGGTTCCATATGGACCACTCAAGCCCATGTGTGGTACACTCCATACCGTACATATTCCTTGAACAGTAAGACGGTGAAATTAGAATGGCCCAACAAAGATCATCCATGACAGATGAACGGCCTATCAACTGATCGCACATAGGACTCGCCATCCTGACGCGTGGCTGACCTTAGACCGCCCAAGCCTTCTGCGGCACATCCCAAGCCACCTAACTCTTAGGAGTTTTGTAAGATGAGCGGGCACTCTCTAGCCGCTCATCCCTTAAGCGGCCGTGCCCTAGCCATTTATATCTTATATACTGGCTTCAATATGTTGCATGAGCAGCCGTGATCCAAATGCGTATCCTGGATGAGCAGCTGAGCCCTAGACCGCCCATCCTTTGAGCGGCCCAAGTCCAACCGCCCATCCCTGCAGAATCACAATTTAGCATATTTAATCTAATTATGCATTTAATTATCGTATATCACCCAGTTTAAAATATTTTATAAACTGTGGCATTATTTTATATCCTGATAGAGTAGCTTTCTCTTTCCTTGTGATGGAGCCACTAGTCGTAGCCCGACGACCTGTCTAAAGGAGGATATGATGGAATATGGGTCATCATAGACCGATTGACCAAGTCGGCACATTTCTTGCCAATCAAGAGCCAATGGTCAGTTGATGTTCTTGCCGCGTTGTACATTAAAGAAATAGTCAGACTACATGGAGTACCTATTTCAATCGTGTCTGATCGAGACCCACGTTTCACTTCTCACTTTTGGAAGGGTCTACAACATTCGTTAGGGACAAGACTCAACTTTAGTACAGCCTTTCATCCTCAGACGGATGGTCAGACTGAAAGAACCAATCAAGTAGTAGAAGACATGCTCAGAGCTTGTATCATCAATTTTGGTGGAAGCTGGCATGATTACTTGTCTTTGGTCGAGTTTGCATACAACAACAGTTACCAGGCAAGTATACAGATGGCACCTTTTGAAGCCTTATACGGAAGAAGTTGCCAATCACCTTTGTGCTGGGACGAAGTTGGCGAGAAACAACTATTAGGCCCAGGCATGGTTAGAGAAACTTCCGAAAAGATTCAGTTGATTAGAGAAAGACTACAAACAGCTCAATCTAGACCAAAGGTTTATGCCGATACCAGAAGAAGGGATCTCGAATTCCAAGTCGGAGATCACGCCTTTCTTAAGATTTCTCCAGGGCGAGGAATTAGAAGATTTGGTGTTAAGGACAAGCTTACACTAAGGTACATCAGATCTTTTGAGATATTAGAAAGAATTGGTGAGGTTGCTTACCGTGTTGCTTTACCTCCTCAATTGTCCTAAGTCCATAATGTGTTCCACATATCCATGTTGAAGAAGTATATCCACGATTCCTCACATGTCATAGATCATGGCGACCTGGTGATACAAAAGGATCTCACATATGAACAAAAACCCATGAAGATCCTTGATCGTGAGGTACGTGCACTAAGGAACAAGACGATTCCCATGGTCAAGGTGCAATGGGGTAGATTCTCAGAACACGAAGCCACGTGGAGACCGAGGAATCCATGAAGAAAAGATTCCCAGACTTATTCTAAAAATGGTATGTACTCTGCACCCACCACGTCTATAAATACGATTGAATTTGGGGACCAAATTATTTTAAGTGAGGGAAGGTGTAGCAACCTTGGTAAACGGGAGGAATAAAAATCCTAAATAAGCAATTAGCCAAGGCCCAGACCCTATACACAACACCACAGTACACTAATGGGCCTTTCACTAAAGCCAAATGGGCTTTGGGGCCGCCCCCCCGCCTGCGCCCCCACGGGTGTCCACTCCGGCGGACGCTCCTGCACTCGCCCACAACGCACCACCGTCAGCAGAGGGACCAATCCATGACAACCTGCAGAGTCCCCCTCCCTCCCCAGGCGGGCTGTGCTCAGCTGGGTGTTTTGTGCCTTTGGCCCCGGTCGCCCTTGCGCCTCCCTCCGAGTCACCTCTGCCGCAGCCCTCTGCTGCCCTGTCTCCAGTAGAAGTCCGGCCACACGTGGGGCTCCCCCCCCCGTTGCATCTGCCAGCCTCCTCCGCTGGCACGGTGGGCATCGCCGCCAGCTCCCTGCCTCCGCGCTGTCGTCTTCCTCCTGGCTTGGAAGCTCCGGCAGACAGTGGGGACCCCAACGGCGCTGTCGTCTCCCTTAAAGATCCCCCACCGGGCCCGGTTGCTGTTGGTGATCGTGTCCAGCCACACTCCACCACTCCGGCTACCCACCCCGCTCCTCATGGAGACTTCTATGTAGGACCGGTGGCCAGCGGTTTGGTCCGACCCACCAGCCCTTCACTGGCTTCCTTGGCGCCTCTCCCTTCCACCGACAACCCTGCTGACCTGAGCCCACAGAACGCCCTTCCCACCCATGTGCTTGAAGGAACCCCTGCCCGGGACGACGCTGTTACCCAGCCACAGTCTCTTAGTGCTACACCTAGGCTCCACCATGGGAGCCCGCCCCTCGCTGCTACACATGGCGCTCATGGCTGCCCCCTCCCACCGCAGGCTAACAGGGACGCTCCCAGGGACCCTGCTAGCACTCAGCCTGAAGCCTCCTTGTCTCCACGATCTGTGGATGATGACAACGTCGACGACGTGGAGGACGGGTCCGCCACCTCCTGCCCACGTCCTATTGTTCAGGTGCTCACTGTCCCGGGGCTGGAGCCTTCCAGTTCTGTTAGGGACCTCCTCACAGCCCACCAGCACTTTGTTGGCAAGGCTATAGAAGCACCTGTTGAAGACTCAGGGGTTCGAACCAGGTTGGGCTCTCGCAAGAGCGCCTCTGCAGGAAACTCCACACACCGTGGGTCATGAAAATGATTGTGTGGAACATCAGGGGACTGGCCAACTGTCCGTCCCTCAGCCGTCTCAAATTACTCATCAGGGAGCATGATATCAAGGTGGTGGCTGTTATTGAACCCAAGCTACAATCCTCCATGTTGGAGCGCTTCAGGGTCAAGCTACGAGGAGGGGGGTTACGTCCTCGACATGGGCTCTTTATAGCCTGAGGACTCTTGGTCTCCCTTATCCTTATAAACTCCTGGGTATTGAAGAACTCTCAATGGCTATATGCGTCCGTCGGTCGGCTCAAGCATGGGGCATTAACTCTTACTCGAGCAAGGGGGCCGCAGCTCGGTGAAGGGGTATGAGGCAGCGGTGGGTGACCTTCCCTATTCGGATCGGCACTCAGGCTTCCGAGCCTAGAGGTCGCCTAGGAAGTGCTTGGTTCCGAGCGACGTTATTAGGCTTATCTCATGGCAAGTGGGCCCAACAAGGCTGTCACTTGAGGGAGCTGGGCCTTGTTCGGTCTGGCAGGACCTTGTTGGGCTGCTCGTACATGGGCTGTGAAAATCCCCCTCTCCCCTTGTCCCCCTCCTAGTCTCGAGCCAAATTAGGCTCGGTCGAGTAGGTGTTTGGGCATGACTTTTGTGGCACAGGTGGGTGGAGATCCAACTTTAATATGGGCCACGTGAAGTGGCTATCCTGGAAGTGTGCCTGTAATGCTGATAATCCTAATGGATTTAAGCCGAGGAGGCCCCTTTTCTCAGAGATCGGAACGTCGCGCCACCTCCCACTGGGGGTTATAAGCATTGTGCGTTGTATGCGTTCTATACTCCCGTCGCTTAGGGTTTTGCTCTCCATCACTTCTGCCTTTGGGGTTTTCTCATGCACTGTGAGGGTAACTCGGAGGAGCAGAGAATTACGGTGGCCTTCACGGAGCAGGCGGAGATTATTGTAGCGGTGATTCGACAGCTTCCCCTTCCTCCAGAGTCAACAGAATCATCTTCCTCTAGCTCTACTACTCCTTCCATGGCGGACCGACGTCTGGATGCTGAGGAGCAGGGGAGTGGGTGGGCCTCGAGGACATCATTGGTGCCGCCGGCTCCGAATCACAGTGAGTTGGATGAGGCGGATGTGAAGCGACTGGAGCCCCAGTATGGTCTCCGTTGGAAGTATCATTTTTCTGCTTCTGTCCCCCACAAAACGAGCCTGGACTCTCACCCTGGATATTTCTATTCTTTTCTCCTATCATGGAAAGTGGGTTCCGCCTCCCCCTTCATTCCTTTGTCGTTGAACTCCTTTGCTTCTTCCAACTGGCTCCTATCCAGCTTGTTGCCAACTCTTATCTCTTCATTTGCGGGATCATCCCCTCGCTGGATCTTTTTCATTATTTCCCTAGTCGCCTCCTCGTGGAGGGGGACGACTGGGTCCGCCAGGGCACCTCTATTTTTAGCCCCATTTTATTGTTATTTTTTTTGTTTACTTACCTAGGAGTCTGATGGCTGGGCTGTGGTTGGCGCAGCGGTGTCCTCGCTCTTGTCATTGCGAGGACAAAGGCGGGAGACTAGCTCCCGAGAACATCTAACGGTGATTCTGGGAGGGCTCGGCTAGCCCTGTTGCTGGACTGGAGAGAAGAATCGGGAGAAGTGACCGGTTCGGTCTTCTGCGAGGTGAAGACCGGTTCGGCTGGCTGGGACTTGGAGCGTATGCCTTAGTCAATGTGACATGAGAACTCATGTTCTGGTGCATGATACAGCTTTATGTGCTTGCCATTGAGAGGCGGGAAGGGTTTATGGCCATTGTGGTCTACGACTGTGTAGGCCCCACCCTTATAGGCATCGCAAATGATGTACGGGCCTCGCCAATTCGGCTGAAGCTTGTCACTGGAACACCCTGCCATGACTTCTCTTTCCTTAATCATGACTAGGTCGCCTTGCTTGAAGGCTCGTTGCTTGATGAGCTTGTCGTAGGCTCGCACCATGCGGGCCTGGTATATCTGCAGGTGTTTGTAGGCTCCGAGCCGCTTGCCTTCTAGATCAACAAGCTCTTCCAGCCTTCTCTGGTATTCATTTTCATCAGAGCCGGCCAAGCTAGTGTGTATCACCACGTGGTAGGATGCTAACTAGATTTCAATGGGGTTGACGGATTCCACTCCGTAGACGAGGGAGAACGACGAACATCCCTTGGGAGTTTTATAGACCATCCGATAGGCCCATAATACCTCAGAGATCTTTTCACCCCAGTCACATTTCCGGTGGCTAACAATCTTAGCCAAGAGCTTATAGAGAGCCTTGTTGAAGGCCTCGGCCAAATCGTTGGCCTGTGGGTTGTAGGCCAAAGAAGTTCTCCAGTCGATGTGGAACTTGGCTGCCAACTGGTATACGGCCTTGTTCTTGAATGGCGTCCCGTTGTCGAAGACTATGCGACTGGGAGTGTCAAATCAGTAGATGATGTTATGCTAGACAAATCTGGCAACCACCTCGCCGGTGACTTCCCGTAGAGGGAGGGCTTCCGCCCAATGAGAGAAGTAGTCGGTGGCAGCTAGAACGTACTTGCGGCCTTTGGAAGATGGTGGGAAAGGCCTCGCGATGTCCATACTCTACTCAGCAAATGGCTAGGTGGGGGCTGTGGGACGCAGTGGGTTAGGAGGCCTCCTAGGTACTGGGCCAAAGGCTTGGCATTGATGGAATGTGCGAGTGTACTGGATGCAGTCTCTGTACATGGTAGGCCAATAAATGCCTTTAAGTTTAATGTTGTGCTTCATTCTGTCTCTGGCTTGATGTGCGCCGCATAGCCCAGAATGAACCTCATGCATGATGGCTCGAGCCTCTACTGGGGAGACACATCTCAAGAGAATAGACTTGTCCTTCTCATGGACAAGTCGGTATAGGGAGTCACCAATCAACTCATAGGACGTTTCTTGGGGGAATAGTTGGACCCTTTGAGCTCGGTCAGGGGGGAGCCATCCCCTCTTGAATTTGATGATGGGCTCACACCAATCTTCTTCTTCTGGGGGAGCATCCTGGTCAAAGCCTTGGACCTCGTAAATTGTGAGACTAGAGTTACTGTCGAGTGAGCTAGGCATCAACCTTCTGTGTTTGACTGTGATGTCGACTTCACCCTTAGGCGGTAGCTTGATGGCTGCAGCCAACTTTGCCAGGGCGTCCGCCTGGGCATTGCCACTTCTGGGAACGTGGTCTATTTCGAAGAAATAGAACTTCTGGGTTAGCCGAGTGATGGCGGCGTGGTACGGGACCAGCTCTGATTTCTGCACGTCGTAGATGCCAAGGACCTGTCGGACTATCAGTTGAGAATCCCCATAGGCTCTAAGGCATTTGACGCCCATGTCGAGGGCTATCTGGAGTCTGATGATCAGGGCTTCGTATTCGGATTCATTATTGGTCAGAACCTTCATGAGGGCATGTACAAAACTTCACCCTGAGGAGTTAGGAAGACAATTCTGGCACCTACCGTAATGCCTGGACTGAGGTTACTTTGGGTAGTACCTCGAGAAGCGCCATCGAAGAACAACTCCCAGCAAGGTAGGCTGGCTGTGAGGGCATCTTATTGCCAGTAATGCAAGACATCTCTGCTCTGTTTAGCCAGTTGTGGCTGTTGGAGCGTAAAAGACTCCTCATCTGGAAGCTCCGCGTTGAAGGGAGAATCCTCCAGTACTGGATGGGCTGCCAAGAATTCAGCCATGCCCTGCCCCGTGATTACTTTTCTAGGGACATAGGTGATGTTGTACTCCATGAGCAGGAGAGCCCATTTCCCCAGTCGTCCTGAGAGAACGGATTGTCTGAGAAGGAACTTCAGGGGGTCGTGCTTAGATATGAGCTCAACCCGATGAGACAGGAGGTAGTGCTACAATTTCTTGACGGCAAACACCAATGCCCAACATACTTTCTCCATGGAGGAGTAGCGATGCTCAGCACCGATCAGTTTCCAGCTGTGGTGATAGAGCGGCTACTCTTTACCTTCTTCATTGACTTGCACCAACAGAGCTCCTAGCGAGGCATCCATGGCGGCAATGTAGAGTATGAGGGGTTTACCCTTGACAGGCGCCCTAGGACTGGAGGAGTGAGGAGGCACTCCTTGATCTGCTCAAAAGCTGCCTGGCATTCTGAGTCCCATATGAAGGGGGCGTCTTTCTTCATCAACTTACTGAAAGGCGCGTATCGACTGGAGAGGTTGGAGATGAACCTCTGAATGTAGGTCAGTCTACCCTGGAGCGACCTGAGTTCGGTGAGGTTGCTGGGTGGTGGTAGCTCCCGGATCGCTTTGATCTTGCTGGGATCCACCTTGATTCCTCGGTATCGAACGATAAAGCCGAGAAACTTGCCGTTGGATATGCCGAAGGCTCATTTCATGGGGTTCATTTTGAGCCCATATTGCCGGAGATGCTCGAAGACATGGCGCAGATCGCGCAGGTGGTCTTCTCGCCTTCTGGTCTTGATGACGAGGTCATCAACGTAACATTTGATGATGTTGTGCAGCATCTCATCGAAGATTTTGGTCATGGCCCTCTGGTAGGTAGCACCGGCGTTCTTCAAACTGAAGGGCATGCGCTTGTAATTGAAGATCCCTTTGGGAGATCTGAAGGCGGTGTAGTTCTTATCTTTCAGGGACATCTGGATCTGATTGTAACTAGAGGATCCATCCATGAAAGATAGATCTTCATGTTCGATGGTCATGTCGACCATTGTTTCTGTGATTGGAACTGGGAAGTCGTCCTTCGGACATGCTTTATTGAGGTCTTGAAAGTCGATGCAAATGTGGACTTGACCATTTTTCTTTTTGACTGGGACAATATTGGTGAGCCAAACCGGGTAGATGCATGGCTTGATGAAGGAGGCTCCGGGCTTATATCAACTGATTCAAATCAGAAGCCCTGAGGATCCCCTGCCTGGATGTAGCCTCGGCCATAACGGCACTGACCGGAGGCACCCGCGATGAAAATCTCTAGCGCGAGCTAGTCCTGCATCCTCCCCCCTCCTTTGCCGAGCTAGTGACCCTGGCATTGCGCCACGCTAAATGCGAGGAAGTCCTCAGCGCCTGTCTCGGCACAACCAACTCGGGCCCAGAGGGGGACAAGAAGCGAGCGTCTGAGCCAAGCTCGGGCCAAGGAAAAAGGCAGAAGTGAGACGGGGAGCACAAAAAACCATCTCGGAGGTACGAGCGGTACATCACCCTAACCGCTCCGGTTTATGAGATCTATGAAGACATCAAAGGCTCGGGCCTCCTCCGCCAACCCGAGCCTCTGAAGGTGAAACGTCACAACCGCCGCAAGCACTGCCTCTTCCACAGCGACCACAGGCACCACGCCGGTGATTGCCACCAGCTCCAGGATGAGATCAAGCATCTCGTCCATCAGGGGCACTTGTCTCGGTACGTGTCTAGGCAGACGGAGGACCACGACGCCCCATAGGAGATCGACAACATCCCCCGTGGGGTCCACATCAACGTCATCACTGGAGGAGCTACGTCAGGAGGAGATAGTATCCGAGGAAGGAAGCGTCATGCCGAGCGGGCGAGCTGAGCCTTTGAGCCGCCTAAGGCCCTGTCGGCAAGCGAGCCATAGGTCCTGGTATTCTCTAACCAGGACCTGGAAGGGTTAATAGCCCCGCACGATGACGCCCTAGTTGTATCAGCCACAATAAACCATTGTAATGTAGACAGAATCTTAGTCGATAATGGTAGTGCCCCTGATGTACTTTCTTATGATTGTTTCCTCAAGATGGGTGAGAATCTATCTAAACTCCGCCCGATCCGAACTCTACTTTGCGGGTTCAACGGCCTGGCAACCTATCCCGAGGGAGCCCTAAGCCTGCCAGTTACCATCGACACCTCGCCCAAAACCATTACAGTTATGGTAGACTTCATCGTGATCATGGGAATGACGACATACAATGCTATCTTCGACAGAGGCATCCTCAGCAGGATGAAGGCGGTGCCCTCCACCTGTCACCAAAAAATGAAGTTTGCTACCAAAAGTGGCGTAGGGGAAGTCCGAGGTAACCAGGCACTGGCTAGAAGGTGCTATAATATCTCGGTCGAAGCCCTGCACGATCAACTAGTCAATTGGTTGATCGACACAAAAAATAATAAATAAAAAAATAAAATAAAAAACATGTAATTTCCCATCGTAAACACCTGCCAGAGCTCCAGCTCGAAGATGTCCTCACGAGGACTTATCAACCCCAGTTCCAGTGCCTCCTCCTCCTACTCCCCTAGAGGTGACCATCGCCAAGAAACAGGAGAGGAACTGAAGGAAGAACCTCAAAAGACGGCTCAAGAAATAGGTCAAACAGGCAGTCGCCTTACAACTCCTAGCTGAGCCGATGCCTCTCCAGAGGTTACAATGGCTTATTGATAACTTGGAGGAATACATTCCTCTTCGTCTTACCGACGCTGTCCCACTTGATAGCTATATCCTGTGGGAAGAAATGCAAAAGTGAGCTCGCCTCAGAAGTTGGGTCCAAGGCATGATCCAGAAGATCGAGAATGGTGAAAAGCTCCTCATCCCAGAAGAGCTCTCTTTGTTCTATAAGGGCAAGGAGATTATAGTAGAGCAGTTGGAAGAAATGCTTCGAGGCTACACCTACAACATGGTGGCCATTCCACCCCCTGAAAACATCAACGCTCCTCGGCGAGGTAAGCCAGTGGCCTCCCAAACTAGACAAAGGGCCATCACCCCGCTTAGGCTCCAGCCAGCCCTAGAACACATAGGCCGTGGCCAAGGCCGGGGCCGAGGATGAGGTAGAGGTCGTGGAAGGATTCCCGAGCTACCTCTCCACCCGTCTACCTTCAACTCGGAGAGAATTATCCTCTTCCAAGGAGAGGAACCCACCCCCATTCCACCGGTAGAAATTCGGGGGGGATCTAGCATCTTTGATCCTTCCAGTGAGAACGGGGCTGCTACCACCATTCCAGTCCCTGTACCAGCTCCTTCTTCACTTGTAGAAAAGGCAGGGCTATCCGACAAGGACGAGTCGGTCCTCCAATCATCTCCAAAAGAGTCATCATTGGCACCCTTGTTCCAGGAGTCCATGGGTGATCAGAGTCAGCCCGATCCCAGTGGCATAGGCAAGGCAATGCAACTCCCCAATGGAGAGCAGTGCGATAGCCTGCAGAAAGCTCAGCCTGACATATTACCATCGTTGGAGGATGCTCGAGCCGACCAAAAAGTCCTTCACCAAATGAAGTGCTTCCCCGCCAGCATCACAATCTGGGAAGCTATTGCTTGGAGTAAAGAGTTGAGAGAAACACTTGAGATTCCACTCATAGGGGTCGAATGGGTCTATGAAAATAGAGTCATCTATTTAGCCAGGGAGAAGCGTGTCTGGGATGCTATCTTGGGAATTTTAGAGCTGGAGCCAGAGAAGAAAATGCTAACCTGAGCCCCGGACTTCACTCCCGCTCGGTGGGATACCACTGGCGGCAGAGTTGACAAGGAGAAATCTGGCTATGGTCTATTCTTGGCACCGCTGAAGTGGGGGTACCGGGATGAACCATTCGTGCTCAACTGCCTGGCTGTGCAATTCAAATGTCAGCTAGTTGTCGGCTGGTTCGGAGACGTGAAGGTTACTGATGCACATCTATTCCGAGTAGGAGCAGTAGAGTTTACAGAGTTTGTTCTGAAAGAATACGCCCTTTTGCTGATCAGAGCTGGGGTATATCACAGTGTTTTTGCTTCTAGGTTCCGCTATCCTATTTCTTGGGGATTGTGCTACAGAATGTTTGAAGTATTTTTCCCTCAGTTTAATACTTTCTATACAGCAGAGGGTGAGACTTCCCTGGATCTTTGGAGCTTATCGTAGCTTTCCGGCCGGCCCATTGACGGTGAGCCGTACGAAGAAGTCTGTTTGGAAGATGCTGATAAAGATCGCTCTAACGGTGAAGGCAGATACCCACTTGGTTATTCATACCATTATTTGATGAAAGCCTATCGCTCCATTTGCTTGGCCTATAGCAGAGGATCTTTTAGGGGTTATCAGCCCCGTGAGAAGAGCAACAGACTAAAAGTCTGAGTTGGCCAGTGGATCTAGTATTTCTTCAGGGGTCCCCTCAAGTATGCAGATTTTCCTTCGGTGGGACCAACTGCCAGTAAACAAATAAGGACTCCCCGGTATAAATCAGCATTACCAGCCTCATTGCGCCGTGCCGGCAAGGACGGTCCGAACCCAGCAGGGGTGGACCCTATTACTCATTGTGCCGCATACTTGACATTTTTGCTGTGCACCTTTGCTCTCCCCCAGGGGGATGAAACAATTATCAGGCCAGAAGCCATATATCCGGCCTGTCAGATGGCCTGGGGGATGAGGTTATCACTCTGCCCAGTGGCTTTTTGTCTGATCTATAAATCTTTGGGGGACCTATACAAGCATCGAGTTCCCCGTTCTTCAAGGACCGTGGGTCCTTTTCATTTCTTTAATGCCTGGGTGTGCAGTCTGTTTCCCGAGCTGGCCCCGAGAACTTTGCGAGAACCCGCAGTTCTGCCTAGGTCTGGGGCAGCAGGATAGGGGGTCACTATAGACGCTGCTACGCACTCCCCCGAGCTTGGAAGTCACCGTGGCTGGTGCCAAAACGTCACTAACAGGCCCTGGTATGCCTGCGAATTTCTATGGGTGGCCCCGTCATCGTCACTGGCAGGGGCGGGCTCAGGTCCTGGACCTCTACACTCTGGCTCAGACTGGTCCTGGGGTGCAGCAGAAACTGGAAGAAGTCGTCACGGCCACTCCCGAAGTCTGATCGAGGCGGGACCAAGTAGAGGATGACCGTGGTCGAGTCTTCTTCGAGTGGCACCAGGTAGAGCACCAGACGATGTTGGGGTCGAGAGATATGTCCAGAAGAGTGGGAGGGGGTCTGGATGGGTCCTGACTAAGCTGATCTACTACCTTAGGGTAGAAAATTCAGAACGGGCTTCTCCGAGCTTCAATCGAAGCCCCGCTTGTTGCGTTGGACAGGTGACTGGTGGGAATTCACTCTGGCTAAGTGGTGCGCCAAGGGGAGCCGTGGTGTGGTCGCTGGAGTTTCTGTAAGCCACCTCTAGTTGCAGGCTGGACTGGTTCTATGCAGTCTGTGGAGAATGGCTCTCAGGAAGGCGGCACCGTCATAATCACTCCCATTGTCAAAATGGTGCGGGACCAAAATGGGCGCGTCTGTGAATGAATCCTCTTCGATCTCCAACCAGGAAGGCCTCCAGGGGAGGTCGGAATAGGGAGATAGAGGACACAGAGTGGAGGGGTGTCTGCTCTGGTTCTGAGTGGATTGACCTGTGCACCCGGGGAAGAAAATTTGGATCGAACAGCGCCGTACTCCAAATGAGGCTCCGCCAGCTGTGTTGGATAGAGGACTGGTAGAGGAATGTCCCAGCCAAACGGCGCCCCAAGGAGAGCTGGGGTGTGGTCGCTGGAGCTTCAGTAAGTCACCTCTGGTTGCAAGCCAGACTAGTTCTGCGCAGTCTGTGGAGAATGGCTCTCCCAGACAGCTCCGAACTCGGATTGAGATGAGATCATCTTGCCTACGAAGCTAACTGGGAGAGCTTTCCGTCTATGTATGGTACTCCTCCTGAAGTTTCCGAATGATCCCGGGGCAGGCTCTGCAAGTTAGACTTCTGCTACTGCCTGCGAACTGGGCAGGGTATAGTGGTGGAAGGGGGGATAGTAGGGAGATGAGGGGAGGGCAATGGTTGCCGCCAGACTGAGGAAAGACAACTAGACCTACACATAACGATCCTTGAGTCACACGACTCGGGTCAAGATCGTCACACATCACGACAACATACCGTTTATCAGCCTAGTCCCTAAGCCAAAATCTTGATAAAACACAATAAACCACAAGTCCTCAGCTCCAAGGCTGCACATAGGACTCTTGACTCCGTATAAGATAAATCATGGAACATGAGGGAGCATCAAAGCCCTCAGACCAGATACGCATGCAAGTCGAGGTAAGACAATTCCTCCATATGCCTAAAACCAGAGTTGAGATCCATACAGGATAACTGAGACACTCACGAGGTCACGTGTCAACCACTAGGTCACAACTAGGTTGACCAGAAACCATAATTTCCCTCGAAATACACCAAAACACTACTCGATATCCTGGAACTTCCGAACACCCTATAACACGGTCATAGCCCTCATAAGATGTCCACGACATCCACGTACAATAGACTAACCAAGGGATTGAAGTCAAGCCAATAAACAAGGAAGAAACACCAAACACTGCTCGGGATGAGACTACTCTTCCGGGATCCCTCCACACATAGATATGACTCCCACAGAATACCCAAGGCATCCATCCAGTCAAACGCCAACAAGGCATTGAATCCTCGGTTCACCGGAGCCCGAGACAACTCACATAATACCCCGAAAATAGAAGACATGAACGCGGTGCACACCTGTGTCGCGATGGTAAACGCATCCAATGGATACGTCGCGATGCCAAGTGAACGCGTCCAACGCTTCTAGCGCGTTAACGCGTTGACACGGCACATGCTAGGGTCGCGTTAATAGACGTGGCCATAGCCTCGAGCGCGTTAAGCCAAGAACGCGGTTGAGACCTCGAGCACGTTAATCAAGATCGGGGACACCACTTTGGTTGCATTCTTCAGGATTGCGTCCAACACTTGGACCGCATCCCTTACCGCCTCACCGCCCTACTGTTCATCTTCTTAGATGAACGTGATCGCACGATATAGTGCGTTAATAGACGCGCCCCCTAGGAGCTCCGCGTTAAAACGTCGAACCTGGGAACCAGTAAAATCTATGGAAAAACACCATTCCACGCCCTAATCGTCTCCAAAGTGACGGGTATACATCTGAAATCATACTGTACAGCTTCCACAAGCCGGAAGGGATCAAACCACACACAAAATGACACAAAATGGGCAATTTTTCACGGGTGTGAACGGGGCTTAGAATGGATTTTCTCGTAGTTTTTACCATTTTTGCCCTCGGGATGACCTAGCGGTCCTTCCAGGGACCGCTAGGGTGTGAAGTGGTCATGTGGAGACCGCCAGGGTCCCCCCTATGTCGGTTCGACCCTTGCGGTCGCGCGATGGACCGCCAAGAGGGCTTAGCGGCCTGGTGAAGACCGCTAGGGGTCACTTAGCGGTCAGGGCATGATTGTTTGTCTGTGTTTTGATCATTTGGGGTCAGTGGGGTTGCGGCCTTGCGACTGACCGCTAGGCTACGTCTAGCGATCAGGCGGAGGACCGCCACCCTGCTTGGTGGTCCGGGAGTGACCGCTTGGGGTTTGGTTTGTCTTCGGCCCTTGCGATCCTAGTTGGACCGCTAGGCCATGCCTTGCGGTCCGGAGGCGACCACTAGGCACTGGGACGGCCCTAAGAGGACCGCCACTTAGTTTTCATGCTCGCCGTGTCCATTTTAAGTTGTGTTGGTCTCCGGTCGACCCGGTTGTGACCCAGTGGTTGACCTTCGACCTCGTGGATGTCCCGGACACCCGTGGGTCCTATGTTTGTGTTTTTGGGTGTCCAGAGATACCATGTTACCTCGATGGGTGGGCTGTGAGTCTTGCGGGTCTGGGTGACCCCTTGTGTGTTCTGAGCTTTCGTTCTTTGCTTGATCGAGTCATCGTGAGTCAGTATGAGTGCAGAGAGTCATCCCTACAAGATGTGGGTTTCTCCGAAAAGTGCTTTCCGTGTGGGCCATGTGGTTGGCCTTGGACTATGAGTCCAATTAACTAGTCTGGGGCTGGAGATTTTCCGTGTGTCTCTTGGATGAGGGATCAAGTCAGCGACTGGTGAGCTGCCTTGGAAATCATGTCATCGTGATTTTAGACCTAGAGATTAGGCTAGATTGACGGTGTTGTGTCATAACGTACGGCAGTCTTGACCCGAGTCTCGTGACTCAATGACCGTTGGGTTATTAGGTCCAATGGGTTATCCAGACTCTAGTGGCCTCGGGTCACTTATTACTTCACGTTACACAAGGTGGGTGCATGTGTAGTTTTCAGTGTTCACGTTTAGTGAGCTCCCACTAGTCGAAGCTTTCCTACGCACGCGTGTGCGGACCCACTTAGGAGCGATGTGAAGTCCTGCGATCAATGACACCCAAGAGGCGGGTGAATTGGGTGTTTTTAAATTTTATTTTTCAAAAAAATAAGAAAAATTAAAATTTTTATAAAAATCTCAACGCACTCACCCCTCTCTCTCTCCTCTCGTCGATCTCTCTCTCCCCATCTCTTTCTCTCTCTCATTTTCACTCTCTCTCCTCCACTCCCACTTTTACCGATTCGTGGTCCAATCGGACGCCAATCGACGAGTGGGAGGTACCGACGGAAAGGTCTCGTCGCGTAGATCGCAAGGGTACCATTCTTCCTGCGATTCGTTGAGCGTGGAGACGTGTGCGAGCAAGAAGACGGCATGACCCCCATTGCCCGTTCGACACCGATTCGAGGTCTTCACCGCGTAAAAGGTAGGGGATCAGACTCCTCATCTCGCCAGAAATCCATTGACGCCCTCTGCGTCGCCATCTGTCATCATTTGCCTCGTTTTCTGTGTATTTCTTCTTTTGGGTAATTTTGAGGTTTTGATCTCGATTTACGTGCATCTCTCGTTTCGTGGTCCAGACGACTGCTGATCGAGGCCGGAGAGGTACCATTGGAACGCTCGTGTCGCGAGGATCGCGCTGGCGTCCTCAGTTTCTCAGTTCACGCGACGTGGAGTCGAGCCGGGTTGCGAGACGTCGTTCATCTCTCACGCCGGTTCGTGGTCGGATCGTCGTTTCTGCCATCACCCAGGTAGGGGGATGGAAACTCTATCGCGCTAGGACACCGCCGGTATCACTTGTGCCGTGTTCCGACGCTAGATGCATTGAAATTCGTGCATTTTCCTGTTTAACATATTTTAGTTTAATTGTGTGGAATTTATCACTTAATTGGTTAATTTAATTCCATTGGCATTGTATTTAATTTCTAGAAGCATGTCTAGGCCTGTATGGATGGTTTGAGTTGGTAGGATTTACAGGTTTTATATTTCGTCGCGTTCCCCGTCGATTTTTATCGGCCGGGATGGGTTTTCGATTCCGGTTCGTGGATTCGTGTAACCCAAGTGATGTAACGCATGTCCCCTGGTGCGTTATGTCGATTTAACGTGTCCTTAGTGGACCGATATGTGAACAGTGTCTGGGTTTTCTGTAGATTTTATCATTCGGGTGAGCTTAACGCGCCCCAGGTAGTGCGTTATAGTCTCTTTTTTTATGTTGTAGGTCCGTTGTATTTGACGGCCTAGTACCTGTGCATCGTGCAATGTTTGACGTACTAGTATGGGTGTGTTATGTTCCATGGTTTCCTGTAGATTTTCCCCCCATCATCTTCAACCTACAGTTTTTAGTTCGGAGGTAGCAGAGAACCTGAAGACTGCAGAGGAAGCTGTGATGCCATCCGGACGTTCCAGGAGACGCAAGAGCTACCACTGAAAGTGTCTTCGAGTTGTCTTCGCAACGGCAGTCGTCTTGTCCCGTTCCGAGCTCGTGGCTGTCCGGGAGAGGCGATCTCCTCTGACTGCGTAGATGGTTCCTGCCCAGCTTCTAGAGGCGGAGTGCAGCAGTTGCCATGTTGGCTCCTTTGAAGATTTTGAGGCGGCGTTTGGCTGAGACCTTCTTCTATGAGTTTCCCTCCTTCTCCAAGAAGCGGAGCTCCGTTCGGCCACCGGAGCGATTTCTTCTCCTTTTTCTCCCCAGAGTGCACAGTTCTATCCACCCTGGGACAGAACTGACACCCTGTCAGTGTTTGGATTGATACAGTCTGCTCTGACATCGGCTGGCACCCCCGTGGGTCTCTCCTCGAAGGCAACTCATAAACGGTTCTAACGCCACTGACCGTGCACAATTCGGAGTTCGGAACTATTCGTGGTGGTGTCATCTTCCAAACGCTGCAGTGCTGGGAAGGTCCGAGCCAGAGAGCAGAGTCCCTGATTCCTACTTCACCGCGACCGGCGACGACTTCCTCGGCTCCTGCCAAAATTCCTGCATCCTCCTGGACCAATCCAAAAAATTTTGGCGCTGGTCTTGCTAGCATCGGAGTTCGGGAGCATCCGAAAGAATTCCTGCATCGATAGTCTGTACCCTGTTCTAGAGGAGGGATAGATTCGACTCCGTCATCACGTGAAGCTCTTTTCTTCATCTTTCCCCTCCCCTCTTGGCCGGCTGAAGGCCCCTCCTTGTGCGGAGGTAGTTTTGGATGTAATTCACTTAACCCCCACCCCAAGATCCTCCTCTTGTGTGAGGCGTAGTGTTGTAATTGCTTGAACAAGCCGAAGCGTCCTCGCCGCGGCGTGGGTAAGCCCCACGCTTCCCCGCGTGCCCACGTCTCCAAGCGGGACCGATTTCTTCAAACCGGTCTAGTAAGTGCTCATTCCCCTGCTCTATTACAGTACTTTTCATTCCATATTAGCTCATAGCTCCGCTGGACGGTGAGATAGAGAGCCCAAACTCGCAAGTCCCAGACTTCGAGAGACCATCGTGGGAGTGAGTGTTACCCGTGCCCTCGGCACCGGGTCGGCCACTAAAAATAATGATGACAAGAAATGGTAAAAGCATGAAGTTAAAATCAAATGATGATGATAAGAAAATGAGATGAAAATGATGAAATAAACGAAATGATGGTAAAAAAAGAAAATGATAAAGAACGATGATGATGAAGTGAAAATGAAATCAAAGTGATGATGATAATAATAGTAGGGGAAATCGATGAAATGATAATGATATAAGAAAATAAAATGATGAAAATGATAAAAGATACGTAATGCCATCGAACAGGCCACATTCTCCGGCTTTGTTCTGTCGACCGTTGCTCAGTGCCCATGTCCTTTCAGGATCTTAGCCGAGGGGTACGACCTAGACCTTCCATCTAAGTCAGAGAAACCTGAACTCCTTGTGTCGATACAGCCCTAGTATCAGTGATAGTCTGTCGTCATGACCTTCTATCTAAGCCGATGTATATTCTTCCGTGGCGTCATGACTCACCGTCTAAGCCAAATCATTCAGCTTCATGACCTTGGGTCTAAAACAAGAATTCTTACGCCTTGGCGCCATGACTCTCCGTCTTAGCCAAGTCGTCTGACGTTACGACCATGTGTCTAAGCCGAGATTTAGCCTGCCTTGGCATCGAGACCTTCCGTCTGAGCCAAGTCATTATAACTGATATCCTTATGTCGGCATCTTCCCGTGCTGGCAATCCCACTCCACTCGGTTCAGACCTTCTGTCCGAGAAAAAAGAAGCCCAATATCCTTGTGTCGGTGTAGCCTCAGCATCGATAATACACTTAACTCGGTGCCCATGGCCTTTCGAGCTCTTAACCGAGGTGTACGGCCTAGACCTTCCGTCTAAGTAAGAGAAACCCAATATTTTTGCACCGATATAGATCCAATATCGACGATCTCATCTTGATTGGTGCCCGGTTCTTTTTGGGATCGATCGATGCAGTTCACGACCGAGGCTATTCATCCAAAGACGAGAGGATCCCGTCCTGATACCAGCTGCCAGCCGGTCAAGCGAGAGGCTGCACCCGCTGGCCCCGCTTCCTCGTCCCTCATCGCGACGCCAGTGGGTGGGGGGCATTTGTTGGCGATAAAAAATATATAAAAAAAAAGAAAAGGAAGAAGAAATGAAGATGAACCAAGCACGTCAAGGCCCACAAGAAACAAGAAGGGAAGTTGGGGCATCGAGATGGGCTACGTGAGAAAGGGGCAAGGGCCCAATATGAGAAGGGGGAAGCCTGAGGCGGGCCCAGGTAGCCAGGGAAGAGCACTCACAACATTCACGATCGAGCCCCCCCCCCCAATCTGAAAGCTTCCCGATAAGCGGTCAGAGGCCATTTTATTCTCTGGGAAGGTCGCATCATCCGCAGCATGGCGGGTGAACCCTCCCATCTTCCACCTCAGGCCGCCGAGCAAGAAGCTTCCTCCAACCCTCATAGGAGGGAAGGTGAAGTGCGCCCACCTACTCCATGGTGTAGGTAGCTGGCCTTAGTGTGCGCCGACACGAAAGCGATTGCGAACGCGCCGGGAACATCTCGGGAGCTCCTCACGCTCACCCAGAACTCTCTCTCCAATTCCGGGAGTTCGAGTGACGGTTTGCCGAGCAAGAACGGGCCCTATAGTAGAACTCTGCCACTATGGAGGAGGAAAAGCGATCTCCATTCTCCCCCAATATTTTGGAGGCCAGACTATCCCCACGAATGTCCCTCCCGGCCTTCAAGCCTTATGACAGTCAAGGCGATCCTGCTGACCATTTTGACAGCTTCGATGCCCTCATGACTCTCCGAGGGGCATCTGACGCCATTAAGTGCCGAGCCTTTGTCACCACGTTGGTATAAGGTGCTTAGTCATGGTTCTGAGCCCTCACTCCTGGAAGTATCACTAGCTTCCGGTAGCTCGAATGGTTATTTAAGGAGAGCTTTGTAGGAAACGGTCCCCCACGGTCAATAGCGGGATTGCTGGCACTAAGACAAGATTCAGGGGGAAAGCTGCGAGCCTACATAAACAACTTTAAGGCGGAGGCCCTATGCATCCTTCGCCTTACCGTGGCATCCGCCATCACTGCACTGACTGAAGGGACCTGCGATGAAGGACTCCGGTGAGAACTGATGCTCCATCCTCCCGCCACTATTGTCGACCTAATGACCTTGGCGTTACACCACGCAGAGTGCGAAGAGGTCCTCACTGCCAGCCGCGACCCCTCCAACCAGCGGAAGGAGGGGTAGAAAAAGAGGTCGGTAGAGCAAGCCTCCAACTAGGGGAAGAGGAGGAACCGCGGGGGTGACCGCAAGGAGCGGGAGCCTCCAAGGAGGTTCGAGCAGTACACCCCACTGACTACTCCCATTTATGAGATCTATCGAGAGATTAGAGACTCTAGTCTCCTGCACCGGCCCGAGCCCATGAGGGCCGACCCCCCGCTGGCATAATCGAAGCAAGCACTACCAGTTTCATGATGACCATGGCCATCACACCGGTGGCTGCCAACAGCTGAAGGATGAGATCAAAAGTCTCATCTACCGCGGGCACTTAGCCCAGTGCGTGGTAGAGCGTTGGGACACCCCACCAGGCCCCATGAAGGAAATTAACAATCACCCCTGAGGAATACATATCAATGTTATCTCAGGCGGCTTAGCCTCTGGGGGAGACAGCAACCGAGGGAGGAAACGTCACGCTGAGCGAGCCGGCCGAGCTAGCGAAGCTACTCGACCGACAACCTCAACATAGGCACAAGAGGCCCCAGTTTTCTCCGATCAAGATTTGCCTCGATTCCATGCTGGGTTACTAAAAATTCCAAGAACTTTCCAGACTGGACTCCAAAGGCGCACTTCGCTAGGTTAAGCTTCATGTTGTACCTTCGGAGGGTCTGAAAGGTCTCAGTTCAGTCGGAGAAATGATCCTCAGCCTTTGGTGAGTTGACTAACATGTCGTCGACATAAGCTTCGATGTTCCGACCGAGCTGGTGCTCGAAGATTTGGTTGACTAGCCTCTGATAAGTTGCTCTGGCATTCTTCAACCCGAATGGCATCCGAGTGTAGTAGTAAACGCCAGAATCAGTGATGAATGCCATTTTCTCAGTGCCCTTGGGTGTATCATGATTTGGTGATAGCCGGAATAAGCATCGAGGAAGGTACCTTCTCTCGACGTTGAGGAGCACCTTGCTGACATAGTATAGCGGCCCCAATCATCTCGGACCAATACCAAACTAACGGTAGAGGGAGTTGCTGAGAGGTATAAATATAGGGTTTCACCTGGAACGAGCTTCGAGAGTATAGGCAGAGTAGTTAGAAACTACTTTAGCTCCACGAAGGCCTTCTCACATTCCTCATCCCAAGTGAAGCTCGGGGCGGCTATCTTTGGCTTTTTTCAACAGTTTGAAGAAAGGCAGATAGCACTCTACAGCGCGGGACAGGAAGTGGTTCAACACAACGAGCCTTCCTGTCAGACGCTAGACTTCCTTAGTTGCGGGGTACCTTCTCTCTGCGTCGAGGAGCACCTTACTGACGTAGTATATCGGCCTTGGTCATCTCGGACCAATACCGAACTAACGGTAGAGGGAGTTGTTGAGAGATATAAATATAGGGTTTCGCTTAGAATGGGCTTCGAGAGTATTGACAGAGTAGTTAGAAACTGCTTTAGCTCTGCAAAGGCCTTCTTACATTTCTCGTCCCAAGTGAAGCTTGGCTGGCTGTCTTTAGTCTTTTCAACAATTTGAAGAAAGACAGACAGCGCTCCGTAGCGCAGGACAGGAAGCGATTCAACGTAGCGAGCCTTCCTATTAGACGTTGGACTTCCTTAATGTTGTTGGTGGTTGCATGTCCATGATGGCTTGGATTTTCTCAAGATTTGCCTCAATTCCACGCTAGGTTACTAAAAATCCCATGAACTTTCCAGACTGGACTCCAAAGGTGCACTTTGCTAGGTTAAGTTTCATGTTGTACCTTCGAAGGGTCTGGAAGGTCTCGGTTAAGTCAGAGAAATGGTCCTCGACCTTTGGTGACTTGACTAGCATGTCATCGGCAAAAGCTTCGACGTTCCAACCGAGATGGTGCTCGAAGATTTGGTTGACTAGCCTCTGATAAGTTACTTCGGCATTCTTCAACCCGAATGACTTCTGGGTGTAGTAGTAAACGTCAGAATTAGAGATGAATGCCATTTTCTCAATGTCCTCAGGGTGCATCCTGATTTGGTGATAGCCGGAATAAGCATCGAGAAAGCTAAGAAGTTCATTGCCCAAAGTGGAGTCAACGAGTTGGTCGATACTTGGTAGAGGATAACAATCCTTTGGGGTGGCCTGTTAACGAGCATTAAAATCTCCTATATTAGGGTGCAAAAAAGTTGTTAAAATCGTGTCGGTTATACATTGACCATTTCATGTTCGGACGGGAGTCTAGGCTGAAAGCATCACAAATATATGTAGTGAACATCGGGACAGATGTATGCCGAGATACGGCAAATTTGATATTTGAAAGATGAAGAAATTCAATTAAATCCTAGTCAAAATAGTTTTAAGATCAGTGGGCTATTGGCCCGGGTGAAGGTCATGCCATGGCCGTGATGGGGTGAACTCTCGGGGCCCAGGCGTGACCTGTGAAGGCCTCGTTGATATCCCCTATATAAAGGGTCAAGAGGGAGGAATCTGAAATCAAACGTCATTTATCTCTTAATGAAGATATTTTATTTTCGTATTCATTATCTAGAAAAAAGGTCGACCTAATGGGTCGACACTTTTATCTGTGTCTTGTATTTTTATCTCAAACAGAACTCTCGTGAAAAAAGGTCGACCCATGGGGTCAACACTTTTTCACTGGGTTTTGTTTTTGGCAGAACTAGTCTGCACAAAGGTCGACCCACTAAGGTCGACACTTTTGCTAGGTTTTTCAATCGATCTTTCGGATCTTGACATGAACTTACACTAAATGGATCTGAAATGCTTGGCTGATTACCCTTTTACCCTTAGTGCATCCATCTTGTATTAAGGGTGATCTGTAATGGGTTTAGAAGGGGCTATTATGTCTTATTATCTCATTTTCCTTTGAGTATACATACCCCCCCTTTGGTCCGATCGATAGAGAGCAACTAAGTGTTTTCTAATGTGATATTTTTGCTTGCAGGAGAAGAAGGTGGTTCTGCTCTGCTGGAGGTGAAGGGAAGGAACGCCAGAGTCATCCCCTCACGAGCCCAAGCCGAGATTAAGAGGTAGCGGCCGCGATCCTCTTCATCCTCTGATTTGGGTGGCTGAATCCTCAACACCGGCTCTTCATTCACTCGATTTCATCATTCTAAGCCACCCTCCACATATCTCTGATTTTGGTTGAATGATTTAGGGGAAGAACATTCTTTTTAATCATCTTCATGCTTGTTTTGTGCTTAGATTTACATTCGCAGACTAGGCTTTGTATTTACATTCTTATTTTCTTCTAAGACGATTTCGGAGCGTGCTCCGAGTGTGTGTGGGGTGTCTCGTAGTCAAGCGAGAACCCATGTGTGGGCCGTCGCTCCCATGTGTGTGGTGGTTGCTGCCGTCGTGCAGCGATTTTAGTGAAATCCTCTCGAGGTGAGAGGGGTGGACGTAGGATGGCCCCTGGTGCATCCGAACCACCTAAAAAATCACTGCGCCATGGTTTACTATTGTGTGATTGCATTCTTTCCATCCGTTCGTTTGATGAGTGTGTGACGGTGAGACGAGTAGGTTATTACCTATCCATTCAATCTTTGTAATCCGAGTGATATCATCAAGCATGGTTGAGTTGTGAGTGCTTGCTTTTTGCTTGTTCTTATCTTTTTATCAAGCTTGAACTTTCACTTAATTTCCATCTCTGTGGTTAGTTTAATTAAGTCCAAATTTGTTAAGAAGGGTGGGCAATCAATTCAACTCCCTCTCGATTGCCTCCTAACTGGGCCAATAAAGCCAGTGAAAGCCAGAAATCAAAGAAAAATGGGGAAAAATCACCCAAATAAGTAGATTTGAGGGTCAAATTGGGGCATTATAAGGGTAACATAAGATGTACTCATGATGATGTCAATTTTGGCATATCTATAGTTTGTTCATCGACATGGGTTAAATGCTTGTTCCCGCACGCGGGAGCGGGGTTTCGTTCCGCCGGCACGGCACGTGGTGTGTACGGTGACCGGGGTGAGGGGTAGGATATAGCTACGGGAAGGTGTCGGAACGGGATGCGTTAGGGCACTCTCTCTCATGACCGAATCTTTCTCAGAGCGACACCGTGCACTCACCTTTTTCGGAGAGTCGAGGGGAGATCGAGTGACACAAGAGGTTTTTGGGTTTAGGGGGAAACAAGGTTGGGATGCAGGTGTGCCAGTCGATTTCTCGATAATTACCCGTGGAACCGAATATTTAACGGGGGATGCGCCGCCAGGGCACAACACGTGGACTCAAGGGGTGAGAGACACGTGGAGGGAAGGACGGTTCCGTGGGTGTGAGTGCATAGGCAACTCTAGGGAGTCGTGTACAGGACGTCTTTCACGACCGATCGCAAGCAATCGGTGTTTATTTACATCGGATTGAATCTGAAGACCTTCATTCCATGCTGAAGAGGAGTCAGTATATTCCTGAAGTCCTAGATGAAGAGCCAAGGGCACTCTGCAGCTGTAGGTTTGCCTTTTTACTGGGTGGTGTTGGCTGGGGACAGAGGTGCTGGAGGTTTACGCTAACTGACATAGAGGGAGGATTGAGGGCCTGAACGTGGATGCGAGGGCATTTGTCCAATTGGCAGTGGTATACTGAGGTGTATATTTCTTTATAGGCAGGCTGTAGTGGCCAAGGTGCAACTGGTGCATGCCACGGGACAATTCTGACATGCTAGTCGGTCCCCGGGTCAATGCATGACGGGTGAACACGTATGTGTTTTTACAGAGAGCTCCTCCCGTGGCGTGGGCCACAGCCGCGGTGTCGAACAGGGGGCTTATGACTAACTGAGCAACTGAGGGGATGCGTCGATTTGGTGTCTAGTCGAGGGTCGATCTCGACTCAAGTTGAGCGGTCAGACATGGCCTCGCGACTGTGAGAGAGCATGATGTCATGGCACGTGTGCGGTTGCGATCGATGAGCACGTGAGCGAAAATCCCGACATGTGGGTGCGCTTGCCCATGTCGTTGGTCGTCTGTGGCCCTCCTTCTTCGTGAATAAAACTCCCCTTTCTTTGGGTTTCTCATGGCCTCCGTTTGTTTGGGTTTTGTGTATGTATGGTGGCTTCTCCCCCTTTTCCTTGGCGGTCTTCGCTCCCCTCGGTGGCCTCTTGATCCTAGCTGGCGGCCCCTCCATTGTCATCCCCTCTGTGACTAGGGAGATGCCCTTCTAGTCTCCCACCGATACACCCACAGCCCCCTTCTCCGACCGACACACAACCCTTTGGCCCTCTGCCTGGCATGCTTCCGGCCTGGCACAGTCCCCTCGCCGGTGCACCCCCTAGGCGAGCCCTCACCGACACACTCCTTCAGTGGCACACCTTGCTTCCCTGCCTTGTCGGTATAGCCCTTTCAACCTTTTCCGGCATGACCCTTGCTCATACCTAGCCCGGCACACCCTTGGGGCACTAGCCCAGTACACCCTTAGCCCCCCTCTTCCTCGGCACGCCTTGTGCCCCTTTGCCCGGTATGCTTTGGCCAACCCTTCACTGGCACAGCCCTTGGCCGGTGCATCTTCAGACCCTTTGAACCTTCCCCGACACACTCTCAAGGACCCAACCCGGTGCACTCTCCTCTAGCTTCCTTGGCTGGCACAGTCTTCTGCCCGCCTAGGCCGGCACACCCTGTGCCCCTCAGCCGGTATGCCCTCGGCACCCCCAGCCTGGCACACCCTGTGCCCCTTTGCCCAGCACACCCCTGGCTACCCCAGCCCGGTGCACCCTCTGTCCATCTAGCCCGGTACACCTCTCCAACCCCTTTGTACCCTTCTAGTCGGCATGCCAGTCACCCTCCTTTGCCCGGTGCACCCCGGGATAGTCTTGGAGGTGCCTCTCACCCGTTGTTTCCCCTGGGTTTTCCAAAGTTTTATCCAAGGTGTTGCCGCTCTCGGGCGCCCACCTCCAATTGTCAGGTTCCGCCACTCTATGTGGGCGTGTTCCCTGTATCTCCCTTGCGCTCGGGTCAAGGGGAGATGTTACGAAATTTTTGTTAAAAATAATAACATGATAAAGGCAAGAGGTAGCAACAAACAAATGGGACGATAACACTTAAAAGGCAAAAATGAAGCGACAAACGAACGAACTGAATAACGATAAGGTACTTCAACCAAAACAAAAGAACTGTGGGCAACACGAAGAGAACCAAACTGAACAATGACTAAGTAATTTGAACACTCACCCATCAAACTTCTTCTTGGACTTCTTGAATCTCTTGAACTTGGGTTTAGAAAGAGAAGCGCCACTAGCAGTCGACACAGTGGGTGAAACTCTTGGCACAGATGGCTGAAAACTCGGCTGAAACTGCATGCTTGGCTGAACAAGGCCAACTTGAGTAGACACTCGAGATCTAGACATATCTAGCTCTAGCGCCGCAGCTGCCTGGTACGTTGCATCCATCTCGACTACCCGAGTTGCAATTAACGGCTGCCACAACTCAGCCTTCAGTCCACGCAGAAACTGTTCATTCTTCAAGGCTTCATCAGCAAGAACATGGGGCGCATACCGACCCAATTCAATGAATTTGTTCTGATATTGTAGCACGGTCATATCTCCTTGAGACAGTTCCATGAATTGACGCATCTTGTCCATCCTAAGATAAGCCAGACTGTACGTGCGCTCGAAGGACGTGACAAACTCTGTCCAAGTGATCTGGCGAAGTGGATGAGAACGAAAAGTAACCTCCCACTCTGTGGTCCACCACGCGAGTGCTGCACCCTGAAGCTGAAATGTAGCAAACATGACTTTTTCATTCTCCGTGCACTCCATTGAACGGAATACATGCTCGGTTGCATCAAGCCACACTCTGGCTGCATCAGGATCTGCCTGACTTTCATAAGTTGGTGGGTGGAACAACAGAAACTCTTTTAGTGCTCTGCCATGGCCACCAGGAGGCAAATCATCTTGAGGAGCAAGATTAGCTTGAGCTTGGTCTGGAACAATTACTGGCGGAGAAGAGGTACCACTTTCCTCCCTGGGAACACGACATCAACCTGGACCTCTTCTACGAGGCGACATTTTGAGCTAGAAGAAAATACACAATGACAGAAAATCCATCAGTAATCACGGGAAACATCCTAAGCCAATAGTAGATGACTCACATGGACTTGTTTTGGGCTGATGCCATTTCAATTTCTTATACAAATCCTAGACACCGCTCTGATACCAACTGTAGCAACCCGGGAGATTCGGATACCGATAACCCGATATCATCGGATTACTGATACTAGGAACTCGGGGAAGTCACCCAAGAGGCTGATGAGGCCCCGTAAGGGTTGGAGGAGTTTATCGAGGGGATGCATAACGAATTGTAATTACACGCGCGCAGTATTAATTAAAGCAGGAATTAGAACTTTAATGTGAAAGTAATTTAAACATATCAGAGTGATAAACACGGACTAGCCAAACCCTTTGGGAGACCCTCTGGCCTTGCTGGCCCTCTACCAGCAAGGGACCAGCCCTCACATCCTCAACTCGGCATCGCCGAGTTACCCACGAGTTTGGGTGAGTGTCGGGTGAGTTGGCCACCGTTATCGGTCCGTTCGACTTGCGATTGTGCTTGCTTGCTTAGGTCCGAGGTTGTGTCACATCAGGATGGTCTAGGATGGCTTCACTCGGGCCACCAACTGAGAGCCCGTGGGATCGAAGTAATGTAAATAGCCAGGGGGTGTTGCTATATAGGGTGCCTCGCCTATCTTCCCCTCTGATAAAGGTCCTATAAGGGTGCAAACTGTCGGTCTCTAGATGCTAGTCGGCCACCGACGGAATGGGCTTCTCCACCGGCAAAGAGAGCTACTGAAGAGCTACCCGTTCACCGCTCACGTGGCACAACCCCCAAAGGGTCTTCACATAGTCATCCTTCCCAATCTTCGGCAACTTTAGATCGATCTTGGATGAGTGGCCCTTCGTAGTATTCCGAGCCTCCAAATAAGCCATTACCTCTGTGTTGGTCCAAGGCTTCAACTTCTTCAGATAAGAAGGTTCTATGTCAAGGATTGGCACTGGCTCGGAATCTAGAAATCTGCGTTCAACAATGGACCAGCACTCTCGATGGAAATTTTTGTAGAACCCCATCCACACATTCCACCACTTGATGTATTCAGGGGTGACTCGGGGGAAGCAAGTAGGAGGCGGAACCCTGAATGATGCATCTTCCCAGCGGTGGAAGTAGTCCCACCACGCACGAGCCTCATCATTGGCCACCTGGCCGGCTCGGCGCCTGTTCGGCAATGCAAACTATGTTGAAGAGAAAGGAATGTGCTGGTCATAGCCAAAGTTCCAACTGAACTGGAAAGGATAATACGGCTCCAGCCACAATATGCCACTCTTTCTGAAGACAAGGATGCTTGGTCTAATAGCAAGCGCCCAGTCAATCAATTCTGACTCCAAGATCGGCCTTGCGCACTTGGCGCCAGAGATCGGGTGGATGTACTCCTCTATCTCAAATAGACGGCATTGCCGCATCCTGTTCACAAGTGGATTGGAATGAGCCGCTAGGCTATAGAAATACAGAATTTCGGGTGAGTCTATCCGGACCTTGGTCAGCTTGCCTCGAATGGCGAATAGCTACTCTGCCGTTGAAGACAGTTCAGCACTTGCAAATTATCATTCTTGCATTTCATAGCATGCATTACATTCATATTTTCAATATGTCTTTGCCTATTTAATAAGGCTCCACCTCTTGACCAAATATCAAGGATTGGTCATTTCTAACTTGCTTCAGGCAAGGGGTTGAGTCTGAGAATGGATCTAACTTGTTTTCTTATTTTAGTGTCTGTAGAAACAAGTTGCAATGCCCCAGGATTCAAGCCTCGCAGCTTCTCTCTGTTCTCTGTCCCTTGCGATCTTTTGGTAGAACGTTATCCATCCCCTAGCAGTCAGATGGAGACTGTTACCCTCACCCAAGAACCAAAACTCTCAGGTTTCTCGATTCCGCACTCTTTGCGGTCCTTTGGTAGACTGTTAAGCTCATCCTTGCGGTCAAGCGGCAACCGCATGCCACTCCCGAGAGCCAAAAAACTCTCAGTTTTCTTGGGTCCTTCCCCTTGTGGTATATTGCTAGACCGTTAAGCCAGCTTGGTGGTCCTTTGCTGGACAGTTTTCCAAACAGAGAATCCTATTCCATCTGATCAATCGTGCCCAAGGGAACATCTTCACCATAATTCATGCAATCAATCCTTTTATTACATCCGTTCAAGACTCAGAGTACATCGTTCTTTCAATAGAAGTTCAAGTACATGATCATGGAATTCAAATTACATTCAATTTTACATCCGTGCGGGGCCAGATCTTGCGTAATTCTTTCACATAAGCTCTGTAATCGTCCTTGTTAGATTTTCCAACATCTCCCTTAGGGATTTACTGCTCCACGTGGATTATGGGGTCCACGTGGGGCATCGGTGCATTGGCAAGCCATCCCGCCGCATGGATTATGGGGTCCATGTGCGAAGTCCCTCATGTCCATCTACAGCGTGATAGTGTGGGATTCTACAATGCCATAAGAAAATACGGTCCGCCTTCGCTACTAGCTCGAGCTTTTAGCCCAACGATTGGGGCATGATCCTATAAATTGGTATCAGAGCGAGGTCACGGGTTCAAATCCCCTAGGTGCCGCTGGGGGGAAGATTGTTGTATTTTCTAGCGTCTCCCTTAGGGATTGGCTGTTCCACGTGGATTATGGGATCCACGTGGGCCATCGGTGCGTTGGCAGCCCATCCCGCCGCATGGATAATGGGGTCCATGTGTGAAGTCCCTTATAGCATCCCGAATATTTAAAATGAATAAAGATGTAAATATTTAAAATTTCTTGAATTATTCATCTCTTGTTCTAGCTCCCATGTTGCCTCCTCCTGCGAGAAGTTCCTCCATAATATCTTCACCAATGGAATAACTTTAGTTCTCAGCACTTGCTCTTTGCGGTCCAAAATCCGAACAAGTTGTTCCTCATAAGATAGATTCTACTGAAATTACATCTGCTAAGAACTGAACACGTGTGCCGGATCATGCACATATCTCCTCAATATGGATACGTAGAACACCGAGTGTACTCCCTCCAGAGACGAAGGTAAAGCCAACCGATATGTCACATTCCCTAATCTCTCCTGAATCTCGAACGGTCCGATGAATCATGGATTTAGCTTTCCACGTTTGCCGAACCGAACGATTCCTTTTGTCGGAGATACCTTGAGAAAGATGTGATCACCAACTTTGAATGTCAGCTCCTTCCTTCAATTATTAGTATAGTTCTTCTGTCGGTCTTGTGCTGTCGTCAATCTTTATCTGATCACCCTAATCTTTTCAGATGTTTCTTGTACAACCTTTGACCCCACAAGTCGTCTCTCCCCTGTTTCCGCCCAACATAATGGAGATCTGCGAGGCCTACCATATAGTGCCTCGAATGGAGCCATGCCCATACTGGCGTGGAAGCTATTGTTATAAGCAAATTCTACCAGCAGTAGAGGTCACTCCCAATCGCCCTTCCAATCTAGGACACAAGTCCTAAGCATCTCCTCCAGTGTCTGAATCGTCCTTTCAGATCGATCTCCAGTTTACGGGTGAAAATTTGAAGTGTGCTTGAGTCGCGAATCAAAACTTCTTGCAACCCTTACCACAGTCTGATTGTGAACCGAGGATCCCTGTCAGAGATAATCGACTTTGGAATCCCGTGAAGTCTGATGATATTATTTACATATAGTCTTGTCAAACTTTCCACTGATTGTTTCACCTTCATAGGAAGAAAATGTGCAGACTTTGAGAATCGGTCCACGATCACCCATATAGAGTCATTGCCCTTTACTGATCTGGGTAACCCGGTTACAAAGTCCATGGTGATTACTTCCCATTTTCACTAAGGAGTTTTCATTTTATGCCATTGAATCTTGGCAACAAGTGGAGGCTAAAGAGTGGATGTGACTGTATTCTAAAGAATGGAATCTTACTTTATTTATGTCTTCAATTACACACTCCATCGATCATCTTACTTCATATATTACATTATATTCCTCTCTTCCTCTGTTCACAGTTTGAACGGATCACGAGACGTGAGTGCTCAAAATGACATGATGCATGCTGGGCTAAAATAAAGAAATCATCAAAACAAATGTAAAGAAAACATAAAATAGAAAGTACTCAAGGATAATATTGCTAGATCGACCCAAGATGGGCTCAAGAGTCTTCTTGCAACCATGGCGTGCGAGGCAGAGTCCATCGTCCCCCACTCGACTCAACCGAGTGGCCTATCCAATGATTAACCGTATGCTCTTAGATCATCATAGTTTTTGTTAAAGGGGAACATCAGATCTCAAAACACACGGGCAACCAGCCGGTCCTTGAGAGGCTATAGTAATGCAGATATCATATAATAATCCAACAATGAGCTGGGAAAGAAAGTCATACCTGGCTTACCTGCGCAGGCAAAACGACATTTTTTAGATTTTCTAATTTTGCAACTTTCTCATTTTTATTGATTTTCAAATAAGACACAACCATAACAACAAACTTGACATAACAATGAATATAACATGACCACAAAGATGAATGCAACATAACAAGACAAATACAAATGAAATATAACATATCAAAGATGAATGAAATAAAGTATCACAAGAACAAACAATAGGCATGCGTGGCACGATGGGACAAGATGACATAATGCGGTGGGACAGCACACTCGGTGTGACAAGGACACAGAGGGACAAAGACACCTATAAGGATGACAACACCACGGGGGACAAAAGATAATACGTGCGACGACATGGAGGGACAAAGATAGGGCGGGACATAAACACCACGGCAGACAAAAGATAATATGTGTGATGACACAGAGGGATAAAGACACGACGGGACATAAATACGTGTGACAACAACAATACGTATGACAACACATGACAAACGACACATATGATACAAAAGCCCAAGATCAGATGAAGTAGAACCGTCAGGTTCATAATTGTGAGGCAAAACCCTCTCATGGAGATATGGTCAAGCAAGTAAGCGAAAGCTAAGAAGGCCAAGAGCTTCAGAACAGATCCAGAGACATGATCGAAGAGATGAGAGCAAATAGATAGATATGAACAAGAGATAGAGCGAAAGAGATGGAGCAAGGAGAGCTTCAACACCCGCAGCCTACACACTTAACAAACAGATTACGTATCTTATTGTGTATATGTTGTTTACCAATATATATATATTATTCTGTTTTGAGGATAGCAACAAAGCACCTCTTGTCACCATGAGGCGTTAAAGGCAACGGACCTTTAACTCAATACACAGGGACTATAACGCACCAGGGCAGGCGCGTTAAAGTCACCTGAACATGAAAATCCACAGAAAACTCAGTACACAGACTATATAACGCACGTATAGGGATGCGTTAAATGACCATAACGCATTAGGGATGGCGCGTTATGTCACCTGGGTTTCGTGATTCTGGAGAGCAGAATCGAAACCCCTTCCCGGTCGATCGGAATCGACGGGGGACGTGGCGGAATACAAAACTAAACTAACCTGCTATACCACACCGACCATTCAAGCCTACGCATGCCACTAGAAATAAAATACGATGCCTATGGAATTAATGTCAACATTAAAACAATAATTTCAACATTTAAGAATTAAAATTGCACTAAATAGGGACATGCATGAAAAATGATGCAGAGGGCGTTGGACCACGGTGCAAGTGGTACCAGCGGTGTCCTAACGAAGTACGTGATCCATCCCCCTACCTGGATGACGACGAAAATGGCGATACGCAGCCGATCCGGTGAGAGGGTGACACGGCACCTCCCGGCCCGGCTCGACTCCACGTTCCGCGAATCGAGGAAAGGTGGACGTCAACGTGATTCTCGCGACGCGACCAATCCAACGGTACCTCTCCGGCTTCGATCAGCGACCGTCTGGACTAGAAATCGAGAGAGGCATGTAAATCGAGAATTAACCCCAAAATCTCCTAAAAGAGGAATTACACAGAAATGAGGAAGATGGCGATGGATGGCGACGCAGAGGGCATCAACGGATTCCTGGCGAGATGAGGAGTCTGATCCCCTACCCTTTGCGCAGCGAAGACTGCGAATCGGTGCAGATCGGGCGACAGGGGCCACGCCATCTTTTCGCTCGCATGCGTCTCCACGCTCCACGATCCGAGGGAAGAAGGGTACTGACGCGATCCTCGCGTCGAGTCCATCCCGTCGGTACCTCCCACGCATCGATCGGGATCCGTTTGGATCGCGAACCGAGAGAATGAGGGTGGAGGAGAGAGAACGTGTGAGGGGAGAGAGAGAGAGAGTTTCGAGAGAGTGAGGAGAGAGAGAGAGTGACGAGAGATTTTTAGAAAAATCTGATTTTTCTTATATTTTTTCAAAAATTACCTTAAATTCTATTTTAACCTTTTTAAAATCAAAATTGTCAATATGCCCAATTTAATTACATTTATACTTTAAGTAATTGGCACTGTAGGAGAATCATGGAGCCAAACAATGGACCCCCTAGAGCTGCAGAGCGGAGACCCTTATATAAATAAGAAAGGACGTCCTGGGAAATGGATAGACCCTACCATAGGCCACTGATGAGAGTAACGATAGGGATATCTAAGACATGGTCAGCAGAGGGAAAGAGAATGGCCCCACACATGCAAATAGAAGCGGCCTTAGCTATGGCCTCGTCCCACCGACATTTATTCATACAATGTGCTATCACCCACTGGCTAAGAGGTAGTAAATGGATATGGTGTGGGCCCACTATGGTGTGGATGTCCTTTGTGCTAGGTATGAACTCCCCTAAAATGAGGGTAGGGTCCACAGGGGCAACGGTATGGCAGACTAAGTCCTCCTCACCCACCTTGGACCTAGGGAAAGAGAAGTAGGTCTCTACCTCCTCTAGAAGGATGGTGACCTCAAAAGATGGGAAAATGAAGGTGTGGGTCTGGGGGTGCCATATCTCTACCACAGCTGAAATACTGTGCCAATCATGGGAGAGCTTGGGGTAGTTCTTGGTTGACACTAGGAAATGGTGTAGGTGCCAAGACTTAAGGAGAGATGCCACCGCTATAGGTAGTTCGCGGATCTTGGGAGCCATCCACTTCAATGTTGAGTAGCACCTAGGGCCGGGGAGAAGATGAGGTGAAGGAGAAAAGGAAAAAAGGAGAAGAAGAGAGGAAGAAATATGAGCATTTGAATGAATTAATTGAATTAAATGAACTTGTGCAAACTTACCTCTCTCAAGGGGCTGGAGCTTAAATGTCTCAGGATCGTGGTCAGTCGTTGTAGCACTCTATGCTCTTTTCTAGCTAGCTTTGGCCCTTCATAAACTGCCCCCTCCATTGAGCTCCCTTTAAAGGCCCTCTTCATGATGTTTGGAGGAAGATTGGGATGGATTTCAAGGTTTGAAAGAGGGTTGATGTGTGAAGAATGAATTTGCCCCCCCTCTTACTTATAGACCTTAATTAGAGGCCTAAACCCACTAGAATTGGAGTAGGATACTTTTAGATAGGGTTAGGATAGAAGTTAGATCAGTTTGGAACTCCCACTCTTGGGTTAGGACTCTCCAAGAGAGTCCCGATCGGACTCTCAGGGCATCTATGTACGCGGTCTATCGATAGACCACGCTGTTAGAGGAACGGTCTTAGGGGGACCATGTCACCACCTTCTACACACTTCGGTCACTGGCATTTGTGCGGCCCTGGAAAGCACGTTCCATAACACCCACGGTCAGCGCTGGACCGTTCCTATCCTTTGAATCGACCAGCTTGGACAGTTTAGTTGCTTCTTTTTGTGTTCTGGCCAAGTTGCTTTCAGCGGTCCAATGGCAGGCCATGTGGATCTTGGAGCGGCCACTCGGATGACCGTTCATCTCCCTGTCACATCAATTTTTGTTCTTTTTTGCATTTTTTCCACTCTAAGGCTTTTCGTCTCTTTCTCCCTCACTCTCTCGTGTCCCTCTAGGGTCTGTTGTTAGTCAGTTAGCATTCGCATCCATACACGCATTCCCACACAGTCATTTGCACGAAGAAAATCAACAAAAAGACATATCATATCATAGTCATAGCATCATGTACAAAAGTCATGTCATAGCTACATCAAGCCTGTCCCTCCAGCCTGTCACTATCCCCTGTCCCCTCATGTCTCTTTGATGGCTGGGCCATCGCAGAGCTAGCCTCCTCGCGGGGGCGTTTGGCACCACTCCTCATCCTCATTCCTCCGACGGCCAGAGGAACTCGCAAAGTAGCCATAGTAGGAGCTGTGGGTGCCGTGTGTACGGTGGGTGCCGCCGCTCGGGACCCCGCTGTGCTCCAACCACCGGCTCATCTCCTTGTATACGCGTAGCTCTCCTCTCAGCTCCGATGCCTCAGTACGAGCATGCTCGGCCTCGACAGCTCCAGCCTGGAGTCACTCTAGCTCAGCCCAAAGGAGCGCCGTCTCGACCACATCGATCGGTCGGCTTCGCGCCATCTCCTCTCGGAGGTGGGCTACCTCCTCCCGCGCTGCCACGCGGCTCTGCTCCAACTCCTCCCTCAGCCGAGTACTCTCACGCAAGGCGGCTGTCAGCTCAGTTGTCTGCATATACATGCATCATGGTCAGTCAATCATATTTTATAAGCATAATCAACATGGAAAGAATAGTGGTTACTTACCCTCTTGGAGAGCACTGTCTTGGCTGCCTTATTCCACGCCACCATCCTCGTAAACTTGGCACCTCGCTAGGCATGATCCGCAGGCATCTGGGAAGAGGAGGAGGGTGCGTCAGCCCCCTGACACTGGGCTCCTTTGGCTCGCTGCATTTTAGAAAGTCTAGGGTTAGCCAATTTCATAAACATAAGTATGAACATGTGCATAATTAAGTCCAAGGGTTAGCGAAACTCACCAGGAGGGCTAGTGTCTATCGGGGCTCATCTCTCTCCTGAATGGTGGAGTGGAGGAGACCCTGCAACTCTGCGATCCTCCCCTGAGGGTCAATCTGCATGTAGGAAGTCCAAGGGTCAGTGAATAATCATATAAAAGGCATAATAGGAAGCATTAGAGTTAGAAATCGTACCGGTCGGCGGGCACCATGGAACACCTGGTCCTTGTAGTGCCGGGCATAGGCAGTGTAGTAAGCCTCCTCGCTCTCCGCCCGGGTGGCCACCACCCGCCCGAGTGCTGTCCAGTCGGCGATCTGCTTTGCCGCTCACGTCATCCAGTCCACCAGTGTGGCCAGTCCTCGGGGGTGCCTCCCAACTCGCTCCTCCGGCTTCTCTGGTGCCAGAAACTCGACCGCAGGCTGATGGACGCCAATCGTCCTCATCACCAAGCGAAAGTGGAGTGGCTCCACCACATTCATGCAGTGGAGTCAAATGTCACAGCCAGAGTAGGCGAGGGCTGCCACCACCCAGGGCTAGCCCTCGTGCCTCTCGCTCTCGTACGGCGTCCACCAGACCTTTCAAATAGGAAAGTCGCATTAGCATCATAAGCATATTAAGTTGCATTTAACAAAAAAGTTTGAGTTTAGAGTCTTACCGAGGCCAAGCACAGTGTGTCCAAGTCATCCTAGATCCCTCGGACCTGTCACTGTAGGGACCCAGTCTCCCGTGGGGTCGTCCACTACCTGACGATGGGCAGCCGCTCAGGGTACATCTCCTCCCCTCTCCATAGCCCATGTAGGCGCACATAGGCCCACACCTACATTACATTTCATCAAATGTCAGCATATAACAATTATGGGAATCATATAGCAAATTGCATAATCAATTTAAGAGTCAAGTTGTACCTGGAGAAGGGGAGAGAATCCACCGAGCATCGTCTGCCAGCTGGTGGAGCTGAGGGTGTCGAACAAAAACGCGAGGGCCGCTGCTCCCCAAGTGTAGTCCCCGACGTGCTCCACGTCCTCGAGCAGGGGGAGGAACCGACAGCTGAGGACATTGGCCCTCATCGGACACGGATTTTTTTATTATTTTTTATATTATTTTTATTCTTTGTTTGATTAGATTTATAGATCCGTTTTATTTTGCGTAGGCGTGCCAGTCACCGGAGTGACAAATTTTATTATGCGCTCGATCTGACTTAGTCAGACCATTATGAGGTTCGGGTCAGGACCGAAAGTCCATCATGCCATAAAGGTCATGATGTTAATTACGCCCTTTCGAAGAAGGACAACTCTTGATTAAACGCCAAAGATAGGACGCCTTGGGAGGCGATTCAAAATACTACTGTGCGCATCTATAATTGTGCAGGAACGAAATAGCAAATAAGTAACGAGCATATTTGAGTACACGGATTAGATCCGACAGCATATCCCCCTTTGGCTTTGCATCATGCCAAGTGGAAATAGGAAACCATCCCCACAGAGGTGTGATGGAACCCGAGTGATCATCGGGACATCTCGGTATTCGTACGTGGTTGACAAACCTGAAATTCCTATCTTCCTAAGAGACGGGGTTAGAAGAGGGCGTGCACCAGTAACGTTCTCTCAACCTATCGGGGTTAATGTCATCAGAAGAAATTCCAGCAGCACTTCCCCTCATCTTAGGCTATGCCCAGGGGAAATAGACCATCATCCACGGAGTGCCGGGATGAAGACCTGAAGAAAAGAGCACTAGGCTCGGGAACGCTGTCCACTTTCATGGCATCGGTTGATATCCCCTCGGAAACTGCCGGAGCACATGTAGTGGCAGAGCTCCTTGGGTTCACAGGGTCGTGAATAGATCCGGCTAGGGACAATGTAATGTAGGGAAGGTTTTCCTCGTCAATTTATGCCTTAGGGCCTGCGTGAGGGTCCCTGACTATTTCCCTTTGAAAGTGTAATGGGAGTGGGGTTAAGGCTGGATTGAAGTATAGGAATGAGATCCCCCGGCGTAGGGCTTGGGAGAGAATGGTTCTCGGCATAAGGGGTTATGGAGGTTCTCGGCGCATGACAAATGAAGGGGTTCTCGGTGTGGAACAATGGTAGGAAAAGGATCTCGGCATGGCCCCTTCTCAGCCTGGCAACCCTCGCGCCGAGGGCTGAGGGGCGCGCCAGGAGTTGTTGGCACTGGGAAGGTAGGCTGAGTAGGGTTTCTGCTCTACAGAACTCTGTTTCAAGGTTTGTGATGATTTTGGATTGAATAGAAGGGAACAATGAGATGATAAGGAGGTTGTTTTAGGTCGGAGTTCGAGATCGCCGGCAACAATTCCGACGGTGAAGTCGCGCAAGCCTGTCCGAGCCTGCTGTCCCAGATCCTTAATTTCCTGAGAAGTAATTTCTATGGCTCTACTCTCAAGTCCTCTAAATCTGAGATTCGAAGTGGTCGTAGTATTTTCTGTCCTCTTTGCGTTGCCGCTGAGCTCGTGTCGTTCTTAGGTTGGTGCTGGCCGTGGCGGAGATTCTCGTGGGACTGCACAGACCACCCTATGTAGATCCGACCCAAAAGTAGAGGTGACTTCTAGAAACTTCCTCGCCCTCCCCTTTGTAGATCTGACCAAACCCCTTGGTCAGATCCTTCCTCTTGATGTCACCGAAGGTCTGCAATAAACGGTGCCTCGTTCCGACACCGGGAGCCATTTTTCTAGTAATTATTTATCTTTTTGTGCAGTTCTATGAGAGTAGAACCTGAGGCTCAGTACAGTCCCTGCCACGCCCAGATCTAACCAGATCTGATCTCGCCGTTCAGAACAGACATTCTTTGTCCAGTCGTCGATAATCTCCCACAAACAGTACCCTGATTAGACGTCGTATCTTAGCATACCGGCCTCCGTAATTCTGCTGTGTCGGGTGACCTGTGGGGGCAAAACCTAGCCAGCTTCCATTCGGCTCACCAGATTGGCCTCAACTCGCCTTCCTCGGCTCCCTCGAGTGCTGGCCGTCAGCCTGAGTCCTAGCAACCCTAAATTTGTGATTGTAGCCTGTTATCTCCCTGTGAGGAGTGGGCGAATAATTATGGGTTGTAACTATTCCTTTGTGTATCAGGGTTGTCGGATCTGGCCGGGGTTGTCTTCCCCACGCCCGATAGCGTGGAGGTATTGTGTTCACTCCCTACTTGGCATTTGCTTTCCTCGTATATTTTCTTATGTTGCTACTAGAGTGATAGGAACTTAGCTCGTTATAATTTTATCACCACTGCGAGAGTGAGTGAGTGGAACCCATCCCGTGACTCGATCCGAGCACGTGGAAAAGCAGATACCTGAGACACATTACCGATTTCTCAACTGCACAGATCCGTACACTTCCCTCTCTTAGGGACGTCCGCGAGGTAGAGTCCCAGGTCTGTATCATCATCCTGCATCAGGGGCACTGAAGCCCCTGAGGTAGGTGTAGGCGTCACCTGCGAGCGCTGGAGCGCACTGGAGCTAGGGCATCTCGACCAAGGGCCCCGAGGAGTTTACAGTCCAAAATCCAAGGCAAATCGTAATTTAACAAAGATAAAAAATATTTTCCATGTGATTCAAACTGAGTTTCTAAGTTACAAAAATATCAAATTAATTACGTGAAAAAAAGAGAAAACGAGAAGAGAGATTGATCACGAAAGAGAGAGAGGGGCCGAGAAATAGAGGAGCAGGGTCCCCACTTTTTAATAGAAATTTGAAGAATCTTATAGATATGAGGTAAACAATAAATCAATGAGAGCAATGATTGACACACTAACCCAAACACCACCTACCAACACACACTACACGGGACAACAATCGACAAAGAGGGCAACAACACCGCCACCATCGCCAATAGAATCATGGGTCAAAGGATAAGGAGGAAGGGGAAGCAGTCGAAAACACGCTGCGGAGCCTTCCCTACGAAGGGTGGGGGGCGATGCTTAAAAAGAGAGGGATGGGTTCTATACACTTAAGAGAAAGATGAAGTTAGGGACCCAGCCACCACCTTTGAGCCGCTTGCGGACAGGATGGCACGTTGCAAAACTACCACCAGATTTTCACATGCGATATGCATTAGGAACACCACTGTCGGAATAGACAGGGGAGCGTCGTGAACACGGGTGTAGGTTCTCAAACGGTCACCTTAGTTGCACGTAAGCGAGGATGGTGGAGAAACGAGAAGTGATCAAGATGAACGATGGTGGAGGAATCAGGATTGATAGGGATGAACTAGGGCGACAAAAGAGGAAGCAATCGGGAGGAATGAGGATGGTTCCAGGAGGAACGAGGGCAGAGGGATGGCAAGCAAGAGGGAGGAAGGAGGAATCAAGAGGAACGAGGCCGAATGAAGGAGGGATCATGAGGAACAAGAGTATGGTTTTAGAGGGACAAGGGATCTGGAGGACGAGTAAAAAGCTAGAGGGCAGTAGATCACGGTTGGGTGTGTCGTTCGAGGGTAAAATGTTGGAGGGCAAGAGGTCACGGGTGGGTGCATTGTTAGAGGTCAAAAAGGCAACGAGGGAGGGGATTAACTTGACCCACCCCCAACCTTGGGTTCTGAAACAGTGGGTTAACTCTGAGTTATCTCAACCCTGACTAGATTGTGAAATTTGACCTATCAAATCGTAAAGTAGGTTAACTCATAGTTAAAATCGGGCTAACTCACTATCAAAGCGGTGCTATATGTCCAATATAGGTGGAAATGTGTTCAAATAGGAAATGAAATTTCAAACATGACAGAGCCAAATGCTCCGAGAAAGTAGGTCCGCGACCCGAAAATAAGGATCTGAAAGGATCCGTGCCATCACACCTAGCTAAGGGTTACCCTTAACAAGTGGGGAGGGAATGTTGAACTCCCAGCGCGGGGTTCTTATAACCAAAGGTGCTACACCAGTATGCCTAAAGACTCTTTCTGAAATTCAACAAAGCTAATGACCTATGATAAAGGCCGTGACTACCATCCTTAATCATGTTAAGAAGCACTTCATTTTGAAAACCATGCTTTAAGTAATGATCAATGTTATCATGAAAATGTGTACTTACGCTAATATGTTACCTTATGCTCTTTTGAAGCAGCAGTTGTCACCAGAAGTGATGGGATTTGGCCTCAAGTGGTAGATAAAAGATTGGAAGTCAAGGTTTGAAGTGGCTTAACATGAAGGAGTGGTATTAAGACCAGACTCAAACGAATAAGGAGAAAATGAAGAGAGGCAAGGGCTAGAACTCCCTCGCTAAGGCGTGGAGACCCTGATCACATGGAACAGTCTACAGAAGGAGCAGAGAATTAGAAGGAGGGGTGAGGACTAAAGCCTCGAAAGCAGCGGGAGAAAGGACAGATGCCCAGGGCAGTGGATGTGGAAGAAGTCGGGCCAGACCCGAGATCAGAAGGGATTAAAAGAAGGAATTGGTAGACGGAGAGAGGTGGATCTGGAGGGTCCGGAGGTGAAGTAGGAGAATCATGACTGGGAGAAGAATCTGGAGGCTTTAGAGGGGGAAAATATCGGGCGACGCGGTGCTCTGGGAAGAAATGTGGGAAAAGATGATGCAAAAGGTAGAAGAGAACGAAGGACGCGATGTCCTGGAGGAGTAAGAGGATAAATCGGAAGAAAGATGGAGGCTCTGGAGGTTCTGGGAGAGGAAGATAGAAAAAGGCGCGATGCCCTAGAAGAAAGTCCGGAGGTTCCAGAGGAGGAAGGGATAGAAGGGCACGATGCCCTGGGAGGAAAGAAAAATCTGGAGGGACGCGATGCCCTGGGGAGAGTGGATTAGAAGAGGAAGAAGGGTCCCTCGGTTCCTGGGGAGGAAGACAAAAAGGGGCGTAGTGCCCAGAAAGGAGATCCAGATGATCCGGAGGAGAAAGGTATTAAAGGGCGCGATGCCCTAGAAGAAAGTTCAGAGGTTTCGGGGGAGTAGAAAGGGAAGGGGCGCATTTATTTTTAATTTAATTTTCAAAATTAATAAAAATAAAACACTTATTATTTAATAAATCATAATTTTTAAATTTTAAGTAAATTTATTTGTTTTACAATATTGCCGTGAACGCATTCGCCCTTCACCAAAGCACGTTGGCGCAGTGCTCACCCGCAAGCTTCTCACCGGCGGCAGTCCGTCGCTACTGGGGCTCAGGTTCCCCGTGCTGGTCGGCATCGACGCTGGCGGCATCCTTGTCGACTGCGTCCTCTTCGTCCTCCTCCTGGTTAGTGCGAGCATGGGTCCGATCGGTCCGCGGGAGAGAGAGAGAGAGGGGAGTATGAGCAGTGTGAGGGGTGAGGGCCGACGGGTCCAGCAGCGGCACCGACCTTGGAATGGAGGTGGACGGCGGACGCCGGTGCACCGGGAGAGAGAGAAAGAGAGGGTGCACCGGGAGAGAGAGAAAGAGAAGGAGGGAACGCGCCGGGAGAGGGAGGGCGTAGATGGCCCCCAGTACTCGGTGCGTCCTCTTCGTCCAGCAGCAGGCGCAGCCCCTCCTCTGCCTCTACTTCCACCTGCTCCCACCGCCCCTGCCCCAGCACTATGTGCGGCTCCCCCACGAACGGGTTCCTCTCGACGCACCCCCGCAGTAGACCCTCCACCCTCTCTAGGGCCTCCGCCCCGCCCTGCCCCCCTACGCACACCGCCTCCCAGTACATGTCCATCGCCTCGATCTGCTCCCCGGTGCCCAGCACCCTGGTGCAGCCCTCGAAGAGCGGCGGGGCTACCAGCTCGATGTCCTCGTCCCTCTCCAGCGACAGCCCGTCAAGGCCGCCGGCCCTCTTCCTCTCCTCCCGGTAGATCGCCTCCTCCTTGGTGATGAGGGCGTAGATGGTCCCCATCCTCGAGATGGAGTCCACTCAGAGGTCGGGCTTGCCGTCCCCCGGCCATAGCGTCGTAGGGTTGTTCCTAGAGAATGAGAGGGGATGGGAGGGCCAGTGGCGCAGGCTCCGGTGGGGGTTATCGTCGGCGAGGTTCGTTGGAAGGAGGAGGAGGAGGAGAGAGAAGGGAAGGGAGAGCTAGCGGGTCGCGAGATCTTTTTTTAAAAAAAGTTAGTCGACCCTTATTAGATATCAATAAAATTGTAATAATTTATAAATATTATTATAATAAAAATGTTAAATATTTATCTGTGACTCAGTGGGTTAAAGAGTCTATTAATTAAGGTCCAAACAACGACCATACGCCTCGCTCCGACATCCAACCGAGGTGCAGCCAATGCCAGGATGAAGCTTGGAGGATGCCGGAGGGTGCCTTCAGGTCCAACGTCAAGCTGATGTCGCTGGAAGATGGAGGAGGTCACAGCCGTTGGCCTGCACAGTTCTGCCTTGCAGGACTGGATGGCGCGGTCGTGGTGCATCGGCAGGTACACTCGCTGTAGAACTCCAAAAGTGATGGGACCAGCTTGTGGGTGTATCAGACAGGGGATACTATAAACCCTCAAAAGCTGGTGGAAATCAGATCATCTCACAGGTTGGGGTCGCCCAGACGGTCGGCATCAGGTTTCTGGGCAAACATCAGGACAGGCTGACAACAGCCCTAGTGGAATTTTCGGTGCTGATGTCAGAATGGGATAAAACCACTTGCGTTGGTTTCATATCGTCGAAAGCCACAACTTTTCATAAGACTGTTATACCTGAAACTGAGTGGAATATGGAGTGTCAGGGCTGACTTGGTAGCAGACTGTCCTGGGCGAACAGAGGGCTCTGGGTCTGGCGCGACTGAGGGAGAATGGACGACCCGGGCGGAGGCATTGTCAAAAGAAGGCGGGACCACCTCTAGTTCGTCGGTGCTTCGAAGAAGAAGAACTCTCGTGAAGGGAGCTCTGGCCGATTCGCACAGGGGCAGTCGATGTCAGTGTTGCCAAGCGGCACCCAGGAACAGACACAGTCCGGGCGCAGTTGTACAGAAATGCCTGTATCAGTTGATGCTGTTGATGAACGGAGGCAGGACCACTTCTGGAGCGTGGCCGACTCGAAGGTGGATGACTCTTATGAAGACACCTCAAGCCAAATCCTGCTGTGGATGCCGCTAGTAGCTCTGCCAACCGAGTCTCTGCTGCAGGCTTGTAGCAAAGAGCAGCAAAACAGCACTTCTTAATCCACAGGAAGACGTGGCGATGACGGAGCGGCTCCAGGACTACTGTGGACGCACCGAGCAGGGGGTGGTGGACATGGGTTGCAGAGGGAGAGAGGGCAGGGGCAGGGGGTGCTGGAGAGGGCGGCTAGGACTGGTGTGGAGGAGGGGCGCGCTGGTTGTGGCAAGGAGATGGGAGGGGCGGCCAAAGTGGAGGGGGGGAACTTTATGTTTAGGTAATTTTCTTCTATTAGGGAAAAGGTGGAGAGATTGTAGGGGATTTTGATCTCTAGGAGGGATATATGTCTTCACTAACCATCACCTTTTGAAGAAAATTTCTTAATGCATCTTGGTGAAGGGTGGACCTTTTTATTAACTCAAGCACAGATATATTGGCGGGCACCTAGTCTAAGTGATGTAGTAGATCATATTGGGTACCCGACAGTGGCTTGACCTCTTCTAATCAGTAGCCGGTTGTGAAGATCGGGGATTAGGTGCAGGTGCACCGGCGGAAGTATAATTCCTGTGAAACAAATGCCCGCTCCGCAGGGCAAGGTTCTGTGCCAGCACGACATCGGTTGATGGTCTAATGGGCCCGATGGGGTGGATGAGTGGAGTGGAAGAGGGCGTGGTGGAGATGATGGGAGTGGTAGGGATGATGGTGGAGGTAACGGGTTGAGGTGGAAGAATGACGGGTGAAGGGTTAGGCATGGGCACGGTGATGATGGGTGCAGGTGCTGGTGGAGACGTAAAGGCGAGTGGAGGCGTGGTGAGCAAAGGATTGGGCGGAGGTGTATGGACGGTGGTGGGGGTGACAAGTAATGAGCGAGATGGGAGTGTGGGTAAGGGTGATGGTAGTGGAGCGGAGGCAGGTAGAGCGATGGTGGAAGCAAGTGGCAAGATGAGTGATCTGGCAGGCGAAGGAAGGGTTTGGTGGTTGGGCATGAGGATGACGGGAGTAGGGGGTGAAGATGGGTTGTGGTGGTTATGGTGGAGGGCCAAAAGCTATTGGACTAAACCGTCGTCATCATATGACCACCCGGTGTCAGAAGTCGAGGGCTGAACTAAGTTAGCCTGATCTAGTGCCGGTGACTGAGGCTGCGGAGTGGGAGGATGGCTAGGCATGGGGTTCTGCTGGATCCCCAAGTCTTGGACCGGTTGTTGCTGCTGTGGTGGCTGCTGCTGTGGCGGCGGTGCTTGTTGCTGCTGCACTTGCTGCCTCGGTGCTTGCCTTCTCTTCTCCTTGATTTCCATAATGGCCTTGTGCATTTCGGCCCAATCTATCCTCTATCCTTCATGTAGGTCATAGACCAAGTCTCTAAACTGAAAACATCCTTCGATCGTATGCCCCGGCTGCCTGTGGAACATACAATATTTTATCTGATCAACGACTGGGTTCCAGGTGGGCCGTTCTGGAGGAAGCTGGATTGCACTAACTGGCATGAGAGTGGAAAAGATGTGTGTAAGGGATTCTGGCAAAGGAGGGTACTGGGCTCTCTTGGGGGCCCGACGCCATTGTGTCTCCAGGTTTGGTCTCCCTCGCACTATATTGTCAAATAGGGATGTACGATTCACTAGCTATTTTTGGAAAACCCTATGGCACATGATGGGCACCCAACTGAAATTTTTCACTGCATATCACCTCCAAACTGAGGGTCAGACTGAGGTTGTTAATAGGAGTTAGGGAGATCTTAGGTGTCTTGTCTGTGATAGTGTCAGGGATTGGGACTTGGTCCTACCACTAGTAGAGTTTGCTTACAATGACTCGGTCAATAGGTCTACAGGCATGAGCCGTTTTGAGATTATTACTGGTCGTAGACCTAGGAAGCCCATAGACTTGGTCCCATCTCCCATCTAGTCCCGTGTGTCAGAGTCAGTGGAGTCCTTCGCTAATCATATTAGGTAGTTGCATGAGAATGTACGTCGTCACATTGAGGCTAGCAACGCACGTTACAAAGAGTTGGTAGATGCCCACAGGCACCATCGTGAGTTCGAGGAGGGTGCGTACGTCATGATCAGGGTCAGGTCTGAACAGTTTCCCTCGAGAACTGTGAAGAAGCAACAAGCTCACGGTGCCAGTCCTTTCCGCATAGTGAAACAAGTTGGTTCTAATGCATATGTTATAGATCTGCCAGAGAGCTACGGGATCAGCTCCACTTTTAACATCTTGGACCTAGTCGCTTATAGGGACTCGACGGTGATGCCGAGTAAGCCATTTGAGCCATCTCCACCCCTTGTGAGTGACACCACCCCGGATCATCCACTTCCAACCTTGTTACCTCAGCAGCGTGAGCAGATAGAGCATATACTGGATGAGCAGGTAACGACTACTCGAGGTGGGGTTTACCAACGCTACTTGGTGCGTTGGAGGGGACGGCCCACGTCCGACGACACTTGGATCACCCGGGTAGAGTTGTAGAGGATAGATCCAGATCTGCTAGATCGATACCAGAGCGACCAGGACCTTACTCGATGGGGTCAAGCTTCTCCCACCCGGGGAGAATTGGTGAGGACACCAGAGCTCGTGATCGACTTGACTCAGCCAGTCGATAGTACCAGACATGCAGCACGACTCGGCCGATGCCGACATCATTATGGCTTGGGGACAGCATGGAGCCTCCACCAGTAGTTTGATATTTTTAGTGTGTATTTAGACTGTATTTGGTATGTATTTGGATTGTATTTGGTGTATTAATTAGGCTAAGTTAGTGGGTTTATTTGTATTAGTATTGTGTCAAGAGCCCTTAAGACAATCAAATTAATCCACACACAGTTGCTGAATTAGAAAAAAAAAGGGGGGGGCGGCCACGGTTGGTAGGTGCAAGATCAAAATTCTGGTTCTAGATTTTGAAGTTTGGTTTCTAATGGCTCGACGTGTGACCTAAACTTGTACCAGCCGGCCAGGTTTAATTCTTAACGATTCTTTAGCCATTTAGTTAACAACACGCCGGAAGAGACGGCAAGAAACCACGCAAGTCAAAGACTATCAAATGTTTTAATTCAAAGGCAAGTTGAACCCCGCGATTAATTGGCATAAATATGACAGAATCGTCGTTAACTTTTGAGGAGGGTAAAATCGACTCGGTCCATATAAAATTTACTTTCATTAGACCTAGTTAGACCTACAGTCTGCAAAGTGTCTATTAGATCTTGATAGCCGTGACCCGTCACAGACGACCTGAGACGAATCATCCTTGGATCCGCTAACACATGAAGGGTTTTGACCTAGGCACAACGACCGCCGGATGACCCTCCGAGGATCGGACGTTACCTGCCACGACGTGGGGCTCAACCCCACTAAAGGCGAGCACGTCTCCCCAGAGAACTGTCCGACTCCGGAAGAACGAACCCTCAACAGAAAATCCCCCACGATCGCGGGGAGACGTTATCTCACGACTTGCACCATTCCCTGATAAGGGATAGGCCCTCGTCACCAGGACAACCCCTTATAAATGGGATTTCGACGGACAGACATAGGACACGGTGATTTTTCACTAAGAAACACACACTTAACTCCAGACAAGGGAAAAGAGAAGCTAATTTGTTACTCAGAGAGAAAGCTCCGCCAAGCTCCGGCTACCTTCCGAGGACCCTTACTACCTAGTGAACACTCTTAGAGCGCTCAATGGCTACGACGAGGGCTTCCTTTGAAGGCAGTCCGTCCCTCCAGGCTTATTTCGTCGCCCCTCAACTCTCTCTCTCATACTCTCTTTCATGCTTCTACGTCTCCTGAATGTTGACTTAAGTATCAGATGATTGTCTCCTGAGATAACGTCTGGAACTTTTTCTAACGTCCTTCACTTCTAATATTTGCAGGTTTCTACGAGTGTCGATCGCTCTTTCTTAACAAATAAATAGAAAAGTGTAATACGAGAGTTAAAGATCATTTTTTTCACCGTTATAATTATCGTTTTGAGATACAAAATTTGTTTTTCTCCACCTCTCATAGCCTGGTTAGACCCCCCATTGACCCCCCTAACAGTCAGGGGATGCCCCAGCTCATTCCCACTCCATTCCCCTCTCCTCATCTCCCCACTATCACCTCCTTCCACCACTATACCCTATCCAGTTCGCTGGCAGCAGTAAAGGCCCGAGTTGCAGATCCTGTCTCAGAGTCATTCGGCATCATCTGAAGGCGTACCATATATCGTCGGAAAGCGCGTCGATAAATCTTCGCAGCTGTGGTGGTCTTGCCAGCATCCGACATCCCTGCTGCCCGGAGGACTCGCTCTCCCTCGACTGCACAGATCAGGTCTGGCTAGTGACCTGAGGTGACTTCCTGGAGCTCCCACGGCCACATCCAAAGGCTTCTGGAGGCGCCGCTCAGCCGAGCATTTCTACTACCAGTCTACATCTATTAGCAAAAAGAGGCATCCCGTTCGGCAACCGGAGGAGCATTTCCCAAATTTTCTTCCCCAGGTGTATAGAACAGGCCACTTAGGACCTGAACTGACACCCCTTCACTTAATGAGCTCCCTCTCTCTGCCCTGACCTCGTCTGGTGTTTTTCCTGATTGCTCCTCGAAGAAGATTCATCCACGGTCATCCTTGACTTAGTCCCGCCACGATTAGACTTCAGGAGTGGTCGTGGCGGCTACAACCAGCTGCTGCTACACCCTGGGATCAGCCTGAGCCAGAGCGCAGGGAGCCTATTCCAGGAGCCACCCCGGCCGGTGGCGACGACGGGTCCATCCATGAAAATTCTCCAACATTCCAGGGTCTGTCAGCGACGATTTGGCACCAGTTTTGGTGACTTCTGAGCTCGGGGGAGTACACAACGGCAGCTACAGTGACTTACTATCCTGCAATCCCAGACCTGGACAGAACCGGAGAAGTGCCCTTCCGGCACCGACCTAGCTAACCTCCCCTCCCCGCCTGGCCAGCTTAGCGCCCCTCCCTATGTGGAGGTAGTTTTGATGTAATCCTTATTTTTTTCTCTCCTAGTCCAACACCCCTGTGTGGGGAGTAGTGCTTGTATAATCTGAACAGGGGAAGCTACATCGGCGCGGCGTGTGGGTGCATACCCACGTCTCCCCACTCGCCTTCGTCTCCGGTCAGGATCGGCATCTTCACGCTGATCAGGTGAGCTTCTGGCCCACTCTCCTCTGCTGGTTGTTCTAGCCTTTGCTCAGCGTAGTATTAATGGGAGGAGAGCAAAGCCCAAACCCCTTTACCCAGCTCACCTCTCTTCTCTCACACTCACTCTCTTTTCTTCACCTCCCAGGCGTAGGGGGGGACATATCTTCGTTCTTCTTCGGGTGCCTCTCTTCTTGTTGCCCACTCCAGAAGCCCTTTATTCTTATTCTCCTCCTTTGTTCTCTGAAGAGCTTGCCTTTTTATAGAATGGCCAGTGGGAGAGAGAATTCCCGCCACCTCTGCCACATTTGCAGTGACATCGGGAGATGACCCATTGCGCTGGCTTCTGCAGGTTCGCGGAGTACACTGGCATTCATCCGAGGACGGGGCATTCGCGGGTTTGCCAGGAGATCTTCTGCTGCTGTCGCTGTCGATGCTTGCCTCGCCGCATGCTCTGTCAAACGGAGGTGGAGACAGAGATGGGGCATTGAATGCTTTGTTATTTCACCTCTACGCACGGGACTGATGTGAAAATAGGGTGTCAGGGCACGGATGGGATGGCGTTGGGTTAAATCGGCGTGGCCAGGGGGTGCATCCGTTTAGGCCATATGCAATTAGCGCGTCGATTTAGCTGCACAAGACGACGCGCCGGTTCAGCAAGGTAAGAGGGGCGCACCGATTTAAGGCCCCCTTAAGGGGCGTGCCGATTTAAGACATTAGAGGCATGACCATGTCAGTTTTAGTGTCAAAGAGTTTCTTCCCAGCTTAGCGGTGATTTGGACGAACGCTTGCCCTCCCGTGTTGCTTTAGTTGTAATGCACCACCTTCGTGGTGTTTAATTCAAAGCCTCCGGGTCCCAGCCTTGGACTTTTGTGATTTCTGGTGCGTGCCAGATCCGTGTCTGAATTCTTGGGTTTTTCCTGATTCGGCCTTCGGCACAGCCAGTTGGGGAATCGTGGCCATATATTCTGCCTGAGGGGCTTCCTTATCAAGTAGCAGACCCTCGGGTACGTGTTCATCCTATTTGGAGAAGGTATGGGCTTTATTCGGCCTTTCCATCTTCGGCTACTCTCGGGTGTCGAGGCGCGCATGTCGTATGATCATCATCATTTTTTTTAATGTCCACACTCACTTGGCACTACATTGTACCCATTGGATTTCATTTTGTCCTTTCATGTTATTTCTCAGTTCTGGGTTTGCATTTTCTTTTTGTGCATCCGATCCCTTGTTCAGGGATCGGGTTCCTTCTGAGCGATCAAAAGAAGTGAGAGTGAATCTCCTTGGGAGGCTTCCCCAGTTCCTGGTATCGGTATGTCGGTATTACCGGTATATCGGTATCTCGAGCTCTGGGTCGCCACATACCCTCTCCGTCTGGGTGGGGTCTGAACAGAAAGTGGCCCTAGCTGATGCGGGACGAATGACCGACTTGACACAAATGGGTGCAAACCTTAGACTCTATGTGACAATGCAACAAATTGGACAACTCGATCAGCAACTGCGCGACACTAGAGCTACCTCAGCCCGACACTAAGGGCTTCTATGGGTATATGCCCTAAACAGAAAGACAAGCTCACTCGTCATCCCAAGCGAGGGAAGGTGTGAATCTGCGAGGTTGAGTAACCGGCTGAGTCAAGGGAGGTCACTTACTTTCATGCTCAGACCAAGTCACGAGATGGGTCTGCTCTCTTTCTCACAGTGGTGATAAACATGAAATCATGAGCTAGAATCCTAACGCCCTCAAGCAGCGGCATACAATCATATACTATAAATAAGCAAATTCCAAGAAGTTGAGAGTGTTACCTCCACGCACCGGGCGTGGGGAAGACAACCCCGGCCAACATCGAACCCCCGGTTAACAATTATCACTGATTACAGAATTAAACCCACTCTACGCAGGGAGGTAATAGGTAACATATGGGGCCTGGGAGTATCGAAGTTGGGTCGACGGGCAGCATTTTGAATTGCTCTGTCGGTGCCGACAAGCTGCAACTTGATGCTATCCGGACGGCGTGGGCTGACGGTTGTGGGGTCCACGCTCTGCTCAGATGGCGGATGGAGGCGAGGTGGTCCCACTGCGAAGGGGACTCCTAGAGGAATGACCTCTGGGAGGCGGCTGCACTGGTTCACCTTGTGGGAGGCGAGGCGGCTCCGATCGTCAAGCGTGAGGCTTGCTACACCGGACTTGATCTGCTGCCTCAGGCTTGCGCGATCTAGCGATGAAATTTACTGTGATTAGCTCTGATCTCAGAACGTCACGAAACCAGTGCCGTTGGAAAGCTAACTTGAAATACTTCGACCCTATGTTGTTCCAGGATTTTTGTTGGGGTCGTAACCTTGATGGTGGAATTTTGAACAGGACTGTTCTCTGTCTCAGATCTGTCAGGATAGAATTGGATCTGCCTAAGAGTGGGTGTTGACTACCGCACAAACGTCGGATCTGGGAGTTGGGCTCTTCATAAAAGTTGGAGAGGGGGAAGTAAGGGAAATAGTGCAGGGGCTCGATCACATTAATGCAATGCAGCCAGATATCCCGTCCCTGGTAAGCTAGGGAAGCCTCCACCCACAGCTGTCCCATGTGGTCCTCATCCTGATACGGTGTCCACCGCACCTGTAAAGGGTCATTCATGAACTCATTCACAGCATTCAATAGCATTGGTCAGCATTTAAAAAGTATATAGCAGCATATAGAAAAGCATGAAGAAGTCGGGCTATTTATCGATGCGTGTGGGAATGAGTCCAAATCCTCTTGGATTGCCCGAGTCGACTGCTGGATCGACCCTGCACTCCGAGCAACGTTCCACCATCTCTCGATGGGGAATCGACCCGGGTACAGCTCCACTCCCCGCTCGATCCCCGGCAAGTACAAGAAGGCCCAAAACTGCATTATTAAGGAGTGTCAGCATTTTAAGCATGTTAGAAGCATAAATAAGAAGAGAGGAAAGGCATTAAGGCATTTACCTGCAAGAAGGGGGAGAAGCCGCCGAGCATGGTCACCCGGTCGGTGGCGCTGAGAGAGTGGAATAGGAAAGCCAGCACTGCTGCTCCCCATGCATACTTCCGCACTCGGCTCAAGTCAGACAGCAGAGGGAGGAGCCGACAGCTGATCACGTCAGCTCGTGTCGCAAACAGTAGCTTCCCGAACAGCAGCATCAGGAAGCATCTCAAAACTCTGTCTCCATCCGGTCCTGGCTCCGCCGCTACATTCGGACGAGCCTGCTCGATCACTCGATCAATGTGCTATTCTGGTAACTCTCCGACCGCCGCTGCAGCTCGTCGGAGTCCCAAGCTCTCTTGGAGCACTGACCGTGACAGTTGGGACGATGGGTGCCCCGGCCTCATCAAGTCCAATCCAAGAAGTTCCTGAGTGAACTCCCGGTAGTCGACGTATGCCCACCCGGTCACTGCCTTGCCATGCACCCACAAGCCGCTGATCCGGGCCATGTCCTCCAATGTCGGCGTCATATGCCCCCACGGGAATATGAAAGCCAGACTCACTGGGTCCCATCTCTCGTGAAGAGCAAGCAAGAGCGCCGTATCTACTCGGGCCACCTCGATGCTCAGAAGTTCCCCAAAGCCCATGGCTGCCAGGCATTCTCTTTGATATTCCGACAGCGCGAGGTAGACTGCCCGGACTTGTAGCCATGTAATTCGTGTCCGTCTTTTCCCCTGCACAATTAAGTCATAGGGTTAGTCATAGATGCCGAGTGGAGGTGGTGGATCAAGTCCCTAGCTGGTAGAGTGCCAGCAGGGCTAGGGTGTCCCTCCCAAGGGTACAGGGCCCACAGTTCGGGGGCTGGCCAGGTGCCAATTGGGGCACTAGGTCCCTCTCTCTCACAACCCACGGTGACCACTCGATAGTGGAATACTCCAGGGTCGGGTGATCTCTTTCTCGCTCAACGAAGCAAACCAGCGGATATTATATGAACAAGTACTAGTGAAAGAGTGAGGTGTAGAGCTTACTCGGTTGTTTTGAAGAAACCAACCCCGTTCGGAGACGAGGGCGAGCGGGGAAGTGTGGGTTCCCCGCATAATGTGCTGATGTCGCTTCCCTTGTTTAATAGTACATGCACTACTCCTCTTGCAGGAGGGTTGGACAAGGGGTGGGGAATGTGGATTACAATAAAAACTACCTCCACGCAGGGAGGGGCGCTAAGCCGGCCAGGTGGGGTGAGGAAGAAGACTACTAGGGTACCGAAAAGGCCACTCGGACGATTTAGCCTGCTTCTGGAACAATCAGACCGATAGTCACTGTTGGTGCCACCACAAACTGTAAAGAACTTAGAAGATGCCGAAACCAGCGCCAATCCTTCACTGACTGGTCCAGGAAGGCTCCAGAATTTTCAAGGAATCGTCCGGTGTCGTCTCTAGTTGTGGCTGGCTCTGGAACCGGGTTGCTCTGCTCAGACTGGGACTACTCTTAGGTCGCAGCAGCAGGTAGATGATGTCGTCACGAACACTCCCGTAGTCGAAATGGTGCGGGACCAAAACGAACGCGTCTATTTATGAGTCCTCTTCGATCTCCAACCAGGAAGGCCACCAGGGGTGGTCAGAGTAGGAAGATAGAGGATGAAGAGTGGAGGGGTGTCTGTGCTGGTTCTGAGTGGACTGACCTGCGTACCTGGGGGAGAAAATTTGGAACAGACAGCTCCGGACTCCAAACGAGGCTCCGCCATCTGTGTTGGATAGAGGACTGGTAGGGAAATGTCCCAGCCAAACAGTGCATCAAGGGGAGCTGGGGTGTGGACGTAGCAGCTTCTGCACCGGCGCTCTGGTCTTCCCTCAGTTGCCAGATGCGCGATCCGACGCGAATGGACCTCTCGGAAAGTCTCGAACTCGGATGAAGGCGGGATCACCTCATCGACGAAGCTGACTGGAAGAGCTTTCCAGAAATATAAGGTGGGCCACCTCTTTTCTTTTCACTGCTCTCCCCATTCTTCCCCATCTGGCATCAGTGACCACGGTTTCCAACTCGAGATCTATCTTGATCGAGGAGTTATCAACATCAAGCATAGAGGAGTCAGCACCCCAAGTAAACGCCATCGATTATGAACCATCCTGGATAGACCCCCTCTTGGATTTTCTACTACGACAACAACTCCCGAGGGATTGCACTGAGGCTCGCCGCACACGAGCACGAGTGGCACACTTCACGGTGGTTGATGGTCGTCTGTATCGTCGATCCCTCTCAACTCTGCTACTGAAGTGCTTATTCCCCACGGAAGCCAAGCAGGCCATCCAAGAACTCCATGAAGGACTCTGCAGAAGTCATGTGGGTGGGCGAGCACTCGTGTGGACATTAATCCGACAAGGATATTGGTGGCCTACTATACAACAAGAATGCCTCGAGTATGCTTGGAGGTGCCCTTAATGCCAGAAGTTCTCCAACCTACACCAACAACCAGCAACGCAGCTACATACCCTGATGGAGCCTCACCCATTTGCTCGGTGGGGGATAGATATACTGGGTCCTTTCCCTGAAGTTCAAGGGAGGAAAAAGTTCCTTATGGTCGCTATCGACTACTTCACCAAATGGTTTGAGATAGAACTATTGGGAAAAATCACAAGTGAAGCAACTGGTAGATTTGCGCTGCTAAGTATCATTTGTTGATTTGGGATCCCACAAGTTCTCACAATCGATAATGGCAGACAATTTGCAAGCGTTGCCTTTCAGGAAAGATACTCAGAACTGGGGATCTGGAACCACTATACTTTGGTGGGACATCCCTAGGCCAACGGATTGGTGGAAAACGCAAGTAGGATGCTCCTCCACGGCATCAAGACTTGACTAGAAGGAGACTCTTGAGTGGATTTCATCCTGAGCATCCTATGGGCACACCGAACTACCGCCAGAGCTATCACTGGCGAAACGCCCTTCCACCTCGCGTACGGAGCAGAGGTAGTGGTTTTGATGGAAATCTCTAACCTGTCATTATGGGTGGGGCACTTTGATGAGGCCAGGAAAAACCAAACAATGCGAGAGAACTTGAACCTGTTCGCGGAAGATAGAGCGCACGCCCAAGTAAAACTCATGGCTTATCAACAGAAGCTTACCCAGTACTACAATGCTCACGTGAAAGAACGACACTTCCTCCCCAGAGATCTGGTTCTATGATGAGCAAAGAAAGGCCTTAAGAGAAATGGAGGAGGAGTGGGCTTTCATCGGTACACCTGTCCCAATCCTTCACCGGTACACTAATCCAACCCCTCCAACACCGTTCGCCAACACACTTGCTTCCCCCACCGGTACGCCCTTGACCCTTCAGCGGTACGCCATATAAAACACCCCAACCACCTCTTAGCCAATCCTTTAGCGATACACCCTCCGACCCTTTAGCGGTGCACCCTGAATGCCCCTCGCCGACACACTCCACCCTATCACTCGCCGACATGCCCTTGAGCCCTTCGGCCGACACACCCACAACCTGGCTCCACGTACACCGACCTTACCTCCGTATACATTGACCCCTTTTTTAAACCCCTGGCCCCATGTGCATGGACTTGCATTGGCCCAGCATTCATATGAATGGACATGGCTTACATTGCATAGGCCTCACACAAGCCCTGCATGGACCGTGCACTGACTTCCCCCTGCATGTGCACTGACCTCGTCAGCACATACACTGACCTTAGTCTGCACGTGCACTGACTTTAGCCCACGTGCACTAACTTCCCCTGCATGTGCACTGACCTTAGCCCACGTGCACCGACTTCCCCCTGCATGTACACTGACCTTAGTTTGTACGTACACTGACTTCGTCAGCACGTACACTAACTGAGTCCGCATATGCACTGACCCCAGTTTGCACGTGCACCGACCTTCACCTCTTGCATGCTCCATAACTACACTGACCTTTCCCGCACACTCACTGACTTAGTCAGTATGTGCGTCGACCTCACCCCCGTGCACACCGGCCTTGCCCCTAGCATGCATGAACTCGACCCTCATGTGCACGGACTTACCCTTTGAAAGTATGCATGGACTTTGCGCCCTTTGTGAGAATTTGCACGTACCTTGTCCACCTCTTCGCCGGTGCACTCGTCCTATCTTCAGCCATTCGCCGGTGCATCTTGCCCAAGTACCCTTCGCCGGCACACTCCCCCTGCCCTTCGCCGGCATGCCTCATAAGCCTCCATCGGCGCAGCTTCCTCTGCCCTCGCCGGTACGCCTGGCCCCAAGCCCCCTCAGCGGTACACCCTCCATCACCTTCGCCGGTACACCTCCTCAGTGCTCAGCCAGTGCCTTCGCCGGCACATCTTTCCTTGGCCTTTCAACGGCCCATTCCTCTACAATAAAATGTAAAAAATGCCAAAAAGGGTAAGAACGAATGGCATCGTCTTTACATTTTTATTGATGTAAATGGATGTATGGATGCATGCTTGAGCAGGTTAGCTTGTTTTCACGCATCCCCCGTCGATTTCGGTCGACCGGGAAGGAGTTCGGTGTCGAACTCGTCCAACCCGTAACCCAGTCGACATAACGCGCCAGGACCAGTGCGTTATAGTCCTTTAACGGGCCTAAAGTGGTGCGTTATGTGCCCTTTGATGGACTCCCCCAGGTCCGTCATCTAACCATTGACCGATCATTTCACCGTTGACCCAGTAAGGTAGTTAGCATCGCGATGTAGGGTAGATCCATTATAGTCATATAACGCCCCAGATCTGGTGCGTTATATTATGCATTAAAACTATAGATTTTCTGTGATTCTTGGCGTTCGGGTGACTTTAACAGACTCAGATCCATGCGTTATATCCTCATAACGCACCAGCCTTGGTGCGTTATGTATCTGTGGTTTCTGATTTCAGTTCGGGTGAGTATAACGGGCCATGGGAGGTGCGTTATACTCAGCATAACGCCCTATGCTTGGTGCATTATGCCCTGCGTTTCTGCTTACATTGCAATATTCGGTTAAGTATAACGGGCCACGGGAGGCACGTTATACTGAATATGATGCCTCATGCTTGGCGCGTTATGATCTGTGTTCTAGGTTTCTCGTCATTATTTAGTTGAGTATAACGCACAGAGGTAGGTGTGTTATGATGAACATAATGCCCCAGTGGTAGTGCGTTATGGTCTGCATGTCTGTGCGTATGTGTGCTCGTGTTCACCTAGGTGTTTGGGTGAGTTTAACGGAGGGAGGGAGGTGTGTCATGTTCCATATAATGCCCCTGTCCTAATCCGTTATGTCAGGTAACGGTCCCAGCTCGGTCCGTTATATCCTCTGGCATTCGAAAAAGTGTGTGTTTAGTTCCTAATGCTTTCAGTAGTGCATATTCGTCATGTTTAAGTTATTTTATAAAGCTATGGCATTATTTTAGGCCCCGATAGAGTAGCCTTTTCTTTCCTTGTGATGGAGCCACTAGTCATAGCCCAGCGACCAGAGTGTCGACCCACTGGGAAAGGTGGAGGGGTGTTTCCCATTGACGGTTCTTAAGCTAGTTACCGTGGGCCCCTGCTTATATCGTTGCATCCTACGGGAGGGGAAAACTAGCTAGAGGCCTGGCTCTAGGCAGGAGTCAGTGTGTGCACACGTGGTCGGGGCAATGGGAGTGATAATGACGGGGGTAGGCTTGACAGGCCCTGGTGGCAAGATGACGGGGGAAGGGTTAGAAGGAGAGGTGATGATGGAGGGTATGGCGGGTGGTGGTGTGAGGTTTAGCAGAATGACATGTAATGTGGTGGGCGTAATGAGGGGACTAGAGGGAATGGAGGGTGGTGCAGTGGTCAAGGTAGTGGGCCAGAGGATGGAGGGAATGGAAGGTGCGGGGGAGTTGGTGTATGCGTGGTGGAAGGCCAAGAGGTGTGCAGGGGTCTTATCGTCGAAAGACCACCCAGTGTTAAGGGCTGTGCAGTGAACAATGTTAACTTGGGCCGGTGCCGGCGGCTGCTGTGGTGGAGGAGCGGGTTGGTGTTCTGGCATGGGATTTTGATGAATCCCAAGTTCGGGTTGTTGTTGTTGCTGCTACTAGGGTTGTTGGGGTTGCTAGAACTGCTGCTGCTAAGGTGCCGCCTGTTGCGGCCTTGCTTGTCTTCTTCTCTCTTTAATATCTTCAATGAGCTTGTGCATCTGGACCCAATCAATTCTCTGGCCGTCATGCAAATCATACACTAAATCACTAAATTGGTAGCATCTTTTGATCGTGTGCCCGGGCTGTCGATGATAGATGCAATACCTTGACTGATCGACGGTCGGATTCCAATTTTGACGTTCCAGCGGGAGATGTATGTCACCAGTGCACATTAGAGCCAAAAATATGTCAGGAAGAGTTTCTGGAAGTGGAGGATAATTGGCTCTCTTCGGACCTGGTCGAGCAAGTGCATAGCCAGCAGGAGGTGAAACATTATGGTATTGAGGTGGCTGCTGCGGCTGTTGTGGTGGTGGTGGTTGTTGTGGTTGCTGGGAAGCTAGAAATGAAGGTCAAGGAGGTGGTGGAGCAGAGAATTGGGTGGTGCGTTGTGGCTGCTAGAAATGGGGTGGCACAGACTGTTAACAGCTTACACCTACTTGTTAGTCTATACTCCCTTGATGACTGGGCCCTGGGTCTTCCTAACAGACTTCAGCTTTTAGGCCTCAAATAGGGAATGGACTGGGGAGTCTTTAAACTATGTTTGGATGAACTGGGCTCGGCTATACAACTAGTGCATATTCGAAATATCATTCATAGCAAGTATGTTCCGAAATGTCAGAGTGGCATTAGAAATCAATAGTTTCACCTTTTCTTCCTCCGGGATCTGCCCAGGCACACGTGTAGCCAGGGAGGATTCATTTGGGGTACACTATTTGTTAGAATAGTCCCATATTGGCAAGGGACAAAATCAAAATAAGTTTTTGTAGATAACTTTGAGTAAATATATGTTAACAAAAATCATATAATCAAAATACAATGACATACCTTATCAACAGAAGTAGAATGACACACGTCCCAGTGGAAGCTGTAGATAACGCACGTATCTGCGGAAACAAAAACGTGTGTACCTCATAGCGGAAGCAGAAGGGTGCAATGTGATCGAGCGTACTGTCAGGGTTATAAGTCCGGCTACCAGAGTCGGCCCTTAACCTCTAATTAATGTGGAGTCGGGGGTAAGTTACTAGAGCCTACCCCATGAGTTCACCCTCCAAATCCACGGGTTGATGGTGATGAACCCCTGGAGTTGTTGCTGAGCCCGTCGAGGGAAGAGAGACGAAGAGAGGGGGATGCCGTTGCCGTCGCTGGCATTGCGTTATCGTCGACATCTCCCTCTCACATGCACACTAGGGATCTCACGAACTCTTTTCTCACAATCTTCTCTCATTTTCTCTCTCCTCAAACGATCCCTCAAACCCTCTCATTATTCTCTTCATACTTGACACACACCACCCTTAACCCCTACTTATAGAAGAGGGAGAGGAAGGATGGAAAAAGGTGGTGGTGATCTGGATGTGGAATTGATGAGGATGAATGAGGGGTGCTGAGCTCATTATTTTTCTTAAGCTAATCAAGATAAATAAAAGTTAAATTGGTTTGGTAATGGTCAGCAAATAGCATAAAGGTAGCACTGTGGCTCCAGCGGGTCGTTTATGAACTCTAGGAGCCTTGTCGGATGTCACGTCCTTTTATCGAATTAATCAAGATATTTGGAATGAATTCAGTCCGATGACGACTAATAAATGGCACAAAGCCTAGTGTCCTCAAAATTTCGAACAAATCTCAAACCCTGGGAACTCCCGTCGGATGCCCGACATTAAAGGAAAATCCCTCGCAGCAAGGAAACAAGTAGACGAGAATCTTCGTCCCACCTGCAGGGTGTCTGGCATGTGTCAGCAAGATGGTCTGGTAGGATGGAAGCTTCCTTTCTCGATGAACGGTGCGGATGGAGCAAGAAAAATAAGCACAAAGCACAAAGAAGAAGTCGATTTCTCCCCTACACATGTCAAAGCACAAAAGCCAAAATAAAAAATAAAAAATGGGGGCCTTTTATAATTCAAGCCGAGCCCTAAGGGTCTTAACTCAAACCATAGGAAATCTCCCAAGACACAATGTGTGCTTTCAAAGGGACAACCTCTTGGCCAGGGATTCAATTCACACAATGGTGTCTCTTCTAGGGCCATACCTAGGGTAGGTTCTAGTCCTTGAGGAGGAAAAAATGAAGAAAATAAAGGTAAGCCTAACATAGGGATGCGGTACATCAGGACTCGACTCCCTCATAGGGCACTACCCCTCAAAGAGTCGGTGTATTGTACTTAGGGTTTTTTTTGGCTTTAGCACGCATACGCCCGGGTTGGATAACTCACGGGGACTTTACCTCTCTTGATGTGCTGTCAATCTATGATTTTCTCCCATGATGCTGCACTACCTGTCACCGTTTTACGCGAACCTCAACTCTTGTCTTGGGAGAAGCAGGCTCAGTTACTAGGATCAGGGATATTTTTCATGATATTTTTCTTTTTTTATTATTTTTCTTTTGAGTACTACCCCTATTTGAGATCGCTCCTGTATTGGGGACTGCCTAGATCGGTCATCTAGTCCGTCAATCTCTTGTCCCTACGCTTGACCGAAAGGAGAGGAGCAAAGGACCTTCGCCTCCCTCGAGCATGGCCGAAGGAGAAACAGTGTTTATACAAAAAGGAGACCTTAACCAAGGGGTGTCGTGTAGTGTGTGGGGACGATGTGTCGAGGAATCATCTCAAATGATGAAGACAAGGTTACCTCACCGCCTAGCTATCATTAGTCAGACTCTTTTTAGGGGTAGAAATGTTTTAGGTAGAGCCCATTCCACGCATGCGACAACCCTTCTCCCTCAGCGTTAACTAGACGGTAAGCGTTCCCAAGATACACTTCCTTAACTACAAACGGCCCTTCCCAGTTGGGTTGCAGCTTAGACCTAGGACCACCTGTTTGAATAAATTTACGTTTCAAAACCATGTTACTCACTTGGAATTTGCGTTCAATAATCTTCTTTTGAAAATGCCGCGAGACACGCCTTTGATAAACTGAAACGTGATTGGCCGCATCAAGCCTCTTCTCATCTAAGAGTTCCAGCTACACCAGCAATGCCTCTCAACGCTCGTCGAGATTAAGTTCTTTATCGAGTTGCACCTTTAGGGAAGGGATCAAGATCTTATATGGGAGTACCGCCTCCATCTCATAGGTGAGAGCGAATGGGGTTTGTCCTGTGGGAGTACAGACAGACAAATCTAAGTTTATAAAGGGTGATTCTACTATATTTGTTTAAATTAGTAATTTTTTTTAAAATCTGTAGTCACCCAATTCACCCCCCCTCTTGGGTATCATTGATCGCGGGACTTCAGGGAGGATGTACGCTCCCCCCCAAAATTATTCAAGAATGGTGCCTAAGCCTTCAAGAGCAAGAAAGAGTTCTGATCTCTGTAAGAGGCGGGATGTATGTGTAGCCTAAGGCAAATAAGAGTCCTAATCTTCCTAGGGAACAGGACACAAGAACACATCAGAGGTAAATTTGAACGACGAGTTTACCTACTCTTACAAACTCGCCACACACGTAAGCTTCTCTACCAAGAAATGCAACACAGTGGAGGCATGGAACAAACAAGAAGTCAATATGTTTAGTCGTCACACAAGGAGCCGAACTCCAGTACAACATCTTGATGTGGCCAGCGCACGCTATTATGAAAGGAAGTGGGACAAACTAAGGCCATGGCAGCATCATAGCCATCTTGGTATCCAGCCATCCATCCTTCTTCGTAATCACTACTCAAGTCGGGTGGCTCGTGGACAATGAATGGAGCAGACTCAACGACGGCCTTTCCCCCTGGCGATGTTATGATAGGCGAAGTCAGGGTCACTGGAGCATCGTCTGCCTTCACAGTCGCACCAGGAGGAGAGCTTGGAGCTTTTTCCCCAGTCACCACAGCCTTGGAAGGATGTTGAACCATCGCAATGATGTAAGAAGATAGAGACGGGCAGTGGACATGTCTACAAACGCTACTATTTATAGAAGGGGAATGCTTCGTCTCCCTTACCAGTAGCGAAAGGTGTCCTCCCACTCATGTATGCATCAAAAGAAGATATGGAATCATTGAAAGGCAAGCACACACCACAATGCTAAGAAAAGATTGGAGAAAAAAGATTTTATTGTTAAGTAGGGGGATACAAAAAGGATACTCATTCTCCTTGGGACAAAACCTATCGGGCTAGAGGCTCAGCACCCCATTTTTACAATAGAAGCGGTCCTGATGTGGACATCTCACGCCATTCTCTCTGGCTCTGGCCGCCTGCACCGCTTTGTGGAGGACTGGCTATGATTATCACATTTTATCTTTACACTCATCCCTCGTGCACCACGTGCACTTCCCCCAAAAGTTCCCCGTAGTACACCGAAAGGTTTAGGTGTCGGAGGTGTTCTCCCATTTGGGCACCTCCTGAGGATCTCATCTCCAAGGGGTCACGAGGTCGGAGACGCCTCGTGCCATAGGGAATGCCGGGAGATGTCCTCATCAGTAACACTAGAACAATAATTTAATACTACCGAATTGTGAAAAATGATCGAAAAATAATACAAACGTTTCGCTTCATTTAATCAATGTCGTTTGATGACTATGAAAGCTTCAGATCCGTGTTGGTAGAGTTAAGAAACCCATACACGGTTAAATCCTTCAAACGAACTTGAGTTTCGTCAAGTTTCACTGCCATGAGTAATTTGTCACTGTCACAGAGCTAATTGTCACTTCTAACAGATATTTGTTACTCATAATGAGCTATTTGTCAACCTTATTACTCGCTAGGTGTCGCCTTTGTTTCGCTTCATAATATATTGTGACTTCTGTTATCGATTTATCACCCTTACGAGACATTTGTTAGCCTTCATGCCTATTTCTCATCACTGATGACTATTTGTCACCATTATGCGGTGTTAGCCGTTGTAATATCTCTCTTCGGCCTCTCGTCCAAGCAATCTCATGACTGACACCCTGTCGCTTCGATTTTCACAAAGTTAGGGGAGATGGAACGATCTTCGCAGTCCCGTCACTTCAATTTCCACAAAGTTGGACATCCTGAGTTCCTTTGGCAGTCAAAGACACTCGTGAAGATGTCATCATCTGAGAAGTCAGATTCTTCATCTGATCAGGTTCCTACCAACTTCATCTAAGAAATCAGATGTCATCGTCTGAGAAGTCAGATTCTTCGTCATGATCGACACCCTGTCGCTTCAATTTTCACAAAGTTGGGGGAGATGGAACGATCTTCATCTCCTTTCTATAAATAGAGACTCTGTGGGGAACTTGACATCTTAAGTTCCTTTGGTGGTCAAAGACACTCTCGTGAAGATGTCGTCGTCTGAGCAGGTTCCCGTCAAATGGCTGTACTTCTGAAAGGAAGCATTGTCGGTGCCGAACCAGCCATCAGGGAAAAGCAGTGGCGGTGACTTTTCAGAGGAATACAAGCAAGGGTACCTGCAAGGTGGCAGGACACCTTGGCAAAGGTGGACTGCCTGTTTTGGAACAAGGGGGTGTTCAGCCTCCAACCTGACAGGTTCTGTCCCAAAGAGGACGAGTAACCTGTAACCACTTGTACCCTCTTCCCCTATCAATATAATTTCTTTTTATGTAACCTTTCTTTGCATGATGGATGCCTCCTCAAGTCGTGGCGAACACAATGGCGAGCAGCAGGACCCCACGGAGTGAAAGGGTAAGTGATGTACCCATCACAGCGAGTAGTGAACCCTTTGTCGATCATTTTTTTTACCCGTTTTGGTACCACAGGGTGTACACAAAGGCTTTGAGGGAAGCCGACACAACTATGGGCCGAAGGGTCTAAAAGGATAGGGGCATTGTTCGCCTTTAAGACAGTCAATGTTCCATTTCCCTGGTGGGATCATCGGAGCTCACGTTATAATATGTAATGAAGCCTCGTGATCCAATGGGATGATTGGAACACCCGAGAAGGCATAGGATAACATAGCCTGCCGGTCTAATTCCGGCAGCATCTCCCCTTGTCTCGGGACATGCCAAGAGACATATAGGATACTCGTCTACGGAGAGCTGAGACGGGGTCCATAATCCATGGGCATATCGAAGCTCGAAAGTCACAAGGGTGATAAACAACTGAGCACTATTCGCCGCTGAGGCAGTTTATTCATTATTCTCGTAATGAAGTCATCGGAGAACACACTATAATAGATAGCGGATCCCCGAGACTCGGGGGGAGTTGAGAAGTACGATACGGTATTATAAAATGACCCCTTTGAATTAATTCCGGCAGCATTTCTCCTTGTCTCGGGATTGTGCCAAGGGATATATAGGATACCCATCCACGGAGAGTCGAGACGGGGTCCGTAACAAATGGGCATATCAAAGCCCGAGGGTCGAGGGGGAGTGAGACGTTGTTCGCCATTAAGGTGGTTTATGCACTTTTCTCGTAATGAAGTCATCGGAGAACACGCTATAGTAGACAGTGGATCCCTGAGATTTGGCGGGGTAGTCGAAAAACTCAAAAAGTAAAGCGTAATGTAGGGGTAGAAACCCCATTAATGTAGCTCCTCCGCATTTCTTAGGGCTAGGTGCGGCTCGGGAATTAATGGAACAGTGAGGAGGGTGATATGGTAGGTAAAACAGAGAAATAAAGCTGGGAAACCACTGACCCGGCGGCTAATCAAGGTGATCCGGCGACTGGGGGGTGTGGGTGCCATGTGATCCGGCGGCATATGCATGGAGGAGTGAGTTTCATGCACAAATGTTATTACCATATATCTTTATGCATAATGGCCTTATAGTGGAACATGCTAGGAGAATTTGTAAGTTTTCACCAGCATGTCTTTTCGACGTCCCAGCAACCTTAACCTGTTAGGATTTTCCCTTTCTGGTGAGCTTTTGTTAGTGAGCTTATTGTTTCTCAACTCGTCTGGTGGAATCTTTATCAAGGTTGGCCTTGGAATTGCTGTCTTAGTGACGCTTTTGTCCTGTGTCTGCTTAAGTGTGGATAGCTTTATTTTGAGCCTCATTTGCTTCTTGCTCCATGGTTGCTTCACTTTGGACTCCGTTATTGTGTTAAGAGCTGTAGTGTATCTTGTTCGTCGTGCTGTGTCTAGCGACCGATGCATTGAGATGGCTCATTCATTGTTTCAGGATGTAAAGGTGAGCTGATTGTGCTTTGTGCTGAAGCTGGTGCTCTCTTTCCTTGCACCTAGGCTCTTTGTGATCAGTTGTTTGATGGATCAGTACTCGTGGTGTGCTAATTGTTATTCTGATCAGCTGTGATGGCGCCGGACGTGTGCGGAGATGTGATTACCGAGGTCTTTTATGATGCTTGTGTACATGCTAGAGTGCACAGCCGAAGCTTGTCGGCTGATTACCCATTGGCTGAGGATCATTTTTATGAGATTCTCACTGATCAAGAAAATTGCTTATTCTCTATGTGACTTCATCTTGGCTTCCTATGCCTTGATGTCGTCTGTTGCCATGCTGCTGCTGATAATTTTTCAGTGCTGGCATCGGCGTTTGCGAGTATTGGGGAATTTGTCAGCTTCCCTACTGATTGAGTATCCTTTTACTCTGCATTTCCTTTCTCTTGGATGTTGTGCTCTCGAGGCTTTGTCTTGGTCCTTAAGATGCATCCCTTGAGATTGTCGTTTTGTGTCGTTTCCCCTGGTCGTAGGTCTTTCTTGGTGAGCTGTCTGAAGCATGACTCTTTCCCTGTGGTCGTTTGTTCAGCTACTGTCGTACCTTGATGTGACCCTGCTTGCAGTTGTGTTCCGTGGTTCTGTGTGCTGTACGGAGCCAGAATCTTGCAGGTGCTGCCATATTGCTGCTATTGTTTTTGTAAGTGTTGTTGTCTCTGTGAATTTTTCTTTGGTGTCTTGGGTGCCAGGTGTTCCCTGTCGCCTTTGGCACTGGAGCCGATGATGTGGTCAGACAGTTAGCTATGAGGACTGTGTTTCCTTATGTAAGCTGATACTTGCTGTGTTGTCATTTCGTTATCTGTGAATTATTGTCGTGGCAGTTGTGTCTCTTGTTCTGAGACGTAAGCGACGTTGCCTTGTTTCAGAGGTGGCAGCCAGTTACATAAGGGAGTCTCGTGATTGGGACAAGTGGGTCTTGCATCTCTTCGGGAAATCTGCAATCATCATCCCCTTTGACAGGCAGCTCCTTGGCCACATAGAATATGGTAGGATGGCCGTCAGGATTGGGAACCTCTATGATTTTCAACACTTCGACTGTTTGGCAGTCTGTGCTGGCTGCGGGCTTGACAACCCCAAGCGGGACCTTGATGTCCAGAAGTAGCTTAGCGGGGCTTAATGCCCCCAGTTGAGGGTAAACATTAAGTTGGAGGACTCTATGGCCTCCTTCTTCTTCAGACAGGAATGACACCTCTGGGGGAGCTTTATAGTCAGGCAGTGGTGAAGGAAACCAGTCGTCGACATCTAGCTTCTTCTTTCCCTTGTCGTCAGCTAAAGAGCTGGGCTTCTTCGACTTCTCCAAGTACATAGTTGCATCTGACAGGTGACATTCAAACACCATAAAAGGGTGTAAGTCGGCGAACACTCTTTCTTCTTTCCCACCCCGGGGGTACTTTATGCATTGGTAGAGAGTAGAAGCTACCACCTGATTTTTATGCAGCCATGGCCGGCCCAGCAGTGCCTCGTATGAGGTATCAGAGTTTATTACATAAAACTGCACCGTAGTGGTGAAGTCGCCAAGGGAGAGCTCCAGCTCTGCCATACCCATGGGGACCTCACATTTCTGGTTGAAGCCAGCAATTCTCATATCCTTGACCTCGATCAAGTGTATATCAAAGCAATATTTTTGATATATCCGATAAGGGAGCATGTTGACTGCTGCCCCCAGGTCAATCAGCACTCTGCTTATTGGTTGCTTGTTCAGATGCCCCTTCATATAGAGAGGCCTGTTGTGGTCGGCGGAGGGCAGAAGCATGCCCTCCTCCGTAAATGTCATCGCCACCCCTGATTGGGCTTCAGCGAAGCAGCTTTCAAAGTATGACGGCATTTGCAGGGCTGTAATGATGGCCTGCCTTGTTTCTTCATCGAGGGATAGTATATCCCAGATGGAGAAGTGTGCTGGGATTCTTTTCAGTTGCTTCACGATTCTGCTAGTGCTTTAGACACTAGTTCACCTCAGCTCTTCAGGTCTTTTACCCTTGCCCCCATGCTGCTCTTGAGGTGCTAGCTCTGAGGGTTGCTCATCTTTTTCTTCTGGTGCCGCTTGGGCTTGTTGCACTGGTCGGGCCAGCTCTTTTTCTTGTACAAAGCATGCTAGTACTTGAGATCTAGTACCTACTGAGCTTTCGCTCATATAGTTTTTCTCCCCTTTCTTTTAGGTAAGATCGATGAGGAAGAAACTAACACGGATGGGGAAGAGCAAGAGTGTAGTCATAGAGCCATCCAAGTGTCTATAGTCCCATAGTCTTGTCTACTCTTATATTTCTTGAGTAAATCTTGTAATTTTCTTCTCATTTGAGTCAAACTATTTGGAGAATGTAATGAGGATGATTATGAATGAATAAAGGATTGAGTTTATTGCTATATTGTGCGCTCTGTCTTTGTGTCGAATGCACTACACTCTGATTGACATGAATGATATAAACTCGTCACGTTCTCCGGGTAACCTTCCACGCTCGGGGCGTGACACAACATGTGGTCCAACAGCTAGGGTAGACCTAGATCTAACACCCCTTGCAGCTTCATTGCTGAGGGACATTCCATTAACTGCCCTCCTTTATTTGATGGCAGTAACTATATTTATTGGAAAAATAGGATGGAGGTGTTCCTGAGAGTGCAGAGCCACGAACTTTGGAGAGTGGTCACCTCAGGGCCGTTCGAGCTCCCAGAGGATGAGAATGCATGGACAAGGGAACAAATCAAGATTTCCACTGTGAACTAGACGACACTAAATATAATGCAGTGCACTGTCCATCCTGAGGAATATGCTAGGATATCAGCTTGCAAGACATCAAAGAAAATGTGGGATGAACTAGAGCTTATATATGAAGGTACATCCCAGGTCAAGGCTACAAAGGTAAACATGCTAATCTCTGAGCATGAATTGTTTAAGATGAACTCTGAGGAGACTATTATTGAGATGTATGCGAGACTGTCGGTGATCACGAATAGCCTGACGCAGTCGGCATCGGTGGAAGAGGATTGACGGCACTCCGATGACACGGACGGGACGGGATAACTACTACCTCACATAGCTCGGCCTCACATCGGACGGTCTCTCACTGGGCGACACTCTATTCTCACAAGGGAGAAGGAGGGAAGGAAAGCAAGGAGAGGGAAACTCTTCTCACGTACAAGCTTCTTTCATTCAATCGTCATCATGTCAAATAACAACACATTAGCCTTCTTTATGTAGGAGAGGCCAAAACCCACTAGGACAAGAATACCCCTAGCCTTTCTAGCTAATGATATCCATGTCCTAGCCTAATAAAAAAAACTACACCAACCATTATTTGACTGCGATTCATGATGAACAATGAATGAACACCTTGGTTAGCAATTTTCTTCATTGAACATCTCAATAACACAAGCACATAAGATTTGTCATCATTGAAACTTAACTACCAAAATCAACTAGAGAAGCCTACATCCCTTGTGGAAAATGAGGCAGAGGTATAGCAGATGGTGGATGAGGGTGATACAGATGGTTTTGTGGATATGGAGGCAGTGAGGCATATGAATGAGCGAGATGGATTGGTGGGTGGACGACATCCACTTGTTCATCTATTTCAAATGTTGATGAGCCAACTTGTTCAAAAGCATCAGTTGGCCTAAATGTAACGGGCCCTCTCATATAACTCTTCAAATGTATCAATCCTGGTCATGGCCAAAATGTGTCGGAACCTAGGCATAGAATTGGAAATTATAATCTTGACCTCCTCAGATTCTGACAAAGTGTTTATTAATCACTCAGCCATGGCTCTCCATATATCAGCGAACTGAATAAAATCTTCATTGGACCTCATCTTCTCAGCTAATAAATCAGTGATAGAAATAGATGGGCTAACACGGTCCCTATACCATTGGAGAAATTTTGTCTTAACAATTTCAAAATTAGCTACTTCATTCAGTTCTAAAGAATAGAACCACTCCAAGGTAGAGCCGTCCAAGGATTTTCTAAACAAAAATGTGAGGACTCTCTTATCATTCTGCCAATGAGTTGAATCATACATGAAGTCCCTGATATGCAAGAAGGGGTTGCCCGTTCCATTATAAACCCAGTACTTGGGCACTTGTGAAGGTGGAATATAAGAAGCAAGTGGCACAGAAACATCCTCGGATCCTAACATGGGTCTTAAGCCCCCAGGTTCCGGCCACAATTTCAATGGCGTGTGCCAGCATCGATCCCTGGATTGCCATGTCTTCGGATCCCAATACGGGTCTCAAGCCCGGGGTCCCAACTATCTTTTCAACGGCCCACACAAGCATCAGGATATGGGTCCTTGCTATGCCAACTTCTAACATGGGGAGCAAGCCCCAGACTTCTGGCACCTTAATACCCAAGATGGGCAGCCAACCCCAGGTTCACCGGTTCCTAACATGGGTGTAGCACCTTAGGTTCCGACAACACCTTCAACATTTAGTACGGGTGCCAAACCCCATATCAGCACCACATCGGTTCCCAACATGGGTCTCAAATCCTGGGTTTCGTCCATAACTTTAGCGGCCTGCATAAGCGACAAGCTTCGGGTCATCACTTCTCTGGCCCCCAACACGGGTACTGAACTCTCGGGTTCTAGCTACATTGACATACACCAGAGACGTCATGCCTTAGATAGCCCCGGACCGGGTCCATTTGGTCTACTACATCGATGTTGAGTCAACCTCGGCCCCACCAAAGAAGTGCCACAGTGGCTGCATAAATAGGTGGCTCGCCGCCACTATCCCTGACTCCGGATAATAAGGGAAGACTCAAAGAAACCGGCACACTAGTATCACAATGGGGAAACCATCCCGAACCAATATCTAGCCTCCTAAATCCAAGTAAGGGGGGAACTCCAAGGAAGAGTGCCAGCTCAAATGAACATGGGTCACTAGAATAGAGGCCCAACCTGTCTGAAGGGCACAAACCAAGAGACCCATCCACTCACCAGAATGGCACCAAGCTCAAGATCCGGTAGAGTGGTCACTGGCTCAGGATCTTACCACCTAGAGAAGAGGCCCAACAAGGTGGACTTTAGTTCTTGATAGACTAAGGGCACTGATCCACCCTTAGAAGCACCCCAAAAGGGAAAAGGGTAATGCAGATCATCAATAACATCGTAAAGGTGTTCACATGCTACCCTACTGACATCAACTGGTGACTTGGGAACCCACCCTACCAATGTCAATCGACGATTCAAGGTGAATACCATCGACACCCACTCGATAGCTTGGGAGAAGCGCCACCGATGTTAGTTGACGACTTTGAGGAATTCCCATCAACACCAACCGATGACACCAATAGAGCTCCATCGGGTCCCCATCGGGGCTACCAACGAACCCTATCAGGGGGTCTATCCCTCCGGAATAAATCATGTCCTGAGGGGCAGTAAGACCTAAGCAGATGCTCAGTCTAAGTTCAGCTTCGGCCATCAAACCCACTAGGGCCAAGCCACCCAGATCCCCATCAAGGCCCTGGCTATCTACCACAAAGACTAACCAGTCTCCAGATCCACCCTGAAGCTCTGAATTACTTGGTTAAGGGTCGATCCACAGTAGCTACTACAACAACAACAAGCCACCGATGGTGCAACCTACAGGCAACGTCCCCTGACAGTGACAATCTATGGATGATAGCTACAAGCCTCACAGGTACAAACAAAAGGGGCTAAACATAGAGATGCCCTGGCAGACTTAGCCGTTCTCTTCAAAAGGGGGTGGTTGGGAAAAAATGCCTCAAACCCAGCTAAGGTGAAAACCTACAAGGGTGCCTCAGGCAAAATTAGGTTACCCCTCGATGTGAAAACCTGCAAGGATGCACCAAAAAAAGTAAAAGGGGGCCATCTCTAGCGAAAACCTGAAAGGGTGGTGGAGCTGGTGTAGACATCCATTTTGGATCATAAGTTGAGCCATTCTCTTATTCTCATTGTTAATGCCCCAATTGGTTATTGATTGATTGATCCTCTAGCCTATTGTGAGCCCCTTCAATCTATTTCCAGCCCTTGAGCTCACTTTCCATGCCCTGGATATCAAATCGACATTTTGGGCCAGCCTAGTCTGAACACGGACTAGGCAATGGCTGCGTTCTTCGGAACACAGTCAGGACCCAGATCGTGTTCACCAAAATTTGAATATCTAGTTTTAACCGGTCAACCTTGAACGCGGCGTATCGCGTGGACCCTTTCATCATGATCGCAGCCACTGTAATAACCACGTTCTCAGTCGAAAACCCTATCCAATTGAAACTCGTTCTTTTTTATTTTTGACCTCTTTAAACCCACTTTGGGAAGGTTTCGGTGCACGAATCAATCTAGGAAGCTTCCTAATCCTTCTAGAAACCTTCCTCCTTTAATCTTAGGCAAGTTTTCCTCGATTTGAACCACCAATTAGCCGATTTTGCTGGAATCCAACCTAGGATTTTTTTTGCCCTCTGTTCTCTATAAATTGACACCCTTATCCGATGGCTTAAGAGAGGATGCAACTGAGGGGATGTGACCACAAGGAGGGAGGTGAAGCTCTGCCATGCCAGGGACCCCTCCGCTTTGTTCTTCATTGTCCAGGGAGTAGTCTAAGGCTTCCTCCCCCTTTTTTCTTCATGTTCTTCTGAGTTCTTCATTTTTCTTCATTTTACTCCTCTTTAATCTGTCTCATTAATCGTATACATCACATACAATCTTTCAAAACTATTTCTTATACAATCATACACACACAAACCTATTTTTCCCTTTCCATAGAGGTTAAAACCCAAAACCCCCATCTAATCTACCCTCTGAGTCCATTGTTCCAAAATAAACATGAGTCCACACATGCTCACCACCCCATAACCATACATATAAGAGAGATATTCATCCATAGCCTACCCATATGAAGTATGGACTAGCACTACTCCTCGGCCACAGCCTCCTCCTCGACTTCCTTCACTATGTCTACTGAAAACGTGTGTCACAAAGGGTGAGTGTGATGCTCAGTACGCAACCTAAACAAATCGGGGTTAACTCGCATTCTTATATCCAATCAACATACAGAATCCAAGTGTTAACTATATCATAATCCATTCATTCTCATTTGCTTAAAAGTAATCATACGTGAAAACACATGTTCATTAGTTAGCATATAAAATACCCGTGCATGCAACAAACCACAGTGAATGAGTAGTTACACATTATAACATTTTCATGAATTTCACATTTTCGTTATTCATGGAACCGAACAGCTACCACAAACACAGGAGGCCCACACACCACAATGAACGAAAGAGTACTGCGCAGACTCGGGAGCGAACTCCCACCTAGACTCCTACCACATGGGGCGTTACGTATCACCATCCCATAGAACAAACCAGCCAAATCAATAGGTTTTTAACCAAGGTGTTATGTATCACCGTTGTTGACACTCGTTTATGGCCAATAAGTTAGGTCATCCCCTTACTCATCTAAATGATACTCCAAGTTATCCACCTTTGTTGAACTCCTTGGACAAATCTGAGGTCTCTTTCGTGGGTCATTTCCTCCTTGATTGGGTCTAGTTCCTCATCCTTTTCCGCTGGACGAAGTTTAGAAAAGCTCTCCATTTCATTTGTCACCCTTTGGTCCATAACGCATCAGGCCTAGCGCGTTACGGTCATATAATGCACCTTACATAGTCTGTTATCTTCTCTCAGGACCCAAGAGGGCAGCGTCTCTCCCATCATCTTATCCTGTGTCTCATTTACCATCTCTGTTCTTTAACGGACCTACCTCAATCCATCAGAAGCATCATAATGCCCTTTCCCCAGTCCGTTACCTTCTCTCAGAACCCAAAGCCATCGTCTCATCTTTTGTCTCATACCACCTTCTCATCTTCCATATCTCCTATCATCTTAGTTCTGTAACGCATCACTCTTGGCGTGTTACAATCATATAACGCGCCTACAGATGACCGTTACATAACCAAGGTCACCGTCTTCCCCACCGTCTCATCTTCCGTCTCACCTATCGTCTTCATCTCTTTGAGGGTGTGAGCGCTCTCCTATGCACTCACCTTGGGCTGTAAAAAAAAATGCATGGCGAATGTCTAATGAATAATAAAATGACTACATCATCTGTGGAGGTAGGAAGACCATGCAACTGTAGCTTCTAAGAATAAGCGTTAAGAGGATGACACTTGGTGTAAGCACCAGAATCCCGAGCCAAGGCTGTTCGGATCATCTCCTAAAGAAATCAATGACAAAAAAAAGGATAGCTGCTGATCTGATGCTTAGTTGTCACCGAATATCCCCAGGGGGACCATGTAATCAATAGTCACACCGACGCTAAAAAGCCTTCATTGGCCAATTAGGCCTCCCGCTTCAAACACGGGTCCAAACCCTGTTGGGGAATGAAAAGAACAAGTCCCGCCGAGTTGTCTGCACCCTCGACTTCTCTCTCCACATCAAGCTAACAAATAAGCGCCTTTCGACTTCTAATGGCCCGGCTTAGCACCCTTGGTTCCATAGGAATTCATGGTGCCTTGCCATCTCCCCATCCTATAGAGGTACTCCTCACTTGTCCCACCGGGACTAACCCTTCGCCCTTGATCTGGGACCTATGCTCCCAGCCAATGCACTCTTATGGCCTTTCAATATTTAGCCACGACAATGCCATACTTGTCCCATGGGACTCTCCTATCACTGCCGATTCGGATTCCTCACCCAATGTCGGCCCAATAAAATCTCCCTTTTCTTGGCATGAGGCACCCTGCCCTTGCTGAGCTCAACACTTTGACCATCAGTCCCATCGAGCTGTGTCCATAAAACCTTTTCCTTGGCCAGAGGTGCTCCGCCCTAGCCAAACTTGAAAACTACCTCCTGTCCCATCAGGGTGGGTCCACAAAATCTTTTCCTTGGCCTGAGGTGCTCCATCCTCACCGAGCTCGAAAATAGCCCTTGTCCCACTGGGCAAGGTTCATAAAACCCTTTTCCTTCAGCCCGAGATGCTCCGCCCTCGTCAAGCCCAAAACTACCCTTTGCCCCACTGGGCTGGGTTCACAAAGCCTTTCTCTTGGCTTGAGGCACTCTGCCCTCGCCAAGCTCGGAAGTTGTCCCTAGCCTTGCGGAATAGGGCCTGTCGACCCCCTTCTTTCTGACTTGACACCCCCCCCCCCCATTTTGACTTTGTCAACAATCCCACCAGACAAAATATCCCGCACCGTAGACGAGTCTGCGTCAGGCAGCCTAGACCCGACCCGACCCAGGCCGAGATCGGGTCGACAAACCTTGCTACCAAGGATCCCAAATCCGCTGGAACATCTAGTATTTGTTAACATTCACAGGGAAGATTTGGCTTCGTAATGGTGAGCGCCCACAGAAGACCCTTATTTTCCTAAGGTAACTACCTGCTGATAAGTTGCCATGTAATACAAAGTGAGAAGAAGGGCACCACGTCATTGAAGAACACAGAAAGAGAGAGGTTGAACACCCAACGCGAGAAGGCAGTATAAATCAAACTCACGAGATGAAATTTGCGCAGCAGAGCAAGCACTGCCAATTCCAGATTAGTTCATTTATTCTGTTCGGTGCATGAAGATGGTCCCTTTATATATGTATATACTTCAGGATCTTTAAAAGGAAATCCTGTCAAGTATGAAGAACGAATGGAATCATCCACAACCACATAATGGAGAATGGAATTTCATTGCTTTACATTTTTCTCCATTTGGCCCGCATTTGGGGGAACAGACCGTCTCTCCTACTGCAAGCTTGGCGGCGCCGTCACTGTCCACAAGGCTTGAGTAAGGCTTTTACATCTGAGATGTAGAACAGCATGTTAGTTTCACAGGTTACATTTTATTGATTGAGAAAATGGAGAAGCAACAAAAATAAGACACACAAGCAAGGAAAAATCATGGCAACAAGTCCAAACAACATGTTGTCTCGTCACATTGTGGAAGCATATACCACTAATGTTAGCTGGCAGCACACACCTGGACTTCAAGGCCTTTCCTTATCTGTGTTGATGATATATCCATTCGAAAACTCTCTTGTGGTATTGAGACAAACATGCCCTTCAATTCTTCTGGAATGGCGAAATCTTCAAGAACCTGAAAACCACAAAATGTTAAACCCTTAATCAACGATTCAACACTGCCTTCACAAAAAGAACACCTCATGCATGTGGCACAACTATGACCCACCTTAAAAACCCCATCAATTTTTCGACCAGCAACGAGGAATGTGCATCCTGCCGTTGATTTGAAGGCTGTGTCCACGTGTCGTGCTGCTGCGTTGATGCCTTGGTGTATGCAACCACAGCAACGTCGACCTTTAACCGACAAGGTCGACCTTTGACGTGAAGGCGTTATTCAGCTGCATCCACCCCTTGAGCCTGCAGCGTCTACGCAGGCCTCATGACTATTTCTTGGACTTGAGCTTCAATGGAATATGTAGAAATTTATTTAAAATTTTGCCACTTATAACTTGTTGAATATTGTTCATAATGTCACTGCTTGATAGTCATTCCACTCCGGTGGTATTGACTGACCGCACCATTCACATTTTCTGTGTTTCCTAGCCTCAATCTTGTAATAGTTGGGACTCTCCGCCAGATACTCCTTCCACCGAACTAGGACCACTATTATAAGACCTCAATTAGTCCTCATGAGCCTGGGATTCCCACCTGGATGCCAGGCAAATTGTACCACCAAGACCTAAACCCACTGACTTGCTTGACTTGCGATTTGGGCAGCCCAACATCAGGACTGTTCAGCTCTGTTTGACCTGCTAGCTACCCTCTTGGGACCGCTAAGGCTCCTTAGCGGCCCTGGCTAGACTGCTAGGTTCCCCATAACCTGGCTATGAGCCAAATTGATTAGTCGACTTATTCTTGTTCCAAGTCGACCCTACCCTGGTCAAGTCGACCGAAGTCCCCTCTGTCAACCTAGGTTGCGTGGGTTGGACCATGGTTTGGTCCCGCCCTCCCTCAGGCTGATCGAGAACCTGATTAAGTCAAGTAAACCACCTTGATATACCCAACATGAAAGCGGTCTAGGTTAGACCTTTAGTCTCTTCCTTGCGGTCCAAGTATGACCTCAACCCTTGAGACAGAATGTGTTTTTCGTGATTTTTATGTGTTGAAGCAGCCGTGTCGAGGATGGCCTTGGACAGCGAAATCTTGCCTTGATTCATGATCATTTTTCATGAACTTTAACTTCCAAGTCACATTCCTACAACTTCTCATCTCAACTTACTTGGAATTTCACTTGATCTTAGAGATAAGTTACATAAACTTAGCCTTGGAACTCTTGGCCATTCATATAAGTGAATGTCTAGATTGGGATCTATGATCTAACCCTTCAATGCCAACGTATCATAAAAGGCCCGATTTGGTCCCAGGGGGAGCATCCGAAAGTACTTGTGCCCTAGCAAGTTTATAATGGTAAGGTGTGGCATTGCACCGAAGTGCATGACTAGCATAATAATCTACGACATTCTACCTTACTACTTGGAACTTCTTGCGTGACAAGACATGCGTGCTTGATATGGTCATTTCACAAGGAAAATTGCATGAAACCTATGGAAAATTCTTGTTATTCTTGCACTTGTCCCTTTAAGTTGAAGTCTATCTTTTCTTTCTCCTACCTATCAGTTATCGCCTGTTACTTTTTTTATAAACCCCCCCTCACCCTCTCTCCTTCTCTCCCTCACCCCACTATCCCTCCCCTCTCACAATCTCTCCTCTCACCTTCTCTTCCCCAGCGGCCGATGGGGCGAGACGGGGGTGAGGCGAGGCGACACTGGGGAGCAGGATGGCGTAGATGGGTCAAGGATCGAGGGACGGAGGCGCGTGGAAGCTCGATCATGAGTTCGTGTCCCCGTGAGGGTTTAACGATGTTTTCTTCATGGATCGGCATCCACGGTGCGCAGTTTCTTCAGTGGAGGTAGGGAGATGGATCCCCAGCTCGTGTACTTCCATTTTCATGGATTTGGCAGCCCGAGGCAACCCGAGTGGGTTTATTTTCATGCCGAAGTAAAAATGTTCGATTTTGGGGAGTGAGCCGGATCTAGTGTTTTAACCACAATTTCAGGATTTGATTGAGTCCTCTCGATGCTAGAGTGGTTGGGGATAAGTTTCCCCTTGTTTTCCCCTTAGCGTGGGCACGAATGGGGCGTGGAATGGAACTTTCACAGAAAATCAATGTTTTTGGGTTTACAAATGAGTAGCGATCCTAACAGGAACCACCACAAGCCCCGACGGTCCTCTGGGGGCCGCCACTTGGTCCCTTAAGTCGATTCAAGCCTTGTGGTCTTGCGATAGACCGCCAAGGTGCTTAACGGTCTTGAGGAGACCGCTAGGCAGGGCTCTATGGTCAGGGCATGATAATTTTGAGATTTTACCGTTCGAGTGTTTTTGGGCTTCGCAGTCCTAAGGTAGACTGCCAGTCGGCCTTGCAGCCTAGGATGGCCACTTGGATCTCCCTTATGTCAGTTCGATCTTAGTGGTCGCGCGATAGACCGCTACCTAGCATTACGATCTCTAGGAGACTGCCAGGGTGTGGCTTGCGGTCAAGGTGTGACCATTTTCCAGTTTTTGAGTTGCTTGAGGTCGGGAGGTATAGCGGCCATGCAACTGACCTCTAGGTGACACCCAGCGGTCAAGCAATGGACCGCCATCCTTCTCGATGGTCTGGGAGTGACTGCCTAGGTTCTGGAGGCGTCTAGGGCTATGTGGTCCTTTCTGGACTGCTATGCTAGTTTTTGCGGTCCTAGCCAGACCGCCAAGCTCTGTGACGGTCCAGGGAGGACCGCCTCTTAGTTTTCATGTTTGTCGTGCCCGTTTAAGCATTGTGTTGGTCTCTGGCCAACCCAGTTCTCTTTTAGAGTCTATTATTGTAAGATCGAGTCAAAATTATGTTTTTAAGAAAAAGGGGTCAGTAAAAGTATATTTTCATCAAATGCGTATGGCCTCCATGTGTTTAATTGTGGTTGTTTAATTTTTACTATTGCTATCACGACTGTAACTGCAACGTTCCGAGCATCGCTTCCCGCTGCTGTCGGTTCGGGGCGTGACAGTTTTGAACTTGGCATCATTGGACATTGCTTGGAATGCACCCTTTGTAGGTGGCTCGAACACCAGATTGATGTATCCGCCGATGGGTGTTGACACCCATTTTATGACCAATTAGTTGGGTCGTCTCCTTACTCATTTTAATGATGCTCCAAGTTTTTCACCCTTGTCGAGTCTTCTTGGGCAGTTAGAGGCCTCTTTCATGGGTCATTGCCTTCCTTGGTTGGGTCTTATCCTGATTTTGTTGCTAGGCAAGCACTTCCGTTTCATTTATCGCCCCTTTGTACATAACGCATCCTCAATGGCACGTTATAGTCATATAACGCCCCTCGTAAGGTCCGTCATCATCCTCTCACCATCTTTCTCACCGTCTCTCTCACCGTCTCATCCAACGTCTCATATTGCGTCTCTATCATTTAACGGACCTATACCCATCCGTTATTCCATCATATAACGCCCTCATCCTGGTCCGTTACCTACTCTCAAAGGTGGAAGCTTCCGTCTCATCCACCGTCTCATTCACCGTCTCTTCTTCCATCTCATTTAGCATCTTTGTTGTTTAACGGACCTATTTTCATCTGTCATACTATAACATAACGCACATACCCTGGTCCATTATATACCCCCCAAAGGTCGAGTCTACCACCTCCTCCATCGACTTCCTTGTCGTCCCAGCCACCGTCTGCTTGGACGTCTTCCTTGCCATGACAGACTGTGTTCCAACCATTATATTTTCACTATAATGCCCTTGTCCATATCTGTTATGCTCGCCAGAGTCCCAAGTCCGAACGCTTCGCCTGTTGTTCTTATCTTCTGTTAGATAAGATCACATGACGGACTGATGATGGCACGTTATATGCCCATAGTGGTCTATCGCGGATGTGTTATGTCAAACAGAAGAGTTTTAGCAGAACTGCTCTTCTCTGCTACTCCGTGGATGGATTACAGAGTTTGTTTTCTTGATTTCTCCCTTAAATCTGATCCTTAGAACCTTCTATTGGTTTCTATGGACACGAAGAAAAAGAAAAAAAATAAAAAAATAAATAAAACCAATCAAGGATATCAAACTCCAACTAGCAGTGGCGCAGATAATTAAGAAGTTGGTGGCCATGGGCCCTCACCCCAGAAATAAATGAATCTAGAAGTTTTAGTTTTTGAGAGACTAACCTTTCTTCATGAGCCACTAAGAAGAATGATAAGAAGGAACAAAATTTGCATATATACGTGTCATATGGCTAAGTCGACTGGCCGACATGGGGATTTTCCCACTGAACTCGAGAAACTAAGCCTAACTCTCTCAAAGATTGGGTCCTCTCACTAGAAGAGGGAAAATTGCAAAGGGGGGCCTTAATGGCTACATCTATCAAAGAAACAATCACTCCCCTCATGTCCTTGTCCTTGGTGAATGAACATGACCATTGTGAGTTGGTGTAGTGGAGCGAACCACTCATCCCCTCTTTGCGGGGGTGAACGCTCTCCTGCACACCCACCTTGGTTTGCTTGCAAAGAAAAAAAAGGAATCGATCTCTCAGTCAGTCATGACAACTAAAGATGGCGGTGGGATGTCGACTATTCTGCCAGAAGAGATCGCATGCAAAGTACGAGATAATATATAATGGGGGCATTTTGCACCACCCAACCCCACCAATTGCCATTTGAGTGGCCGGGAGGCTGAAGTCACACTGGACCGCATTGCATCATCGGTCCTGGCACACGACTCTTTTCAAATACTAGATGGAACCAGAAAGGAATATGTTGTGCCAAGCTGCAAATTGAGAAGCAATTTAGCCCCGAAATCAACCAAGGCAAGCTAGTCTAGATGGCTAAAAGGGTCCTCCTTCCCTGCTAGTCTAACGAAAGCCCAATAGAGCAAATGAAAGGAAGCCAAGATGGAAGATGCTAGATGATCTGCCAGCCCTGGTGTCTCCTCCACCTGCATTCAAAGACATGTACGAGACAAGAAAAAAAAAGATGAAAGAAGAAAAAGAGGTGTTAGCACCTACATTTCATCCTACATAAGAGCAAGAGAAGATAAGTCAAGCTGTGTGCAGATACTTCCGTGATCTCATAAATGCCTCTCGGGGATAGCAATGACCACTAAAAGTCATCAATGTTTCTGAGAAGGTCAAGAGCACCAAACCCCATTCAATGGTGAAGTGAAAGCTGAGAGGGTGGGCTGCTATGGATCTCCTTCTCAGTGAGAGATGAAGATGAGAGCCTCGGTTCAAGAAATGGTGCCTCCAGGAGGGGCTCCCTTCACTATTGTGAAGCCAGTCCTGTCCGTTTGTTAGCCCAGAAATTGGCGACTGTTCAAGGGGTCTTTACTTCTTGAATTGGTGCCCAAGCAGGAGGCACCCTTCACCTTCTAACAGATTTTTAAACACCGGAGACTATTATCACTCAAAGGAACTGGCGACCTTGTAAGCAGTCTTAACTTTGGAATTGGCACCCTTTGTGGGAGCACCCTATCCTTAATCCATTTGGATTTAAGGGTAGAGTCTATGCGATCCAATTGTAAGGCCCATTAGTGTATTATGGGGTTGTGTACAGGGTCTGGGCCTTGGCTATTCGTTCGTCTTAATTTATTTAAGATTTCTATTCCTTCAATTTACCTGGGTTGCTACACCCTCCCCCACTTAAAAGAATTTGATCCCCAAATTTAATTGTATATGGATGTGGAGGGTGCAAAGTACATACCGTTCAGAATAAGTCTGGGAATCACTTCTTCATGGACTCCTCGGTTTCCCACGTGGCTTCTTGTTCTGAACATTTATTCCATTGCACCTTGACCATGGGGATTGTCTTGTTCCCTAGTGTTCGTACCTAGCGATTAAGGATGTTCATGGGTTTTTATTCATAAGTGAGATTCTTCTGTATCACCAGATCTCCATGATCGATGACATGTGACGGATCATGCACATATTTCTTCAACATGGATATGTGAAATACATTATGTACGTCGGACAATTGAGGAGGCAAAGCGACGCGATAAGCAACCTCGCCAACTCTTTCTAATACCTCAAAAGGTCCGATGTATCTTGGTGTAAGCTTGCCCTTAACACCAAATATTTTAATTCCTCGTCCAGGTGATATTTTGATGTGACACAACCTCAGACCTACGCAAACAAGCACAATTCGCAACCCGAACGGGCCGATAGTGACGGCCTACTCACCCGACACTCACCAAAATCTGGGGTGACTCGGCGATGCAGAGGGGAGGATGTGAGGGCTGGTCCCTTGCTGGTAGAGGGCCAGCAAGGCCAGAGGGTCTCCCAAAGGGTATGGTTAGTCCGATTCTAAGGGCCCACCCGTTGTCGAGGGCACGGGTAGTCACTCACTCCCACAGTGGTCACTCAAAAGTACGGGACTTGCGAGATCGGGCACTCTCTCTCACCAGCCAGCATAGCTAAGAGCTAATATTGATTGAAAAGCACAGAGGAGGACATAGGCCGAGACCTAGAATGTCGAGGATATGGAAAATCCAAAGGTACCAGATAAGAGGAGAAAGAATGTGTGTTAAGAGAACGAGGAAGAGAGGAGAAGATGATAGAAATATGATCGGGTGATGAAATATACACTACCCAAGGGTAGGAACTGAGCAAGAGAAATGATGAATGAAGGGAAGAAGAAGAAGGTTGAATGGACCCCCGAGTGCACAGCTGACGGCCCCTGAACTTGCGCTGCCACCTCTTCTTAGCATAAATCTTCTTGAAATGAACCCACCTGGCGCAGACTCGAGCCTTTGAGCTTCTTGATCTACTGTGTCTTCTCAGATAACGGGCCCACCTGGCAGATGGCCTAACTCGATTATGAATATGCAACTTTATCAGGGCGGTTGCCCCTAGACACGCAGTGCTAATCATAGGCGGACATTCCTGGATAAATAACTCCTAGGGATAAACATCAGAAAATGGTGGAGTTTTGTTACTCGGCACTAGAAGCATGAGATTCAGCATCTCCACTCGGTAATCGGGCATGAAGCATAACTCCCTTACCAAATGTGCAGGATGAAACTAAGGGAGAGTAATGCAGCACGTTGACATGGCTGGCATACTGATAAACCAAGGGAGATTACATAACAAGTGTAGAATGTCGTTAGAAAATCTTGAAAATACAGTCAATTGCCCCTTGAACATGGATTCTAGCAGACCCTTGACGACTGTATGGGTTAGCACAATCTGAGTAGAGAATCTCGCTTGGCTAGTGAACTGAATAGCAACCGAGTGAGAGGTAATAATCACATGAATAGTCGAACCTCCGGTAAGCTGTGACATTGCCACCGGCCTTACTCGAGAAGAAACTGGCACTGGTGCAAAGGATCACCTCTTGGCAACCATCTTTAAAAGTGTAGGCTCCTCATCCCCAAAACAGCTAAGGACTAGGACTCGGATTGGCATGCTGCAAATGAAGTCTTGAATCTTGAAACATACAATCGGCACTGGACTGTCCTGGCTTGGTTTGTCATCTCCATGGAGACCAGACCCATGGGGCACTAACGATAATGAACACCCGTCTCATGGGGTGGAAGTAGGTGGAGGAAGGGGTGGAGAAGGCTTGAAAGGCATGAAGGCTCCAAGCGAGGAAGGAATGGTGGTAATGATAGGCTTTGGTGTGGGTGTGGGTAAAGGCAAAGTGGAGGTGAAATAGGTTTCTCCGACTTAGATGAAAAGTCTAGGTCGGATCGCTCGGTTGAGACCCCGGAAAGGCCTTAGGCACCAAGCTAAGGTGGTTCATCGATGCTGGGATTGCACTGACGCAAGAAATTCAGGTTTCTCTGACTTAGATGAAAGGTCTAGGACAGATCGCTTGGTTGAGACCCCAGAAAGACCTTAGGCACCGAGTTAAGGTGGTTCATCGATGCTGGGATTACACCGATGTAAGAAATTTAGGTTTCTCTGACTTAGACGAAAGGTCTAGGTTGGGCCTTCGACAAGGTTGCCGCGATGAGTGGATTCCTTAATGCTGGGATTGCATTAACGCAAGGAATTCAGTTTTCTCTGATTTAGACAGAAGGTCTGTGTCGGGCCTTCGGTGAGGTTGCCGTGATGAGTGGATTCGTCAATGCTGGGGTTGCATTAACGCAAGGAATTCAGATTCCTCCAACTTAGATGGAAGGTCTGTGTCGAGCCTTCGGCGAGGTTGCTGCGATGAGTGGATTTGTCAATGCTGGGATTGCATTAACTGAAGGAATTTAGTTTTCTCCCACTTAGACAGAAGGTCTGTGTCGGGCCTTCGGCGAGGTTGCCACAATGAGTGGATTCGTCAATGCTGGTATTGCACTAACGCAAGGAATTTAGTTTTCTTCGACTTGGATGGAAGGTCTGTGTTGGGCCTTCGGTGAGCTTGCCGCAATGAGTGGATTCGTCAATGCTGGGATTGCATCAATGCAAGGAATTCTATTTTCTCTGACTTAGATGAAGGGTCTGTGTCAGGCCTTCGACTAGGGAGCCACACAAAGTGGTTTAGGCATTCTCATTGGAAGAGCTCCAAGATGGTATCCTACTCTTGCTGGGGTATTGGCTTCGGTGGTTCACCGATGGGGAAGTGGTGCGTGGTATTGGTTCAAGTGTTTCCCATTAAGGGGCGAAAACTGAACTTCTCCCCGATGGTTGACTACGGTGTAGGCGCCACCTCCATAAACCTTCTGGACCACATAAGGCCCTGTCTAGTTTTCATTCAGCTTGCCTTTAGGATTGGCCTCCATAACTTCTTTTCGCTTGACCATGACCAGGTCCCCTTTCTTGAATTCTCACTCCTTGACAAGCTTGTCAAAGGCACAGGCCATACGGGCTTGGTAGACCTGTATATTCTGCTAGGCTTTGAGCCGCTGACCTTCCAAATCAGATAGTTCCTCTAGTCTTCTTTCTATATCTGTCCGGTTATCTTTGACTAGTCCATGCTGGATCGTGACCCGCAATGAAGGGATCTCTAGTTGTATCAGGACGACTGCCTCTGAGTCGTACACCAGTGAGAAAGGGGAGCACCATGTTGGGGTTTTGTACACGGTGTGGTATGCCCATAATGTTTCATACATTCTATCTTCCCAATCCTTCTTGTTAGAGCTAATCATCTTGGCAAGAAGTGTGCATAATGTTTTGTTGAAGGCTTCCGCTAACCCATTTGCTTGTGGGTTGTACGGGGTGGAGGTTCTCTAATCAAGCTTGAATTTTTCGGCCAATCTATAGGCCTTCTGGTTTCGAAAGTTACTTCCGTTGTTAGAGGCAATCCGGTCAAGCACGCCGAACCGAAATATGATGTTTCGATGGGAAAATCTGACCACGACCTCCCCCGTCACTTCTCTTAGGGCCACAGCTTCTGCCCAATGAGAGAAGTAGTCTATCGTGGCTAAGATGTATTTGCACCCTGATGATGATGCGGGCAATGGGCCCACAACATCGGTGCCCCATTGAGCGAAAGGCCAGCTAGGTGTCGTTGGATGTAGTCATATCAAGAGTCTTCTTGGGAGCACTTCATGTTCCTGGCATTTAAGACATGACTTAGCATACTTGCAGCAATCATCGAACATAGTCAGCCAATAGTAACCCAATTTCATGATTTCAATCTTCATCTTCGGGCCAGCTTGATAGGCCCCAACTATTCCGGCATGAACCTCCTTCATGATCGTCCAGGCTTCCTCCATGGACAAGCATCAGAGAAGTACCTTCTTCTTTGCATCTGCCGCAATCTGGAACAAAGTTCCATTTCTGAGTTCATAGGAATCTTTAGTTCGGATTAATCTAATTCTTTCTTCCCTCTGTCTAGGCAATTGTTGATGTATGAACCATTGCATCAGAGATTCTCTCCAGTCTGGCATGCTGACCACTTCTACTGTTGTAGCTTCACATTCTTCCTCGCCTGGCTCCCCTATCATGCTAGGAACTTGGAGCCTGTTTATCACTGTTATGTTGAGAGATTGATCTGGCGGGACTGCCAGCGAGCTTGCCAATTTTGCCAATGCATCTGCCTGTGCATTTTGGCTTCAGCCAACATGGCCGATCTCGATGAAGTAAAATCGTGCCATGAGTTCTTTCGCCTTGGTGTAATAAGGAAGCAGCTCTGACTTTTAAACATCAAATTTGTTGGAACCCTGGTTTTGATAATGACATTCTATGAATCATGTTGAGACTGAAATACATAAATACCTCAAACAAGTCTGATTTTTGTCTAAGTTTTAGATCACAGGAAGTTGCATTTTCATTCAAGAGCATGTCAAGGTCGGTGCATATTTCCCTTGTGCATATAGAAAGTCAGTGCATACCTCTATTAAGCATATAGGTCAGTGCACACATCATGTGTCTTCATATAAGGTCAGCATATAGGTCGGTGCATACTTCATGTGCCTTCATATAAGGTCAGCATATAGGTCAGTGCATACTTTGTATGACTGCAAATAACGTCAGTGCTTGTCTTGTATGACTGTATACAAGGTCGATGCATGTTTTTGTAGAAATGCACATGAGATCAGTGCAGCTTTTGAAGAAAGCATTTGAAGTCTGTGCACACCTTGTATGACTCCATACAAGGTCGATGCAAGTTTTTGTAGAAGTGTGCATATGGTCGATACATGTTTTGGGTGCATGTTTTGCTTTGTGCATGTAAAGGTCAGTGCACGTTCTATATTATGCATATAAAGGTCAGTGCACGTTTTGTATTTCGCATATAGAGGTCGGTGCAAGTTGTGTCATTCACATAACAAGGTCGGTGCACATTTGCATTAAGCATATAGAAGGTCTGTGCACATCTGCCTTCTGTCCATACATGGTCAGTGCACGTTTGCATTAAGCATATAGAAGGTCTGTGCACATCTGCCTAGTGTCCATACAAGGTGGGTGCACATTTGCATTAGGCATATGAAGGTCAGTGCATTTTTGTCATATGCATGAAAGAGGTCGGTGCATGTTTGCGTCTTATGAAAACCAAAGTCTGTGCATATTCATGCACTTTGTCCATCAAGGTCGGTACACATAACCATTTGCACATGCTAAGGTCTGAGCACATTTGTATCTTTGCATATGTGTTGTACGTGGTCGAAGCACATGTTTCAAGCAAGTCTAAGCATCTGCTCTGACAAGTCTGAGCATGTTTTCATGTCCAAGCACATTCTGTGCATCTGATCGACCTGAAGTCCGTGCAGATTTTTGCCTTCATGCATACTTGCATACAGCCTAAGCCTTAGTCTGTGCAGTTCAAAGTCCGTGCACTTTTTCTCCTTTAAGTCCATGCATAAGTGGGGGGTGTTTTGAAAGACTAAGTCCGTGCACGTTTCTTCAAGTCCATGTAGACTTTAGCCCGTGCATGTGTTTCTTCAAGTCCGTGCAGACTATAGCCCATGCATGTGTTTCTTCAAGTCCGTGTAGACTTTAGCCCGTGCATGTGTCTCTTCAAGTCCATGCAGACTTTAGCCCGTGCATGTGTCTCTTCAAGTCCGTGCAGACTTTACCCCATGCATGTTTCTCAGTAATGAAGTCCGGGCACAGTTTGCTTAACAAAGTCCGTGCACATTTTTCTTAACAAAGTCCATGCACACTTTCTTTAACAAAGTCTGTGCACATTTTTCTTAACAAAGTCCATGCATAGTTTGCTTAACAATGTCTGTGTACATTTTCTTCAACAAAGTCCATGCACATTTTCTTTAACAAAGTCCAAGCATATTTTTCTTAACATACTCCATGCACAGTTTACTTAACAAAGTCCGTGCACATTTTCTTCAACAAAGTCCGTGCATATTTTCTTCAACAAAGTTCATGCACATTTTCTTTAACAAACTCCGTGCACATTTTTCTTAACATACTCTGTGCACAGTTTGCTTAACAAAGTCCGTGCACATTTTCTTCAATAAAGTCCGTGCACATTTTCTTCAACAAAGTCTGTGCGCATTTTCTTCAACAAAGTCCATGTAGTTTTTTTTCTGCAATAAAGCCCGTGCATGTTTTTCAAAGAAGTCCATGCACTTTTCCTTGGAACTAAGTCCGTGCAGATTTTGTATCTAAAGTCTGCACAAACCATTACAAGGTCCGAGCATATGAAACTCAGTGCTCACTTCATATCCATGCACTTGAAATCTCAAGCGCTTCATCTCCGTGCACATGATACCCCATGCATGTTTTTCATCAAGGTTACAAAGTCCTTGCACATGTTACAAACCCCATGGAATCAAAACCCCATGCACATTCTGTCCAGTTATCAAGTCCTTGCTCGCTTGTATGAACCCCATGGATGTTGTACCCCGTGCAAGTTTTCTCATTGACACAGACTACTCCCATTTCTTCAGAGTCTGTGCATACTAAACTCCGTACAATTTTTCTAATGATCCGCTTCCGCCCACTTGGTGAAGTACTACATGGCCGTGAGTATAAATAATTTTAATTTTGTGAGGAGATTTGGGTCACCAAGAGGTCCGATGATATCAAAAGCCCACATGGAAAAAGGCAACGGGGAGGACATATGATGGAGTGAAGAAGCAGGAGAATGAATCTTGTCGGCATGTAGTTGGCACTTAACCACCTTCGAACATTGATAGAATAGTCCTCTTCTAGAGTGGGCCAATAGAAGCCTGGCCTAAGAATCTTCTTAGCTAACATCTGGCTATTGACATTGGAGAGGGGGATTTCTACTGCCCAAATAGAGCAGCCAAACAAGGTCCCAACGGACCAAACGAGGCCCAACTCTGACAAGTGACAGCCCTCCAAGGGCCCACTAAGCCCAATAACTCACTCGAATTAAGCGCTTCCTAGGCGACCTTCAGGTTCGGAAGTCTGAGCGTCAGGTCGATCGGGATGCCCCCTTTGAGTCCCTATGCGTCCCGCCCGAGCCTTGCACCTATCGCTCAGGGAAACCCCCTGAAGCCAGCGCCACATGCTCGGACCGACTGACGGAAGCTTATCCATGTGACCGTTGCGTGCCCTTTAAGAGCTGGGAGATCATGGGGATCATAGCGATTAAGAGCCCTCGTGCCTTAATGAGCCAATGAAGGAGACATAACCTCCCCTGAAACTCCTTGCCTCGCAGGTCTCCTACATTCATGGGTCGCTACATAACCTCCCCTGAAACTCCTGCTAAAGATAAGTGCTATTAAGCGATATCAACCCTGAGCTAGAGCCACTTCACCACTTGGTGGAGAGGAATCTCACGCCTCATCTCCTTCCCTTTCTCCCTTGCACTTTAGCTCTACTTCAATCGCAGACTTAAGCATCAGAGAGTTTACCCTCGGGATTCATCCCTGGGCACCTCTCACTCGTTTTCCTCCTTGTAGTTCTAGCATACGTGGTCATCATCCTCAACTCAGGCACCACGCGAGATAACCCCTCTTCATCTGGCGCAAAGGCCGTCGCCACTCTTTGCCCTTCTGGGTTAACTTCGCGACGCATGAGCCTCTCGCAAACACGAAGATGGTGGAAAAAGCCCTAGATGACGGAGGTTAGGAATGACGGTACGCGCTATTCTTATAAACCCCCTAGGGAAGCGGCACGACGTTCCAATCTTCAAAAAGAGGGCTTCACTGATCAATTCATCAGAATTATCATATGAAAATTACATAACTCGACTCAAAAAATTACGACGGACACAATGGAACCATGCTGGTGAGCAACCGGGGCTATTAAAAAAAGTGAAGGGACAGAGATGCCCCCATCATCCCCACTCCCCCGACTACACCTCCCTCTCTCTCTTTCTCTCCCTTACTCTCTCTTTTGGATGGTCGTCGAAGGGTAACCTCACAGCGGAGCTTCCTTCTTCTTCTTCTCTTCTTCTTCTTCAAGAGGTGGTGGCTCTATGCTACCCCTCTCTGTGTGATGTGCCTGAGTGTTTTTTTTGCCTCCCTCTTTGTTCGCCGGGGAGAGGGGGCTTTTATACTCCCAGCGACGGGAGTCTTTGAATGTGAATGACGACCGTGAGAAATGACAGACATTAATGGGGATTTTATTTTCCTCTGTCCCTATTGGCAGGGGAGTAGCCTACGTGCCCTTAGCTCCTAGTGACACCTCAGCTAGGTTGCTGCGTACCGAAGATCTATAGGGCATGGCGTAAGATCTGGTCTGCCGGATGCACCGGGCGAGGGTAAGTCATAGTGTGTCATTGAAGGGCTAGAACGCTGTGCCGCTAGAAGACCTAAAGGGTGTGCCATGGAGGGGCGGGCAACGTGTGCCGTTGAAGAGCCAACCGGGCGTACCGCTGAAGGCGCTGGATGGGTGTGCCGGGCAAGAGGGCACGGGGGTGCCACTGAGGGTGCCTAGGGGGTGTGCCATTGGAGGGGGCACAAGGTGTGCCACTGGGAGGGGGCACGGGGTGTGCTGTAGGAGGGGGCACAAGGTGTGCCGTTGAAGGGGGCACAGGGTGTGCCGCCGGAGGCGGCATAGGGTGTGCCACTGGAAGGGGGCACAGGGTGTGCCGTTGGGGGATCACCAGGGGTGTGCCGCTGAGGGCTTGCCTGAGCCCATTGCGAGGGCTAGTTGAGGTCTATTTGATTTTCTTCGGGGCTCACAGATTGTGAGATTCACAGGGGTTGATTTCTCTTTGCTGTCGTGACTCCAGAGATAGCTTCACGGTAGTGTGTGTTTATTTGGAGAGTCTGGATGGCCCGTTTTCTCTGCAGTTTCTTTAGTTGGAGTTTTTGTTGATACTGGACTGGTCAGGACATATGAACGTGTAATTTTACATGCCCACACCTGATCAGCGTGCTCAGAATGCCGAATTATTCTGTAAGTGACCGAAGAGCCGACCCGCAAGAGTGAGGAGGCAAGGGTGCTTTCAGGACCGAGCGCTCACTCTCTAACCAGCAGAGCTATGAAATGATATTGAATAAACAAGCACTCAGATGGAGAAAGAGATGAGAGCTTACTCGACTGGTTTGAGGAAATCGGTCCTGATCGGAGATGTGGGCGAGCAGGGAGCATGGGATCGCCACCCGCACGTTGCACCGATGATGCTTCAACATGAATTAATAATTTACATTCACTACGCCCCTTGCAAGGGGGTTGGACTAGGGGTGGGGGACTGTAGGATTATAAGAAAACACTACCTCTCACAGGGAGGGGCTTTAAGATGGCCAGGCGGGGTGGGGGAACTTAAGATAAAGTCAGACTATCGAGCTACGCTGGTTCTGGTCACTTCTGGAATAGCCAGATAGGAAGGCGATGACGGCTCTGCCACGGACTCCACTAACTTCAGATGATGATGGGACCAGCGCCAAAATGTCCTGGGTTGTCCCAAAAAGATGCCCAAATTTCTGGAAATTATTCTGATGTCAACAATGGCCGAGGCGGGATCGGGACCAAGGCTGGTCAGACCTGGCTCTGGATGTCCCAGAACTGATTCTTCTAGAAGAAGTGGCCGCCAAGAACGCTCCCAAGATCCGATGGGGGTGAGACCAGAGTCGTTCAGATCGTGGACGAGTCCTCTTCGATCAGCGACCAACGGGGTCACCGAAGGAGGCCAGAGTAGACCACGAAAACTAGAATGGTGGGAAGGGTCGAATCTAGCTCAGGGGAAGCTGACCTGCGCACTTCGGGGAGAAAATTTAGAAATCCATGCTCTGAGGTCCAAATGGCTCTCTTCTTATGGGTGCTGACATAGGGCTTGGAGGAGAAGACCTTAGCCAAAGATCACATCCAAAGTCATACAGTAGAAGCCATGGTCGCTTCTTCTCTTAGGCTCAGGTTCCCTGCCAGAGCAGTATTGTGCAGTCAGGGGCGAATGGCTCTCCTGAGCAACAGGGACGTCCGATGATGGCGAGACCACCTCGCCTGCGATGAAGCATCGATGAGATTACCAGAAATGTATGACAGGTCACCTGAGGTTGCGCGATGACTCCGGCACAGACTTTGCAACTCGAGTATCAACTACCGCTTGCAAATTGGCCTGTGCAAAGTGGTGATAGGTTATGGGAAATGGGGGTAGATGGGAGAGGAAATGGGGTGGATGGGTGTGGGGGCAACCCCTGGTTGTTTTCCCTTAGCATTTAGTCTTTAGGGTTGGGATGGGCTTTGGGCCATGGCACCCCTAGTCCAAATGGGCCTTGGGTGCACCTACCCCACTAGCACAAAGAGAAACCCCTAACTCTAGTAGACTAATAATGTCCAGATGGCCCATACGTGGCCTACAAAACAGACACAACTGAAATAAAAGAGAAAGCAAAATCTAACTGTCTTCGAGCCATAACGACGCCTGTATGGCTCTACGGGTCCATCGGCGGTGGCTCGTCTGTGAGGCCTCATGTCGGTCTAGGCCTCTGGTGTCCTCACCAAGTCCTCTTGAGTTCCACTATTTTTCTAACAAGCCTTGACGAAATTGGTTGGCCGTTCTACCTTTTCCAGTTGGTCGGAGTTCACAGCATTATAAAATACTTCACGAGGTCGATGCAACCACTAGATGCATCGGGGTAGTGCAGCTGAAGATGCTTCTCAAATGGATGCCTTCAGACTGAATGGTATTTGGTGCATCGATGCAACACTTGGTGCTCTGACGTAGTGGCCTTGAAACTTCACACCTTGACTTGGTGCATCGGTGCATCGCTCTGATGTGTGGACACCATATACACTATCATTGTTGACCATCTCAACGTGTCAAGCCAGGAGTCCTCAACATCGTCCTGAATCTTCATGCAACATGCTGGTGCATCGAGGCATCTGATAGGTGCATTGACCTATCTATCGGACAATACTCTCCAAAATATCGGTCCTGAATCTTCATGCAACGTCTCGATGTGTTGAGGCACCTCTTTGATTCATCGACGCAACTTTGTAAACTCATTTCTGAACTCGTGATTGCATCGAGGGATCTCCCTGTTGCGTCGATGCATCACTCTGAATTTGCTTCGGTGAATTTGACTACTTCGAGGTACTTCCTTGTTACATCGATGCATCACTCTAGACTTACTTTGATGGTTGTGACTGCATCAAGGTACTTCCTTGCTACGTCGATGCATCTCTCTGACCTTACTTCAACACTTTATTCTATTAATCCATGCTTCTTAAGCTTCTTTTCTTGGATTACTCTGACTCAAATTTTCTACAAGAATAACGTTGATGTCAGTACCAAGAAAACATATTATATTGTCATCATCAAAACATTGAATTCAACACAATTAACAATTGCTGAGGAGAGATCTTGAGAGAATCTGAGACGTGAGTGCTCAAAATGGCATGATGCATGCTATAAGTGTGGGTGGGATGAGGCCATAGTCAAGGCTGCATCTATCTGTTTGTGCGGTGCCATCCTATTCCCCTCAGTCGACCATACCCTAGATCTACCCCTTCTTAGCACCATTAGTGGCTTATGGCAGGGTCTCTCCATCTCCCAGGCCGTCCTGACCTATCTTTATAAGGGCCTCAGCTCAGCCACCTTAGGAGGTCTATTGTTCCATTCCATGATCCTTTTGGAGTGTTGGATGGGAGTTAGGATGAAGTTCACCCCTAGGGAGGATGTTGACATGATGAGCCGGATCTTTGGGAGCCATCCCCTCTCATTTATAGGTGGCGCCTTCAGGTTCCCTTCGCAGGTTGAGTGCAGGACATCAGACATGAAGATCACGGACGAGTGGCGACAGTACCTCATCAGGCTGCCCCTGGAGCGATTCGTGATGCGCCCCAGCTTCTTCCTCAATACCGACATTAGGCTGCCTAGAGGGTGGGGCTTGGATTTAAGACTCGTGAGCGATGCGGTGCTGGCGATGTACAGCCCGCACCGGTGCTATCTTTAGGTCGTGATGCCCAGGACTATCCTACTACCCATGTCCCACCTTCCCGCACGGTAGGCGAGGAGGATTGGTACCGAGGAGGATGAGCAGACGGTCAGGAGCACCCTGATCATGTGGGGAATCAGTAGGGTGCAGACTCTACCAGCAGAGGTGGCTGAGGTGGCGGAGACCCATCAGGCCTATATTAGGACATTGAGAGAGATATGTCCTCGGGGGGATGCCCAGTGGAGGACAGAGTGATTGTACCCTTTTTTCTCTTTTTTCATGATGTCTAGAGTTTGAATATGAGTTGATTGATTTGAGATAGAGCTTGAGTTTGGCTTGTAACTTTATGGATTATTGTTCCATCTTTGCCGTGTGATGATCATAATCTTTGAGCTTCGTCCTCAACCTGTTACTGCGCACATGGAAACAAAAAATAGGTTAAATCTGTTTTAGGCTTAACCCCTTGCCTGTAACCGATCAGCTCTTGATTTTTGGTCAAGGGGGTAAGCCTTATTAAAATAGACAGCTAGACAAAAGAAATATGATATGAGACGCATGATATGAATGCAAGACATGGTGATGAATTTTTCTTGGATTTTAAAAATGGTAACTATTTGAAATAAAACACCCTATATTTTGTTTTGTTTTGTTTTGTTTTGTTTATCTTTTTTTATTTTTATTTTTTGGGAACCTACAAGGAGTCTAGAGGACACTTGCCCTATGCAGACCACCTGATAGCCATCTTTAAGAAGATGAACATTTCCTTAGAGGATGAAACATTCAAAGAGATCACTAAGGTAAATGTGTTTAATATGGACTTTATTACAAAGTTTATGAAGCTTAAGCCATTAGGTGGTAGAGTCCAAGGTCAGGGGCCAGCAGGCCAGGGTCAGCAAGAAATGGTAGTACAGCCCGTCCATCCAGTGGAAGTAGAAAAACAGTCATAGTTGGGAGAAGAAGAACCAGAAGTTCATTCTGAACTAGAACCTGAGAAGCAGTAAGAAGTTGAATATGAAAAAGAACCACAAATGGAACAACAGCAGTAGCAACAGGATGAGGAACAAGATGAACACATCTAGCTAGATGCACATGGTCAGGGGGAGGACCAACCACAAGCAGTTGAACAAGAAGTGGCAATGCATGCTGAGCAAGAGACTGAGGAAGATGTTATTCATGAAGAAAACCTGCAAGAGCAGTCTGAATAGGAAATAGCACCAGTCTTGGAAGAACCAATTCCAGAGCCAGTTCATGAAGAGCTCACCCCAGAGTTGCAAGAAGAATCGCACCCTGAGCTGCAAGAAGAGCAGCAACCTGATCAGCAGGTAGAAGAAAGGGAAGAGACGGAAAGAAATGACTAGTCAGAACAAGATCTGCATGAGCTAGAATAGTAATTTTTATATGATGAGCAAGTCATGCAGCAAATTGATCAACATATAGACCAGCTCATTGAGAAGATTGAGCTGTAGCAATAGCATTTTGAAGCTCAGCCAGAGCAGATGAATGTGGATGAAGACACACTAGGGCAACAGCCACATGTTGAGGAACCCCAAGAGCAGCAAAGGGTGGTAGAGATTCAAGAAGAAGAACCTCAGGAACATCAAGAAGTTGAGGCTGAAATACCTTATAATGGGTCAATGATAGCATTCAGTATTTAGCCACCATTATCCCCTGAGGAACCTCATCTCCCACCAGAGTTTCAAACCTCTAGTTCAGTTGGACCAAGCTCAAGTTAGCATGCTGCAGATGTACATCCCTCCTTAGTAAATCTACTATTAAATTAGTTCTGGATGATGAATGCCTCCATCATGCACTTGTACACGACTGTAGAAAGACTAGATGCTAGAATGGTACATGTGGAGCAAATTGTGAATAGCCATTGAGAGAAGTTTGTAAGAGACCCCATTGCGGGCACATGAAGAAGCTAACTCAGCTGAGGAACAGCTACAAGCCAATACAAATGAGCCTGATAACTATGAGCAGCCAAAGGACCAGCTTATGCAGCTCAAGAAGCATGCCCCTCACGGATGCAATGGATCCCACTGGTTAACAAAAAGAACTGAAGAAAAAGCGAAAAAGCTGAATGCATCAAATGGCCCACTGTGGGGGCAGGTGCCGACCATGAGGGGAAAGGAAAAGAAGAATACAAAGGCTGAAATAAAATATATTACCCTCTCTTGCAACACATTGTCAGCATCCTTCAGTGAAGCACAAACTACTGATGAAGAAGATGAAGAAATTTACTTTGTGCCAAAGGAAGTAGCTTTAACTAAAACTTTTGCCTCTCACCCATCTTCTAAGACTGGGAGGATTCCAAAGCAACACTCACCAGCTAATAAGAAGGCTCAATGCCACATTCTTCCTCCATCCAGAGACATAGAACAAAGGGAGTCTGTCCCGAAGAAGCTAGCTACAGCCGACAATGATGGCGGGAGAAAATTAATCCTACACAAATTAGAGGTGGGAGGCAGTAGCACTCTCGGCCCTTTCTTACAAGGCCCTGCAATGATGGCACTACTACACCAGAAGCAGCAAGAGATTGAAATGCTACAAAGGTAGCTGAATGAAATGAACATAAAGCCATCTATGCCACAACTGATAATGCATCTATATGAGACAACCCAAGACAGTGCTAGCTCATCTGAGGCTTCAACGCGGCCAACAATGCCCCGAATAGTACATGATCATTCAGGGGGCATCCTCCCTCAACCATTCCAACACACCCTCCCCTGGGCAAGTCAGGGAGCAACTAAAGCATATCCGACAAAGGCGTCAATGAGGCCGCATATGCAGTCAATTGCCCTACATCCGGGATTAGCGTGTCCAGCAATAATGGACAAGCCACAAGCAGAACAGACAATGAAAATAAAGACAGTCGATGAAGAAGTCACTGAGGCCGAATTACAAGTAGCCAAACAAAGAGATAATGAGTCTGTCAGGGACTACATAAGAAGATGGAGAAGCCTACGTGAAAGGTATAGGCACCTACCAAGTTACAATGAATCTATCCAAATCTGCAAAGAGAATCTAAAATTAGAAATTCTACGATGGGTCATTGACTTCGAAGTCACGACCTTTGAAAGTCTAAATGACTTCGCGACTGAAGCAACCCTCCCTACCCACATGTTCTCTCTCTCTCTCTCCCGTAAACACACACTCTCTATCTCTCGAAGCCTCTCACTCTCTCTCTCTCTCCAACGTGTCTCTCTTCCTCTCTCCTTCCCGGTTTTGTCCGTTTCAGGGCCGAACCGAGGCGCAGGAGGTACCATTGGAACCAGTGCGACGAGAGGAACGTGTTGACGCTTTCCATTATGCGGTTCGAGGGACGGTGGAGCGAGGCAGGGCGAGTGGGGCGCAATTCCCACCTTGCCCGCATGCCACCGAAATGCCGATTTCGGGACGAACGAGGCAGGGGGATGGATTCACCTCCTCGCTAGAAACACATCCATACCACATGCACACCCATCCATGGCTGTTTGGCCTAGTTAATGTCCATTTTTAGTTTTTCCCTAAAAATATGTTAAATTATGTTTTTGATCATTTATGGGCATGGAATTTACGTTTTCTAGCTTTTGTGGGCTTGTATGAATGTATGGCATGACAGGTTTTACGTTTTTTTCAGATTTTGTAAGCGAACCCGTCAATTTCTATCGACTGGGGCGTGGTTCGATTTCAAACCGTACCCGCTCATCGCCCAGCTCACATGGCGGTCGCACCAGTGACCATCATGATCTTAATGCACCGACTCTGGCGCGTTATGCTCGTATAGCAGACCACCCCAGGTCCATTATGCTCATATATTCTGTAGATAGGTCGTTAATATAACGCCCCCTCCCACGACCATTATAGTCATGGGTTTCCTGTGGATTTTCCACGTTCGGGTGACTTTAACGCACCCTCAATGGGTCGTTATGGTTTCTGAGTAGTAAATCTTAATAATAATCACTCGGGTAGTCATAGCGGACCAGTGGAGGCGCGTTATGGCACATAACGCACCTACATCGATCCGCCATGGTCGCTGAGTCTGGAATTGCAGAAGATGAAAATGACGGACCAGGGGAGGCGCGCCATGTTAAGATAACGCACCCCACCTGATCCGTTATGCTCTATGACTGGCCAGGACTGATCCGTTATGCACTATAGCGGGGCAGATCAGATCCGTTATATTCTCTGCTATCCTAAGAGTAATAAATCATTATTCTAATGCATTCTCCGCCTAGTTTAAGCTATTTTATGAATGAAAATACATCTTTATGTCACAGTAGAGTTACTTTCTCTTTCCTCGTGATGGAGCCACTAGTCGTAGCCCAGCGACCTGAATCATATGATTTTAAAATTAGTGACACCTCTTCTATTGCCACAGGTGACAACGGATCCTCTTATATATATATATATTTCACATGATGTCGGTCCCATAGTAAATTATCATGGGGTCGGCATCTAGGTCTTTCATCTCGTACGTCCACCACCTCTCAGATGTCGACCCCATGGTAATTTGTCATGGGGCCGCACCATGTGAACATCTCCCATATATATATATATATATATACATGGACAGAGAGAGAGAGGTGTCAAAGAGTGATCTTTAGGATCGCATACTGCACTTTTGAGATTTATTTGTCGGGAAAAAGTAGCAATTTTTTCGAAGGAATACTTGCGAACAAAGGAAGAACATTAGAAAGAGCCCTAAGTGCGATCTAAGGATAACTCTTCGATGCCTAAGTCAGGCGAGTACTTAGAGTGGGTGACGAGTGCTCAGAAGATGTGTATAGCAAGGAGTACTGGGAGTATAGTGAGCATAAAATGATTAAGGCTTAGAATACTTACCCCCCTCGTCGTCTGACAAGGCACATTTTATAGGGTCTCCCTCCTTGGGTACGTTTATGTCGTCTGCATCTTCTGGCTTACAAGAGGAGCACTTGTCTAGTATCATAGGATCGTTGTGTTGGTCTCCAGTCGACCCAGTGGTCGACCTTCAGTCTCGTAAGTGTTCCGGGCACCCCGTGAATTTCGTGTCCGTGTTTTGGGATGTTTGGAGGTACAGTGTTACCTCGATTAATGTGCCCGTGAGTTTGAGAGTTCAGGTGACTCCACGTGTTCCGGGTCTTTGTGTTATGCTTGATCGAGTCACCGTGTATCGGTGTGAGTGCGGTGAGGGTTCCCCCGTACGTCGTGAGTTCTCCGGAAAGTGGTTTTCGAGTGGGCCATGCGTAAGGTCTTGGGCTGCGAGTCCAGTCATCCAGTCTGGGGCTGGAGGTTTCCTACTTTTCCCTGGGATTGGAAATCGACTTGGCGACTTGTGAGCTACCTTGGGAACCGTGCTTCTGTGTTTTTCGCATGGGCCGTGTGTGTGTGTGGCCCGTGGACTGTGAGTCCTATTTACCAGCATGGGGCTGGAGGCTTTCTTGGTTCCCTTTTTGAGGAAATGGTCTCGACAGTCGTGAACTGCTCGTGAGTCATCGTGCCGAGGTTTCTGACCCTAGGGTTAGGGCAGATTGACGGCATGGCACCGTTCGGTGCAACGGTCCCATTCTATCCACCCTCTCTCATTGCCCGGGAGGAAGAGCATGGTACCAAGCCCATACCAAATCCCATGTGACTCGGGCTTGTATTCTCCTTGGACCCTGTACACATTAGAAAGAAAAATACAAGAAATCATTAGATCTTCCAATTCATTCCCCCCTTTTCCCTTTTTTTTCAAGATTCCACAAGCCCTGGGAGCAGGGCGGCCAAAGGTTTGGTCACCTACCTTCCTGGGCAGCCAAACCTCTGGCCGCCCAGGCTTGTGGGCGACCAGGACCCTGGCCGTCCACTAGTTCAACCCCCTCTAAATCTTCCTTCGACCTCCATCTCCCCATAAAACACATATACACATGATGATCTAATGAATTCAAGGTAGGGGCATGAAGTTTACCTTCCTGGGTTGTTCTCTCCTCTCTTGGTCGGGCTCACCATCATCCGAACCCTCATCTTCATCATCCTCTTCCCCATCTTCACCGTCCGTAGGCCCTTTATTGGGTTGAATCAACATGCCTAGAAGGGGTAGACTCCATACCTACAAGAAGGGCGTGAAACCTCCTAGGTTCCCCGAAACTGGGCGTACTAGATCTAGTTGGGCGAAGAGGTGCGCCAGCATCATTCTTCCCCACGCAAGCTGGGGTCCCTACTCTAGATCCCACACCAGTAAGAGATACTTCAGATTCACCTTATTTGATGCAGTAGCAAACATCAGTCTCCTAAATAAGTATAAGAAGAAAAGGCACAACTCTTGCTGCTCGCTCCTCCCTCGCGATCTGAGTCTCTGTCTCACTCGCCCCAAGAACACATCCAAGTCCTCTAGTGGCCCGCGTGCCATCCTCGCGAGCCCCATCGCTGCACTGATCTTCCTGGGGGGAATACTGGTCACTGGTCCCTTCGATCGAGCAAGCTGTGGCCCGAGCAAGTCCTCTACCTCATCACGATAATCTCTCATCTCGCGGTCGAGCACCGGGGCCCCTGCCACTAGCAATCCTGTTAGGAATGCCACATCCTCAAGAGTGGGGATCATATGCCCCCATGGCATCACAAATGCCCTACACCTATCCATCCATCTCTCTCATATCACTGTCAGGAAGGTGGCGTCTACCTGGAAGGGTCGGATCCTAAAGAACGGGCCAAACACCATTCTATCCACCCTCTCTCATTGCCCGGGAGGAAGAGCATGGTACCAAGCCCATACCAAATCCCATGTGACTCGGGACCCTTTCAGATCCTTATTTTCGGGGCCCAGACTTACTTTCTCAGAGTGTCCGACTCCGTTGTGTCCATAATTTCGTTTCAGACATCTTTCGAGTTTGGATCGGTGAGATCCGGGGTTGTTTCGAAGGCTCGGAGGCGTTCCGCGACTTTTTCCGTGTATTTTTTCGATTTCTGACCCGGTTTCCAGCAAATCTATCGGCACGCCATTATGGGCGAACGTGATCGTTCACCCGGGCGTGAGTGGTACCGTTGTGATCAGCGCGTTCCGAGGATGGCGAAAACGTGATTTTCTATTTTTTAATATTTTTTTGAATTTCTAGATTTTCTATAAATATCCCGTTTCTTTTCATTTTCTTATTCTTCATCTTTCTTCTTCTTCTTCCTCCCACCGTGAGTGCCCTCTCCTCTCCTCCCTTCGACCGGCAATGACCGCGGTGAGCTCCCACCGGTTGCAAACGGCATGGGACGGCGGCAGGGACGGTGTGGCGATCGAGGCGACATAAAGCTCGTGGGGTTTCATGGAAGGAACGAGGGTTTCAAGACGTTCTTCGTAATTTCGACGTCAAATCGGCGGAGCATTCGCTCCATTGAGATAAGGTGACGTTCCCTAGCTCCCTGCATTCCATTTCCATGGTTTCTAGTCCATCGTGAGGCCGAGAGGGGTGTTTTGAGCGGGTTAGGATAAAACTATGATTTGGGGAGTGATCACCCGATCTAGTGATTCACCGCTTTTTTGGCCGATCCGAGGCCATAGAATCATGCCTAGGGCTATTGGGGAGCTTCCCCCTTGATTCCCCCCTCTCCCGTGGAGGTATGAGGGCGTGGTCAGCGTTTTGGGGCTTGGTTCACCGTTTCATCATCAGGATGATATAGCGATCATCCCAGTGGCCGTTATGATCATAACGCGCCCAGGTAGGTGTGTTATGCTTTGTGTGTTTTGAGTCTGGTCTTCGTGGGTTTAACGGTCCCGCGATTGACCGTTATATTAGGCATAATGCTCTTGTGTTGGTGCGTTATGGTTTCCGACCGTTGGTTTTTGACCGTTGGGGGTCCTAGTCACATAACGCGCCTAGGGAGGTGTGCTATGTAATATGACACCCTAGGGAAGGTGTATTATGCTTAACGCCATTGCCTTCCACTTAACGCACCAGAGATGGTCCATTAAGGTCTATAACGCCCCTAGAGGAGTGTGTTATAGTCTATTTTCACTTCACCTTTTCTCTTTTTTTTGAAGATAACTTCTCTCTCTATTTTTTTATCACATCTCTTTTTTTTACACATCTTCACGAGAGAGAGCGAGATGGAAAGAGAGAGATAGACAGAGAGAGAGAGAGAGCACGGGAGGGGGGATTCACACGCAAGCGACGTTGCATGGATGGGGCGCAACAAGGCTTTCCCTTTTTGTCTGCCATAGTAAAACAAATAACGTAGAGAGAGAGAGACAGAGGGGAGAGAAAGAGAGAGCACAGGAGGTGGGGGAATGGAAGCGGTGGGCATGGGTAGATGGTGTCCCTGCCCGGAGGTCGTGCTCACCGTGCTCGATGCTCCACCAGTGCTCGGAGGTGAGAGATGCCAGGCTCAGATTCATGGCAGACAGCCGTGCTCAACGAGGAGGAGCGCTGCCATTGCGGGGTTGTGGTGGCTTGCTCGTCGATGGAGGACGATGGCCAGGAGGCAATGGGGCAGCAACATGTGTCCTTGGCAGCTGCTTCGCTGAGGATGACGACGTGCTAGAGGGGGGGGTCCGCCGTGCTCGGCTAGCCCGGGGGTGGTCTGCCAGTCGGGGGTGATTGGCGGGCTGGTCGGAGTCCTCACGTACACGCCGACGTGGTCGACAACGTGCCTTGCACGGTGGCTGCTATGAGGGTGGGCGTTAGACATCTACTGGGCTTTTCGGTGCTGAGCATGCATGCAGGGGTAGGCAGGTAGTAGTGGTGACGATGCCTTGGGTCTCTAGTGGCAGAAGAGAGAGAGACGAGGGGGGATCAGAGGAGGGAGGGTGAAGGAGCAACCGGTCCCCTGTTCAGAATAGGGACTCCGCTATGTGAGAAAGTGAGGGGGAGAGAGTAACTGAGAGGGCTGGGGTGTAGGAGGAGAGGATGAGTTGCGGCGTTATGTGAGTGTGGGTGTGCGTATAAGGGAGAAAAGAGGCCGGCGGTCATGGGGGTGCGAAGGCGTGCGTGCGTGGGGTTAGAGAGAGAAAGAGTGAGGCATCAATGAGAAGGGGGGTTGTGCATAGTGGTGTGTGTGCATGTGTGAAGGGCAGAGGGCGAGAGGTTGGCCGGCGATGGGTGCTGGTGTGTGTGTTTACAGAAGATAGGAAGAGAGGGGACGGGAGTGTGTATAAAAAGATAGGGAAACAACGGGATCCTCCACTGCAAGAGAGGGGAAGCAGGAGAAGCCGCATTGGCGGCGTGTGGGGGTTACGTCCTCGACGTGGGCTCTTTAAGGCCTGAGGACTCTTGGCATCCCTTATCCTTATAACCTCCTGATATTTGAGGAATCTCAGAGGCGGGTTGGATAAGCATTCATCAGTCGGCCCAATCATAAAGCGCCGACTCCTACCCAAGTGATGGAGGCGTAGCTCGGGCGAGGGGCGGGAGGTCGCGGTGGGCGATCTTCACGATCGGACCGACGCTCAGACTTCCAAGACTGGAGGCCGCCTAGGAAGCGCTTGTTTCCGAGTGACTTATTGGGCTTATTTTATCACAAGTGGGCTCGATGAGCTGTCACTTAGGGGAGCTGGGCCTCGTTTGGTCTGGTCAGACAGTGTTTGGCCGCTCATACATGGGCTGCAAAAATCCCCCTCTCCACATCCTTCTTATGACTGGGCCAATAGAACTGTTTCTCAACTAATTCAATGGTCTTTTAGACCCCAAAGTGGCCAGCCAGGCCACCACTATGTAGCTCCCAAACCAAGAAATCCCGAAGTGAAGTTCGGGGTACACACAACCTTGTCCCCTTGAAGAGATACCCCTCTTGGAGTATGAATCTCTTGTGTTCTGTGTGGGGTTGGGTAGAGAGGGTGGTGTAGAGATTCCCAAAATTGGGTTAACTTGGGTACTCTCCTTTAACTCGCTCAAACCCCGCGACTTCCACCTGGATGGTGGAAAGTAAGGCTATTTGCCTACTTAGCGCATCAGCGGTGTGATTCTCACTACTTGCTTTGTACTTTAAAACAAAGGTGTAAGCTTGAATGTGTTTAACTCAGCGGGCATGGCGGGCATTGAGCTTTTGTTGGGTGTTGAGATACTTCAATGTCTCGTGGTCTGAAAAGATCACAAACTCCTTAGGTAGGAGATAGTGGCTCTAATGCCGAAGGGATTGGACCATGGCGTAGAGCTCCTTATCATAGGTGGAGTACCTAGTCCTAGTCTCACAAAGTTTCTCACTGAAATGGGCTACGGGATGACCCTCTTGGCTAAGAATGCCTCCAATTTTGACCCTGGATGCATCACAAGTGGCCTCAAAGACTTTAGAGAAATCGGGTAGACAAAGGACCAGGGCTTGGGTCATCTTTTTCTTGAGTTCTAGGAATGCTTGGGAGGCTGTCCTAGTCCATACAAAGGTGCCCTTCTTAAGGCAATCAGTGATAGGAGCTGTGATGGTACTAAACCCATGAATGAATCATATCTCCGAAGGGCTATAGTAACACCCCTCTCCCCAGGGTTTACTTCTAGTAGGATACCCATATTAGGCTTTCACCATGCTCAGTATGGGGTTTAATGCCAGAGGCGTATGCCTATGTCTTTCTGGACAATCTCCCGGACCAGTTTACTATTGCTCCTCCCTGTTCCTAATCATGAATTGGAGGGGAATGGGGCCATCCCTATGGAACATCACATGGCATCATCACCTTATGATCTATTGCACATTAATTGTCTAAAGGGTTGCCTCCTCAAACATGCTAACCCTCGCGCTAACCTACTGACGCTTACGTTAATCTACTAACATGTGGACCAGCTAACCCTCTTTTGCTTATGTGTAATTAACCATGGTTAGTTCCGTGGCTGAGTGTGTTATGGGTACGCATTACATGTGAGTGTTTTCTCGAGGAATTTACTGACTGGGGAGGGGGAACATTCCCCACCGACATTTCCAGATCACCATGAGGTCTCGAGGGACATGTCCCTTAATGACATGCATCCCTACAGGCCGCCAGAGGGTGAACATCAAAAGGGCTCTTAGCCCAATATTAAATCTACTGCCCCTAGGGGTACTGTGGTGACCACGGGTTTGTGCCCCTCGTAGGCTGGCCCTCGGGATTTCCTTCCTCAATGGTTGTCTCTTTTAATCGTGTTTCGGCCCATGGAATACTGGTGCCCCTCGTAGGCTAGCCCTCGGGGTCTTTCATCCATATGGGTCTGTCAGCTGTCGTTGTGCCACCCGACATTAAGGAGCTTACTCCAGTCATGTGGGTACATCTCCGCTTCTCCCCCGCAATCCTCTGGGGATGGGGAGACACTGCCCAAATTTTGCCAGGCTCGGTTGATTAATTACCCTCGAAATTCAGGCTTAATAAGATATAATTCCAAAATAATAAACTTCTGTGCTTGAGTATGAACCTCGCACGGGCCTCAACCCAGTCTTGAGGGTATTCTGGACTCTTATTCACTCATCAATCAACTCAATTAACCTCAAAACACCCATAAACACCTTAATAGCTAAAATAAACGTAAAAATACCTAAAAAATCAATTAGACCGATGCGGCCTAATATGGCACGATACCCCACCGCGCTGACTTACCCTTACATTCAAAAGCCCTAGATTTCTATTGGCTAACATATTTCAGAGTTCAATGAAGATTTTGTGTGAGAAATTTATGTAAAAGAGTGATTGAAAGTTCTGAGGTATCTTCTAGCTCTGATTCTGATAATGAGCTGAGTTATGATGAACTGATGAATGCTTATGACGAGTTGTTCAATAGGTATAAAACAATGAAATTTGAAAATAGAAAATTGAAAAAGAAACTTGATGATTCTTCACATGTTAACTCTCCACGTGCTAAGTGTTCCAAAACTGAAAATACTTGTGTTGATAATTCCTCTTGTGAAAAATACACTAAGCTTGACAAATTAGTTGAATCTCACGTGCATGATGTTGAAAGCCACAAAGAAACAATTGTTTGTTTGAGAAATGAAAATTCTGCTGTTAAGCATAAAATTACTCAACTGGAGAAAATTGAAAATGAGCTAAGAAACAAAATAGAATTGAATTCTATTGATCTTGATTTATGCTGTGAATTGATTATGAATGATAAACTTGCTAAGGAGAATGAGAAATTGAAGTATTTAAACACAGCTATGTCTGAAAAATTACTTGCCCTTGAAAAGGGAAAATGCATATCTGTTGATGAAACTGAGAGAGTGTGTTGTGTGTGAGCGGAGCTGCATCTTCGCGTGTGTGTGGATTTATTGTGGGGAAAGCTTCCCCGAGTTTGGTTGTGTGAAGATGGAGCTACGTCTCCGTGTGGTTTTCGAGTCTGGGGTGTGTTCCCCGACGTTGTTTGTGTGTGTGTTGCAGTGGCAACGTCTTGGGGCCAGACCCTGTGTGTGTATTACTGCGGAAGCAGCATGTGTGGTGTTGGGGCTCATCCCCGTGGTTGCTACATTTGTAACGTGGTAGTGAAGCCTCACCGAGTTCGGTGAGAGGTGGACGTAGGGAGCTCGTCGTGGTCCCGAACCACCTAAAAGTCTCCGTGTTCATTGTGGTTTGCCTGTGTGATTGTTCATTTCTCCTATCCCTGTTCACAGGCTATTTTATAGACTTTTACTCACTGCTCCATTGCACTTCGCTAGCTCTGCTATCTGTCTTTAGTAATCGTCATTGTTTGTTGGTTGAATATTCATGGTTAGTTGTAGTTAACTCGTTCTTTGCATTGCATATCCGTGTGAGATCGGAAAGGTTGAGAGAACATTTAAATCTCACTTGAGTTTGGGCTAATTAATGTAGTTAATCCTATTTTCACCATGATTAGTTTAGATTATTTTTATAATCTGTCATCTCGACTGGGGGACAATTCAACCCCCCTTCTTGTCTGCCATCTACCACGTCCCTTAACAGCACCATGCTACGAACAAGGATCCCTAGAATGAGAATTTAAAAAAATCAATCAAAATGGGGTTAAAAATAGAGATACCCCGGTGGACCCAGTGGTTTTCCCCCTCCACGAGGAGGCGACTGGGGGTAAAAATTATCATCAACCCAGCTGAGGTGAAAACCTAAAATGGCATCTTAGGTAAAATCGGGTTACCCCTCGGTGTGAAAATCTATAAGGGCATACCAAAAAAAGCTAAAGGGGGCCAGCTCTGGCGAAAACCCACAAGGACGTTAGAGCTGGTAAGGAGAAAATAAAAAAAACTCTCTTCCTCTCTACTCGTCCCAGACGAAGGTCGTCGACCACGACATTCTGTCGATGGTGACCTCAGCACTACCCCACGACAGCAATGGCCACTACGCTCCTGAGGGTCGGCCTACATCAACTCCAGCATTGAACACTCGGCTACCTGCCTCCATGGTTGGCCGACCAGCTTCGGCATCGCGGCTACAACGCCTCCCCAGGCCAACCGCTTAGTTCCAGTACCAGTCTCTAGCTCCAGCACCGCGGCTACAACGCCTCCACAGGCCAGTCGCTTAGTTCCAACACCAGTTGCCAGCTCTAGCACTGCGGCTACAATGCCCCCACAGGCCAGCCGCTTAGTTCCAGTACCGGTCTCCAGCTTTAGCACCGCGGCTACAACGCCTCCACAAGCCAGTCGCTTAGTTCTAGCACCAGTTGCCAGCTCCAGCACCGCGGCTACAACGCCTCCATAGGCCAGCTGCTTAGTTCCAACACCAGTTGCCAGCTCTAACACCGCGGCTACTGTGGCGCCCCCTTCCCTCGATCCCGTATCGTGTCTGGGGACGTCACAGCAGATAGACGGAAGTGTTGTGAGGTGAGATATTTACAAGGCGCTTAAATGCCAAACCATCACATATTCCAAAAGATAAAGTCATACCATTTTCATAAGATAAACACTCATAATTTACGTCGTATACAGAGTACTACATATTGCTACCCAAAAGTCATATTTACATTCATTATTCAAAAGAAAATAAAATCTACTTATTCTATGTAGCGAAAATTTAAATTACGCCCGAGATTGCCCTCTGACCTACTATCCGTCGGAGTCGAGGTACTCACTTGTCAGTTTCCTGAAATGATTAGGCAACAGATATGAGTCCAAAGAATCAGTAGGCATTAAAACCAATCACATGCGTGGTCGAGAGGCTTCGAATTTTCTGAGGATGAAGTCTCCTGGCTGGAAGTGCCTATCTAAGGCTCTGGCATTGTAGTACTGAACCAGGCGTCGCTGATATTTCGCAGCTCGGATACCCGCGATCTCTCGGATCTCGCTCGCCAAGTCGAGGTTTTCGAGCAACTTCCGGTCGTTCACCTCAGGTGAGAAGCCGATGACTCGGAGAGATGGGTTGTTGACCTCCAGTGGAATCACGGCTTTCGTGCCATACACTAGCTGAAAGGGTGTTTCGCCTGTGGCCATTCTTGGAGTAGTTCGGTGTGACCAAAGTACGCTCGTTAATTCCTCCAGCCAACTGCCCTTGGCCATGTCGAGTCTGGTTTTTATGCCTTTTAGTATAGCCCTATTGGCATTCTCAACCAGCTCGTTGGCCAGAGGGTGGGCCGCCGAAATGAAGTGGTTGCGAATATTTAGGTCGACACATCTGTCTCTGAAGTAATGAAAATCAAATTGCCGACTGTTATCACTCACAATCACTTGGGGGATGTCGAAGCGACAAATGATCGATTTCCACACGAAGCTCCAGACGACCGACTCAGTGATTCTGACAGTAGCCCCAGCTTCGATCCATTTTGTGAAGTAGTCGATGGCGACAATGACGAACTTCTTTTGGGCCTGAGCCGTAGGGAATGGCCCCAAGATGTCGATTCCCCACCGAGCAAAGGGGCATGGCTCGGTAAGGGTGATGAGCTCCGAGGCAGATTGGTGGATCTGATGGTTAAAGCATAGGCATCTATCACATTTTTGCACGTAGGTCAAACAATCACGCTGAAGGGTAGGCCACCAGTAACCTTGTGTAGCAAGATCCTGGAGAGCGATTTTCCTCCCTGATGCGTGCCGCAGATGCCTTCGTGAACTTCTTGAATTGCTTGGCTAGCTTCATCGGCATCGAGGCACTTAAGGAGGGGGTCATAGAAAGACCTACGATACAAGGCATCATCTAGGATGATGAAGCGCTGGGCTTGGTACTTTAATCTCCGAGCTTACCGAGGGTCAGAGGGCTCCTAGGAGTCTTAGAGCCAGGATACGTAAGGGGTCCTCTAGTCACTTAGGGTTGCTAGGTTAACGATCATGAGCTCGGATTCAATGCTCGGCCTTTCATGCTCCCCGAGGAAGACCAACCGTGTACCTTCAGTGCCAAGGGAGGAGGCCAGATGAGAGATGGCATCCGCCTGGGAGTTTTCCTCCCAAGCTATTCGAACTACCTCAAGACTCTCGAATAGTTGGGCCAGTCCTCAGGCCATCTGAAGGTATTTGATCATCAACACCTCCCGAGCTTCGTAATCACCGTTGACTGGGCTACCGACCAGCTAGATGTTAGTGTAGATCTTGACTCGCTCGGCCCCTAGTCATCGTGCCATCCTGGCCCCCGAAATAAGGGCCTCGTACTCAGAGGCATTATTAGATGCTTGGAAGAGAACTTCAAGGCGTACTATAGCTTTGCTCCTTCGGGTGACTTGAGGAGGACACCAGGACCGCTTTCGACTGAGTTGGATGACCCGTCGACGAACAAGGCCCAGATAGGTCCGTGTGCAGATGAAGATGCTTCCTCGATCGGGACGGTGCTTTTCGTGATGAAGTATGCGAGGGCCTGTCCCTTGATGGCTACACAGGGACGATAAGAGATATTGTAGGCCCCGAGCATAATGGCCCACTTGACGAGGCACCTTGAGGCTTCAGGATGAGAGAGGATCTTCTTCATGGGTTTGCTGGTTAGCACGTTGATAGAGTGCCCTTGGAAATAAGGTCGGAGGCACTTGGCCAAGGTTACCAATGCTAGCCTGAGTTTCTCGATTGCAGGGTACCTTCTTTCGGCCTCGTTGAGCACCTTGAGGGTGTAGTAGACTGGCCTTTTGACTCCCACGTCATTTTGGACTAGGACCGAGCTTAAGGTAGAGGGGGTCACTGAGAGATACATGTGTAATACTTCGCCTGGGACTGGCTTTGATAGTGTTGGGGGTGAGGTCAGGAATTCCTTGAGATATTCAAAGGCCTTCTGGCATTTCTCATCCTAGATGAACGTGGTGGATGCCGTTTTGGGTCCCCTCAACAATTTGAAGAAGGGTAGGCATCATTCGGCCGCCCGAGATAGGAAATGATTGAGTGCAGCGATGTGCCTGGTAAGGCGCTGGACATCCTTGACGCAGGTGGGTGACTGCATGTTCAGGATGGCCTGAACCTTGTCGGGGTTGGCCTCGATCCCATGTTGAGTACCAGGAAACCTATGAATTTCTAGGATCAAACTCTAAAGGCTCACTTGGCAGGATTGAGCTTCATGTTGTACTTAAGGAGGGTGTCAAAGGTCTCGCCTAGGCCGGTAAAATGGTCTTCGGCCTTTAGTGTTTTGATGAGCAAGTCGTCGATGTAGGCCTCAACATTTCGACTAAGTTGCCCTTCAAAGATGTGGTTGACCAGCCTTTGATATGTTGCTCTGGCGTTCTTTAACCCGAACAACATCCAAGTGTAGCAGTGCACCGAAGTACGTGATGAAGGCAGTCTTCTCGATATCCTCTGGGTCCATCCTGATCTGATAGTATCCAGAGTAGGCATCTAGAAAGCAAAGTAACTTATTGCCAGAGGTTGAATCGACAAGTTGGTCGATGCTTGGTAGGGGTTGGCAGTCCTTCAGAGTGGCCTTGTTAAGGTCGGTGAAATCCACACACATTTGTCATTTTCCTGAAGCTTTTGGCACCAGGACGACATTGGCGAGCCATGTTGGCTAAAGGACCAGGCGGAAGAGGTCAGTCTCTTTCCCCTTGATGATTTTCTCCTTGATGATTGCCTGCTTTCCCGGGGTGTGCTTTCTCCTGCGTTGCTGGATAGGCTTTGCCGTTGGATTGAGATTAAGCTTGTGCATCACTATTTCCTTGGGAATTTTAGGAAGTTGCTCATCAGACCATGCGAAGACTTGGATATACTCAGCAAGGAAAATTTTATATTGTTCCTAAACATCGGATGGGATGTCAGCTCCGATCTTGGCTCCTAGGGCTGGGTCACCTTTGAGGAAGATCGTTAACAACTCGCCGCCAGGTTTGGATGTCATCGGCCCTTCCTCGGTTCCCTTAACCCCTTTATTTTTCCCTTCTGGCCTTATGGCTTCGACCGAGATTATATAGCACCTTCTAGCCATTGCCTGGTTACCTCGGACCTCCCCCACACAATTTTTACTGGGGAACTTCATTTTTTGGTGATAGGTAGAGGGCACCGCCTTTGTTCGGCTGAGGAGGCCTCAGCCGAAGATGGTGTTATAAGCCGTCATCCCTTTAATCACAATGAAGTGCACCATAATCGTAACAGTTTTGGGCGGGGTGGCAATGGTGACTGGCAGGCTTAGGGTTCCCTCGAGATAAGTTACCTGGCCGTTGAACCCATACAGCGGTGTTCAGATCGGGTGGAGTCTAGATGTATTCTCACCCATCTTGAGGAAACAATCATAAGAAAGTACATCAGGGACACTACCATTATCGACTAATATTCTGTCTACATTACAATGGTTTATTATGGCCAATACAACTAGGGCATCGTCGTGTAGGGTTGTTAACCCTTTCAAGTCTTGGTCGGAGAATGCCAAGGCTTGTTGTTCGCTCGCCTGCGGGTCTTGGGGGGCTCGGAGGCCCGACACGCCCGCTTGGTGTGACGCTTCCTTCCTCGGCTTCTATCTCCACCTGATGCTGTGCTGCCAGCAATGACGTTCATGTGGACCCCGCGGGGGATATTGTCGATCTCCTCGATGGCGACAACGTCCTTCTTGTGCTCGGACACGTATCGGGATAAGTGCCCTTGGCGAACGAGGCACTTGATCTCATCTTGTAGTTGATGACAATCACCGGTGTGATGTCCGTGGCCACTGTGGAACAGACAGTGCTTTTGGCGGTTGCGGTGCTTTGCCTTCATGGGCTCGGGTTGTCGGAGAAGGCCCGAGCCCTTCTTATCTTCGTAAATTTTGTGGATGGGGGCGGTCAAGGGGGTGTACTGCTCGTACCTCTGAGAGGGCTCTTTGTGGTCCCCGTCCCAGTTCTGCCTTTTTCCTTGTCCGTAGCCTTGCTCGAACTGTCGCTTCTTGTCCCCCTCCCGACCCGGGCCCATTGCACTGTGGCAGGCTGTGAGGACTTCTTCGCACTTGGCATGGGGTAGGGCCAGGGTCACAAGCTCAGCGAGGGAGGTGGGAGGATGAAGGACCAACTTGCGCCGTAGGTTCTCATCATGGGTGCCCCCAGTCAGCGCGGTTATGGCCGAGGCAACATCCAAGAGGGGAATACGCAGGGCCTCGGATTTAAATCGGTTAATATAGGCCCGGAGCTTTCCCCCCTGTTCCTACTTGAGTGCCAACAACCCCACTATTGACCATGGCAGACCACTGTCGGTGAAGCTTTCCTTCAATACCCACCTAAACGATCGAAAATCATGGATGCTGCCTGGGGCGACTGCTCAGAATCATGCCTGAGTGCCCTGGACCAAGGTGGTCGCAAATGCTCGGCATTTGATGGCATCGGACATCCCATGCAAGGTCATGAGGGCGTCGTAACTGTCGTAATGGTCGGCCGGGTCTCTCTGGGGGAGATCTCAGCCTTCAAGATGAGGTCGGAGAATGGGGATTGCTCCTCGTCCTCCGCAATGGAGGTCTTTTGTAGGGAGCACTCTTGCTCTGTGAAATGCCTCTCAAAGTCTCGCAGTCGGAGGGACAGCTTCAGTCATCGCTGGGTCGAGGTGCTGTGGGGGCACTCTTGCATGCTGCCTCGACGCCCCTCGAAGGCCTCGGTCTCCGGAGGTGGCCAGCGTGCTACGGACTTCTCTCTACTCGGGGTGGAGGAGGCTTCTTGCTTCGGGAGAGGGGCTTGCGATGGTCCACCTGACCGGTTACGGATTATCCGCTGTCCCCGAAGGATGAAATGGCACCCTGTAGTTTGCAGGGAAGCATCTCCACGAGGGGGGCTTTCCCGGGGAAGTCGTGAACGCTCCTCCCTAGCTGCCTGGGTCCTCATTAGATCAATGAGGCTATCCAATTTTGCGTTGAGGGTTTGGAGGGGGTCTACGCTTCCAGCAGGGGGTTGCCCCTCCACGGTGGGCGGGGGGTTGTCACCGGTCGGGTCGCTGGCGCGTGATGGGGTGTTCCTAGTAGGATGTGAAGGTGCGCCTTCCTTCATCGCCATGACCTTCCCATTGTCTCCGGTGGTCCTCCTGCTAGAACTCCTTCGCACCATGCTGGCTCTTTGTTCGTTTCCCACAGGCGGCGCCAGATGAAGATGGTTTATCTCGCGTGGTGCCTGAGTTGAGGATGATGTCCACGAGTGCAAGAATTGCAAGAAGGGGAAACGGATCAGAGGTGTCCAGGGATGAATCCCTAGGGAAAACCCTCTGATGCTTAAGTCAACGATTGTAGTAGAGCTCTGGTGCAAGGGAGAAAATGAAGGAGATGGGGGAGCATGATTCCTCTCCACTAAGTGGTGAAGTGGCTCTAGCTCAGGGTTGATATCGCTTAATAGCGCTTACCTCTAGCCAGAGGGTTTCCCAGGTTTATTTAGCAACTCACGAACATAAGAGCCCTGCGAGTCGAGAAGTTTCAGGGGAGGTTATGTCTCCTTCGTAGGCTCGTTATAGCACGAGGGCTCTTAATTGCCATCATCCCCATGATCTCCCAGCTCTTAAAGGGCATTCAACGGTCACATGGATAAGCTTCCGTCAGTCGGTCTGAGCATGTGGCGCGGGCTCCAGGGGGTTTCCCCGAGTGATAGGCACAAGGCTCGGGTGGGATGCATAGGGCCTCGTAAAGGCCTCCCGATCAACCTGACACTCAGACTTTCAAACCCGAATGATGTGAAACCACCTTGGGGTGGCAACAACTAGACAAAGATCCCTTGGACTTATTCAACGCAAGCGCAAATCGTAAATTAGAGTGATGCGGGATGACTAAGAGACTCGACTCGAAACTGAGACTCTAAGTGACGACGCGACTCTACGGATGATGTGACCAGTAATGACACACAAGACTCGACACCTAACTGGGTTCCTGAAGAGGTGAACATGCCCCAAACAGAAGTACTCGCTCACAGTCGTCCCCAGCGAGGGAAACGTGTCTATCGGCACGATTGAGAAATCAGCTTTGAGTCTCGAGTGTTCAATTTACTCTAGTGCTCGGAACGAGTCACGAGATGGGTCACGCTCTCTCAACTCACAGTGGTGACGCAATAAGATAAGGTTAGGAAAGTAACCTACTCACATGCAGTGGCTTCTAGAGTATATACTAGCTAGCAATGTGACAAACAGAGGGGGCGGGTGTACCTCCACGCTCGGGGCATGGGGAAGACTTCCCGGCTGAGATCTGTGACTCCCGGTACAACAATGATCATTAAATTACAGCAGTCATTCTACAGGCCACTCCACGCAAGGAGGTAATAGGCAACATGTGGAGTCCGGGAGCACTAATCTCTGGTTGGCGGATAGCGGTCGATGGCGCTCGGGTGGACGCGGTCGACAAGTTCAGCTCTGTTCACTCGGGCCTGCAGGACAGCACGTGGGACCCACTGCTAGTACGGTGACGTTCGGGGTAGGTCCTAGTTGTAGCGATGGGCGGGATCATTCCTGGAGTGCCCTGGGTCGATCCCCGGGAGCAACGGTCACTGGAGAGGAGGCGGGCGATGTCTTGGGAATTAATTCCCAAGGCTGTCCCACAGCTCTGCTTCAGGTTGGATCTGTGCACTCTGACGAGAATGGCCGGTACACCCAGCCACGACGTCGGATAGAGACGATATTAGCGCCATTTCGAAGAGAACTCGAAGGTCTTCGACATATTGGAATTTCAGGACCATCCAATGGTCTGAACGGAAATGATAGGCTCTGCAAAATGGGTGATGGTTCTATCCCGAAACTCAGAACCCACAGGGCAGACTGGAACCTTCCTAGTTATAAGCTTTGACCGGGAATCAAATGAATGAATTAGGACCTGGGCTTTTTATGGTGGATAGAGGGGAGGGATAGGAACACACACATAGGTCTTTTGTAGGGTTCTGACACCATTTTGGGGGTGAGAAAATTCATCTACCAAGATGTGTCCCGTAGATCTACTGTTGGATAGGCTGACAGGGTGGAATGAAAATTACGGGAAACATATCAAACGGGATCATAATGGGGCAAAACCTACGCTGATGGAAATATAACAGACAGTGGAAGCATCCCTCAAAATCTCAGCTTCCTCAGATCAGGGAGTTGGGAGATCTGACTTTTTCTTCAGCTTGCTGTTCTGGGACTCAGAATTTCGGGGCAGTAGGAACCTCTTGGCTTGTGGTGGCTTGATGGCGGCACGAGCTGTGGCGGCGACGGCGACGATCAATCACAGCATATAGAGGTTGAAGGTGATGGGGACATCGCCTCCCTTGCCCACACTCATGGCACGTCTCCTCACCTCGGACGCATCTAGCATGGTCTAGCCCCGCCCGCCCCCCCCCCCCCCCCCCCCGCCCCCCCCGCCCCCCCCCGCGCCCCCGCGGCCCCTCCCCCTTGGCCCCCAGCCGGATCCTTACATGCATGGGGGGGGGGTGCGGGAGGGTGGAGAAGAAGAGGGCGGTGGAGGAGTTGATCATGAGATGTAAGATTGACATCCTTTGCATTCGGGAGATCAAGTGCGAAGGGGATGGTGAGTCTTTCATGAGGGAGTTAGGGGGTGTTAGACCTTCCTTAAGTGTTGTGTCCCCTACAGTGGGCAGGTATGGGGGGTTTATGATTCTCTAGCACTTTTTTGAGGTTGACGAGGTGGTGCTTGACAGATATGTAAGTAGGTGGGCCATCTCTCTTCATTTCACTAATGTGGGGGATGGCTTCTCATGGGACTTCATTGGAGTATATGGACCACACAACAGGGTGGAGAAGTGGCTCCTGTGAGATGAGCTGGTCAACCTTCACCTTTCCTTGGGCGGACCGTGGTGCATTGTTGGGGACTTCAATGCGGTGACTGTGCCTTGAGAGAGGTTGGGGGAGAGTGGCCATGCAGGGGACATGGAGGATTTCATGGCTTTTATTGAGGCGGCGGCTTTGGTGGACGTCGACATGGCACATGATCACTTCACTTGGTCCAACATGCGAGTGGATGGTTTAGGCTCGAGGTTGGACAGGTTCCTGATTTCTGTTGACTGAGAGGATCACTTCTCTCATGTGCATGTGCTACCTTTGGCTAGAGTTGTGTCAGACCATAAACCCATCCTTTTGAAGACCAGTTGGATGCAGGATAGGAGGCCCACTTTTAAGCTTGAGAGGTTCTGGTTCAGGGAGGTAGGCTTCATGGATATACTGTCAGGGGAGCTTGGAATTCATAGGTTCCTGGTGGTTTTGTTCTGGCTACATTGGTGTTGAAGTTGAGACATATTGTTCATGCTCTCAAAATTGGGGGGAAGGCAAGACCCTCCCAGGGAGGGCAACTGAGAACATAATTTTGCAGTAGATTGAGGGCCTAGATATTTTAGAGGAGGCATGACTTATGGATGCGGAGGACAAGAGTCTCAGGGACTCTTTGAGGAGTCAGTTTAATGAGATCCTCTCTAGGGAGGAAATTTATTGGAGGCAGAGATCGAGGGACAAATAGGTTAAAGAGGAGGACATGAATACTGTCTATTTCCAGCGCATCGCTTCAGGGATGGGGAGAGTTAATATCATTACTTGTATCAGGGTGGGTGAGCTATCTACTTCTTCGGATGAGCATCTCAAGAGACTGTCAAGGGATTACTGCTCCAGATTGTTTTCTAAGGAAGATCACTTTAGACTGAGGATTGTAGATGATCTTCTTCCCCGCCTTACTCCAGAGGAGAGGGGTGTTATTTCCCAGAGCTTTACAAAGGAGGAGGTTCGCCGGGCAATCTTCTCCCTAGCAAGGGACAAAGTTTCAGGACGAGATGGCTTCCCACTGACTTTCTTCCGGCACTGTTGAGATGTCATCAAATATGATCTTATGGCAGCAGTTAGGGAGTTTCAGGAGGGGAGGGCACACTTGAGGGGCATTAATAAAATCTTCCTTGTCCTCATCCCTAAAAAACAAGGAGCCTGAGACTTCTGGAATTCAGGCCTATCTGGTTGTTAAATGGCGCTTATAAGATCATCATCAAGTTGCTGGAAGGGAGGCTGGATAGAATTATGGCCAGGGTGGTCAGTTGCTTTTAGGGAGTCTTCGTCAGGGGAGACATATTCAGGATAATTTCTTGTGACTCATGAGTGTTTGTTTGCCATGAAGTTTTGGAGGAAGAAAAGAGTTGTCTCGAAGTTGGACTTTGAGAGGATCTATGATAGGGTCAACTGACTATGCTTGTTTGATGTGTTGGAGAAGATCAGTTTTGGTGATAAATGGATTGGCTGGATTCGGGCTTGTATCTTTTCTACTTCTTTTGTTGTCATTATCAATGGGAAGTCGTCTTCTTTCTTCTACAGTGGCAGAGGGCTCATGCAGGGAGATCTTATGTCGCCCCTTCTCTTTGTGCTTGTGGCTCATGCGCGTAATAGTGTATGGCAGAGAGCAGAGGCAGTAGATCTGATTAGGGATTTCCAGGTTGGGAGATGGGGCCCTTTAATCACCCATTTGCTATATGTTGACGATATTACTTTGTTTCTGGCAGAGGCTGAGCAACAACTTTATGTGGCTAGACTTTTTCTAGAATTGCTGGAGGAGACGACAGGTTTGAAGTTTAATTTTGACAAGAGTACGCTTGTTGGGGTTAACATGGAGGATATGGCTCTTCGGAGGGCGGCATGCATTTGGATTGCCAGATAGGAAATTTCTCCTTCTCATACTTGGGTTTCCCTCTGTCCCCAGATACTTTGTGGTGTGTTAATGGACTTCTCATTATCCCAAAGTATTAGGCCCGACTGTCTGGATGGAGGGCTAGGCTGCTATCTCATGGGGGCAGGTATCTTATGCAGATTTGTCCTGGACAGTTTACTTATATATTTTATTTCAGTGTTCTGAATCCTGAAGATTGTGGGAAAGAAGATTGAGTCAATGCAGGGGAGATGCTTCTAGCATGTGAGTGAGAGGGGATGCAGGGCATGGCATGGCATCAGATGGAGGAGGGTGGTTGCTAGTAAGGAACATGCGAGTTTGGGGAGGATGTAGGAGATTTTAATCTGGCTCTCTTGTGCAACTGGTTGTGGAGATTGGGGGCAGGCGATGAAGGTCTTTGGGTGCATTTGATCGGGCATAGGTACTAAGGCAAGAGGAGGGTTCGGGATTTGGACTCACCAGTCCTGTCCTAGACTTCTCCCATCTAGTGTGGCATTGACTTGCAGGAATGTCATCTTCTTCGGCATTTGGATCTGTCTAGGGAAAGCCAACCGATACTTTTTCTGGAATGACAGATGCTTCCAGGGGGCACGTGGACACGAACTATTAGAAGAGACCTTAGGACCGTAGAGATGGAGCAACTTTAGGATTTCTTACTCATCTTCTATGACTTTGCCTCGCACTTCTATAGGGAGAATGCATGGATATGGAGGTGGGATAGGTAGGGGATCTTCTCGGTTTGGTCTGCCTATGTCATCATCTCGAACGGAGGGGTGTGTCTTGTCTTGTAGATCTGGATGCCGAGGAGTCCGCTGAAAGTGGAGGTCCTCACTTGGAGGATTTCCCACGGGAGATTTCTCACTTGAGACCGTCTGCTTCAGTTCGTTTGGGGCATACAATTGACTTGCTGTTTGTGTGGTTAGTAGGATGAGACTTTGGACCACCTATTCATAAGATGTTTCTATTCGTAGGAGGTGTGGGGCGGGAAGGCGTCGAGAGCCCGCTGTACACTTGGCCGTCAGACAATTGCATCACCTCATTTTGTCTTGGGGCTGGTCTTGGTCCCTCGGAGGAGATGGTATTGTGTGGTGGCTGATTCTGCATGCTACGCTTTGATTCTTGTGTTGCAGATAGTGTCCTGACCCTGGTTTCTCCAGTCTAGCAATACTATTCTCGAGTATCTTGTTATTTTATCTTTCTTGGCATTCATTTTGAAGATTTTTTTTCTTTAGCCCAGCATGCATCATACGCATTTTTGAGCATTCACGAGTCTCATCTGTTCAGAGTGTCTCAATGATGGTGAATAGCTATGTCCGTAATCTCAAGTAAGGAGAGTCATTCCACTCTGAGTTGGAAGATTTCCTTTAGTCTACTCACTCGGTCTGGTTAACTGAAGATTCATGTCTGGAGTTTAGTTAATCATTTCTTTCCATTCCGTTGCTCCGGTCGCTGGCCGTGTTTTCCTTTCCTTAGTTGTTAATTCCTCCAGACATGCGTCATTGGTTTGTCATTCCTTGTGATTAGTCTGAAATTTTTCAGAAAGATTCCTATCGCTCGTTAGTTTAGGATGGGTGTCGTTTGCCTTAACACCCGCTTTTCAGCCCACTCTGCTTCATCTCCGCTTCATCTCTATGTGCCATTTCACTTTTGCTACACCTCCGCTCGCTCCCCTATAAAGAGGACGTTAAAGAGGGGGATCTATTGACACCCGTTTTATGACCAATAAGTTGGGTCCTTTCCTTACTTATTTTAATGATGTCCTGGGTTGTTTGCCTTGTTGAGTCTTCTTGGTTAGTTCTAAGGTCTCTTTCATGGGTCATTTTCTCCTTGGTTGGGTCTTGTTCCTCGTCCTTGTCTGCTAGACGTTGCTTAGCAACCTCTCTTTTTTTAATTTACCACTCAATGGTCCGTAACGCATCGCTCTGGGAGCGTTACAGTGGTCTGACACACCTATGTTTGACCGCTACGTGATCCTAGAGTCAAAGCCAGCGTCTTCCCCATCGTCTTATCTTCCTTCTCACCTACCGTCTTTGTTCTCTAACGGACCTTCGTCCATTCGTCACCTTATCCTAACATCCCTTGGTTAGTCCGTTACACCTTCCAGAGTCCTCTTTTCGAAAACTTTGCCCATTCGTCTTATCTCTTATTAGATAAGGTTGTGTAACGGACCAGGCCTAGTGCGTTATATAATTGTGGCGGTCTATCGGGTAACCGTTACATCAATCAGAGTGTTCTAGCAGGACTGCTCTTTCTCTGTTACTCCGTGGCCGGATTAAGAGTTTGATCTGTTGATTTCTCCCTCAAATCTCATCCTTAGAACCTTCTGTTTGTTTCTAAAATTTGACCCTAGAGGGAAATTCACTTTATTAATTAAATTCGGGCTACTACACCCTCCCCCACTTTTAGAACTTTGGTCCTTCAAATTCACAGAACTTATTAAAATGGAGAAAACATAGGTATTGACCTTAGAATAACTCGGGATATTACTTCCTGATTGGTTCTTTAGATTCTCACGTGGCTTCCTCAATGCCACGCTTACTCCATTGGACCTTAACAATCGGTATGGGCTGATTCCTGAGTTGTTGCTACTTCCGGTCTAGAATCTTGATAGGCTTCTCTTCGTAGGATAGGTCCTCCTTTAGCTCCACATCCGCATGCTGGATGATATACGAGGGGTCGTACACGTACTTCTGCAGCATGGACATATGGAAAACATTGTGAACACCTGCCAACTAAGATGGCAATGCCAATATGTAGGCAACTTCACCAACCCTCTCTAATATTTTGAATATGCCAACAAATCTTGGGCCCAGATTACCATGAATTCCAAATCTTTGGACTCCTCTCATGGGTGACACTTTCAAGAATACATGCTCACCAACCTAGAATTCCAAGTCTCTCATTCGGTTGTCAGCATAGCCCTTCTGCCTAGACTGAGCAACTTGCAGATGGTTTCTTATAATCTGAATATTCTTGGATGATTCAGAGATGAGATCTGGCCCCAGCCATTTCTTCTCTCCTACCTCTTCCCAACATAGAGGTGATCGGCAACTCCTTCCATACAAGGCCTCAAATGGTGCCATCTGAATGCTAGACTAGTAACTGTTGTTGTAGGCAAATTCAATTATGGCCAAGTGTTCATGACAACTACCTTTGAAGTTAATCATGCATGCCCTTAACATGTCTTCTATAATATGGTTGGTCCTCTCTGTCTGCTCATCAGTTTGAGGATGAAAAGTGGTACTGAAGTTCAGACGAGTTCCTAAGGATTCTTGCAATCCTTTCCAAAAATGGGAAGTGAATTGGGGATCTCGATCAGACATAATAGTCACAGGAGCACCATGCAACCTCACTACTTCCTTCATGTACAAGGAAGCTAACACATCCACTGTCCACTTTGACTTGATGGATAAAAAGTGCGCAGACTTAGTCAGTCGATCAATAATTACCCAAATCGCATCAAAGCTGCCATGAGTTCTAGGTAAGCCCATAATAAAATCCATGCCGATGCACTCCCACTTCCACTGTGGTTTCTCAAGAGGCTACGTCATGAGATATTGGCTATTTAGAGTGTTAACAAGCACCACGTCGAGTCTAGTACGTCAAGTAATGTCATGTATTTTCACATCACAAGAGAGAGAGAATGTGGAATGTCATAAAAGAAAATCTAGAATGACAAGTACTTCAGTGCAATGCCACACCGTGATCAATCAACTCCCATGGGCACAAGTACTTTCGGGTGCTCCTCTTAGGACTAGACCGGGTCCCATTAACACTAGACATTGAGTTATGTAATATGTTTGACATCCACTATAGTTATAGCCAATAGAATTGTAAGGGATAAGCTAATATAGGATGATAAGATAGATTCACGAAATTTGAGGAGTTCAAGGACAATACTTTACGTAGAGATGGACCATGATGAAAATCCACGCAAAACACACGACAAGCAGGAAAACTAGGTGGAATTGGCACCCTTCCAGGTTGCCACAGATTTCAGAATTGGCACCGTGGCAGAGGGGCGCCCATTCTGTGAACAAGATAGGGGCAGAGGAATTGGCGCCCATGCATAGGGGCACCCATTCTCTGAAGAGTACAAAGGAGAAGAACTGATGCCCATGCACAGGGGTGCCCATTCAATTGATGACTCCTGGACTGGTCGCCCATTCTGGGTACAGTCAGAACATGCTCACAGATGCTAGGAACAACACACTGTGAGGGCTCAGCTGCCATGTTTCTTCAGAGTGACATGGCATTCAAGGAGTTATGGATTTTGAGGGAACAACCTGCTCGGCTGCCGTGAGAGAATCCAAGACTAGCGTAGACTTACGGAGGTCCCAATGATGAAATCACCAGTCCAAAGGAAGGAATATCTCATGGAGGGTTCAGACATCACCGAGAGTTGTAGGGTATACGAGAATTGCCGTGAAACATGGGACTGCATCAACGGACTGAGACACAATGACAAATAGACCAGCGGTGTGGGCCTCAAAAGTAGAGAGGAATCGGGAAACAGGGAATTGACGCCCTCTCTGAGAGTCACCAATTCCAAAATTAGCACCCTAGCAGAGGGGTGCCCATTCAACGATTTCAAATATTTACAGTATGGCCCTGGTAATTGGCGCCCTTGTACAGGGGCGCCCATTCCAGATTTCTAGGTTTTTTTATAAAAAAATTAAATAGTAATGGGTGCACTCTTATGGAGGTGCCCTCTCATGGAGGTGCCCATTCATGTTCACCTACATTTTTTTTTTATGCAAGTATTTTCTTTCGGAGTATGTCCATATCTTTGCATGGTTTGATGATGATCTCCTCGAGATTCTCAAGAAAACTGTGATGCACCGTCTCTACCTTGATCCCACTGTCAAGCCAGTTCAACAGTGGAAAAGAAAGCATGCACTAACAAAACAGGTGATCATCAAAGAGCAAATCAATAAGGGGAAGAAAATTGAACTATTTCGCCCGATCCTTTACCCGACTTAGTTGGCTAATGTCGTCCTGGTACCCAAAGCCTCAGGCAAGTAGCGAATGTGTGTCGACTTCACCGACCTCAACAAGGCAACTCCAAAAGATTATTATCCTCTGCCGAGCATCGACCAACTAGTTGATTCGACTTCGGGTAATGAGCTTCTCAGCTTCCTCGACGCCTACTTCGGGTATCACCAAATCTGGATACATCCTGAGGATGTTGAGAAGATAGCATTCACCTCCGACTTTGGCATGTCTTGCTATACCCGGATGCCTTTTGGTTTGAAGAATACTAGAGTGACCTATCAAAGGCTGGACAACCAGATATTCGAGGACCATATTGGTCGGAACATCGAGGTCTACATCGACGATATGCTTGTCAAGTCGCCGAAAGTTGGGGGCTATTTCACCGATCTCACAGAAACATTTGAAGCCCTCCAAAGGTACAACATGAAGCTCAACCTCTCAAAGTGTGCCTTTGGAGTCAAGTCGGGAAAGTTTCTGGGTTTCTTAGTAAGCCACTGAGAGATTGAGGCGAATCCCGAGAAGATCCAGGCCATCCTAGATATCCGATGGCCAGCAAGCGTCAAGGATGTCCAACACCTAACAGGGAGGATCGTCGCGTTGAACCGCTTCATGTTCTGAGCTGCGGAGTGCTGCCTACTCTTCTTCAAGCTAGTGAGAGGGCCGAAGGTGACTGTCCTGACCTTCACCTGGGACGATGAGTGCGAGAAAGCCTTCACCGAGCTGAAGTAATTTTTAATTGCTCCCTCTGTTGGGTTCGTTGTGCTCCCTTATTGATTTTGATATTGGTTTTGATGATAACAAATATTGTGTGTATGTGGAAGCAAATTGTGTGTCCTTGCTTGAAGGTTTTGGCCTAATTCATTTGGTCTCACATTTGAGTGAAGTTTTGAATTAGCTATCAATTTTGAGATCTTATAGTGCATTTGTGAATGAGCCCTTCATTTGAGATCATCTATTAATTTTGTGAATCATCAATATTAATTATAAAAAAACAACAACACAGAACCTGAGGAATCAGTGCCTCCCATCGGGGCGTGAATCAAACATATGATGACCAACTGATTGATCGTTAATTGATGTGAATCAAAAAAAATGATGATAAATAGAACGAACATTCCAATAAATAGCGCTCTGCATAGGGGAGTCAATTAAACAAATAGCGACCTGTGATAGATCGTTAATCAACCTTAATCACATAATAAACATGATTATCCTGAGGAAACAACACCTTCCAAGGTGGCGTTACTTGAATGAATCACGACCCTGATCAAGTCGTTAAATCGCTTTAATTCCAGAGAAACAACGCCCTGCGCAGGGGCGTCAATCTGATGAATAATGACTAGATGCTGGTCGTCAATAAGCTTCAACATATATTCATGCGTCTTATGTTTGCGGTGTGTTGGCAGGGCTTGATGAGGACCAAGATTTCATGGGTCTAGGTCCTGGCAGCATACTTTGGGTTGCCAGACTTTCAGCGAGCTCGGGTAGATGCTATGGGATTTGGCCACTTTCTTAGTATAGAGTCCGTCCACCCCGACCTGCCTCTCATCTAGGTGCTGAGAGAGAGATGGGATAGGATCAGCCGTGCGTTCTTGATGCCATGGGGGCACATGGTTCCAAGCTTAGAGGACATTGCTAGGATTACAGGGCTGAGGGTAGATGGTGAGGCGGTGAGCGGAGTCACCTTACCTAATTATAGTGAGCTAGCACAGCGTCTGCTTGGGCTGGAGACCATGGCAGAGGGTGAGTGTAGGACCATCTATCGCACAGACCTGACCATAGCTATGGGTTTAGGGGACTATAGGTAGAGGTCTAGGGAGACTCTATTTTAGCTGCTGCAGAGATTGATTGAGAGTGCAAGCGCCACCTATTGCCAGGACCCGGCCCAGAGAGAGCGGGTGGATATTGATTTGAGGAGGTTTCTATTCTTGATGTTGGGGAGGCGGATGCTGGGGACGAAGGCCGACATTATCAATTGTCGATTCCTGAGCATTCTTGAGGACTTAGAGGGAGTCGGTCGGTATGCCCGGGGAGCCACCCTGCTGGCTCATTTGATGGCCGATCTATCCACTGGGATAGGTCGAGAGATGAATTTCAGCGACTTCTCACCTTTTCTTTAGGTATGAATGCTTTCTAAATGATCATAAATGTAAATTACTTGAAATGATGTATGTAACTATCTCACAATTCCACGGTGACCACACAAAAGCTAGGTGCTCCGGGGTCAGGCGCTCTCTCTCCACCAGCGGAGTAATTCGACGGGTATTAAATGAACAAGAACTGAAATGAGAGCAAGGAGTTAGAGCTAACCTGGTCGGTGTGAAGACATCGACTCCGTTTGGAGACGTGGGTGAGCGGGGAAGTGTGGGCTCCCCGCACACTGCGTCGGAGAAGCTTTCCCTGTTTAATATCTTACATGCACTACTCCTCTCGCAGGAGGGTTGGACAAGGGGTGGAGATTGTGGATTACAACAAACACTACCTCTACACAGGGAGGGGCGCTAAGCCGGCCAGGCGGGGTGGGGAAGATAACTAACGAGGGTGCCGATTGACTATTCTGCCGGTTCAGCCTGCTTCTAGAACTACTTGACAGGTGGTCGCTGTTGATGCCGCCACGGGCTGTGTCGGACTTGGAAGTAGCCTAAATCAGTGCCAATTCTTCGCTGACTGACCCATGAATGCTCCTGAATTTTTGTGGGATCTCCCAGAGTCGTCGCTTGTCGGGGCAGACTCTGGAACCGGGTCACTCTGCTCGGACTTGGACTGCTCTCAGAACGCAGCAGCAGGTATAGGAAGTCGTCACGGACACTCCCGAAGTCAAAATGGTGCGGGACCAAGATGGATGCGACCATGGCCGAATCCTCTTGGATCTCCAACCAGGAAGGCCACCAGGGGAGGTCAGAGTAGGGAGAAAGAGGACGTAGAGTGGAGGAGTGTCTGTGCTGCTTCTGAATGGACTGACCTGCGCACCTGGGGGAGATTAATTGGAACGGGAAGCTCTGAGCTCCAAACGATGCTCCGCTGGCTATGTTGGACAGAGGACTGGTAGTAGTTCGTCCCAGCCAAATGGCGCACCAAGGGGAGCTGGGATGAGGACGCAGGAGCTTCTGCACCAGGGTTCTGATCTCTCCTCGAATGCCAGATGTGCACTCTGACGAGAATGATCCTCCCGGACAGCCCCGAACTCAGATTAAGGTGGGATCACCTCGCCGACGAAGCTGACTTGAAGAGCTTTCCAGCAATATAAGGTGGGCCTCCAGAAACTCCGGGCTGTAGTGGTGGCCGACGCTGCAACAGGTGGGGACTCAGCAGATCTTTAGCAGTGCATCGGTAGTAGACACGGGGTGAAGAAAAGGGGGGTGTTTCTTTTGTGGGGGTTATTGGATATGATTGTATTGGAATTATATAATAGCTAACCCCAGGCACAGCATGTCTAGAAATCAACATATTTTAACTCTTTCTACTGTCGCGTTTTGATATTCTGCGTCGAGGCGTGACAATAGTGGACAGCATCCACCTACTCGAGGTGTGATGTTCCCTTGACCGGAGGTGAAGGTGGAGACACATGCAGATATGCGGGAGTAGAAGGCTGACTCGTGGAAGGTGGACTCATGGAGAGTTGATATGTGGAGGTTTGGTATGTAGAAGCACAGGGCTGACTCATGAAAGCTTGATATGCGGGAGTGTAGGGTTGGCTTGCAGAGGGCGAGTACGTGGCGAAAGGCTGACTCATAGAGGGAAAATATGTGGATGGTAAGGTGTATGTGGGCGTGGAAGGTGGAGAAGACTCAGGGTCAAGGGAATCTTGGATTTGTTGGTAAATGAAGCGGGCTCTATTGTAAAGCTATTGCCAGGAGGTAATGTCATTAAGGGCTAAGATGAACTGGTATTCGGGCGTCGCATTGGAAATTAACATCTTGATCTGCTCCCCCTCTAGAATGTGCCCCGAGACTTGCGCGGCCAGGCGACGCCAGCGATCGGCAAAGGTGCAGAACTCCTCATCGGGCCTCATCTTCTCGTGGGCCAAATCCATAATGGAATACCTTGGCCCAACCTGGTCCTGATATTGCTGAATAAATTTATCTTGGATAGCTTGAAAATTCACAATCTGCTCTTGAGGTAATGAAAAGAATCAATCTCGAGCCGGGCCTACCAAAGACCGACCAAATAGATATGCCATCAAGTATTGGCCATGTCGAAACTGGGCCGACTCATAAATGAACTCCTTTAAGTGCACATACGGGTCGCCGACCCCACCATAGCGGTGATATGCGGGAATTTGTGAAGGTGGTGGGAGCCGAAGATTTTTAAATGCGAATGGAACACTCAAGGAGGATTTGAGATCGATTTGGCGTTGTAATTCATCAAGTTGACGTTGGACTTGAGCAATCATCTCCTGGGTAGGGAGAGATCGAGAATGGCGTAGGCCAACTTGAGCAAGAGGTTGTGAATTCAGACCAGGATTATGATAATGGGCTAGATAAGAGGATCCAAACTAAGTATAATAGGGAAGGCCCATTCTGGGAGTGGAAGGATATGCGGGCCTAGAAGGATCATGAGCATGAGGACCAATCGGGCTAGCAGCAACATGGGTAGAAGCGTTCCCAAGTAGCTTCGTGCCCTGAGTGACGCTGCCAAACGACTTTAACCAGAGGAATTACCTTATTTCTCAACTGTTATTCGCGGTGATCTTCAATTCTGACTGGAAACTCTGGTGTGGACAAATCAACAGTCACATCTGGCCATACTGAATCATCGAGGATGTGAGACGGATCAGATACATACTTCCTCAACTGGGATACATGAAAAACATCATGGATAGCTTGAATAGCCGCTGGTAACTAAAGTCGATAAGCTGCTTAGCCAATATGTTCCACAATAGGAAAAGGACCAACATACCGCGGGCTAAGCTTACCACGTTTCCCAAATCTTGAAACACCTTTCATCGGAGATACATTAACAAACACCTGATCTCTGGACTCAAACTAGAGTGGACGTCTGTGTCGATCTGCATAACTTTTCTGTCGACTCTGAGTAGTCAACAACCTCTGTCTGATCAGACAAACCACATCAGCGCACTGTTGTACCATGTTCAGTCCTGTCAAGACTCGGTCACCGGCATCAAACTAGTTTAATAGAGTACGACAAGGATGACCATACAACGCTTCATACGGAGCCATGCAAATGCTGGAATGAAAGCTGTTATTATAAGCAAATTCTACTAGTGACAAATGCTGACTCCACGAACCCTGCCAATTTAGGCAACATGATCTCAGCATATCTTCCAAGGTCTGAATAGTTCTTTTTGACTGACCATCAGACTGAGGGTGATACACTGAAGAAAAAGTAAGCTTAGTGCCCAGAGCTTTCTGAAAACTATGCCAGAAGCCGGAAGTGAAACATGGGTCACGATCTGACACTAGAGAAACTGGAATACCATGCAGTGGCACGATCTTTTCAATGTACGACTCGGCCAACTTCTGCACATTCCATGAAACTTTTATCGATAATAATCTAGTTGTCTTAGTCAACCTATCAACAAGCAGCCAGATAGCATCAAAGCCTTGAGGAGTCCGAGGTAAGCTCACAATAAAATCAGTTGCAACATGATCCCATTTTCACATTGAAATTTCTAGCGGCTGGAGTAGTCCACCTGGTTTCTGATGTTTGGCCTTGACCTGCTGACAAACTAAGCAACGGGCAACAAGGGCTGCAACATCTTTCTTCATACTTGGCCACCAGAACTGCTGCTTCAGATTCTGATACATCTTGGTGGTACCTGGGTGAATTGCAAACCGGGATCCATGGGGTACACGGGGCTGATAGGTATTTCTCATTCTTTGTCTTCAGCCTCTAGTCTGCTTTTCCTTTTGTTGTAGTATATGTCATTCTCGCCTTTTCACGTGAGTAATCTGGCTCACTTCAGAGGAGACCAGGCACTTTAGGGAGTTGATTATATAGGCTCAGAAGCCAACATATTTTGAAATTCTAGTGGTGGCTCTGACTACAACACCTTTACCTCGCGGTGATTCATGAAAGTGAACCGGATCTCAAGTAAAAGACGCAGTAGCTAAAGCGAAGGAAGTGGCTACTAAAGCCAAACGGGCCCGACGAAAGAAGACTGCAGACCCAGAGCTGGTGGTTGTTTTGCCTCCCGTGGTATCATTTGAGAAGTTTGACTCTTCCCATGTGCAGACGCATGTGACCGAAGGTACATTCTCCCCTTTGTTCACACCGCTTCTGCTCCGGTAGCACAAGCTAATAATTTGTTTGACAGTTGCTGCCACTCCTTCTGTAGCGACTGCGCAAGAGGTCGCTGCCCTTGCGGTAACTGGAGAGAGAGAAGAGGGAGTGCCCATAGCTCCCATTGAGGGGGATTTACCTTCTCCCACGCCCGGTCATGAAATAGAAGGTAATTTATGGTTTGCCCCCTAGGGCTCCCGCAGTTTATTAATGCCTTCAGCGTACATGAGTATTCTTCATTTAAGCTTCAGTTGAGGTCCGACCGCCTTCGCCTCCTGTTGTTGTGGCTGCCAAGAGAGCTCCTATTGAGCAGGAGGTCATTCCAGGGAGTGAACCTACTCCCGAAGTTCATTTACACGCCGTTCCTACTATGGAACCGATCGATCAGGTCTCTGTTGAGGGGGATGCCCCTCCCAAGGATCATCCAGTCGAAGAGCCACCTGCCTTGAAGGGAAAGAGTCTGGCACCAGAACAAAGCTCGCCTTTCACAGAACAGGTGGACTATAGCGGCAACTCTAGTGACTAGAAATTTCCCCAGTGGAAACTAAGACTAAGGATGCCGGGGCATCTTCCACATATGAAAGTGATTACACAACTTTTAGCCCACCCCGGCTGACATGGAGTAGCTTCGGGCCGCCCGGTCCCTCGCTAGGGGAAGGGGCCGGGATGATGGAAACAATAGTCTCTGCTACTGGAGATTTGAGCTTGGTGCCTGCTGAGGTACGAAATCCTCTTCTTTCGGGCCTTTTTGGTGTTGTGCTTCTTCTCATTGGTCACTATATTAACCTTTGAGATGTGCCGTGTCTACCTCTCCTTTTTGAAGGCTCCAGCTATTCAGGCTAAAGTGATCCTGCCGGCCATGACCGTAAAGATACCACTGCCATCCCTTGGTATAGACCCATCGGTATTCCCATCTGTCCTGAGGCCCATAGCCTTATGGTACCCCAAAGATTACATCGTAGCGGCAGGCTTGGAAGTGTCAGGTGTAATTGCTGGGTCTGACCAACCGGTCGCGGCTCTGGAGCACAACTCATCATTGGCAGAGAATCATTCCAGGGTGCCGAGGGTATTCCTGAAATAGAAGCGGGAGAAATTATGGAAGAAGCAACAGGGGTCTCCACGGCTTTAGCCCATGCTATGGAATCAGCCCTGGTGGAAATTGGACAAGTCGGCAATGGTGCCTAACCACTTCCTAGTGTTGAAGCCCAAACCGTGACACCCTGGTCCGAAGTTGGGGGAGAGGTTGCCGCTACCGAGACTTCCTCCACTGCACTAATTACCGGGACCGGCTCCAGTGCGGGTGCTTTGGAAGACATGCCGTCATTGTCTTCGGAGCCGAAGGATGATATCTGGGTCACAGTCGACAGCCGCGTGGAATTTCAGCTCCCCGATACGCCATCACTTGGTTTGTAATCATCAAGCGAGCTAGTGTGGCAATATCTGGAGACACTGCTACAAACTATGACAAACCGTCAAGACTTGACTTATGTGCAGTTGAGGGATCTCATGGAACACCTCTCTCGCACGTTATTGGCCTTTGGCTGCCCCACCGAGGATTGGACGCAGCGAGTGTTCCTGCTCCTGAAATACGTGAATAGAAGGGAGTTCATCGGCCATGGAGTAGTAGATCAGCTGACGGCCATAAAGCTTGAATGGGCAGAGTGTCGGACAACTCTTGCGTCCTTGAGAGGAACCGCCCAACAGATGCGGGATGCTGCCAACAACGCTATTCAGCATCAGACTTCTGACGGCTCAGATAGCTGAACTGCGTGTCGAACTCTCCTGAGCCAAGGCAGAGCTGGAGTGAACTGAACAGCAGTAGGTCGTGAATATAGAGGGGGCGGAGCTAGCAGAAGGGCAGGCCGTCTCTCTTGAGGAGAAACTGACGCAACTACAGTCTGAGGAGTCCTATTTGTAGGAGCTAGTCCGTCATCCCTCCTTGGGGATCTTGGAATTTGAGGACATCTTTCATCACTCACTGTAATAGTTTTTTATGTTTCTCTCTCCTTCTCTTCTTTTATGGGCCTTCATGTATCTTGGGGTATGCCCCGAGTACCGTGTACTCCTCTCTTTTTATACAAATGAAATTTCTCTATTATCTGGTCTACATGTTCACTGCCGAATCACGGCTTTATTTTCCTTCTTTCTCTTGCTCTTAGGCATAGATATGTGGCTAATTCATCTAGCCTGGGATACATGAGCTGCCAGGGCAGGAGAGCGCTCACGCCTTCAGTGAAGGTATGAGGGGTTCGCTCCACTGCGGTGCAACCGCTCCGAAGGCCCGACTCTAGCTAGCATATATAGGCTGGAATGTCGGGGAGAAAGGGTGTACTGGCTACTAGGGTAAAAAAAAGGGTGGAGCCAAAAGCCTGTTCATAGACCTTGCCAATGGTGATGAGGTTTGTAAATGTCATTCTTGCCGGTGGGCCTAAATGCCAAAGACAAGAGGGTAGGTAGAGTCCTGAGTCAGGGACAACTTCAAGTGGTTTTGCGAATGTGAGCAAAAGCCGAGGGTAGGTTTATTCATCGATATTGGTTAGATGTCGAAGCAATGAGGTTTATTCATCGACGAGGACGGAAGGTCCGAGCCGACGGTCTGTTTATCGATTTCGCCGATGATGATGAAAATTGACTAGTAGGACTTGTTCATCAGCATAGGTCAGATGCCAAAGCAAAGGGTTTATTCATCGACAGGAATGGAAGGTCTGAGCCGACGGTCTGCTTATCAATTTCACCGATGATGACGAAAATCGACTGGTAAGATTTGTTCATCGACATGGTTTAGATGCGGAAGCAAAGGGTCTATTCATCGACGGGGACAGAAGGTTTGAGCCGATGGTCTGTTTATCAATTTCACCGATGATGACGAAAACCAACTGGTATGATTTATTCATCGGCATAGGTTAAACGTCGAAGCAAAAAGAGGGTTTATTACAGCATAGGCGTAAGGCTTATGCCGGTGGGACATGATTTATCTGCCATGCACAGGGATTCCCATGGGACATGAATGGTGAATGAGAGATCACGTCCACTAGTCGTAGCCTTCTTACGGCACGCGTGTGCTGACCCACCCGGGAGTGGTGGAGCGGCTGACCCGAGTTAGACGGTGAGTAGGCTGGTTACCGTAGGGCCCCCGTGTACCGTCGAGTTTGGGCTGGTGCGGGAATTATCAGCTATAGGACAGACCTAGCGCATATGGTCTGAGTGTGCACACAAGGCTGAGGGTTCAGACTCGTGCTGACGAGCGCGACCTCAGCTAGTCCTTATTTTGTAGTACTTCTGGTTACTGAGTGTGTCTGAGTCTCACACCTGGGGCGTTGTAGCTAGACACTTGTGACACAGTGTAAGACGTCAGAGGATGCATCTGGTCATTCTTCTAGTGGGTGGTGCTCTCGTCACGTGACGTGAGATTTCATGTCCTGGGTTTTCGTGTCTTGTCTGTGAGACGAGGTTTCAGGTGTTATTTTTGGGAGTGTTCCCGAAGTTGAGGTCTGTGATTTTTGGTGAGCGTCACCGAGGGCTTTCCCTAGACAACGTAGAGTTCATGATAGCGAGGTCCTGACTGTGTTTTCAGACCATGTGATTTCGACTCAGGCCCTTCTGTAAGGGCAAGTTTTCATGACCGAGGCGTCGTGTCATTTTCCTAGTAGCGTGACTAGGGCGGTTCGTGTCTGGTTGGCCACTGACAATGGGATCGGGATGTCGGGTGTGTGACTTGGTTGTTCCCCTGACGGGAGACTGGGTCGTGTTTTCTAGTACAGTAGGAGTAGCTATAGAGCCGAGGTTTCACCGGCCGTCATAGTTACTGTTCCTACTATTACTGTTGTTCCTTCTGTGGCTAGCGTAGTTTTCCTTTCCACCGTTGTTTTCTCAGTTGGGGTTCCGCGAGATCCCTACTGAGCTACTGATAGGAGGCTCACCCTTGGTTTCAGGTGCAGTGGTTCTTCCTTGGGGTTCGAGGGTGTTGCATGGAGGTTCCTAGTTATCAGCTTGCCGGGCCGAGTGTTCACTTGGCGTATGGTACGTTTTACTACTTTAGACTGTACTTTCTGTTGGACTGGACTCTGTTGTAGTTAGTCATTTATTTCTATTATTATATCTATTGTCCTACGTTATTTTCTATTTCTATGTACACCACATCTATCTTTTTAGCCCTTCCGAGTCTTCAGGCTCGTGGGCGGCGGGTCGAGGTTCGAGTCGCGCCGATTTCTTTCCGGTACTCGGATCCCGAGTGCTCCAAGTGATAGTTGAAAATTTTAAACTCCTCCTTAGCGAGATTTGTAAACTCGGTGGCATTAAGCTTGAAGTCACGGACCCTTTGTCAGTTTAAGGACTCCATGAACTCATCATTACGCCAGAATATCTCGAGATGGTGCTGCTTCTTGGCCTCATCCATGTAGGGGTTTTATGTTCCTTCCCTGTTTGCCTCTAGTGGTGTCGATGCCGTCGGTGAGGGTTGATGGATTCGAGATGTAAGACATGGGGTTCCCTGTGCGCTCCCCTTGACTGGGATTAGTACACCTAGTCTCCATAACAGTGTGGCACTTAAATGTCTTCAACAGGAACAGGGAGGAGGACAACGCCATTTCCCGAATGCATAAGGTACCGTTGGCCCAGCATGGTGGAGCCCACATGGATGAGGCCAAGAAGTAACACCGCCTCAAGATATTCTGGTGTAATGATGAGTTGAAGTCTTTAAACTGGCAAAGGGTCCGTGACTACAAGCTTAATGCCAACGAGTTTACAAATCTCGCTAAGGAGGAGTTCAGAAATTTCAACTATCACTTGGAGCCTTTACCGGAAATCATCTCACGTGTCAACTTCACTGCCAGTGATGAATATTTGTACCCATCTAGTGACAAAAATTTGCCCTTGTCTAAGGATTGGCGAGAGGAAGATGTAGTGACATCAGTTAAGAAACAAGATTTCTGTGGTAAGATGAGCTCTCACTCTCTCTCTCATTATAATTTATAATCTTCAAAATTCTATTTATATCCACGTCAAATTAATGAAATGAACAAAAAAACATGGAGCTGTTGGACTTTCACTGCTGTGACTGCAACAGAGGGACTGACTCATAAAGATTAAAACAGGAAAGTTAACCTCACTCTCAGTACATCAGCTTGTAGATTGTGATAGCAAGAACGATATATGTGAGGGAGTCCCTCCCTCGGAAGTTTTTGAATACATTACAGAGAAAGACTTAGCAACAGAGGATGCATATCCGTATAAAGGGGCATCCAACGAACATTATTTGTCGGCTGCTAACTTCCCAGTAGTCATCATTAGTAGGTATAAAACTGTGACCCCTAATGATGAACAGGCACTGCTACGTGTTGTAACCCGCCAGCCAGTTGCAGTGTTAGTCGTATGTCACCCAGACTTTATTCTACGTAAGGATGTTGATGAAGTATTTGTAGGACCATGCGAAGATCGATTGAACATATAAGAGAGTTTAAAATTTGGGAGCTTACCGATGCATGAGGGAATGAATCAATCTCGTCCTGGATCGTCTGGGTCAATCTCTTGATCGACCCCATGTCTCGTGCTACTACCCACCGTCTAGCGATGGGGATCCATCCCGGATGTAGCTCTGTCCCTCATCCGATCCTGGGCAAGTAAAGAAAGCTCCAGATCTACATTTGTAGAAAATAAGTGTCAGCATATAGCAGTGTATAAGGAACATAAGGCATATAGAAGCATTTAACATTTACCTGTAGGAAAGGCGAGAAGTCGCCCAGCATCGTCTCCCGATCAGTCACGCTGAGGGAATCGAACAGAAAGGCTAAGGCTACCGCTCCCCATGCATACCTCCACACTCTGCCTAGGTCCTCCAACAAAGGTAGGAGCCTGCAGCTGATCACATCCACTCGGGTCGAGAATAGTAGCTTTTCGAATAATAAGATCAGAAATTGTCTCAGCACTCTATCTCCCTCTGGTCCGGCCTCTGCTGCCACTCTCGGGTGAACCTACTCGATCACTCTGTCTATATGCTGCTCCGGTAACTTGCCCACTGTAATGGCTGCTCCTCGAAGCCCTAGGCTCTCTTGAAGCACCGACCATGACAACTGGGATGATGGATGCCCCGGCCTCATCAAATCCAGCCCTAGAAGCTCCTGGGCTAGCTCGCGGTAGTCACCGTAGGTCCATCCTGTCACCGCTTTCCCGTGCGCCCTCAAGCATGTGATCCTTGCCATATCTTCCAGAGTAGGGATCATGTGACCCCATGGGAAAATGAAAGCCCTGCTGAGCGGATCCCATCTCTCGTGTAAGGCATACAATAGAGGAGTGTCAATTCTGGTCACCTCTACGCTAAGCACCTCTCCAAAGCCCATAGCAGCCAATCTTTCTCTTTGATACTCGGGCAGTGCCTGATACACCTCTCACACTTGAAGCCATGATATCCAGTTCCTTCTTTTCCCCTACACACGTAGAGCATAAGGTCAGTCATTGTATTGCATTACATTTAGCATAAATGAAAACAACAAAAAAAATCAAATACAGAATAGCATTTCTAGCTCTGATTTCTCTGGCGCGCCATTGGTGGGGCGTCAGGAAGCGTAATGGCCACTGGAACGATCGTTACAGGCTCCCGGAATGGGCATTATCTTTCTTGTTTCTCCAGCTCCTAGGAATGGCCAAAATGGCCTACAGTGTTGCTGGTTGTGTCCGTCTTAGAGTCCGAGGCCCGCACCACTTAGAGTCGGCTCCCGTGTCCGTCCCGCATCAGAAGGTTTTCTGTCGCGCCGTTTTAACCATCTCAACAGTAAGTTGTGATGATCCGGGGCGGAGAATTTTCCTATTGTTTGGCTACAACACCGTTATGCTCGTGGGATCTGTCTGTTAGTGGCGGATCTCCCATGGACTAATAGGTGAATATTAAACTGGGTTAATCCCGACACTTTAAATCCACAATCCTTCAACGGGCCTTGTGGTGACCGTGAGACGGGTCCCCCTTGTAGGCTAGTCTCGGGGTTTTTCCCTCTCTAATCGGTCGTCTCGCCTTAGGTGTAGTACCGACCCAGGTCGCAAGCCCCTCGCAGGCTAGTCCTCGGGGTTTTCTCTCCTGCCATGGGTCGCTTTACCCGTCTACGCTCATCTACAGACTTGGTGCCCCTAGTAGGCTAGCCCTCGGGGTTCTTCCTATCCGTTCAGGTTTTGCCGACCGCCGTTGTGCCACCCGGCTCTTTAGCGGTTGCTCTATTACATGAGTACTCCCCATTTCTCCCTGACACATCCTCCGGGATGGGGAGATGCTGTCGCATTTTTGACTCGAATAAGTATAAAGGTCGCCTAATAAGTTAGCATAATGGACTGACTCGACTCAGAACAATCGCCCCGCTGGAGTATGAACCTCGCGCGAGTCTTTGACCTGACTTCTGAGCTATCCGGGACCGACCCGATGTGCAATTAACTCAGTAAACACTTAAAAGTTTCTGAAATATTTGAATAAACCTAAAAAATAAATCAATCGAAACTTGATTTTCGTGAAACGGAGCTGAACCGGTGCCATGGTTCACCGGCGCGCTCTTGAAACGGTGCGCCTTAAACCGGCACGCCCTTGAAATGGTGCGCCTTGAGTCGGCGCGCCCTCAGAAGGGGTGCGTCATTTCAAGGCCTTCCCCCCTATACCTACAGTTATGGCGCTATTTCAGCTTATGCCTATACTTCATGACGCCGTTTCAGCCCCTTCTCCTACGCACATCGTGTCGTATTCATGCTAGGATCGAGTCATTTGCTGTTTGATCTTCTCCTCACTTCCGGGGTGATTTTCAATATTAATAGCAGAATTAAGTAAACCATGTTAATCAATAAATTGAGTGATTTGGTTTATTTGAGCTCGAATTACTTAAATCCCCTAGCCCTTCCCAAAACCCCCTCTAGGTAATCACTGCCATCAATTCTTGTTTTCATTCATTTTTCGAATAGTTGCCATGTTTACTTAGATCTAATTGATTCTTTCTTCTCCTTTTTGTGATTGTATCTCTGAATTTTGGTGTAAAGGATCACATGGCTCTTTTTTCTTGGCCAGGTAGGAATGGAGAATGTGGAGTACCACAAACTCCCTGATGTGGGATAGTGGGTTGATGAGTAGCAGATGGTGACCATGGAAGTCACGGTCGCTTTGACACCGGTCTGCTGGTAGGTAGGTTGCAGCCTGCGCGCGCTGGTGAGAATGGCTAGCCTGAGATGATCCAGAGGTGAAACAAACCACGAATTGATGGGACTTGAAATGGAATCAAAGAGGATCGTTCTGGCAGCATGGCATGTCCTGGATCACAGTGAGGCGGCCATGGGAGTCTTTGCAATGGACCTCTGGTTGCCAGGCTGAGTCTTCTAGCACTGATGGGTGCGGGTGGACGGGAACTGCTGCCACAGCCTGCTCTGAGGTCAGATGGCAGTGAGCAAGCTCTTGTTACAAAGAGGGTTGGACATAGTACGAAGTCACTGAAGACCAGGCCCTACTCATATAGCAAGTCAATGAGGAGAATTCCCACAATAGTGAGATCATCCTCAGATAGGACCTGTCTGGGAGAGTCGTGCAGTCCAGCGAGAACGGCTTGTCAGGGATGATCCAGATGTAGAAGGCCTTCGAGCCTATACCCATTGCAAAGAGGACTCAAAGAGGAATCCTCTTATGGCAGGTGTCACACTAGGAACACCCTGAGGCAGCCAAAAATGGTTCTGCAATAGGATGGATGGTTATGCCAAGCATACAGTCCCTATTCTCCCTCGACGACAGTGAGAGGAGGCTTGGGTGAGAGATGGTGGCTCTTCCGGGGTTTGAAATGGCACGCAGGAAAGCAAAAGGGTGAGGAGGAAGATGTTAGAAGAGGGGTGTTGGGCGTCTCACCCAGCAGGTTAGGGTTTGGGTGTCTCGCCCCTGTCGATCTCAGGCACAAACTCCAAGGAGGAGGAAAAGGAAAGCGGCTGCTGCTCCAAAACTCAGATCTCTTTATTCTATCTCCCAAAATGTGATTACAACATTATTTATAAGGAGAGAACCCTAAGGGTATTCCCTCAAGGAAAAGATGAAAATATCCCTGAGACCTAAAAATAGTACAAAAAGCACGAAGGGGGTGCCTACGTCCTTGTAGATCACAAAGGAGTCATCTAGTTCTCTCCCCTTAATGGAAAGCATATGAAGTTATACCATATAGTTCAACCGGCGTTCCCAGAATGATCGAAATATACCTTGGTTTAGTGGCACTCCGCCATGGCTGAGCTCTCAAAAATGTAAAATCTCTGACGGACCTTACGTCTGAATTGGCGAAAATTCATTCTTTGCATTAGCATTACTTTCCTGCTAATGAATAAACTCTTTTTTGGTGCAAGACTTCGTGTCCTAGCCGACTGTCATGCAATATTGCCATTACGGGCCTTACATTCGAATCGGCGTAAAACGCATCCTTTGCATTAGCATTACTTTCTTGTTAATGAATAAACCCCTTTTTGGCACAAGACTTCGTGTCCTAGCCGACTGTCATGCAACATCGCCATTACGGGCCTTACGCTCGAATCGACGTAAAATGCATCCTTTGTGTTAGCATTACTTTCTTGCTAACGAATAAATCTTTTTCGGCGTAAGACTTCGTGTCCAAGCTGACTGTCATGCAATATCGCCATTACGGGCCTTACGTCCGAATCGGCGGAAATCCATCCTTTGTGTTAGCATTATTTTCTTACAAATGAATAAATCCCTTTTCTGTGCAAGACTCCGTGTCCTAGCCAACTGTCATGCAACATCGCCATTATGGGCCTTACGTCTGAATTGGCGAAAATTCATTCTTTGCATTAGCATTACCTCCTTGCTAACGAATAAATCCCTTTTCGATGCAAGACTTCATGTCCTAGCTGACTGCCAGGTAATATCGCCATACGGGCCTTACGCCCGAATCAGCGAAAATTCATCCTTTCTGTTAGCATTACCTTCTTGCTAACGAATAAACTCTTTTTTTTTGGTGAAAGACCTCGTTTCCTAGCCAATCGTCTCATGATAATGCCATTACAGGCCTTACGTCTGAATCGGTGTAAAATGCATCCTTTGCATTGGCATTGTGCCCCTTTGCCAACGAATAAACTAATTTTATTGGCGCAAGGCCGCGGGCCTTAGCCAATAGCTATCTACCGTCACCAAGCGTCAGACACTACGTCTTGACCTGCCAACATTCCTACGCCATGCGTTAAAAAAAAGAAAGAGAAAAAAAGAAGAAAAGAAAAATGGGGCTTAAAATAGAGGTGCCTCACCAGCCTTGTTCCTATACTAGGACGAGGGTAAAAATCCCAAGGTCCCCTCGAACCGGCCGCTCTACTCCAAGTTATATTCAATTTCCACTCGGACACTTACTCCATTCAATAGCATCTATTTCCCCTCAGCCCCGTCCGACGGGCTCATTCCCTCCTAGATAGGGGAGTCGATAGCCCTCCGAACCCATTCAGATAGTGTAAGTCTCAACTTTCTTTCTGCTTCCCCCGACAGCATCCTGTATGCTTCACATGGCGGCCACGCCACTTTGGTAGCCTTGCCCAGCTCGAACCAGCAGCCTCCATCTCCCTCATGGTCCAGTGGCTTGGCCATCACAACACCCCACGGCCACCTTTCCCATGTAGTATCTGCCTCACTTTCCCATGACCCGAGACAATGGTACCAATACCCAGTCGATCTGGCCGTGTCTTTTCTTCTATCCATTCCCACACTCGATCCGGCGGCACCACCATCCACGCTTCGGTGGCATGGCCGATCCCCCCGATCCGGCAGCCTTCTGTCCGTCCAGCACCCTTTGTGCTATCCCATCTTCTAGCCAGCGGTGTCTCACTGTCGCTCTGTCTGGCGGTGCCCTGTTGCCCCTCGATCCAGTGCCACCCCCACTCCCTATGCTTGTACGCTTGTAGCTTTTGGTGGGGCATCCGTTCCACTCGGCGGCACACTACCTTTCCTTCGTCTCGGCAGCCCTCCCTTGTCTATTCGATCCGGCGGTACCCCTTTTGACACCCGATCCGGCGGCGTCCCGATCCGACGACACCTCTGATCCGGCGCCAATTACCTGTATCAAAAACTTCTTGCCTAATGTTTCACTGTGAACCATCTATTCTACATCGTGTCTCGGGGGTTTTCAACATGGTGTTACCACTCCGGTGGACACCCTTCACTTTTGGGTTGCGTCACTCCTTGTGGACGTATGCCTGCTCTACCCCTTCCCGTGTACGGGTGTGGGGGAGATGCTGCCAAATTTTCGTCAGGAATATACACATAAAAATGATAATAAATGGTAATAATAATAATAAGCAAACTAACAAGTAACACTTAAACATTTTAACCAGGTCCTTGGAACTTTAAGGGACGCGAATAGAACCTTGGTGTACGACCTCACATTGCCTTGGCGGGCGTAAGCATGGGCTTCCATGGTCTGGGTAGATAGAGTGTGTTCATACATTTAGTGAGTAAGAGACCGCATCCTTTGACACACTGCCGTGTCATCACACCCCGAAGTCGGTTTTCACTCATTTATAAAAGAAAGTACTCCCAGCGTAATGTGACGCCAGTATCATCGTACCCAATGGTTTATAGCACGTTTTCGACAATCAGTCGAGGGGACTAGCATGGAGCCCTTGGACACAATCCATGCCCGGTCTTGCATCTTCACGTTATAAATCCAGCTACTTCCACGAGTATAACAATAATTTCGGCCAGTATTTTCAATGCCAAATAACAAATTCCAGGATCAAGTAACCAAGGTATAGAACGTACCAAAATTGATATAAGATTTCAAAGAAAAATTAAAATAACATTATGCTACGGTGGTATTCCGACAGCACAATGGTACATTATTTAAGTTCCATAACATAACCTTAACTTATTAAATATAATTTAAACTCCAGATAATCCTAAGATCATCTAGGCACTCAAAAAACCAACCCCAAGGGTCAAACCTCAGGTTAGAAAAGATCAAGAACCAAGCGATCATTTACTGGACCGTTTAGAACCTCAAGCGATCGAGTCTTGGACCGTTAGGCAGAACCGGTGGTCGAGTCAAGACCGTTTGTGATGGGTTATAGCCAGAACAAAGGAAACTTGACTCAGAAAGACATGCAGGCATGGACTGACCATTTGCCATCATAAGCGGTCACTTATTGACCGTTAGGTAACCCTTAGCGGTCGCCGTGAAGACCATTTAGAATCAGAAACCAGAAAACATCAATGTGTAAGTGCTTTCTAGACAAATGGGATTTAAGGGTACAACCAGCTCAGCGTCCTAGTGAGAATCTTAGGCTCACAGAGACTTACGGAGGCCTTGAAATAATATCACCTAGTCCGATAGAAGGAATATCCAACAGAGAGGATCACAAGTCTAAGATATTGTGCTTATAAGTGCAAAGTGTATCTAATGACTCCGTACCGGAATACATGTCATGTACTTAAGGAAAGACTCTAGATAAGAAAGGATCGTGATAAAATAGCGACCAAACATTGATAAAACAAGTCCATTTGAAATAGGATTTAATACAAGAGTATAATATTTTTAGCATGAAACTAACTAAACTTTAAAATATTCCTTAAGTGTATGTGAAACATGAAATCCACTAGATGAATCACTAATATCACCAAGTCTATGAATACGGTGTTTAAAACAAGAATAAAACCTAGCTATCTAGGCTTATCATATGATAAATAAGATAATTTTGCATTATGTTTCGGGTTAACGGGTGATTCAGGCCCGCTCACATGGGATTATCGTCAACACTTTGTTAAAGGCCCTCTCCAGCCAGGCACATTACAGTCAGCTCAGTCATAACAGAAAAATATGGCATATGCAGTTGCCAGTCCACCCCAAGTGCTAAAGGGGTCAGTTGATGACATGATAAATCTCAGCCAGGCATTTTCTAGGCTGTTCAAAGAGCCTGTGGTTGGCCCGAAAAAGAGTCAGGAGGTTCGGCTCGTACAGTGGAGGTCGAAGAAGCCGATTTGCTATCCTCAGGGATAGGTGAGCTCACCTGATCTTTCTATTCTCTCTCCTTCCCGCATAAGAGTCCTCCTCCAACAGCTCAGCTTTATTCCCCGATCGCCACCTCTGTTGGTTGATCATTCGATATTCTAGTCTCCCCTTCCCCACAAGTAGCCAGTTGAATTCTTGATCATTGATTGTCCGTGCGGGCACTGCCCGCAGGTCGATCTCACCTCTAGGTGGTCCCCTGATGACCCCGCCAATCTGTCTGGTATGTCGCTCCGATCCACAGACCCATTCTTCAATGCCATCTTCTACTCTTTCTGTCCTAAAACACTTCCTCCTCCTCCTTCCTCTTCTTCATCTTGTTGTATGATCTCCACCGAGCTCTAAAAAAAATGCCAGTTTTAAAATGGAGATCTCGATGGAAGATTACGCTATCTTCGATTCATCGGCTTCCCAGGGGCATGAGACCCCTGCTTCTCCCCTCCCAATAGATTTGCTTTCCTTTAGGTTAGATGTAGGGTCTGTCAAGTCTAGGGAAGTAGGGTCTAGGTCTAGAGAAGTAGGTTCGTATTCCAGGTCGTCCGCCCCATCCAAGCTAGAGCTGTGCTTACTTACGCGTCATTCCCGATCCGTTCCTGATAGGTTCTTGCGAGACCTAGCTCAGCGATGTCATACTCTTTTGAAATATCCTGAATTTATCGCCACGACAATCGTGATTGAGGAAGATGAAGAGGAATTAGATGGGGTGTGGAGCGATGATAGATTAGGTGTCTATGAAGTCATAGATGAAAAGGACCCAGTCAATTCTGAGGACAGTGATGTAGATGACACTGCCAACTTATATGCACGAGGTTTGAAGAGATTCGATGAGCCATCATCGGCGGTGGATGAACCTACAAAAAAAATTAACTTAGGAATCGAAGAAGACCCTAGGCCTATCATCATTGCCTCTAGCCTCCCTCCGGTTGTGTACCCTCAAGCTGTTCGGCAGCGGAGTTGAGAGTTTGTCTCTCTGTTAGAAGCTATGAATCAGCGGGAGTACCTTTCCACTAGTGAAGTCTCACTTGGTTGAAGTGAGGGGTGGACTTAGGTCTCTAGATAGAGACCGAACCACCTTAAAATATTGTATTCTTGTGGTTTGCCTTCTATCGTGTCCTGTAGCTAGATGATTGCTTAGGAATGCCTTGATCTTTTTCCTTGCATCTAGCTCGCTAGGTTGTGTGTGTTCTTGGTTTACTAGTATAAGTTTTTATCTAGTTGTTATTTTCGCGAAGAAGGGGCTGATCTATTCACCCCTCCCCTCTAGATCTGCCTATCACAACTCTACAGGTGAAGCTTCTCCAACCCTGTTGTCCCCAATGACTAGTGATGTACGAGTGGGACACTGGCCTGCGAAGTGGCCAAAACTATTACAGCGATAACACTACTGTCGTGTTCCAGTAGTCTCCCCAATCAAAGGTCCTTTACCCTTATCCTCCCGACGGGCTGGAGGTGCAGGCAATAGGGGACGAGCAGGAGGTGCGGGTGCTAGTGGATGAGCAAGGGGTGCTAGTGGACGGGCAATGAGTGTTGTTGGTTGGGGTGGAGGTGGAAGATTACTTGGCGGGGGAGGGCGAGGCCTTGGAGCGAATAGCTCCTGACGGTCGGGCTCCTGAGGTCGAGCCATGGGGGCCCTCTGATATGGGCCTGAAGAGCTACGGGGCTCGGCTCCTCGATGAGGGAAGGACCCCACAGGCTCAGCTCCACGATGAGGGATGGGCCCCAACCGTTGGGTAGACTCGAACTCTACCTCGAACTACTCCAACTAGAGAGCAACCTGATACGCTTCTTCCAAAGTGGTCACATTGCGGTGGAAAAGTTCATATTGATAGTGTAGCCGCAGACCTCTTCGAAAGCGTGAGATGGTCATGGTGCTCTCTTCCTTAACTCCACACCGCAAATAGTATTCATCGAACTCGGTAGTGTACTCGGCCACGGATCGACTTTCCTAGGTGAGGTTCTGCCATTTGTCTATGAGATGATGGCGATAAGTGACAGGAAGGTACTTCTGCCTCAATTTGATTTTCATCTCATCCCCGGTACCGATCTGGGGTTGACATCGCTGCATCAATAAGCTCTCCACATTAGTCCAATAGGTTTGCACCTATCCTTGCAACTTCATCTTTACGTAGCAAACTCTTCAGTGGTCTGTCATCTTAAACCACTCGAAGTACCTATCCATGCCGGCCTCCCAATCTAAATAGACCTTCAAGTCCAAGGACCCGTCAAAAAGGGGAGTGTCCGCACACACATTCCTAAGAATGCAGTCGTCATCATCGTAATCACAATTCCATCGTTGGACTCGACGGTGATGACCATAACCCCCATTTTCGTTATCAGATGCATAATCATCCACCTCGGGGACTCGATGCCTCCTATCATGTACCCCATGGGCCCTTGGCGCAGTAGGTTGTTGAGCCAACTCCTGTTGACCATTCATCGGCGCGGGGTGCGCCTCAATCGGGGGTCTCTAGAGGACGACAATTCTCCCCACTAGACCCTAAATAGACTGGGCCGATGCTTCGGCTCGATCCTGTAAGGCTTTCATTCTACCTTCCAGACATGTACCTACACCATCTGCACGCGTACTAAGCCCATCCATACATGTATCAAATCTATCCATGAGAGATCAGAACATCTCGGCCACCGAAGGCTCATCGGGACTATGGACTCGGGGATCCACCATGGGTGGTGGTGGTGGTGAGTATTGGGTACCTCTACAAGTGGGCATGCAAATGACACAACGGTTGGAATGCACTGACTAATATGAAATGCAGAACCTAGACTCAACCAATATCCAATACGTGGCGGAGTTATTGATCTGAAGATCCACTCACGCAAGGATGCTACCTTCCCAATAGGCGTAACCTATCGTTCCGGAAACACCTTTTAAAATACCAGATATAGGGATGAAATGTACACCTAGGACAAGACTATCCTAGACTCAAACTTGGCTCTGATACCAATTTGATGCGGGACGTAGGGGACTCGAGACCAACTTGATGCGGAACTAGGACTCTAGACGATGACGTGACTATTTGGATGACGTGACCAGCAATAACGTGAACAATATGGCAAACTAGACGCGATACCAAGAGCTCCTATGGGTGTATGCCTTTCAATAGAAATGCACACTCATGAGTCATCCCTTGCGAGGGAAGCGTGGGGATTGGCGCGGTTGAGAAATTGGCGTAGAGTCAAGGGTATTCGGCTCTTTTCACGTGCTCAGGTCGAGTCACGAGACGGATTACACACACTCTCTCTCTCGCAGTGGTGATAAAAAAATGATAACGAGCTAGAATTCTATCTCACACCAACAGTAGCATACAAACATATATGAAATGAGCAATGCCACCAAGAGAGGAGCGAGAACGTACCTCCACGCTCCAGGCGTAGGGAAGACAACCCCAGCCAAGACTCGTATTCCTGGTACAAATAATTATCAATAAATATAAATATTATACCCACTCCACGCAGAGAGGTAACAGGTAACACGTGGGACCCGGGAATATTGAGCTCGGGTTGACGGGCAGCATTTTGGGCAGCTCCGATGGTGCTGACACATTGCTATTCGGTGCTGGCCAGACGGCGCGTGCTGATGATCGTGGGGACCACACTCCGGTGGGGCAGCCGATCAGGTTGGGATTGGTCCCGTTGTGAAGGGGACTTCAGGAGGAACGATCCCTGGGAGGCGATCGTACTGGATCGCCTTGTGGATGGCGAGATGACCCGCCTTGTGAGGCAATACTTGTTGCTGTCCCGACCCTGTTCTACAATTTTAAAACTGCATGACCTAGTAGAGATAGCTGCTGTGATTAGATCCGATGTTGGATCAAAGTGAAACCACTGCCGTTGCGAAGCTCTTTTTACGATCTATGAACGCATGGTGTTACAGGATTTTTTTTGGGTGCAGGATTGTCCATGGGGGAATATTGAACAGACCGATTCACTGTCCCAGAACATGCTGGACAGGATCTGAGTCATCGGAAGATGACGATGGAATGGGGGGGGAACGTGGGATCTGAAAAGCAGGGTGGCTATAGAAAATGGTGGAGGAAGTATGGATCAAGCCCAAACGTTTATAGGCCCATCAGAGGTGATTTGGGGGTGGAAAGGATTTTATGGTGGGAGAGGGTTGGATCTGGTCGGTAGAGGACAGAACTGAATCCGGTTAGAATGGCGATTTTTAAAAGGGGTAACCAAACTCTAAAAAATGTAAAAAAATTATGGTGGAGGAATTTGATGGAAAGAAATCCCAGTACAAATTTCAGCTTGATTTGAAATTGGGAAGGGGGTGAAAAATGTGAAGTGGTGGGTTGCTGGATCACAGATCTGCACAGGGCAAAACTGTATAGATCGGGGAAATTTCGGTGGAACAGGGCCCCGCCCCTCCGGGCTCTCTCTTCCCCTCCCCCCTTCCTCTCCGTCTCCTTTCTCATCCTCTCTCTCTCTCTAACACTCACAGTAGCACGCAGTCGACCCTGCTCGCCTCGCCACTGTCCCTCTCTCTCTCCATCTCCCTCCCTCTTCCTCTCTCTAACCCATACATACACAGCCCCTCCTTTGGCAGACTTCTCCCCCTCTCCTTGCTAAACGTCGGCCGCGGTGTCCTCCCTCTCCGGTTGCTCTCTCTCCACTACACTCTCCCTGTTGGATCTCCTTCGCTCTCACATGCCTCACCCACCTCTTTCCTCTCCCTGCGCCCAGCTCTCTCACATGCACGCCCACCGACTCTCTGATGCACCGGCCTCCCTTCACAGTCCGCAGCACCCCCATCGCCACCGCACCCACACCGCTGCGGCAGCCCCGTCTATTCTCCCTCTCTCTTCCCGCATATCTCTCTCTCTATCCCCCTCTCTCCCTCTCCTCCATACACACACACACGCTAACCCACACACCGCCACAGCCACCGCACCACACACCGTCTGCAACCACCGCCCCTCACCTCCATCTCCCTCAACCAGCGTCGCTCTGCTCTCACTCTCTTTCTCACTCTAACACAACGTCGGTTGCCTCTCACTAAAACTCCCTCTGCACCTCTCTCGCCATCTGCCCCTCTCACTCCCTGCACACACGAAGCCGGCCTTCCTCTCTTCCACACTGTCTACTACACCCTTCACTCGCGTCGACCTCACTCTCTCCCCCTACTCACCGCACACACCAGCAACCACCTCGTCGGTGGCGTCTCTTACCTGCACCGCCACTCCACCTGATCCTTGCACCCCTGTCACGCCTCACGTGCACACACATGCACGTAGCACCCCCCATCCCTCCGTTGGCATCCTGCGCACCATCCACTTGACCCACCCCTATCGCCACTGTCTGCTCCTCCCTCTCCTCACTGCACACACGTAGCCACCCTACTCTCCTCACCACTCCCTCTCTACTTCACACACACATCACCGTGAGCTCCCTTCCCCTCCACTGGCGTCTCCAGACTCACCCTCCTCCCACGGTTGCACCCTCTCTTCTCTTCATCTGGTCCCTCTCTCTCTAGCCTTCAGTGTCTCTCTCTATCTCCCTCTCTCTCTTCTAGTGACCCATCTCTCTCTCTCTCTCTCTCTCTCTCTCTTTCTCAATCTTCTCCGTGTTCAGGACTATGTCCCTCATTATTTTAGGGGTCATTCCCTCTTGGTGGATGACTTCCTATTACACTTGGCATACCCAAATAAGGGGAGATGCTTTCGAAATTTCTTTAAAATACTTAGCTTTTATTTGTCGATTTCTTTTTGGAATCTCATTTTGGAATCTTCATGGACTATAGTTACTGCAGTGGTGGCTACTTCTGGCTCTTCTTCTACTGTTTCTGGAGTTACTGGTGCGGGCCCTTCTACCCAGCCTGACGTATCCGGTCCGTTGGTAAACTGGCTGAATATTCAACAATTGGACCATGGTCATGGGAAGATTGCCGTTGTTGACGAATCTTCAGACTCTGAGATAGACACCGCCTCGTCATCCCGAGTTTATTCTGCCGAAGGTGAAACGGGCTTCAGACGTAGTAGTGATTATCGTCCAGACTTCCTGAAGGACTGCCACTTGCAGCCGTTTATCCGAACCTTCACCGTGGGTGGTATGAGAGACCTTTTGCTAGCCCGTGCAGTGGAACACACTATGTTATTGGAGAGGGATAGCTTGAAGGGTTCCGTGTATCGGGGCAAGGCCATCTACCTCTCTGAAGAGCAGCGGGACTGGAATGCCGTCCTTAGCGTAACTGAACTGGAGCCGGAGCAGAAGATGTTGACCAGGGCTCCTAAATTTACACCCGCCAGGTGGGACAATGTAGCCGGTCGGGTCAACAGGGAGAGACCCAGCTATGGATTGTTTCTCGCGCCGATAAAGTGGGGCTACAGGGACGAGCCGTTTACCATGAACTGCCCGGCCGTCCATTTCAAGTTTCAGCTAGTTGCCGGCTGGTTTGCTGACATGAAAGTGACAGATGCTCATCTCTTTCGTGTGGGGGCAGTGGAATTCATCGAATTTGTGCTGAAGGAGTACGCCCCTCTACTGATCAGAGTCAGAGTGTACCATAGTGTGTATGCTTCTCGATTCCAGTACCCTATTTCTAAGGGCCTGTGCTGTAGAATGTTCGAAGTCTTTTACCCTCAGTTCAACACATTTTACACGGCAGAAGGTGAAACTTCTCTAGACCTTTGGAGCCTGTCATAGCTTTTGGGCTTGTCGATTGATGGGGAGCCCTATGCAGAGGTCTGCTTGGAGGACTCGGCCAAAGATGAAACCGACGGTGAGGGCCAGTATTCCTTTGGCTTTGCATACTGACACTTAATGAAGGTTTACCGTTCCGCCAAAGGATATTATCCTATTCCGGTAATTTATATAGGCGTCATGGTCTACAAGCCAATCCACCCCTAAAATAGCATCATAGCCTCCCATATCAAGGCACACAAGGTTTACAGGGAGATTGTGACCTTCTATTATTACCTCACTATCAGGGTAGTAACTAGTAAGCTTTGTTCCGGGGCCTAAGGGTGTAGTAATAGTAAGGTCTGAAGGTAAGGGAACTGATGAAACTGGCAAGATTTTTGTAAAAGTGGTAGATATAAAGGAATGAGAAGCACCAATATCAAATAGTACAAATATAGGATGGGAACAAATGTGAATGGTACCTTCCATAAGTCCATCATCCCTGGGTGCTTCCTTATCGTCTAAAATAACATTGAGATGAGCCTTTCTCTTACGTCTGCCACTGGAAGATTGATCCTTAACAAGAGGGCAGTCTAGCATACGATGATCTCGACTGCCGTAACGTAAACAAGCACTGAGACGCTTCCAGCATTCTTCAACTGAATGGCCGAACTTCTCACGGAAGGATCAAGCTACCATGACTTGCTTGTCCTCTTCCTTAGCCTTCTTGTTCTTCTGGGAACTCTTGCCACTCCCATTCCTGGATCTCTTCCTGCTGTCACGGGATTTATAGGGCTCCATAATGCTAAACTTTTCTTTCTTATTATGTCGATCAGACCTTTGACTTGACTCTTCCCCTTTTCCCTTCAATTTTTTGACCTTCTCCAAGGTCCTTTCACACAAATACGCCCACTGGACCATCTCCGCATAAGTACAAATATTTTGAGTCCCGAGCTGCTGAATAAAATCAGGTCTTAACCCATCCATAAATTGATTTACCTTTAATAAGTCGGTACTGACCAAATGAGGTGCATACGGCGCCAACCTAGAGAACTGAAGTTCATACTCAGCTACCGTCATCATGCCCTGACGTAAAGAAGCGAATTCCGTAGCCTTCCGCTCCCATGCTCAGAAAATTTTTTGGCACGAAATAGCGTAAGAAAACTTTCCCATGTATGGGGTGCATCTGCAGGTGGTGCCGGGACTGACTTCCACCATTTACGCTCATCTTTGTTGAGTTGAAAAGCAGCAAGAAGCACTTTCTCTTGGTTAGCACATTGCATGACCTCGAATATTCTGTTAATTTTGTCAATCTAGTTCTCAGCTTCATCTAGATTTCAAGAACCATAGAATCATGGATGATTCAAACAGTCTGGGTGAATGAACATGGGCTCCCGAAGTGCTCAAAGAGTTCAGGGAGTGCTCAAAGAGTGCTTGGATAGTGCTCGGAGCGGTGGGAAAAGACTTCTTCTCTCTCTGCACGTCTCTGTTTCTGAATGTTGGTGTGTCCCTTGTGCATCTGATCGAGGACCTATTTACATAGGTTGTCCTGGCGGTGAGGGTTCACTCCTCAATGGGGAAGGGGTGTAGGTCGTAGAGTAACGCCCCCTTGATCGTGGGGAGAGTTATCTATTGTGCACCTACCTAGTCAGGATGAGGGGTCTCGTGGCGAGAATCTCGACGTTGTGGGCGTGACTTTGTCCCTGCCAAGGAAGGGTCTACAATGGGGGGAGACAACGTTCGGCCACTAGCGAGTTCTTCAGTACCTGAGATACTCCCATCAATCTTACCCGTGGACCGGTGAATCCTCTGTGGACCTGAACCGGGCCGCCTGACTTGGGCTATAGACTGTCGAGCAGTCTGTCTCTGACCTAATTGGGTCAGGCCGCCTTAGGCATGGCGTTGTTGGGCCGTACTGGGCCTGGCGAATTTTACGCTCCTCACTACCCCCCACTCTCAGGCACCGAGTGTGCACAGGATTTGAGAGGAAGTCCCAACGGGCTAGTGGGGAGAAGCTTTCTAAGAGGATCTCCTCGCGTTACTTGGCTCCCTGGCGCATGAGCCAATCACCTACCACAATTCTTGGTGAGCAAGGCAGCCTCCGTCAGGGTGTCAAATGACATCACCACCATCATGGCGTGGCCATTTTTTGCCTGGAGAAGTGAGCACGACAGCTGCTTGGATTTCCCGCTCCTTACCTCGGCAGTGGCAGTCGCTTTTCTGCCCGTTTGATCCTTTAAGGTAGTATTTCATTTTTCGAGTTTATAAATAAGGGAGGAAGGAGTTCTGGAGATGTTTTATCTATCTTCTTCGTCTTCGACATAGATGTTTGTCGCACCCTTCTTGTAAAGACCCAAGATCCGAATATCGAGAAAGCTCCTGATATTCTTAGATCCTGACCCATCACCCACGGGCCAGGTGTAATGTCCTGGATCCTTCGGATCCTTTTTGGAGAGTTTCCGATCGTTTTTGTAGGTCCTGAGTTGAGTTTTACGATCTGTGTGGGTTTTTCTCTTGTACAAGTTACGGAACCCTGCGGTGAGTTTATTTCTCAGTTCATCGACTCATGGACGTGACAGGGCTTATAAAGCCTTACAATTGCGTACATACTTTCCCAGGGATAAAAATACAAACTATAAGGACATAAATGTAATAATTACCAAGGCTCAAGGGAGAGTCTCCAGACTGTCTCCGAGCCAAATAGATGCAGAAGCTGCCTCTCCGTTCAGATTTCATTATTAGCAGATTAAACCAACGACATCTCCTCTTATGCTTTAAGTGTGAGGAGGATTTCCTGAAGCTGTTGATGCAGAAGAACTTATATGTGAATGGATTTCTGTTCCGTTTCTTTCGATGGACTCAAGATTTTGACTTCGACTCGGATCCCCCAACGGCTCCAGTTTGGATCAGTTTTCTGGCTCTTCCAGTTAATCTATACCATGAAGATTGTGTGCGATCGATTGCTAGTAATTTTGGTCAAGTTCTCTGAAGCCATGAGCGCACTCTTGCCATGACAGATACGACTGAAGCTCTGGTCTGTGTTGAAATGGATTTAGCTGCTCCTCGCAGTGAGCGATTGTGGATTGACCTCGATGGACGAGGATTTTGGCAGGCAGTGAGTTATCACCAGGTACCTTATCTTTGTTCTAACTGTCATAAGATTGGACATGAAGTTAATAGCTACAGGAAGATCCAAAGTAAGGTTAATCGTCCTCCTATTTTACCAAAGAATCCTATTAGGGATTCAAAGGATAGATATCGACCGCGCCTAGTTGACCTTCAACATGTTCGACAATTGTCTCCTCAGGAGAACAGAGTTTCTGCTCTTCAATCGATGGATGAAGGGATTGACATTGAATCTGGTATTCCAAGTCAGGGGAGGGGTTATGATACCCGGGATCAGCTGGTGACACATTTTTTTGTTATTATTGTTATTATTATTTATTGGCGTGCCAATCACTGAGGTGACAAGTTTATTATGCGCTCAACCTGACTCACGTCGGGTGAAAGTGTGGTTCGATCGGGACCAGCAGTCTGTCATACCATCAAGGCTATGGCGTTAATTACATCCCTCACTGGGAGGAAAAACTTTTGATTAATTGTCCAGAAAAAGGGGACTGCCAAGGCCGAAATAAAGGATGTGAATGATCATGCGAGGTATTATAATCTACCATGTGCAATTTATTAGAGCTAAACTCCCAGTACGTGGCAGAGAACATAGGTACGGAGACCACCATCACGCACGGCAATAGCTTCCGGTCGGGCGTCACCCGACTTTCTGCTAATGTCGCTCAAACAAAGGAGCGAGGACTCTTGTCATATTGAAATGAAGGTGAAAATGGTTAGGAAGAACATCAAAGGGCAAAAGAACTCTGAACCAAGAGGCAGTGTTGACCCCAAGATCAAGGAGCGTCGACCTCAGGACTTCGTAGAAGGAAGAAAAGCCCAAGTATCTCTAGTGCATCGACCTCATCTTCACAGTAGGTCGACCTCAGGCTGCTCCTAGAAGCTGTTGTAAACACGGTTCTTCAAGGCTGCGTCGACCTTAAACTTTCAGGAGGTCAACCTTAGACCCTCACAAAAAGCATTATACCTGCCGTTCTTCATGGCTGCCTCGACCTCAGGCTCTTGCAGCGTCGACCTCAAGCCCTCACAGGAAGCATTGTAGAAGCATGGCACAAGGGTTATGTCAACCTCACCATCATGATGCATCGACCTCACAACCCTCAACCAGCAATCTGACAGGCGATTAGCGTGAGCTGCGTCGACCTCACTTTCATAGGAGGTCGACCTTAGGCTCCTCCCTGAAATTATTGTAAATGTAGTTCTCCAAGGCTGCGTTGACCTCACCCTGATAGGAGGTCAACCTCATGATATTACTAGAAGCTTTTTGTGCCTTTTTCTGTCAAACACGCCAAGTCTTTCGGGAACCAAAAATAGTAACCGTAAACCTCCAAAAACACAATTTTTGAGGTGTGGAAAAGTCTCCTAGGATAGTGAAATGTCATTCTCCATCATGAGGCTCAAGGACAATCTTTTTGAAAGGAAATCTGATAGTAGACAAATTTGGAAAAGGTCAGTTGTCACTGTACTCCACCTTTTTGGACTCATCCAATGAGACTTCAAGTTAAAGCTTTTCTCTGCCATGGTGGCCAATCAAAATACAGATCTCGTAGAGCTCCTTATCCAAGAAGATCCATGGCTCTCCAACCAATCAAAGTCCAGATCTTAATCTTCTCTCCATGGGGCAATTAAACTTCTATCAAGGAAAATTGGTCTTTCTCATGGTCTCCCACATCTGCTGGACCAGTCAAATTCAGATTTTGGAGTGAAATTACTGTGGCTATACCTTTCCATCTGCGCTGGACCAATCAGAGAAGGAGTGGTTTCAAAAGAAGCCTTTTTGTATTCATCCAATCATGTTATAGTTCTTTGGAGAGGAAATCCTCCATAGGTTCCTTTATATTTGCCAAAGCCTCTGATGAAGAAGTGTTGCAGGAAACAACATCTTTAACAATCATCAAACCAATATCATCACAATGAAGTTTAGTTGTCATCAAAACCATAGCTCAACAACCCCTTCCTCTTCTTCTTATGATAGAAACCTCTGCCCTGAGATTGCTGGAAGGGAGTATTATTGACAGGAGAGAAGGCGGGAGAAACTCCTGAAGCAGATGACTAGTGGGGCGACTAATGCAGCACGGCCGACGGAACCATCCAAGTCTGAACAAAATCTCGAGTCCTCGCTAACTCCAACTCCAACGCGACAGCGGCTTGATATGCATAATCCGACTCAGTCACACGTGTAGTGAATAGTGACAGGCTCAATTCTACTCTCAGTCCGCGTAAAAACTGTTGAGTCCTCAGAGTCTCATCGGTAAAGATATGAGGTGCAAACCGGCCCAACTCAATGAATTTATCACGATGTTGCACCACAGACATCTCGCCCTATGTCAGCTCCAGAAACGGATATATCTTGGCTAACTTCGGGCAGGCTGGAGTATGGACACATTCAAAAGCAGCAACAAACTCAGCCCATGTGATTTGTCGAAGTGGACGGGAATGGAAGGCAACTTTCCATTCTGAAGTCCACCACGTACGTGCAGTACCTTGAAGTTGATAAGAAGCCAACATAACCCGTTCATCCTTGGTGCATTCCATGCATTGGAAGACGTGCTCGGTAGCATCCAATCACTCCCTCGCTGCCTCGGGATCCGATTGACCCGCGAAAGTCAATAGATGGAACAACAAGAATTCTTTCAGTGCCCGTCCACGACTACCAGGTAACTCCGCAGGTGGAATAGGAACAGGTGCAGCCTGGGCAGGAACCAATACAGCACGAGCAGGTGAAACACTAGCCTCATTCTGAGGAAGTGGGGCTCTTCACCTTCGAGGTGGCATCTTGAATCTAGGAAAACACGATAATGAAAAACACGTTAGCATCACAAGAAACACCCTAAGCCAACAACGAATGAGTCAAAAGGGACTTGCTATGGATCACAACGGATTTCAATTACTGGTACAATTCCCCAACTTCGCTGTGATACCGTCTGTAATGACCCAGAGCCCATGCCACCGATAACCTGATACAAGTCCCGAATTACCGCTACCATGAACTGGGATGCCACCCAGGAGGCTCATGAGGCCCCCGAAGGGTTAGTGGGGTTTGTTAAGGGATTGCATTAGAAATTAGAATTCGCAGCGCGTGATCGGGCCAGTCGGCAATGGATCCAGGTGGCAGGCTCGAATACCATTCGAAGGCCAACCCGGTGAGTGTTGAGCCGAATAACTTCAGGAGGTATGCTTCATCAGCAGCTAGATCTCCCATGACATTCACATAGTAGGCAATGTGCTCCCTAGGAGACCCCTGACTGTTAAACTTCTCGAACATCGACAGCTTGGTGATGCCAGCCGGTGGCTTCCTTGCAGCATAATGAGCCAGATAAGGGACTTGGTAGACGTCAAACGGTGTCTGATCCCCGCCGCCCCTTTCTGCTAGCTTCATATCTATCATTTGTTCCAACATCAACTGGCTGACTGCTGCCGGGTCGACCGGGCTTAGATAGAAATGGGCGGGCTGTGCAGCCGGGGTGGTTAACACAGTTGCCTGAGGGGCTACCGGAGACCCCTGGGGAGTCGGGCTCTACAGCGGGACTGGGTACTAAGCTTGCTGTAGGGGGATGCCTGCGGGGAAGCTAGGAGTTGGTGGGAATGCCGTAGCTTGCAAGGTCGACTCAGAAGACTGCCCATTGCCCCCGAGCGCCTCTGGTAAAACCTCGGTCTATCCAAACGTTGAGGGCAGGGCATTCCTCTCGCTCATTATCTCTTTAACAATTCGATCTCCCGTTGGTACTGCTGGATCACGCCTACCATGGCGGGGTCGAGTGTAGAGAGAGTGGGCATACTACCTGCCTCTTCGGCCGGGGCGTCTTCGGATGACGTAGAGGGTCCGCCGCTTGTGCCCCCAGTGGTGATGACATTGGCTGTCAAGGATGCGGGAAGATCTTCAGGGGAGGTCACCTCGGCACTCACCCGCGTCACTTCACTTGCCACTCTCTTTCTCCTGGTGAGGGGACTGGGCCAGGCAGCGAGTCTGGCCACTTCTTCCGGGTCGGTAGGTAAAGCCCCGTACCGACTAGAGAATCCTGCCATATTGCAGGTAAAGACCTTCCAGTTTCCGCTTCTTCTTGTCGCTTTCCTCGATGGCTTGCTCGAGAAGACCAGCCTATCGAATACCGACCATTGAGGCAGTGCCTCCTCCCGCACAGGGGACTGGCGTTGCTCTTCGGTTTGAATTCTCGACTCTGCGCTAGGTACGGGCCGAGCCTCCTCTTCTTCTTGGAAAGCGGAGGCCACTGCCCCCAGCAATCTCTGGCGACCCAAGGGAGTACTGCCTGGGCCCCGGAGGTAGTTTCTCATAACCAGATAAAAGAAACTATAATAGTGGCCATTTCGAAACTCCCGCTTCCCCGGACCTGGTGAAAGGAACATAAATGACGCCTCGACAGGTCGTGCGTGGGTCTCGGGAGTCACCCCAATATGGCCATGACTCGGTATTGTCTCGGGCTGATAGTTCAATAAATCGGACCCATCTCCATTGGGATCTGATCTCACTCTCTTATCAAACTTGCCACATACTCGGCAAACATTTGCACGAGTTTTGCATCCATCTTTATCACGCTTTCAATACGGACTTTCGTCCGAACACAAAATGGTCAACAAGTGACCAACATAATTCAAATGTTTGCACCCCAGTACGGGGCATTTTAACGCAATTTGAGATCTTTGTTATCTCATTTCTATTAATGCTAATTTTAGGCCATAAGGCCCTTTTTCCTGGCAATTGATCAAGGGTTTTTTCCCCTCCGAGGGGATGTAATTAACATCACGGCCTTTACGACATGGTGGGTTTCTATCTCAACATGATACCACTATCATCTGATCAGTCAGACAGCGTGTATCCGTGGCTTCCTTCGAGCCCAAATAAATTGTCACATTCATGACTAGCACGCCCACGCACCAAATAAATCAAATAAATGAATAAATAAATAAACAAATAAGTGTTCCAAAAGTGCGTTCACAAGTCTGGCATGCCTAGTGGGACAAATGTCTCCCTTCATCTCCTTGCCAGGATTGGGGGTCTTATGGCATCTTCTTAAAATTCTAACTATCTAATTTACCCTTGTAGGTTCCATTCCGACAGCTATGATGGCGGTGACATTTGCACCCCTTGTTGTCGCGAGCCATGCTGAGCATGGTTATTTGGCAGTGCCGACTCAGTTTGGCGATTTTCCTATTGTTGTAGGCTTCCCCAACTTCACGGGGGTCACCTTTGTGGAGCTCTTGGCCACCCAAGAGTTGAAGCCAGAGGCCTTCGACGTCGTAGAGGCACCAAGGACAATGAAGGCAGCGGGCTGCCACGTCTACCACATTGATTCCCATGCGTCCGCCAACCGGAAGCACACACTAGCTGCCAGGAGGGCGGCCAAGAAGAATGTCGACACACAGCGGATCCGACTATCCACTTCGGGCAAGTCCGTGTGCATCGGAGGTATCGAGGTATTCCTGAACGGCCGTCAGGCTAGAGTTACACCCGACAGGGTGATTTCAATAGTGCTGGTGCGCAATACCTTCCAAGCGCTGGCCCAATGCAAGATGGACCATTCCGAGTCCAAGACAAAGGGTGGGTTGGCACAAAGCCAACCAAATACAAGCAAACTTGGGTGCCTAAACAAGCACGGGCCCCAATTTCAGCTCCACTAAGGACTATCATGGCTAGTAGACCCACAAGGAGAAGAGAAGAACAAGATGCCAGTCTGGTCGTGTCTTGAACCAGCACCCTCGGGTTGCATTCAATGGGCAAATATCTACTCCCATGATAAGAAGCATGGCAGAATAACCTTACTAGACCGCCGCACCTGCAAGTCACTGTCACGAGTCGAAGTGATACGGTATGTGATATGTTCTGCCAAAGGGAAAAATGATACTACTCAATCCATCTGGGGGCACTCCTACGTCCTTCGAGACACCCCTCTCAGGATTCTGCGATCCATAAAATCTATGGTGATTCGAAGAAGTAGACATCTCCCGATATTCACCTATAATATGGATGGAGTGACCAGCCGCTATGGGAATTCATTTATGGAAGCTACAGCCGAGATAACACAAGCTCGCACTGGAGAAACTGGCGCAGATCTGATCGCGATGACTGCAAATGTGGTCACCACCGAAGATGATGGTAAAAGACTAGTGCCTGCGTCAGATATGCCACCGAAAGGGCAAGGGCATGCCTCTGGCTCCTCTATGCCCAGTCCGGCTACTATGATGATGGTGTTGTAAAGATATTAACAAGAAGTTGAGATCTTGAAAAGGTAGCTCAGCGAGCTGAGCACGCATCCTATAGCCTCGGAATAAGCCGAAGCTCTCCCTGAAACCTTGCATCGAGATGTTGATGAATTCGAAGCTTCTCCTCTAATGATGGCCTCTCAACTGGCACCCAATTACATTGGGGGCATGACCTCGATATTGCAGCCCGCTCCTCAGCATCAGGGGACTACGGATGTACCTCAAGCAATGGTGTCAATGATGCCGTAGATGCAACAAGCTCAACTATGCCCAAGCCTTGTTGACCCGACGATGATGAACAAATTAATGATATAACAGATGATCAAAGAGAAGCTATCCAATAGAGGCGGTGATGAGCATGCCTCATTTGATGTTTACAAGGTGTCATATCTGGTTCACCATGCTGCCAAAAAGCTACCTGTTGGCGTCAGTAAGCTGCCAAAATTTGATAAATTTGACAGGCAAGGCTCGCCCAAAGAACATATAGCATACTATATCAAAGTGATGGGTGACCTATCCATGGAAGAATCTTACCTACTGAAGTTCTTTGGGGCCTCCCTCATGGGCCTCGCCTTCGAATGGCATTCAAATCTACCGGTCGGGTTTATCAACGACTGGCCAGATATGTAGTGAAAATTTTGGGAACGGTTCCATGTTGTTGAAAGGGAGGTCACTATGACTGAACTATATGCCTCCAAGCAAAAGAATGATGAAATAGCCTTGGAGTACATTAAAAGATGGCAAAATCTCATCATGTGATGCAAGCGTCCGCCCCATCAAGAGGATGTAGTTCAAATCTGCAAACAAAACTTGAGGAGACAGATTCTCGAGAAGATGATCAGAACTAAAATTAGGTCTTGTGACCGGATAAACAATGTGGTGACAGAGATCGAGGCCTTCCTCTCCAGTGGTTCCTCTGCCCCTGCTGCCGCAAGCCAGAGGGCCAAATCAGTTGATAAGAGGCCCGCGCCTGAGGAGATTCATGCAGTCAACTTCAAGGTGCTCGAGTAGCAGAAAGATAAGGGGGTCACCCACCCTCCTCCCGCCAAACCGACTAAAAGATAGGAAGGCTCCTCCTTGCGAGCCAGGATGAGTAAGCTCTACTCCTTTCCCAAGAAGAGAACTGGGGTCCTATTTGAATGGGCCGCCCAATACAACAAAATCACTCTTCCAGACCTGAAGAGACTCAGTGATGCCAGAAGAAAAGATGATCCACGAATCTACCCATATCACCCAGCGCTTGGGCACCCTATTGAAGATTGTTATGTGTTTAAAGATAATATTGAAAGCCTGATCAGGAAGGGGGAGCTCTAGATGGGCGAACATAAGGTGGATCCTCCACATCCTTATGAATTGCCCGATTTAAAGAGGGGCATCAACATGGTATCTTTATAGCACCTATTACCTGAAGAGGTCTCTAAAGCTCCCACTTCCCGCACCAATGAATATATCCTGTGGGGACATTTATAACTCCTGGGCCCGATACAAGAAGCTAAAGAAAAATCAGAAGTGTCGTGCACACTAGATGACCTTTCTCATTTTTTTGCTCATTTATTACATATTCAGAGTTATTTATTTATTATAATTTTATTATCATTATTATTATTATCATTGCCATCATGTATTTTATTATACTTTTTTTTAAGGAGGAGTGGGCCGAAAAGGGGCTAAAAGGGTGTACCAGGCGAGCTGGAACTAGTGTGCCGGCGAAGGCACCAAAAGGGGGCATCGGGGAAGGCAGGATGAGCATACCGGTGAAGGGTTGGGGAGCAAGGTGTATCGGGGAAGGATTGGGTGATGGCTGTACCGGTGAAGGCTAACTAGTGAGCGTGCCGGGGAAGGTGAAGTTGGGAGGTGTACCGACGGAGAGAGGTCTAGAGTGTGCTACTGGAGGAGGGGTTAAGGGTGTACCGGCCAGGGAGCTAAGAGTTGTGCCGGGCTAGGCCTAGCTGGGGTGCACCGGTGAAGGAGGGCTCGAGTGTGCTGTCGAGGGATGCCAAGGAGGTGTACCGGAGAGGGCAGGGTATGTGTGCCGACGAAGGATGCTGGAAGGTGTGCCAGGAAAGTTTGGGGAGGTGTACCGGCGAAGGGAGGGGTAGAGTGTGCCGTGGAAGGCCAAGCTGGGGTGTGCCGGTGGGGAAGGCACATGCGTGCCGGGCAAGGTCTGAGCTAGTTCAGGTGGGGTCTGAGCTAGTTGGGACAAGGTCTATGCTAGTTAGGGGTTAGGCTAGTGCAGGGTTGAGGTGGGGTCTGTGCTAGTGTGGGCAAGGGTCTGAGCTAGTCTGAGCAAGGGTCAGAGCTAGTCTGGGATAGGGTCTAAGCTAGTCTGAGCAAGGGTCTAAGCTAGTCTAAGCAAGGTCTCAGCTAGTCTGGGATAGGGTCTAAGCTAGTCTGAGCAAGGTCTGAGCTAGTGTGGGGTTGGGTCTGTGTTAGTCTAGGTAGGGTTTGGACGAGGTCTATGCTAGTGTAGGGTCAAGGTCTGAGCTAGTGTGGGGTAGGGTCTGTGTTAGTTCGCCTGGGGAAGGGCTGGGATGACTGGAGTATGTACCGGGAGGAACTAACAAGGGGCCCACTCCTCTCCCATACTCTTAAGGCCTTTCTTTTCTTCTCTTTTTTGCTTTCATGTAGCACCTTGGGGATCTTCTCTTCCTGTCCCTTAACTATTTCCTGTTCTCTCTTCTCTGTCGGACGAGTGTTCAAGTTACTTAGTCATTGTTCGACCCGGTTCCCTTCGTGTTGCATGTTAGTTTCCCAAATCAACCCCTATAATTTTGTACTTAAGAGATTTTCTTTTAAACTTTCTATACATTGATCGCTGTTTTAACATGATTCACTCTCATCTCCTATCTTTATCCATTACTTGTTCATAGCCCGCACTCCGGGACGTTACTATTAGTCACTACACTTGATAGGAACACCCTCTTGGACATTGAATGCCTCTCCATCGGATATTCCTTCTGTCGGATTAGAAATTCATGTTTCAAGACATCCGTAAGTCTCCGCGAGCCTGAGATTCCCACTACGACATCGAGCTAGTTGTACCCTAAAACCCAAGTCTAGAAGAACACTTCACGTTTTTTGTGTTCTGTCCGGATCGCGGCCCTTGATCAACCGCTACCTGTAGATAGCGGCTGGCCAATGACCATGTTCTTCCAGCGTGTTGACTGTGTTTCAGTCGACAAATTTCTGGTTGAGTCTACCCATTCTTCCCCTGAGTCGACGCACTTTTTGGTCGCAGACTTCCTTCGACCGCTACCGCAAGATAGCAGTCATAATTCAACCGCGTTTGGTCAAACTTTGTCCAACCCAAGGTTTGACCCAAGAGTTGATTGTGATCTGTTCTCAGACGATTTTCTAATGGTCTGGAACCTAAAACTTTGTTCATCAAGCCACTAATGAACTAAGGAAACTAAGAAAAATGCCGTTATGTTGTCGAAATACTTCCATAGCACAACGTCCTTTTAATTCATTCTTGATCTCCTTTTTCAAAGGATTTGGTGCATTCTTAACTTGTTTACTATCGCCTCAAAGGCCATTATTGAACTTTATTTTCTTGGCCTAACTTATTGTTATTCTCGTAAAGTAGCTTGATTTATAACTTGAAGATGCAAGGGCGGGCACAAATGGTGTCCAAAGGCTCCAGTCTATGCCCCTCGACAGATGACCAGAAATATACTATTAACCATGGGGTATAATGATTATTGGCATCGCATTACGCTGGGAGTACTTTTTTTATAAATTGACGAAAACCATGAGACAATCTCATGAAATTATACATGCTTACTTGAACTACATCCTCGTTACGTTATTGTGCATACCCTTCTGAGGTTATGAAAAAGTACATTCTTGTTACATAATAGTACATTCTTGTGATTGAAAGGCCAAACTTATATTCTTACTAGATCATGATCATGTATTCTTGCAATATCATGTCCTTACATTCATATCTTGATTCCAGCACAGAAATCTTGGCGGGCACCCTGTCCAAGTGATGTAGCAAATCATATTGGGTATCTAGCAGTGGATCTGCCTCTTCCTGATCAGCAACCGATTGCGAAGACTGAGGATTGGGTGCGGGTGTACCAGTGGAGGAATAGTTCCTATGGAGCAAACGCCCGCTCCGTAGGATAAGGTTTTGTGCCGGCACGGCATCAGATGATGACATAGTAGGCCCGACAGGGTGGATGAATTGCGTGGTGGAGGGTGTAGTGGAGATAATGGGGTGATGGGAGTAGTAGTGGAGGTAATGGGTGAAGGGTTATATGGAGGCGTGGTAATGATGAGTGCAAGCACTAGTGATGGAGTAAAGGTAGGTGGGGGGAGGATGACAGGCAAAGGGTTGGATGAAGGAGTGAGAATGATGGCGGAGGTGACGGGCATAGGGCTAGATGGGGGCATGGAAATGATGGGTGCAGGCGCTGGTGAGGGAGTAAAGATAAGTGACATAATGGGGGCAGCAAATGGTAGGACGAGAGGTCTGGTGGATGATGGAAGGGTTTGATGGTTGGGCGGGAGAATGACGGGAGTAGTGGGTGAAGAAAGGTTGTGGTAGTTGTGGTGAAGGGCCATGAGTCACTGAACTGAATTATCATCATCATAAGACCACCCAGCGTCGGGAGCCGGGGGTTGAACTAGATTGACCTGAGCCGGTGCCGGTGGCTGAGGTTGCGGAGTGGGAGGATGATTAGGGATGGGGTTCTGATAGATCCCCAAGTCTTGAATAGGCTACTGCTGCTGTGGTGGCTGCTACTGCGACGGCGATGCTTGTGGTTGCTGCACTAGCTGCCTCGGCGCTTGCCTTCTTTTCTCTTTTATCTCGACAATGGCCTTGTGCATCTCAGCCCAATCTATGTGGTGCCCTTCATGCAAGTCATAAACCAGATCTCTGAACTGAAAACATCCTTCGATGGTGTGCCCGAGCTGCCTGTGGAACATGTAATATTTCGACTGATCAACGGTCAGATTCTAATTGGGCCGTTCCAGAGGGAGTTGGATTGCGCTGATGGACATAAGAGCTGAAAATATGTCTGTGAGGGATTCAGGTAGGGGAGGATATTGTGCTCTTCTCGGAGCCGGGCGCTTATTGGTATAGCCGTTAGGTGGAGGGACATTGTGGTATTGCGGGGATTGTTGGGGTTGTTGCAGAATGGGGAAGGCATTTAAAAAATTGTCAACCCCAAAATCCTATATATCAAAAGGTCACACAAAGCAAGTGTGGATCAATTTAGTCCCCCAAATAGCCAAAAAGAGGCGAAGTAAGAGAATTCACATTACAAATAATAACAACCAATTCCCCTACTTTGATACAAACAAAAGAAACAATAGTGTCCTCAGTACGAAACTCCCTCTTGAAGATCTGACTATTTCGCTCCCCCCACAACGTCCAAAGGGTGGCATGAAGAATAAGCCACCACACAGTCCTGTCGCTTTTGATGGGCCAAGGCCTGTCCCAATGCTCAAGCAGGTGGTGAACCTCACTGTGCTGGACAAAGGCACAACGGGTCCTCTTAGCAAGCTCTCTCCACACCCCTTGTGAGGAGGAGCAACCTACAAAAATGTGGTCTAGAGGCTCGACATCCTTTCCACAAAGACAACAGGTTATCTAGATGTTCGAAAGGAAACGACATAGCCTGTTCCGAGTCGGTAGTCTCCCATTTGAGATCCTCCATGCTAGAAGTTTCATTTTCACTGGGCTCTTTGGTTTCCACACCTGATCATGAAGGCTGTGCCGAACACCTCCATCCGAGATGACTCTATAGGCAGATCTAACAGTGTAGGCACCGTCCTTCTCTCACCTCCAGAATCATTCATCCTCTAAGTCAGGTTGAGGATGAAGGGGTAGTGGCAGGGAGGGAAGGTCCTCTAGCTGAAACACCTCCTTCTGTCTAAGAGCCCTCTTGAAAGATGGGCCCCAGTCCCCTCAAGGCAGGAGAGGGTTGAAAGCCTGAGAGACTGATCCTGGGGGTGGGGGGATCTGCAACAATCGCAAAGAGGCTAGGGAACAAAGCGTCCAGAGAAGACTCCTTGCACCACTTGTCCTTCCAAAAACGGCTCTTGTTGCCTTTTCCCAGCCGAACACGGATGCCAGATATGAGAACATCTCTGCAAGAGAAGATATCCCTCCAAATGGGAGAGGTCCTATGTAGAGGCATCGGAGCCAAGTCCCAAACTCTCCTCCTATCAAAGTATCTAATTTTGATCAACTGTGTGCACAACCCCTCCTTTCCCTGTCCCAACCTCTACAACCACTTGCACAAGAGGGCTAGGTTGAAGTCTCTGGCATTATTGATCCCCATTTCTTTTCGTTCCTTTAGTAATGGGAGAGTGGTACATGAAGACATAGTTTTAATTGATGGACATAACATTCCGAAGGCAAATGACAAGTATCAAGGTAAATACAGTCAGATATTTCAACAAGGTTAGACATGTCATATGAATACACAAATTTTTGCAAGAGCATCGATGAATAAATGAGATACATCAACCTGTATAGTTAACACATGTAGCAAGTTAGAATAGAAACATCGACCTTAGAGTCATACAAGTAGACCTTGTTTGCCAGACAGACTGACTCTGTAATGAAAGTGCATCAACCTGTCTTTATAGTGAATGCAAATGGTGCATCGACCTTGAGAATGATGACTTCTATTGCACCAACCTTATGCTGCAAATGATAACATACTAGCATCGACCCTTTTATAACATGCATCGACCTAAGCTGTAATCGCTAGCTCACTAGCATCGACCTTTTTATAACATGCATCAATCTTATGCTTCTATCGCTAACTCACAAGCATTGACCTTTCAATGATGTGCATCGACGTTATGCTACAGCATCTAGCAAATAGTGCCTAGCAACATTGACCTGTGTACTAGGTGTACCGACCTTATGGACCATGCTGTAAACAAGGTACATAAGGTGCATCGACCTAATAGTGTGTACTACATACAAGGTACATCAACCTTCTAGACTATAATGCATATGTGCATCGACTTTCTAGACTCAACGACATATGTGCAATGACCTTCTTAGTTTGTAACACATATGTGCATTGACCTTCTAGGCTTAATGACATATATGCATCGACCTATTAGTTCAATGAAGTGGAAGATGCATCAACCTTATAACGCAATACGTATGCATATGCACTGACCTTCTAGGCTCAGAGTGAACATGTGCACTGACCTGACTTTCTCAATGCATAAATGTACATTGACCTTATTGTGCAACAGCAAGAGTACATCGACCAATCTTCTCTAAGTACATGAAGATGCATCGACCTTATAATGTAACAGAATGAGCATGCATCAACCTGATGATGAATAGGAACTTAATCTGACTTAAGTACAGACTACAAATTATCACAGTGTTGCCATTATCAAAATTAAGGTCAATTACATTGTTGCCAACATTAAAACAAAATATCAAATCCTAAGGAGACACAACATTCTCCCCATTTTTGATGACGGCAACACTACTATACATTGATGGCATCACATGCAATAGGAGACACAATTTAGCTTTCTTTGCCCTAGCAATCTCTCCCTCACAAATGACTAGATACCAGGTAGCAGACAATTCCAACTATTGGGCCTAAAGGGTCACACACAATAGAGTATTGGACAGATCGGGATGGGTGGACTTTATATAAAATTATTTAGTTTTTATGAAAAATGCCAAAGGTCTATAAATATATGCTGAAGGGATAAACCCTGGCCAAGCTACAGGCATAAACCTTGGCCGCCCTCTCTCCCCTCTCTCTCTCCTAGGGGCGCACCTCCCTCTTCCTCTCTCCTTCCTCCCCAGTGGATGGTTCTGTTGAGATCAGGTTGGCACATGGAGATCGTGGAGGAGATCCCGTCTGCTTCCACTGGTCGTGTGGATATGTCTAGAGGCCGGACACTTGAACGGCTCACGACTCTGGGATCTTCCACTCATTCATCTTCGAGGATTTGGGAGACTCTCAACCACGCAAAGGTAAAGAATCGTTCTTTATACCGCGGGTTTACCGATCTTGTTCAATTTCGAGAAATCGGCAATGATATGCAATCTAAGGTTTCGATGATTTTCACTGCGCATTCTGGTCGAAACCTTACAGTGGTATCAGAGTGAGGTTGCTGGTTTGATCGAAATTGATAATATTATATTATTTTTCGTCATTCCCGTTCTTACATGGGGCTTGATGTTTGTCATCCGATTGGGTCACTCATGGGATGATCATCGACCGATTGATGCCAAGGAAATGTTCCCGAGATCAAGAGCAGTAAAACACATATTTGTATGTGTTGATTGACCCACCGGAGAGCGTAAATCGACCACCACAACCCGATGAACTTGCCGTTCATGTGCAGGACGGACGTCCATTCTAGGCCATTGAATGTCAATTGTTGGCGCTCATAGGGGCGGCCAATGGGCCTAGATGCTCCTCCAAGGCGTATGGCAGAGTTCAGCGGCGGGGGGCGGTTGATTCCGACAGTCACGGCTGTGTTCGTAGGGTTTAGGGCGAACTCGCCCGTGAGCATTGGGCGTGCCATCTCCGGCGATGACGACAACGGTCGAGCGGCCTATGGAGACCGGCGGGGCCAGGTAAGGGTGGTGGTTGGCGCGGCGGCCGACGACGGAGCCTCCCCGGGCGATTCAAGCGCAGGCGGCAGTTAGGGTTTAGCCTAGCCGCCCCCTGCGTATCGGGCGGGAGGGGAGACCCTAGCGGGTCCCCTCCTCGGCCGGATCCAGTCCGAACCAAATCTGGACCCAGCCCCTTACCCATTAAAACCGCCCCCTTTTAAAATTGAATAAACCCTTCACTTTAGTTCGGATCCTTCCCCGGTCAGAGAACAAAAGAATAAACCTTTCCACTTTGGTTCGAATCCTTCCCCGGCCAGAGAATAAAGAGACCCTACTCTTCGACTCTCGTAGCTGCTTTTCCCAACAACTTTGGCTCCCGTAGCTTGCTTCCTGACTTGGGCTTTCGCATCTCACTCCCCAAATTTTGGCTCCTGTAGCCTGCTTCCCAACTTCGGCTCTTGCAGCCCGCTTCCTAATTTTGGCTCTCGTAGCCTGCTTCCCCAATCTTTGGCTCTTGCAACTTGCTTCCCAATTTTGGCTCTCGTAGTCTGCTTCCCCAATCTTTGACTCTTGCAGCCAGCTTCCCAGCTTTGGCTCCTGTAGCTTGCTTCCCTTTGGCCTGCATGGCCTACTTCCCAATTTTGGCTCTCATAACCTACTCTCCCAACCTTTGGCCTTTGTATCCTGCTTCCCGACTTGGACTTTCGCATCTCGCTCCCCAAATTTTGACTCTTGTAACCTACTTCCCAACTTTGGCTCTTATAGCCTGCTTCCCAATTTTGGCTCTTGCAGCCTGCTTTCCAACTTCAGCTCTTGCGGCCTACTTCGTAGCTTCGGCTCTTCACAGCTCACTTCTTGACTTTGGCTTGTAGTTTGCTTTCCCCGATCTTTGGCTCTCGCAGCCTACTTTCCTTAATTTCGACTCTTGCAGCCTGCTTCCCAACTTTGGCTCTTGCAGCCTACTTCCCTTTGGACGGCATGGCCTACTTCCCAATTTCAGATCTCGTAGCCTGCTCTCCCAACCTTTGGCCTTTATGGCCCTCTCCTCTAATGTCCCTTGGCTTCTATAGCCCGCTTCCCCTAATGTCCGTTCGACCCTTCTTGGTCCACATCCCTAATACCTTTACTATCGCTACACTAATACGTAACAATCATATTTTTTATACAAAAAAAACACAATAAAAAAGAGAAAGAAGGGAATGCTTGGTTACCCCGCTTGCATGCCTGCTTATGATGTAGAATAAGACACTTCCCTTGAATTTTCTAGGACCGTGTTTCCTTGCTAAGTAATGTCACCCCGATTCCGGATGCACGTGCGCCACGACGCACGCTCGAAGGAAACCCAATTAGGGCAGGTGCCCCCGTCAAGGGAAAGAGTCATGGCTAAATTGCTAAGCCCAACTCACAAAATAAATCTGAGACAACACTCCCACACGGGCGAGGCAGGAACATTGTGGAGTGATTGTGGAGCGTGCTGGGGTGGAGGATGGAGCGTTGCGTTGGCGCGATCCCTCGGTGGATTCAAGGTTGGCGTGGTTTGATTCGTGTGATATTTTCAGCGTGGTTTAGTCGCTTCGACGCGCGAGAACTTTGGTGGAGTTTGGGAGATGGATCACCTGCTTCACTTCTATGTTCCCTCACTATTTAGAGCCGATCAGTGCGCGTATGAGTGGGTTTTGTCACATTTGGGTGAAAGCATGCTTCGGGGGGTGTGAGACAAGTTCACCTTTCCCAGAGACGGTTTCTTGCTAGATTAGTATCATTGGAACCCCTGACATGTTAGCAATCTATTCCCACTAGTTTCATCATGATTGGTTGTCATTTGGGACCGGTATGAGCCCGAGAACCCATGTGACTTGTGTTGGGTCGATTCGGTGGAATCGCCTGTTTCTTGTCGTTTATACGTTGATTTGATCCCTTCCGGACTATGGAAGGTTAATTTGGTCATTAGGACTGTTTCCCTTTCGTTTTAGGGTGAACAGGGCGTGGAAAGGCCAGGTTTTGGCCAGTCCTCTATTTTTCCTACCGTAATGCCTTAGCGGTCCTTTCAAAGACCATTTTCGCTTCTCACAAAGTCCAGTATGCGACCGTTTATCTCATGTCGATTCAGGTCTTCGCGGTCATGTAATAGACCATTTTCCCTAGCTAGCAGCCCATTGTTGGACCGCTAAGCTCTGTCCAGCGGCCCATTAGGTGACTGCTAGACTTATGTGGAATATCGGCTTGGCAAAGCAGTCGCACGATAGACCGCGAGGCTAGCTTTGGCGGCCCTATGTGTGACCGCTAAGCTTCGTTTGATTTTGGTCAACGATTTTAGGTCGGTTCGGGCTAGCGGTCTAGCTCCGACCATTTGTAGTCTTTAGCAGCCCATTAGTAGACCGCTAAGCTCCGTTTGACTTCGGTCAGTGTTTTAGGTCGGTTCGAGTTGTGTCCTTAGCGGCCCATTTATAGACCGCTAGGCCCCTGAAGCAGTCCTATTATAGACCATTTTTGGTGGTTTGACTGGTTAAGTCGGTTCAGGGTTGACTGGGTCTGGCGGCCAGATGTATGACCACTACAGTCACCTTACGGCCCTATTTATGACCGCCAAGTGTCTGTGTTCTCTGTGTGTGGTTAGCGGCCCTTTGGCTGACCGCTTGGCTTACCTATAACGGATGGGTTCTGGTCCATTGTGTGCCCTGGGTCTATAGTTGTGCATTTTTATGTCTGTCGGGTATAACGCACCTACCTTTGTGCATTATACTAGTATGACGTGCCTATTATGGTCCGTTATACTTTGTGTGGTTAGTGTGTTGGTCTGTTGGGCATAACACACATGTTGTGGTGCGTTATGTTGATATGACGCCCCTATGCTGGCGCGTTATATCATCTGTTTGTAGTTTCAGGTCGGGTCGGCATAACGCCCCTCCTGTGGTGCGTTATGTGGGTATAGCGCCCCTATGCTGGTGCGTTATAGTTTTGTTTGCCGTATTGACCATTTGCTTGTGTGGTGTTGTGTGTCCGTTTGTCTTAGGTCCTTGTTTAGGGCGGTGTTTGTCTGTCGGTGCTTGTCTGGACTAGTCGGGTTAGGTGACTGGGTGTGGTCTTTTCCTAGACTACGACCGTACCCTAACGACTTAATCTAGAAGCTACCATTGTCCTTGTCTCTGGTTGCGTAGCAGTTGTCTCTCGACTATTCGGTTTCCCTAGTAGTTGACTGACAGGTTGCTCTGCCCAGAGTGTTGCTGTCATCCTCCGCCGCTCTTGTGCTTGTTGTTTCTGCTTGCTTGTGTTGCGGTGGTAGTGGATGTGTTAGTGTGTCCATGTCGTGTCTGGTTCCCGTCAACCCGGGCTTACCTAGTGGTTGACGGGCAGTCTTGTTGTGTCTTGGCGACCTTGTCCAATTCGAGACATTGGTTCTGAATATTTCGAGGTACTGTCCTACCTCGATTCATGTGTCCAGGTGTGCTGAGGGTTCTCAGTGTTCCCTTAGGTCTCCGTGTTTTGGTTCTCGCGGAGCGCTGTTTCCCTTGGCTTAGGATTAGACAGATTGGTGGCTTTGTTCCGCTGTGTGCAATGATCCCGACTCAGAGTCATAGGACTCAGGGACCATTGTAGTTGTGGGTCTAGTTTGCCTTGCCCGGTGTGGTCGACAGTTTCCTGTACTGCCATGGTGCGCATAGTACGGCCTGCCAGTGCTCCGGCACTTGTGTTTCAGAGTCTTCGGGTTTTGTGGCTCCTCTTTGTTTGGTGCCTTACGGCACGCTTCGGCGTAACAGCTCTTGTAGCGGGGCACTTCTCCAGGAGACACGATTTTTAAGCTAGTTTTGTGGGCTCCCGGCCTTAGCGCAGTGTCCGCAGGGGAGAATACTAGTTCTCCCCAACCCCAAGAGTCACTCTCCCTCTCCCAAGGGAGAATCCCATCTCCCCAAGCACCCTTCCACTTCCCCACATACCCATTCACCTCCCCAAGACCAGCATTAACCCCCATTAACCACCCATTCAAACCAAGGGAGTGAGATCTCCCTCTCCCTCTCCCTCCCAGCCCCAAACTTGCAGCTCCCCCTCCCTTCACCTGCTAGACCCCCTTCCAGCCCCCATTCTACCCCTCCCACATGTTGGAACACCCTCTCCCAGACCGCCTCACAGCCAGGGGTCGCCCCCACACACATCCACCTCATTTCCCCTCCCATCTACCCCTCCATCACTTATCTCCACCCTTTCATTCTAGTTCACAGGTAGCAGAGAAGCTATTGATTGCAGTGGCTGTCCCGTCATCTCCTCGAGGAATATGGTGGAAAATCTTAAATTTCTTGAAATATCTTCAAAGTACCTTCGTAGGCGAGGTGGTCTCGTGTCCATCTGACATCTGGGCTGCCCGGTAGAGCCGTTCTCCCTCAACTGCGCAAGTCAGGTCCAGCCAGTGACCTGTGCGACTTCCAGAAGTTACTCTGGCCCCATCTCCCACCTTCTGATCAAGCCCCTTGGAAGTTCCCCACTAGGGTCACCCAGCGTTCAGCCAAAGCTGGCCCCGACCCATTTGGAGTTCCTGTTCAAGAGCACCAGCGATGACAAGTTGAACCAGTCCTACAGTCTAAATTATTGGTGGCCAGAACAAGCAGTCCACCACAGGAAGCACCACAGTCTCTGCTGTCATCTTCTGCCTAACCCCTCTGCGACAGTTCATCAAAGGTCAGTCAAATTTCAGTCAAGCTTGGTCTTGCCACATTCTGATTTTCCCACTGGGAGTTACAGCCCCGACAAGTCTCCCCTATCCGACCAGCATCCTGGGAAGCTAGACTTCACAAGAATCCCAGTACCAGAGTCTCCCACCTCAGAACGGGGCCATTCTAGCTCTGAAAGATCCCTGTAACGGCCCTCTTCGTGATGACTCCAGCCCCGCCATGTTCCGGCCTCGGATCGGACAGCTACACCACTGGAGGATCGAGTCTAGAATTCTGTCCCTACAACCAGCTCGACCCAGTCAACATCCAGGAGCCACCACTGGCATGATTGGGTGATTCAGGAAGAGAATTTTAGTGTAAACACACTAGACTGAGTCCTCTTTCAGTCGGCCCTAGTCTCGAAGATAGTATGCGATTTTTCTTATCGACGAATGTGCAGAAAATTTTCAAATTACAGTCTCTTTTGCTTAGCATGCTTCAATTTGTTCATCTTACTTGGGGTCCGGAAATAGGCTTCCTATGTTTCTTCCCGAATGGATGCCTTCACGAGATGAGGTGACTCAATGGAGCCTACCCCATTACCCTAGAGGATGCCGAATGCTAGGCATCGCCCATCATCTAAGATAATCCCCACTTCTTTTCTTTAGGTTGGGGAATGGGTTATGTAGAGGTAGGAAAGTGCTCCCTAGGCCTAATACCACACTTTTAAGATTTGTTTGTTGGGGAAGAGCAGTCGGCCTCCCAATAAAATCTACAATCACTAAAAGATCACGTCAGAAGGAGCCCTAGGAGTGATCCCAATGGACAACCCTCTGATGCTTAAGTCAGAGTCATGTAGGAGCAAAGGATAAGAGAGCTGGAGGAAGAGGAGAACCAGAGGGAGTGAACCAAAGGAATCTAAGTGGAGGAGAGAGTGCTCGGAGAATGGTCAAAAGACTTGGAGAGTGCTCAGAGAGGCAGGGAAGAAGAACCTCAGAGGAACCTCTCTATCCCTACTTCCCGAATGGGAATTCCTTCCGCGGCTATGTGGAGAAACCTCTCTCTTCCTCCTACTGTAGGGCTCTGCTAGCACGAGGCCGTCTCTCCTTCCTTCTCTGTCTCTATATGCGTGTGTGTGTCTGTGAGTGTATCCATCGGTGGGGGCCCTCTCTGGGTCTGGCTGGGGATCTATTTATGTGGGCTATTCGGACACAGTCCATTCTTGGACTGGGAAATGGCGTAGGTCATGGACTAACGCCCTGTTGATCGTGGGGGTTGCCCGTTGCATGCATGATCGTTCCTGGAATGGAAGCTTCATGGCGGGGATCTCGACGGCGTGGGTGCGACTTGGTCCACGCAAGGGAAAACTCTGTGATGGCGGTGGTAACATTCGTTTGTTGGCGAGTTTTGTGACGTCTGAAACTTACGCTCGCAGTAATTTCTCCCGTGGGCTAATGGAGCTTCCTGGGGCCTCCGTTGGGTCGCATTGAATGGGCCAAAGGTTGATGGGGTGGTCCGTTGCGGGCTCGACTGAATCAAGCTGTAATGGGCCCGACGATATTGGGTCGCACTGAGTCTGACGAATATTCCCCTCCTTAGGATAAAATCATAAATTTATTCACTCTCGGTAGAGTCCCACCAAGGGCCCTGATCGGTTTGCTGTGACATGCGGCTACACAAGCAATCAACTGGGACCAATCCCGGCTACTCATTGGCGGGCCTTGCCCGCACCCTATTGGGCCGCCCGGGCGAACCTGGGAGCACCCCGACACTAAGCCACGCCATGTGGCACCTGGTGAAAAGGTAGGAATTCAGCCCCGAGATGCCTTCTCTCAACCCTTCAAGCTCAAAGGGAGACCTAATCAAGTCAACCACAGGCTTTGGAGGCCCGTAGTATGCGTATACGACTCACACACGTGTGTTCGACATTTTCCCGAACACCTTGTGGGTGCATATATTCCAGCCCTCCGGCATCAAACCACGAGCCAACTCGTGGTTCCAGCATGTTAATTGGGTCCTACAACAATCCCCTAGCAATCCAGGGCCACCCTTGACCCTCAGACATGTGGCGACGAGCCACTCATCTTTAGCTTTCGGGCCAACCCGAGGCTACCTTGCCAACCCCCCGTGCAACGCGGCACGTAGCTTGATACATGGCCCATGTGCCTAAAATGCCTCCCCCTAGCTCCCACGAGGTCCCATCCTCAACCCAAGGCCCACTTTAGGGCCCCCTCAGCCTACTACTCAAGCCGTTCGGCAACCTAGGGTGTGTCGAGCATTTACCCGAACACCCTGTGACGGCTACTACAACCCGAAGAACACCGGCCCCCACGGGCCCATCCCAATCCCTCGAAGCTTGGTGTCCCTCAAAGGACACCCCCAAAAGACAACAGAAGACCCCCGGGGGCCATCCCTTGGTGTTACAACTGGCCCCGAGGCCAGTTCGCCCCGGGGGCGACCGCGTGCCTAAGGGAGGGTGAACTCCCTAGGGGCGCGCCCTCTCTCTCCAGCCCAGCAGCCCCACGGCCCCGCTCAGCCCCAGTTCGTCCAGTTTGCGGTCCAACGATGTGATTCATGTGCCGTACCAGTTCGTGGAAGCAACCCGTAGAAGCACGAAGCAACAGCACGCAGGATCAGCCCTCTGCAGTCAACACAGTCGCAAAGTCTTCCACGTACCCTTCTAGCCACTTGTCCTTTTCTTCTTAGTCAATTTAGGAAGAAAATATCCCAAAAAACTAGATTTTATAGTGGGGACCACCCCCCTCTCTCTCCCTAGTGACCCAGTCTGCATAAACCCCCTAGGGAGGGGTTTAGGCAGGCCAGCTTGACCCTATCAAGCTGGTGGTTTACTAACTTAGCCTTCTATCATTTTCTAATTTTTTAGAATTTTTTGAATTAATATGACCTCTCAAAGCTCTCCTTTTCCACGTTTCTAAAAATTGGTCCAGGTTTTTCAGAGTGTCGACACATCCAAGGGCAGTGTCAGCACATTCAGAGGCAGTGTCAGCACATTCAACAATTTCTAAAGGGACAGTGTTGACATATCCCAGGGAAGTGTCAGCACATTCATGGGCAACGTCAGTACATTCAGCAATTTCTAAAGGGGCAGTTTCGACACATCCAAGGGAAGTGTCGACACATCTAGTATTTTCAGTTAAAATGTCAACAAATCTCTTAAAAACACATAACTTGATGGAAAAACTAGAAAATAAATATGGTAGTCAATCCCGCATGCCGTTAATCACTCTTTGGCATATAGAAACTACTTTGAAATCATTTTAATGCATCATTGACCCCTAAGATTTGAGGATAGGTGCCAACCTTCGAAATGATAAACCGACGATCTGGGGATGATATCCACACCGCAAATCCTCCAAAAGCTTTTCCCCCCTCGAGCCCGGGGTGCTGCAGGATCGTCCTCCACACGCTAGATCATCCACCCATGAATTGGATGGTCCGCCCCCGAAGAGTCAAGGTCCCTCACTCCCTTCTTACTTAAGAAAGCTAGAAGGTGGTGGAGGGTTGATGGAAATGATTTGCTAAAGGCTTGCCACCCTTGAAACTCACCTCCTTATATAGTTTTCCGACTTCCTAAGGGTTTACCTAGGTCCCGGAAGGCTCTAACAAGCTCCAAGGTCGCTGGTTTTGAAGAGGAGTTAATGCTAAGCACCTCTTGGGCTTGATCAGAGGTGACCCTTCATCGACTCGATCATAGATGTAAGTGGGCACATTTTTTTTTAGGATTTGAGTTGGGACATCTGCATATGAAATCGAGAGGACTTCTTGATCTAACTTTGGGTTGTGATTTCATCGAATTTCATTATTCCTAGCCCGAGTTATGATGTTTCAAACATTAACATTCATTTTCCCCTGCTTCAGTCGCGACCCTTCATCTACCTAGTCATAAATGCGAGTGGACGTGCTCTTTGGTCGATATTCAGGCTGGTACATCTTTAGATGAAATCAAGAAGACTTCCGGATCTATGTTTGGGTCATAGTTTCATCCAATTTCATTTTCCTTATCACGAGTTATGATTTTTGGAATATTAACAGTTCAAACCTTTAAACCAGTGAGATTTGGTAGAACCATGGGTAAAGATAACTTAGGAAGTTAAAACTCTTAGTTAATCCTATACTAATATAGTATTCAAACCTTGTAGGACCATGGCCGCCGAACGTGCTCAGTGGCGTAATATGCAACGCACCTTGCGAGGCCTTATCTAGGCGCTACAATAGGTAGCGCAGGGCGGAGCAAACAGAGGAGCATGCGAACTCCATCAGAGTTTCCATAATATGTACCCTCCAAAGTTTACTGGCTCGACCGATCCTGACGATGCCGAGCACTGGATTAAGGAGATTGAACGTATATTCTGTGTCATGCAATGCACGGATGAAGAGAATGTATTACTAGCAACATTCCAGCTAGAAAGGGATGCCCGTTGCTAGTGGGAGTCCGTAGAAGCTACTAGAGAACAAGATCAAGTCACTTGGGCCGAATTTGTGGAGTAGTTTAATAACAAATACTTTTTCGACTGTATACAGGAGAAGAAGGCCACCAAATTCACCACACTCAAACAATGAGCTCTATCGATGGCTGAGTACAAGGCCCAATTCTCTAGACTGTCAAGGTACACTAGGCACTTAGTAAGCACCGAGAAGATGAAAGCCATAAGATTCCTTAATGGGCTCAGGCCCCAATACATCACACAACTAGCGTCGATGGACATCCAAGTCTATTCGGAGATCGTATGAAGAGCCCAATTATTGGAGGATGCCATGGAGCTGTCCAACAGAATCCATGGGAAGGATAGGAAGGAGCAAGTCACCAGCTCTGGTACTTTCAAGCCCACTTTCAACAAGAACAGGCCTAGCAATGGAGGAGATTCCTCTCAAGGAAAGAAGTTTAAGAAGAGCACTAAACCCTTCTCCCATACTGCTACACCATCCAAGGAGGTGTGCAAACACTGTGACAAGGCTGGCTATAGGGCCGAAGAATGTTGGAGAAGATTAGAAGCTTGTCTCCATTGCAGGAGCCGTAATCATCGAATTCTCGATTGTCCGTTGCTAAATGAACAAGCTAGAGACGAGAAGCGCCCGGTGAAGAAGCAAACACATCTCCAAGCTCTTCAGGAGGCAAAACAAGATGAAGGCAGACTGGTGGAAGGTACACTAAAGATTTGTTCTAAATCTTCACATGTCTTGGTTGATATCGGTGCATCGCATTCTTTTATTTCAAAGAAGTTTGTTGATCCATTACCTATGAAATATGAATTTTCTTTGAGTTGAAATGATTTGAAAACATCATTATGACGTAAGAAATTCAAAAGCACCACTCACTACTGTGAATGACGACACAGGCAAGGGTATATAACCGGCCATTAGCTCCCATTTCTCTAGTGCACTAAGCTTCTGTAGTCCTCTCTCTCTCTCTCTCTCTCTCTCTCTCTCTCTCGCGGCGGAATGACAGCCAAAGCATCTCCCAAGTCCCGGCCCGACGTGGAGGATGCACGGGCAACCTTCACCTCCACCCCCAGTACTAAACAAGGGGGTTGGATTACCTTCCCCTTCATCACAGGTCTCTCTCTCTCTCTCTCTCTCTCTCTCTCTCTCTCTCTCTCTCTCTCTCTCTCTCTCTCTCTCTCTGTGGGGGGGGGGGGGATTGCCTTCCCCTTCATCACTGGTCTCTCTGTGTGTGTGTGTGTGTGTGTGTGTCTGTGTGTCTGTGTGTCTGTGTGTGCGTGTGTCTGGAGAGAGAGGGGAAGGAGAGAGGAAAAACAGAGAACTGTCCACAAGCAGCAGTAACAGTAGGCCTAGCACTGACGAGGGTTGATGGAAGAATGTCTCTGATGGGTTGGTTGCATGCAGGGAGCTTAATGGCGCTGGCAGTGGCCATCAGCGGTGCATCCTTCAACTTCATTGTCTACCTCATCAAGCAGTTCAACGTCAAGAGCATCGACGCCGCACAGATCTCCAACATTGTCAATGGCTGCAGCAGCGTCGCCCCCGTCCTCGGAGCCATCATCTCTGACTCCTATTTTGGCTGTTTCACCGTCGTCGCAGTCTCCACCGTCGTCTCCATGCTGGTAAACCAAGAACTTCTCCAAGATGACAAATTAAGCATTTCCTCCCCCGATAACTTGAATCAATTGGCTGCCCGGTACTGTGGCATTTCTTCCACTGTTTATCCGCACATCATCTCACCCGACACAGTAGATGAAGTTGGAATTAATATTGGGGTAGTGGGTGATGCTACATGTATGTATTCTTCCACCTTTAATTAAGAAACCTTTGTAAAAAGGGCGATGTTATTCTTAAGCACCTCCTAAACATATTTGGTCAAGGTATTCCTTCCATCGTCATCCTCCGTTAAATGTTGTAAACATTATGCCATGCGATTGATGACCCAGGTTTTACGCCCTATGATAGGGGTCTTCTTGGTCATCTACTTTGATGACATTCTTATCTACAGCCGGTAAGTCATCTACTGCTGGCTTAGGCTATTTTCCCGTGATTTTGTATGGTTTTTCAGTTGCTACGTGTCAGTAGTTTGCTGATCTTTGCCGTTTTGTTTCTGAGTGTGGTCTTGTATGTGCTGTGTTAGCACTGCACGAGATGCTTTTGCTCTCATCAGGAGGTGATGGGATGCTAAATTATAAAATAGTTTTTAAGGATTTCAAAATGTCGATCTCGATCAGGCTGTACTTGGCAGAGTACGCCGGAAGGCTTAAGTCTACAGTGCCTTATTCGAGATCTTTTCCATGTTCTGTTCAGGTGGCTGATGACTCTATAGGGTTGGTGTGATGGCCATGCACATTTTTATGTTGCTTCGGTCGTCCTAGCTTGAGTCTGTTCAGCTCCTGATGTGTTCCGCTTCGGTCAAAGTGGTCATTTAGATGCCTCGATTGAGAAGATGCTCAAGCAAAGCTTGGATTTTCTCCTCTTGGTGAGCTATTGATAGTGAGCTTGATTCTTCTCATCTGGTGTGGTGGAGTCTTTTTAAGGTGAGCATTGGAAATGTTGTCTTGGTGCAGCCTTTGTCCTGTGTCTGCTTAAGTGTGGACAGTGTTTATTCTAAGCTTGATCTGCTCTTTGTTCGACGGTTGCTTGGCCTTGGACCTAATTTTTGTGTTAAGAGCCATTGTGCACTGTGTTCGTCGTGCCGTGTCTAACGGTCGATGTGTTGCAAAGGTTCAGTAATTATTTTCAGGACGTAAAGGTAAGCTGAGGATAGCGTTCCGTTGTGCTTTATGCTGAAGTTGGCACTCTTCTTGGTTTGCACTTAGGCGATTTGTGATTGGTGATTAGCATGATAAGTACCCGTGGCATGTTATATTACAGTTTCATGAATTGCAATGGCGTCGAATGTGTACTGAGATGTAGATGCCGAGATGTGTCTGTTGCCTGTGTGCATTGTGTATTGTATGAGTGCACAGCGGAAGCATGTATGTTGACAACCCACAGGTCGAGGATCATTCATTGGAAGTTTTGGCCGGTTGGATGCATTGTCCTTGTTGTTGTGACTTCATCTTGGCTTCATATGCCTTGATGTTGTTATTTGTCATGCCGTGGTTATTGGAAGTCTTGTGGTGTTGGCACTGAACAGAGTGTTGGGGAATTTGTCAGCTTACTTGCTGATTTAGTACCCTCCGCTTCTCTATAACTTTTCTTGGATGTTGTATTCTTGATGGAGGAGGCCAAGCGAGAGAGGGCATCTACAGGGGAATTTTCTTCTCGAGCTATCCAAATCACCTGAAAGCTCTCGAACAGTTGGGCTATTTCCTTCACCAGCTGGAGGTACTCGATCATTTGCATTTCCCGAGCTTCGTAGTCCCCATTGATCTGAATGGCGACTAATTAGGAGTCGGTGTGAATTCTGACTCGCTCGACTCCTAGGTGCCGCACCATCCTGGCCCCTGAGATGAGGGCCTCATACTCGGAGACATTGTTGGACACCGGGAAGCTAAATTTCAAGGCATACAGTAGCCTTGTTGCAGCAGGATCCTTGCAATCGATCGTCCCCCTTGGTGCACGCCGCAGATGCCTTTGTAAACTTCTTCAACTACTTGGCGAGCTTCTGGAGCATCGAGACACTTGAGGAGGGGACAGCAAAGGACCTTTAGTATAGGGCCTCATCTAAGAGGATTAAACTTTGAGCTTGATACTTCAGTCTTTGAGCTTCCTGAGGGTCAGTAGGATTTTGGGAGTCCCAGAGCCAAGATATATACAGTGTCCGCCAGTCGCCAGGTAATACTTGCACAATGGTCACGAGCTCAGTTTCTACGCTTGGTCGCTCTAATTCCTCAAGGAGGATCGACCGGGTGCCTTCTGGACTGATGGAGGAGGCCAAGCGAGAGAGGGCATCTGCTCAGGAATTTTCTTCCCGAGCTATCCGAATCACTTGAAAGCTCTCGAACAGTTGGGCTATTTCCTTCAGTAGCTAGAGGTACTCGATCATTTACGTCTCTCGAGTTTCGTAGTCCCCGTAGATATGACTGGTGACTAATTGGGAGTCGGTGTGAATTCTGACTCGCTTGACTCCCAGGCGTCGCACCATCCTGGCCCCCGAGTTGAGGGCCTCATACTCAGAGACATTGTTGGACGCCAGGAAGTTGAATTTCAAGGCATATTGTAGCTCTACTCCTTCTGGGATCTGAGGAGGATACTGACACCACAGCCAACCGAGTTGGAGGATCCGTCAACGAATAGGTCCCAAGCGGGGCCAGATGTTGGCAGGGATGTTTCCTCGGTGGGGATAGTGCTCTCTATAATGAAGTCTGCGAGGGCCTGCACCTTGATGGCCGTATAGGGTCAATAAGAGATGTTGTAGGCCTCGAGAAGCACCTTGCTGACGTAATACACAGGATTCTGCACACCTCTATCATCTCAGACTAAGATCGAGCTTATTGTAGAGGGAGTAACCGAGAGATAGAGGTAAAGCATCTCTCTAGGCACAGGCTTCGATAACACTGGAGGTGAAGCCAGAAATTCTTTTAGCTCGATGAATGCCTTCTGGCACTCACTATCTCAGGCGAAGGTGGCAGACACCAGCTTGGGCCCTCTTAACGATTTGAAGAAGGGCAGGCATCACTCCACCGCTCGGGACAGGAAACAGATGAGTGCAGTAATTCTTCCAATCAAGCGCTGAACATCTTTGATACAAGTGGGTGGCCGCATGTCCAGGATGGCCTGGACCTTGTCGGGGTTGGCCTCGATCCCTCGCTGAGTCACCAAGAACCCCAGGAACTTTTCGAACCTAACTCCAAAGGCATACTTAGTCGGATTAAGCTTCATATTATACCTCTAGAGAGTGTTGAAGGTTTCGGCCAGATTGGTGAAATAGTCTTCGGCCTTGGGTGTCTTGATGAGCATGTCATCAATATAGGCCTTGACGTTCCACCCGATTTGATCTTTGAAGATTTAGTTGATTAACCTCTGATACGTTGCTCCGGCATTCTTTAACCCGAAAGGCATTCGGGTGTAACAGTGTACACCGAAGTCAGTGATAAAGGTGGATTTCTCGGTGTCTTTGGGGTTCATCCAGATCTGATGGTAGCCAGAGTAAGCATCCAGAAAGCTGAGAAGTTCATTACCTGAGGTTGAATCGATAAGTTGGTCAATGCTCAGTAATGGATAACAATCCTTTGGAGTCACTTTGTTGAGGTCGGTGAAGTCCACGCACATCCGTCACTTGCCTGAAGCCTTTGGGACCAGGACGACATTGGAGAGCCAAGTCGGGTAAAGGACCGATCAGAATAGCCTAGTTTTCTTCCCCTTATTGACCTGCTCTCTAATGACCACCTATTTTTCTGGGGCATGCCTTCTTCTCTGCTACTGGACAGGTTTTACTGATGGGTCGAGGTTGAGTTTGTGCATCACTATCTCCTTGGGAATTTCGAGAAGATCCTCATCAGACCATGCGAAGACTTGGATGTACTCTGAAAGGAAATATTTGTATTGCTCTTGTACATTAGGCGGTAAATCTGCCCTAATTTTTATTATGAGATTCGGGTCGTCTTTGAGGAAGACTGACAGTAACTCCCCGCCAGGCTTGCCTGCCACCAGTTTGTCCTCGACTCCCTCGACTTCTTTCTTTTTTCCCTCTAGCCTTATGGCTTCGACCGGCATCACATAGCACCTTCTAGCTATTGTCTGGTTACCTCGGACTTCCCCAATATCGTATTTGGTGAAAAACTTCATTTTTTGGTGATAAGTGGAGGGCATTGCCTTTATTCGGCCGATAATACCTCAGCCGAAGATGGCATTATAGGCCGACATCCCTTTTATCACAATGAAGTTAGCTATAAGCGTGATGATTCTAGGAGCCGTACCGAGAGTAACAGGCAAGCTTAGGGCTCCCTCAGGATAAGTTGCCTGACCGTTGAACCCACAGAGAGGGTGATGGGGTCATTGCCATCCGTTCCTGCACTCACGACCCATCTCCTCACCCCGGAAGCGTTTAGCATGGTCTAGTCATTTATTTTTGAGTCATATGTTGTATTTTCTAATTTTTATTTGAGTCATATCATTGTAATTTTTCTTTTATTTGAGTCATATCCCTAGGTCCTAAGGTTATTTCCCTATGTTAGAGCCATTTGTCCATGGTTTGCTTTCTAGGATGTTTGTGGTCAATCATTGTAAAGTCAAGGGCATTTTGGTCCTGTGAAAAGTTGGGCTCCTATAAATAGGACCCAACCCCTTCCTTTAAAAGTTAATGAATATTTGAGAATTTCTGAATCCACTCTGAGTGTTTTCATTTGGTGATAAGCCAAGTGAGGGTGAGAAGCCCATTAACCCATCCTCTCTCTCTCTCTCTCTCCTCACCCTTCTCTCTCTAGGCTGCCCCCCTTCTCTCTCCTATCTCCTCCACCTCATCTCCAACTCATCCACTCTGCTTCTGCCACCTCACCCATCCCTTCACATCCCAAGACTACCATAACTCCTCCATTCAATCCCCACCCTCTTCCAAGGAGACTCTTGGCACTCCCCATACACCTCTTCAGTCTCCCAAGTAACCCTTCATCTCCCAAGGGAGAATTCCCCACTCTCCAATACACCACTCTCCATCCCCAAGGCCACAATTACTCCCCCCTTAACTCCCCATTCAAACCAAGGGAGAGACTCTCCCTCGAAGCCCATGTGGTTTTGGAATAGTTTCACATGCTTTATCATTTTTCCCATAAATGCAAAATGTTGCTTCAACCTGAACACTCCACACCAACAGTTGCTACAGCAATTCAAGGAATTAAAAAGATGACCTGAGATCTGGAACTGGCACACCAGGTTTTCCATTCCTTTTGTTGTTTTGTCCTCTTGATTTCCCCCTTTTTATCTTATTCCTGATACTTCGCTGCATATGTACAGCTCAGACAATAGTGAATAGCAATCAGACAGTAGTATTTGCTAGGTAGAACACTTTTCCATCTCCCTTTCACCGAGCGGACCCAAGACAAACAAACATGGGGCTTAACAAAGCACACTATTTCACAATCAGGCTGTTCTAAGCCAATCTAATAAATCCAAGTTAGACAACTTAGTTCAAATCCAAACAAGCCAAGATTCCATAAATTTACTACTACTATTAATCTTCCTCCACATTTGCATTCAGTAAGGTCATCCTCTAGCCAATTGTTCATAGCACAGATGGCTATTATGGCAGAGATATTACAGTCTCATAAAGCATCTTACTTGACGTCTTCTCATCATCACTGTGCATTTATCACAGCAGAGAACTGCAAAGAGCATGGAATTACATATTTTTGTAGAACATCAGTTGTTCAATATTGAATTTAGAAATGCTAAACTCATGATACTTACATATTTGCCCCTTTCAGTTAGAAATAGTTTGGTTTTTCATAGTATAGTCTTTGGGCACACTTGAAAGAATTGTACATTCACAGCCTGTGCCTTTCACTATTGCTACCAAGAACAAATGCTAGTAGATAGAGTTACATTTTTGCAAGATACATTATTTCCCGGGGAATAAGAAAAAAGCAACTTATCAACCCTCAACCCCAAATGAGAAGCAATACAAGGATAGATGTAATATATATGCATATCAACTTACCATTCGCCATGTCAATGGACTCAACATGCTCCTGCAGTTCATCCAACATAGCTGTAACACACAGATTAACATGTTATCAGTGGAAGATAATGATGACAGAATTGAAGTCAAAAGAATGGAGATGCTTGAGCTTTCTCTTTTCCGTTTTTTGGGGTTGGGGATGGGGAAGTTGAGAGGAACTACAGTACCCAACTATGTATGCAGAGTATGCTATTAATCTGTGCTACCCATCCATGTGACTAGAGGCCCTCATTCTCCCAAAACCTCTCCCTCCAACATTTCATCGTAGCCCGACTCCTGCTGGTCATCCAAGCTCAAGTCCAAAATGCCTTAGGGTTCTCTCAGCCCAAGTGTGATACCCTTTTAGATGATTATAATCTTGGCTAGAGTAATCACCCAAATTTACCTTGGACGGACCAAACAATTCAAGCCCATTTGTCTAAACTGTCACCCCAAGAAGCCCATGAGCGGTTCATGTGTAATCAACTTCAGCCCAACTCATCTCACCCTAACTTCAAAAGTAACATCGATATTTAGGGTGATTCACCAGGCCACTACTCCAAATCTCAAATCATGTACTCTCAGTTTACTTAATATGACCCTCCTTCCATATTACATCAACCTCCTCAACACGTGAATGATGATGATGATGATCTTATGCCTGTCATTCTGACTCAAGATATCAATAGTGAAAATGAGGGGGAGTGCACCAAGAATACCATGATGAAGGAAGTGAAGGAATTAGGGGGTGGATTGGTTTGTGATTAATAATCTTGTTGATTTAATGACAACAAATTCTGAATATCCTCCTCCCCTTGAAGATCATGATTATGAGGCCTTATTGGAAAAATTCACATTTAATCTACCCACCCTACTATTGGAAAATTTGGTTGATAATCTTCAATTGAGTGATGAGTGTGATGAAGGGGTTTTACTAGAGAATCTTACATTTGATCTACCCCTTGAGCCCTATCACATGAAGTTTGAATCATTGAATGAGTTAGATTCTGGGCTCGTACTTCCTTCTCATTTGATTCCCTTGCCAGTTGAGCCTCTTCAATATGACATTCTAGGACCTGAGGGGGATGGACCAGCAATATTCACTTTTGATTTGACTTATCCTCAGGCAGACCAATTACTTAATGCTATTAATGCTCATGAGGCTATTATTGAGGGGGATGCGGCTAATAATGATAATCTTATTCATAAGTCACTAGTGCATGGCCAAGTTACCATGGAGGAAGTAGTCACTAAAGGGGTAGTCAGGAGGAACAATACAAGACAAGGGGACCAATGGGTTGATGTTGTGCAAAGGTTCCACCCTGATCTTGAAGGATTATTGGCCATTGATCCTTTCATGATCCCTAAAGATGAAAACTGGCTCCCACACATGGTTAAAGTTAAAATCAATAATGTGCGAGACCGCATATTTCTAGCCCTAATTCGTACATGCTTACTCTTGTCTTCCAATTACATAAGGGCTGGAATTTGAAAGGATTTTCACCGAAGAGCTTGAACTAATCACAAGACTAATGACATAAGAAGAATGAGATGGATGAATGAGCTAAATAAAAAAATTCACCATAAGCTGGCCTGTAGCAAACATGAATTGATGACCTCGAATATAGAGAGAACAAGACGCAATGATGACCATAATTCCAAAGGATTGGTAAAGACAAGGATGAACAAGAAAAAAATGATGGAAGAAAGAGCACAATTAAGGTCCCTCAAATCAAATCAGAATAATCAATCCTAAATCGGCGATTGCATGTATACTGTGTATGAGCAACTTGGGGGGGCCTTCCGTTGTGGGAGTCTCCCCTCAGGGCCAGGTTGCTGTTCAAAGCAAGTTGCCTAGTGATAATAAGAGGAAGATCCAAAATTGCACTTGCATGATAGTTCCTGCATAAGAATTTCTGACAAATTGCATGAGCATGATTAGAATTTCATTGAGTTTTCATGAAATTGATGAAACTCGACATGTATTCACTGAAACGGCACTTGCATCTGTAGACGCCTAATTTCGGACATCCCGCAGACCTTGTCTAGCCATCATAGAAGTGACACTTTTTCTTTGTTGATTGGGAGTGTGGGGTCTCATCCTTGTCTAGGTAGGCTCCACCCTGTCCCTTCTACACTGTTCTCTAGGCGCCCAGGGTACTGGCTGCCTAGAACCCAAGGCGGCCAGATTACTAGCCACCCAGCCCCTTTGAACGGCCATTCTGTTGGCCACCCTCAGTTCCTAGAAGGCCATTGGGTTGGCCGCCTACCACACTAGAAGGCCAAAGGTCTAGCCACCCTTATCCACCTGGAAGGCAATCGACCTTGCCGCCTAGCCCCTTGAATGGCTAGACTCCTGGCTGCCCAGCTCCCTTTGAACGGCCCTCAACTTGGCTGCCTCTTGATAACTGCAGTCAATCCCACGCTTCCGCCCACTCTGAGCACGTCCTTCGCAACCATCCCCACTCGAGGGGTTGAGGCCCATAATAATCTCACCTCCGAATGGGTCAAAGCTGACACGTAATCCATCTTCGAAGATTTTTTGGAGGGAAAGGCCCCCACATACAAAATCGGTTCTGAAACCCATCTCAAAGGGGGGTTGGACACTTTGGGAGGAGGAGAGGTTGGTAGTTCGGAGCCCAAGGAGAGCTGTGAGCACTAGAGCGCCTTCCCCGACCTTCCCCTAGCAGTAAAATCCCAAGTCGGTCCGCGTAAACTCCATCCAGAGGAGGGGGTTTACGTGGACCAGCCTTGACCCTTAGGCTAGTCCGCGTAAATGCCCTCCAGGGGAGGGGGTTTACGCAGAGCAGCTCCAACGCTTAGGCTAGTCCGCGTAAACTGTCACTATTCTCTAGGTTTACGTGGACCAGCCTTAACCCCTTGGCCAACCCACGTAAACCCCCTTGACCCTTCAACTTCTCCTATAAAAATCCCTTAGGGGCTCAAGGGGCAACGCATCCAGAATCAGATCAAGATCAAAGAATCAAGGGCACTTAACCTCTAGCATCCAGCAGCTCCAAGGCTTCGAGCAGGCTCCCTACAACGAGCCAAGGAGAATTGTGCGTGTGTGACTTGTCAGTTAGCCGGGCACACCGAGGGTACATCTTTTGCACTTCCCTCACGTGCTAGCTAGCCATGGCATACAAGTCCACACCTGCCTCATGTGAGACGCTACGACAACGGTAGACGCCCCCTCATGCCGGGGTCGCTCGTCACGTGCCCATCAGCCACGACCATGTGCGCGTCATGACATCTTGCACCCTCTCAGTAACGAGGCCATGTTGACAACTCGACTCGAGCCATGATCGACCCTCATCCAGATACCAGACTGATGCGTCCCCTCAGTCATCCAGTCAGCCACAAGCCCTCGTTTGACACTGCGGTCACGGCCCACGTCACGGGAGGAACCCTCTGGGAAACACACATGTACTCATACGTCACGCATCGACCCGGGGACCGACTAGCATGTTGAAATTGTCCCGAGACATGCCCCTGTTGTACCCGGGCCATCATGACCCGCCTGTAAATATATATACATCTCAGTGTGACACCGCCAGTTGGATGTATGCTCTTGCATCCAAGTTTGGGCCTCCAGCTACCCTCTGTGTCACCTAGTGTGAACCCTCAGCACCCTTCACCCCCAGCCAACACGACCCAGTCTGAGATGAACCTACAACTGCAAAGTATTCTCGGGTCTTCATCCCGGGCTTCAGGAATACAAACTCCACTTTGGCATGGAACGAAGGTCTTCAGATTCAATCCGATGTAAATAAACATTGACTGCTTGCGGTCGGTGGGGAAAGGCATCCTGTACACGACTCCCCACAGTCGCCTGTGCACTCACACCCACGGAACCGTTCTTCCCTCCATGTGTTGCTCATCCCCCGAGTCCACGTGCCACGCCTTGGCGGCGCATGGATAACAGCCCGCACTCGGAAGGGAATGAGTCTGAGTGATGAGTGTAGAATTAGAGTACCCGTTGTCTTTGGCATATAAATGTAATCATTGTATCAGTACTTATGTCATTTGTAGCAGTTATGTCAACTTGTGTTATTTCGTATTTTCATTGTATTTCCCTTTTCAAATCAATAAAGGTCATATTTTTGTCAATTTATGTTACGGTAATAATTGTTGGTTAAAAATCATTTGAGATGACTCTAAGATTAGACAGTTAATTACGCACTCTATAATTGGTCTAAGGAAAGAAATTTCGCTATCTAGCTCACTTACTTTGGGCTTATATAAAGAACTGTTACACCGCGGGTATGCTTCCGTGCTCGGGACGTGACAACTAAGCTCGGACTTCAGAAAGATTGACCAAGTCAAGTGAACTCCAGTCAACCTCAAGACGAGCCAAGTTGATTTTAGTCAAAAGTTGACACAGATAAGTTTGACCAAGTCAAAGTTAGATTGAGATAGTCAAAGTCAACATTGGTCAGCTCCAGTTAAACAGGTTTTTGTAAACATGTGAAACAATCTAATGAAGTAGCAACAACAAAGATGACTACTCAGCAATAAGGGAGACAAATAGCTAGTTAAAGGTGAAATATGTTCATTAGAGGTGACAAATGTCTTTATATGACTGAGCAATAGCTTGCTAGGGTGAAGGTCTTGAAAAGCTAAGTTGACGCAAGGTGCTTTGGAGTCGACTCCGTCACCATGAAATTCTCAAAGGAGAATAAAGAAGCAATGGCGATGGTTGAATAAGCCTAAGGGTGACAAATAGGTGCATAAGACAGACAAATAAGTAACTAAGGGTGAATAATAGGTTGTGAAGGCTGACACATAGCCAAGCCCATGGAAGACTTAGGACAGTCATGTCTTCAAAGGCCAATCATTTGGCACGTGATTCGAGTTACTCTATCAGAGGAATATTCTCTCTCCAGGATAAGTGGACCAATGGGAAAATAGAGAAATCAGATTATCTTATCCAAAGTTTTTCGAAGCCCCTATTCTATATATTTGGGGCTTCATCCTCTGATGAGAGGCTGCTGCGAGAAATAGAAGAAAGGGCTACTGCTTAGGAAGAGAATAGAAGAGAGGCTGTAGAGGAAAAGAATAGAAGGGAGTTGCGAAGAAAAAAGAGAAAAGAGAAAAGAGAAAAGAGAGAGATCTGATTGTGAAGAAACAATATCATCACAATGAAGTTTGTTATCATCAAAATCATAGCTCAACATGTAGGTGTTGTACCTAGACTTTTTCTTAGAAAAAAATAAGAAATAAGGGTTGGAAATTTCCTCGAACACCTTTTGGGTGCTATTTATCCAGCCCCTTCTACGACATGTCGGGTCCAATCAAGGGCCCTAGCCAGCTTGCCATGACTTACGGTGACACTCACAACCAACGGAGACCACCCTCGACCACCTAGTACGCGACTTTGTCTGTCTTCAACTAAGCCACTTGGGCTAACTCAAGGGCACCCCGACAACAAGTCGCATCATGCGGTACCCATCAATGAGGCCAGCACTGACTCCCAAATGCCTCTCTCCAGCCTTCTCAAGCCAAAGGAGCATCTCCCCCAGCCATCGTTGGGCTTTGGGAGCCCTTACCACACTTGTACGGTCCGTGGTCACATGTTAGGGATTTCCCTGAGCATCTCGTAGGCATGTATTTTTTAGCCATTCTATAACCAGCTGGGGCCAACCCACGACTTAGATGCACTAGCCGCATCGCATGGTAACCCTCCAGAAAGTTGGGGCCATCCCTGAATCTCAGACAGACGGCAACGAGCCGTCAACTTTCAGCTACCGGGCCAACCCTAGGCTGCCCGCCAACCCGCCATGTAATGCGACATATCTCGCCAAGGCTGGGCCCTCACGCCCAAGACTCCTTCTCTCAATCCCTACAAGCTATTATCCCCACCCCGGGGCTAGATCTAAGCCCGACGAACCAGCTAGCCAAGTTGTTCGATAACCCGGTGTGTATCGAAAATTTCTCCGAACACCTTGCGGGCGGCAATGATGACACTATATAATTGGCCCCCACAGGTCAATACCAGTATCCCAGGGACCCAATCACATCGAAGGACGTTGACAAACGATGGAAGGAGATGCCCGGGGGCACCCCTCACGACGGCAGGGGGGAGTTTGCCCTGGGCACAGTCGCACCCAGGTGGGGGCAAACTCCCCCAGGGGGGGCTCCACCCAGCCTTCCTCGTCCCAGTGTAAGACCATCTTGGTTCCAGTCCCACTCAGATTTGGTCCACATACCAGCTCGGGAGTGTTCACAAAGAAGAAGTCTCAAGATAACATAAAAGAGCCAATCAACCTCCTCGTTCGATGCGTACACAGCCAGCCACCAGCCTGTATCCTTCTTGCGTTCACATCGGGTCAAAGTGATGGCTGGACTGGTACCACGAAGGGATCAACGGCGGAAAAAAAAAAGGGAGGTTGGAGAGGAAGCTTGAGGAGCTACACCCTGAGACGACGAGATGGAAAGGCGAAAGGGGGAGAGGAGGAGGAGAGGCGAGAATGGAACGAGGGCACAGTGGCATGCGCTCATCTGTCTACTTCTACCTTCCTCCAAAGGCAGCGTCGGCGGTCCAAAAGAAGGAAGAGGACGTACCACCATGCGTCGAACCCTCTTTCGAGCTACCCACCGACCGTCGAATGCTCTTTGGAATCGGAGAAGTAGGAACCTCCCCCTACTACCGTCTGCATCTTCGTCCTCTGAAACACCTTCCATGCCTCACTAAGACTAACAACACAACACTTCACGGAGAGGAGAAACTACAGGGATGGCTTTAAGCGATGAAAAGAGGAGGAAACATCCTTCGTGGCCTTTTATAGGCCGAAGGGGAGCTATTGCCTTAAATAATTTCCCCCCTCGAAGAAGCGCGAAAGGCAGACCCCTTTCCCCAAGGCAATTACCTCATTTTCCACTAATACCCCCTCGATGAAAACACGCGAAGTGACAAGTCATTTAAAACAGGGGAAGGCAGACAGGCGCCAGCGCCACGCCAGTTGCTTAACCAATCGACACGCAAAATATCTCCAGAAAGAATCACTGTCTTTCCAACTACTACAAGTACAGTGGTCAAATTGCGCCGAGGGTGGTAAGGGACAGTCAATTCAGCATTTACTATTACCACCTTCATATACCCAAGAAAAAGTTTTTACCTGGCCACACTAAAGAAAAGAAAGAGAAAAAGTAAAATATCTACATCAGGCCTCTGGCAAACCACGAAGCTCAGCGAGTGAAGGATCCTCGACACCAAGCGACCCGCCTCCAGCACCGGTCTAGACACTGACCCCACCTACATGGGAACTATCTCGATAGCGTGCCCTCCCGAGGCTACTGGAGTTGGCGGTCGATCGGACGAAATGGAGGCACCCCGACTTTCGCCCTCACTCGACAACCAGAAGGAAGAATTTGGAGCATTTGTCAGTGTCTGTCTGTCTGTCTGTCTTTCTTTTCGTAGTTTGTGCCAAGGTATGCCCCGCGTTGTTGTTGTCCATTCTTTTGCTGTGGGACTCGTACTCTTGTGTATGCTATAAATTTGGACTAGTTTATATCTATACCACTCTGATATTTTAAATTACTTCCGTCAATTGTCCTTCGTTTGCACCACCTGTGGGTGGGGGGCATTTGTTGACACCTAAATAAAATTTTCATACAGGAGAATTCAAACATGAGGCCTGGGACACCCTTGGAGTCATGAGAACCACCAACTATGGTGATTAAAATGCCAAACAACGTTGGGATGCATTGACAGCTGAGTCATGATATTAATTAAGTTCCCGAGATGATCCTAGTCTCACTCTACGACGGGAGGAGGTCGCTGTAATACACTACTTCATCCGGCCACGCCTCTATGGTAGAGCCGATGCCCCGACAACATCATTACCCGTCACGGAGATGATCAAACTGAATAAACCACAAACGATAGCCCTGGAAAGATAAAGAAACATTCGGGGGATAGTCCGCCCAATTAAAACCTCTGCAGCAGCCATCCGAGCACAAGAAGTAGTTGGGATACGTCTAGGGCATTCTCAAAGAGATAAGAGGACATTTCAAGTTCAGAATACTGAAAATAGGCCATTTTAGTGGATTAATGGTGCAACAAAAGAAGGAATGGGCCAAAGATGCATGAATGGGCCTCGAACGAGCTTAAGAAGAATGAAGTGGGTTGGGCCATAACTGCGATCCGATGGCTAAGCCTAATTCGAAGGCCAGAAAGGGGCCTCCGCGTGATGCCATCGTATCACCCACTCCACTTCTGGCCACTATGTGAAGGGAGCCATCTTCGTCTATAAAAAGCCTACTTCCAGCGCAAGAAAGGGGGAGGGCTAGAGAAAAGGGAAGAGAAGAAAGAGGGGGGAGAGCTTCAAAAAAGAAGGAGAAAATCTAGGGAGGAGGCAACATGAGCCCAAGAAGAGAAAATAGAGCGGAGAGAAAGGAAAAGTAGAGATCAGGTGGGTGTTCGTCATGTAAGGCCCATTCGGGCTACAGATTCCCTCTCCGATCATCTTCCCTCTGGAATGCTTTTCTGAGTCTAACTACCATATATGATGTTCTAGAAATAAGGAAGCCTAATCTGGGTTATAGTCCCCTTCCCATTCTTTCCCCTTTGTGATTCCTTTCCTAATGTTTGTCACCATATATGATATTCTGAAGTTCAAGGAATGAAATGGAAGTCTATTCTACCTATTAATTTACTCTGATTCAGTTTCTCTCTCACTCTTCTTCTATGATCATGAGATGACCAGATTAAGTGGTGGGCCAAACAATCTACCCCCACGGTTTTAAAAGTGTTATCCTCAGATATCCAGAGACTAAATAAGCTCCACGTATATAATACATTTCCCTTCCTGACAGAATCTTTGCTTTATCTTTGTAATGAAAATTTTCTAAATGACATCAAACACATTGATGAGCAGAGTGAGAGGAGTCCAAATTTTTTGGCATATGCATCCAAAAATGACGCATAAAAGTTGTCTACAGAAGTTGGACGAAAATGTGGAGAAAACAGAGGAAATATCTATTTCAAGCAGCAAGTAACTGCTTCCAGAATATTATCTAAAAGATTGTACAAGCGTTCCCTAAGAGGCTCAGACAAAAGTCACATCTAGAACCACCATTATCCTTGTAAGCTCACCTATATGAGATAACAGATCTAAGACTTTGGCAAACCTTTTTTGGCCAAATGCCTGTTTGATGTCACCCCTAGATGCCAAAGTACATCAGAAATTTCACTCTGGACAAGATGTGGTCTGCTGGAATTCCTTGTTTAGATTGATCGCTAGGTAGATTACCTGCTTAGTTGTGCAGTTTAAACTCATCCAACTAGCGAGGCAAGATTTGGGAAAGAGCCAAGGCAAAGAAGGGAAGAGACAAGTTTGACAAAAAGATGTGGTTATGGCTGTCAGTGGCCAGGTTGGCTCAATAGGCCTTCAAACTTAGATCAATTTTGTGCCCGTCTGCTGGGCCTCTTTCAGCCAGCAAGACAAAAGCCTGACTCGTAGATGGGCCAAGCACGGGCTCAAAAAGAGGGCCAATAAAAGTTTACAGACTTTCTCCTCCATTTTTTTATGTGTGCGTGTGAGAGAGATCCCTGTGCATGCAAGTGCACAGGTTGAAGCCGTGCAAGGGACGAGCTCACAAGCCAGAATAGGCCGTGCAAGGGACGAGCTCACAAAAATGCATTCTGGTCAATGAAATGCCCTGGGGTTGCTAAAACCAGCAAACTACCAAATCCCCCACACGCCCAGCATCATGGGGTGGCCCTGAGCATTTCAATCCCATATCTTAAAATTATTGATATGGGCACAAATCATGCACCCTAGGGCATATAATCACCCAGAGATTTCTGACCTTTCCAGTCCGGTCCACAGGGTAAAAAAAAAGTGTGTGTGGTGGTGGGGGAGTTGGAGGGGGTCTGTAAGCCTTTATGGCCCATCATGGGCTGTGCCTGGACCTAGGAATTTTTGGTGAGTCAGGCCTGTCTTGGTCTGGGCATTTGAACATCTTGGGTCAGGCTGTGCTTAGGATTCATATTGAAAGCAATGGGCTGAAGCCAGCTGGGGTTCGCCCTAGCACAACCTGGCCCATTAACAACCTGTACAAGGTCTTCTCTAGAGCGACAATCAGCCAACAATTGAAATTCCATGCATAAGCAACTCAAATATAACTCCCTACTAGGGTTTGTTTTATCAACTATCAGTCAATAAATCATAATATAAGTAAATGTAATGAAAGATATCTGAAGAGCCCTCCGGTTGTCACAATAGAGTGGAATAGGAGCTGAAGAAACCACACCAAGATTGTGGAAAAGACGGTGTACCTAAACAATCTTAGCAAATGAATCAGCCATAGCATGGTACTTTGCCTCAATGCCAGAAAAAGAGACAACAACCTACTTCTTGCTCCACCAAGAGATGAGAGAGGAGCCAGGGAAAATGAAGAACCCTTCCGTGGAGCGACAATCAATAGGATCACCAGCCCAATCAGCATCGTATAATCACGAAGCTCCAAAGTGGCAGTGGAGACATAAAAAAGGAGCGGCAAATGGTGCCACATAGATACCGAAGAACACATACGAGTGCAACAAAATGGACTGAGGCGGGAGCGCTAACAAATTGACTCAAGATATGCACAACATGAGCAATGTCCAGATGAGAGAGAGTCAAATACACAAGAGCTCTAATAAGGTGACAATAGCATGTAGGATCCTCCAAGGGAACACCATCACATGAACAAAACTTGAGGTGAAGCTCCATAGGAGTGTCAACCATTCGAGAATCAAAAAGGGTAGTGCGCTGAAGGATGTCATGGATATAGTTCTACTGAGACAACAAGTAATCACAAGAGGAATAGGCAATCTCGAGACCAAGGACGAAGCATAAAGGCCCAAGATCCATCATCTCAAACTACTGATGGAGATGTTGCTTGAGAGAGACAATGGTAACAATATCATCTCTAGTGATGCTTAAGTCATCAACATACAGAAGAAGAATGGAAAGCCCACGAGGAGGGTCACGAACAAAGAGACCATAGTCCTCAACACTCTCACAGAAACCAACGTCAAGGATAGCCTGATGAAATCGATCGAACTAGGCCGAGGGAGCCCATTTGAGTCATAAAAGATCTTGCAAAGATGGCAAACATGAAATGGTGGCATAGAAAGACCCAGAGAAGGCTGCATGTACACTTCCTCGAAAGGTCACCACGAAGAAAGGCATTCTTCACATCATGCTAGTAAAGTGGCCACCAATGAACACCTACAATGCCAATGAGTGTGATCATTTTAGCCATTGAAGCAAAAGCCTCTTTATAATCAATGTCATATTTGTAAGTGAAACCCTGCACAAAAAGTTTGAGTCTTATGATCCTCAATACTACCATCAAACTTGGTTTAACTTATCTACTTGCAACCAATAAGATGAATATTGGGAGGAAGTGGAACAAGATCCCAAGTCTGAGTCCGTTGAAGTGCTTGAGGCTCCATGTCCATAGTCTTTTGCCACTCAAGAAACTAACCTGTCTGGAGATGAGCAGGAGTTAACCAAAACAAGACTAAGCTGCACTGAAGGTCATATCGTGGAGGATCCACAAGGGGCAGATCGGGAGAAGAAGGTGAAGCTTGTCCATCAGAGTTGCCAACATCTTCAACAGGAACCATAAAAACATCATCAGGGTCAGGAGGACGACGACGATAGACATTGACAACAGGAGGTTGACGAGGTAAGGAAAGCTTTGGGAGCAGGTGGGGGGGGAGAAGAAGGCTCAACAAGAGGGGAACCCAATGATGATAGGAGAAGGATAAGAACCATAAAGAAAGGAACGATCATGAGAAGAGGAGGCAAAAAAGGGGATGTCCTCAAAGAAGGTAACCTGACAAGAAATGTGAAGACTGTTCCTATCCTTTCCTTCTAGAACTTGGACTGAGAACAGTCCAAATATATGCCTATTCAACCTTCTCAGCAAAAATCTTTGAACAAGGTTCCTTGTTAAGAAACAACTCATAAAAGCAGAGATTTAATTCATCAAACTCTTATTCGCCAAGAAGGCCTAATAAGAAACTGATTGCAAACTGCAAGACAAAAAAGTTGCATCTTTGACTGATTCCAATGTTATTGAACTTCATAGATATGCTTTTGACATGGTATCTCTCCATTCTAAGAACCCTTCTTGACACTTTCTCCTGCCCCTGTTAAGTATGGCATCTGCACCCAACAACTGATTGACGAGTATATTAGAAGCCTGTGTCCTGTCACACTTGGACGGATAAACAATTTGTCTAACAAGTCTTGAAGTTACTTTTTTAGCTCTGCCAACTCTGACAGGGCCATTCGGTAGGGTGCCTTAGAGACAGGTGCAATGCCAGGAAATAAGTCAATGGCAAACTCTATCTCCCTTGTAGGTGGTAATCCGGGCAAATTCTCTGGGAACACATGTAGAAAAATTCCTGAACAACCTCGATCTCTGCTACGGTCAGGGCCTGGTCAACATCAGACTTCGTGACTATGCTTGACAAGAATGCATTGTAGCCCTTTCTCAACATTCGTACAGTCTTCATTGCTAAAACCACTAACTTCTTTCTAGCCAAATGCTTTAGTAAGGGGTGAGAAAACTCCTTCTCTGCAGGGATGTGAAAAATAACTCTCTTCTTTCGACAATCTATCAGAGCGTAATGCTCTTCTAACCAATCCAGTCCTAAGATAGCGTCAAAGTCTTACATAGGTAAACAGCAAAAACAACCAGGTAGAGTTCTTCCTTCTATATTAACTGACAGTGAGGTTATATGCCTCTTGGTATACACCACTCCTGCAAGTGTGTGTACCAACAGGAGCACGTCTAGGTCTAATGACTCAATTCTGAATTTCTCGTGTAATTGACTAATAAACATCTCAAAAATAAAAGTATGTGTCACACCAGGGTCAAACAATACTCTAGCATGAATACTATTGATAGAGATAGTACCTTCTGTGAGGTCCTCTACCTGCTCAGTATCCTCTCTAACTAGTGCAAACACCTGAGCTGGCGCTCGGGGTCTCCCTGTGGGTCACGCTTTTGCTGGTCTGGCTGCTACTGGACCTGTTGCTTTTGCTATTGGTCGAGTTGCTACATGCTGCATCATCTTCGGATAATCTCGAATCATGTGGCCCTTCTCGCCACAACGGAGACACCTGCCGGTGGCAATCCAGCATACTTCCCCGCCATGTCGCTTGCCGCAATGTTTACATTTTGGTTTGTCATTATCCCTTGCTGGTGGTGTAACTAATGCGGGACAGACAGCGGACTTGACCGATTTACAGGCGAACCTGGGACTCTAAGCAAGCTCGCGACTCGTCCCTTAGCGAGGAAAGCGTGCGGACGTGCGCGGTTGAGAAACCGACATTGAGCTAGGGTGGTCAACTCTCACTTTCGTGCCCGGATCGGGTCACGGGACGGTCTCGCTCACTCTCACAGCGGTGATTGAAAGTGAATAGATCAACCTTAATTTTTAATTCTACAGCAGTAAATAAAATGCAGAATGAAAGTTCTGCTATAAACGAGCTATCAATTCAAACTGAAGTGAACGGCGAGTATATTCAATGAAGAAATGCTGTCAATCACATAGACTAGTAGATGGTATAATGATCAGCAGATGAACATTCAAAAACACACCTCAGTCTAGTACTAGGCGGAGGTTTGATTCACAAATCTCCTTACACAAGTGGCAGTTTTCTAGATAGATATAATCTGTCCTTTCGACTATGACTTTTGATATAGCACTGAGATGTCGATCGATAGGTAAATGTAAGATAGAGAGACTACCAAATTTATCAAGACAAGGCAAGCAATCACACATACGAGACGAAGTAATTTTAAGGTGGTTCGATCTCAATCTTGAGATCTACATCCACCCCTCACTCAATCGAGTGAGACTTCCACTGAACACATAGCTTAGAATCGCTGATACCACAGCTTACAAACGGCTGAGCTTCACAGCTTGCTGTCTGAGGAAAAATCCTCACCGCTACCTCACAGCTTGGATCTCTGATTACACAGCTTACAAACGTTCAAGAACAAACTAAGACAAACGAAAGAAATAACAAAGACAGAATGTAAAATGTGGCTCTCTCTCGAGCAATCAACTTGGATCTGATCCAGAAGTTGATATTAACACAGCTTCTTCTCAAGCTCTCTCTTCTTTCAGACTTCTCCTCCTTCTTTCGATACTTTGTTCTCTTTCTCTCTCTTCTCTGCACTCCAAACTCCTACTCTCAAAACTCTTCTCTTCTTCAGCTACTCTCTCTCGCTCAAGCTTATAGTGGCTCTCCTATAAATTTCGTCTCCTTCACTCTTCTCTACTGTCGCTCGCACTCTCTTCTTTTTTTCTTTGTAAGCTCGATCTCTATTTATCCCCACGAACGTGAATCTTGTGGTCCCCACAAGATTCCAATTTGGCGTATGGAAGGAATGCTCCCGCCCAAAGCTTTTAAAAAAATCAATTCGAATGATCCACATGTCAGGTGCAGAATAATGGTTATTCCACATGGCAGAATGTTCTGTATGGCTCTCAACCTTGGATCACGTGCCAGTCAAGGTCACTTTCGATCCACGTGACCTTCCTACTTCTTCAATTGATAGACTGCCTTCGAACTTACTCAGTAGAAAGGGTATTTTATACTTCGGATGTCTTGAGTGAAACATGCATTAAGTACTTCTCCCCCTTTGGCATCATCAAAACGGGATGGGAGACAATACAAGTAGACCAATTTGACACTGAAGAACTGGAAGTGCAGCCACTAAGGAGGTGGCGTAGAATTCTCTAAGGCATCATCATCATCATGAGAAGGCGCAGCTGGAGGAAGGCGGCATTCAAGGGAGTGCAGAAGGAGGTCCTGATGTTCCAGTTGATGATCAAAGTGGAGAAGAGTCCAATTGGTGGAACGGAAGGCCTAGTGGGTATCCTCATAGGTGGTGGTGAGAGAGGCCATATGGGTGGACAGGTTGTTCAAAGCATGGGAAAAAGTATCCATCTGACCAGTCATGGTGGTCATAAAGGTGTCTAGTCAGTCAAATAAGGTGCCAATCTAATCCCAAGGCTGGAGACTTGCTCCCCATAAGCATCCATGTGAGTTTCCAGTCCAGAAATATGCCTATCAAAAGTCTCAAAATCTGCCCAAGAGGGTTGTCCAGCACCATGAGTGGAGGACTCCCCATAATAGAATTGTGGTGGAGGTGGCATTTCTTGATCTACATGTAGAGAAGGAGGTGGCTGCTCCTCGGCCTGAGCTGGAGGTGAGGTTGGTGCTTGAGCCTCCTGCTGTTGTGGCTCCTCTGCTTCCTCATCTTTTGATTCATCTCCATAAATTCTCACATCTCTATGTAACTCTCCATCAGGACCCCAATAGTACCCGAAGTCTGAGAATAGCTTGTGTTTGTTGTAAACATCATCTTGTCGCACTGGAATGAACACTTCATTAGCTAAGCTGATCTCGGCATAAATGAATACTCCAGTTAATTGAGATGCATAAGGCAAAGATCTCTGTCTTTGCGTATGACATGACCCAACTAAATTCATCATAAGGCGACCCATGTTTATGGTTACTCCATTCATCATATGATAAAACAGGACATGTGCACTTTAGTGACTTCATTTCAACTTCCACCCTTGGGAAAGATGAGGGTGGTAAACATATGGTGTAAAATGTACTGCAATGGAGGGAAATAATTTACATTCAATGGAATCAAGTTGCTAACTCCATGCACGTACTCACTGCAAGTCATGAGCATAAAAGTCTATGGAACATGACCATGACCAAACGTCATATCAGCGCCCCTAGCGAAAACTCCTAGGGTGCTCTCAAATAAATCAAGATTGACGAGAATCTCAACTCCTTTAACAGTAGTATCCCAATTAGTAGAATGAGAAACTGGCATAAATCCCTGTCAGCTTGCAGCCCCGGCTCAGCAGCAAATGCCCCCTCAGTCCCTGCTACCAACCTCTGGAGGTACTCTACCGTAGACTCCCCCACTCCCCTCAGTGTGTGGTAAAGTTCTAGACTCTCTTGTAGGGTGACCCTGGGAACTAGAGAAGTGCGCCCCATGCCCTCCAACTCTAAATCTAGCAGCCTACGGGCCATGTCTCGATAGTCAGGGTAGGTGAAACCACTCATAGCTGTCCCATGTACTCGCAACCCCGTGATGCGAGTAACATCCTCTAGGGTCGGGATCATATGACCCCAGGGGAAGATGAAGGCCCTGCTCTCCACATCCCACCTGGCCTTCAGGGCCTGGATCAGCCCTATATCTATCCTAAGTACCTCGATATCCAAAAACTCACCAAAGCCCATTTGGCGAAGGTGGGTCTGCTGAAACTCTGGCAATCCAAGGAAGACGGCCCGAATGAGTGTCCATGAGATTCGGGTACGTGCTGCACCCTACCATGAAGAAGAAAATTGGTCAAAACATCAAACAAATCATAAAAAAGAACAAACAAACACAAAAAAATATCTGTTGTGAACGCGGCGGGTCGACCGGGCACGTTATCAAGAACGTGACCCTGGTTAGTGCCGCGTTCCTTCACGGTAGCCCGCCGGCAGTTTCCCCTCTTCCCGGCCATTTTTCATGGGCGTTTTGCCCTTTACATTGTGCCAGAGGCACTCCACACCCTTCCCCACACCCATGCACGACTAGAATCGAAAGGAAAATTAAATTTTGAAGGGAACGGGGGCAATTCTTACCTCTCTCATGACTCGGGCCGCCGGTGCTCTCCTGGGCCTCTCGACACCCACGGGCGTCTCTCCTTCCACGGCAGCGCTCATTGTCTCCTCGCTATCACTCCCCACCGCTGAGGGAGCCATTGTTTAGGTCGTTTCCATCGCCTCCAGCGCCGGAGGGACCGCCGTCGTCCCTTCTTCTTCCTCGGTCGACTGGCGGCAAGCTGCGCGCCATTTGGGGAGCCAGGAGCCTTCGGGTTTGTCCATTGGGGAGGGGAGGTTTTGTTGCCAGTGGGGGTCTCTCTCCTCTGGGTTTTGAAAGAATAGGGGGGCGGGAAGTTCGGTCGGCGGTTGCCTTATTTGAACCCCCCTTCTCTGTTTTAACGTGTTATAGCGTAGCGCCAGTTTGATTTTGAATACGTGCTCATCCTGCTTGCATGCTTGCCTATAAGGTATATCGAGTACACTTCCGTTGAATCTCCTAGGGCCGTATCTCCTTGAATAAATAATGCTGCCCCAATCCTAGATGTGTGTGTGCCATGGCATATACTAAGGGAGAAAAGTCAATTTAGATGAGTGCATGCGTCGAGGGGAAAAAGTCATAGCTATGCTACTAGCGCAACTCACGAAATATATCCAAGATAAGACTCCCACACACTACACACAATATGGCAAGATTTGACAATGACCTCACGCACAAAGTGATTCTTAATCGTACTATGCAGTAAACTACACTATAGAATAAACATAATTAACAAATTTTTGTTAATAAACATCCAAATTCTTAAGACGACAATAGCTATAAAGACACTTCGTCAATCCAACAATACAAGAGAACTACCTTAAATGCTGAAAAAAAATGAAATACATGCCCATGCACTACCAAGGTGTTTCATAGAACAATTGATGTAGGGGCAATCAACCCACTTGATAATATTGACAGCGGCCATCTACTGCCATTCCGCAAGCATGCCACACCCATTCATCTAGCTGTTGTTTATCCAACTGCAAGCAAAAAATGGGCACTCGAGTATTTGGCCACTACGAACACTCGGCCCATTCCAGAGCCTTATCCCAGCTATTTGGAGTCGACTACATAAATCTTGTTCCGCCAAAGATTTCTATCAAGTGTTATATTCAGATTTAAACCCAAAAAACTAATATCCTTCCTAATAACATCACACCATCTTATTTTAAGCCTTCCCCGAGCTCTTTTACTAGCATCCACTAAGAGTCGGCCACATTTTTTAATTGACGTTGAGTTAGGGCGACGAAGCACATGTCCAAACCACATGAGTCTATTCTCTCATTTTACTATCAATTAGAGCTATCCTCAAGTCCTTACGAATGCACTCATACTTAATCTCGTCTTTCTTAATCTTGTCACACATCCATCTCAGCATCATCTCTGTGACACATTTTATAAATGTGTTCCTTTCGTACTCCTAACACTCGATACCATATAACAAAGCAAGTCTCACAGCCGTTCTATAAAACCTCCCTTTGAGTTGTACAGGTATACGACGATCACAAAAGACCCCCGATATGCTTCTCCATTTTAACCAACCTGTCTTAATCCTACGTGTAAAATTGTCATAAATCTCCTCATTCTCGCGGCGTGGGGGTGTGGCAGGTTGAGGGGGTGAGATGGAGAGGGTGTGGGACGGGGTGATGTGGCAGGTTGAGGGGGAGAGATGGGTCGACGGGCTCACGCGGGAGAGAGGGAGAGCTGAGGGTCGCCGATGGCGATGGTGTGTGAAGGAGTGGTCAACTGAGGGTGCCGGAGTGGACCGGGGTGGCGGCCGGAGGGTCCGCGACGTTGGATGGGGTGGTTAGCAGAGGGGGGTGGGAAGTCAGCGGTGGAGGTCGGTGGTGAGAAGGGAAGAGGGAGATGGCCGGTGTGGTGCAGGGGGGTTCTCGGTGGTGAGGGAAGCCTGTGGCAGAGGCGGGGAACGACGATGGCTGTGGTGGTGTGAAGGAGATGGGCTGCATATAGAGGAGGTGGAGAGGTGAGTGAGGGATGTGGCGGTCACGGCCGGTGGGTAGCTGCGGTTGGACGGTAGGCAGGTGGTGACCGGGGGAAGGGAGAGGGTCCGGTGGTCGGAGTCGTGGCGCGGGGTGGCCGGAGGGATGGAACGGTGGTGCGTGGAGTGAAGGGAGAAGAGGAGGTGGTGCGGACGGGAAGGTTTACGGTGAGAGAGGTGGCCAAGGGGGTTTGCGGTGGGTACAGTGGTTAGAAGGAGAGAGGGAGGAGGGGAGGTTGGCGTCGGGTGAGAGAGGAGGCCGGGGTGGTTGCGGACGGGAGGGGGCTGGGCTCCGGTAGCGGTGTTAGCAGGGGGTGACCGCGGCGGGCTTGGGTGCAGACGGGGTGTGTGTGCGTGTGTGGGTGCTCTGCGTGCGCAGGGGGGGTGGAGGCGGTGGTCGCCGAAGGGAAGAATGGGGTGGGGGCATCGAGCTACGGTGGCAGGTGGTCGGCGTGGCCGTCGCGGACGGGAGGTGGTGAGAAGGAGGAGGGGGGAGTTAGCAGGTGAGAGCGGCGGCGGTTGTCGGTGGGAGGTGGAGCGGCGGTGTGTAGGGCGCGGCGACCGGTGGGGAGTGTAGTGAGGAGGAGTGAAGGGTTGGCCGGCGTGAGGTCGGGTAGCAGAGAAGCAGAGGGGGTGGGGTGGACGTGAGGAGGGGAGGAAGATGTGTTCGCGGTGGGCTTCTGCGTGGGTTGTGAGTGGGAGGGAGAGAGAGAAGACCGGTGGGGCTAGACTGGATGGCAGGGGCGGACTGTAACGGGAGCCTGAGGGAAGCCGGACGTGGCTCGAAAATGAGGGGTCCGATGAGACCAACTGTTGATCGACCAGTATACAGCCCGATCAATGATGAGACCTATCTAGTTCAGACCTTACGTCTGTCCTAACAAAACCCATATATCCTTTCACATCCCACCTGTGGCGATAACAACTAAAGCCTACCTAGTCTAGACCTTACGTCTATTCTGATGAGACCTACAGACATTTTGTTGCAACAATATGAACCCAATATCGATGATGAAACTATTCACTGGTCAATTGGCATGTTGCCCCAACCGACCTAGAAGTCTACCCAGAAGAAACCATTCATTTGTTCTGAAAAATACTCTGCAACCCCACTCACGGCACACATGGCCGAAAACTCAGTTTGAGCACCCTTCCGGGTACCGTTACCTGGTGGAGCGAGTTCCCCGCCCCTTCCCTGAAAGGGCTGATGCTCTCCTACTAAATACGACTTATCCGCGATAGGATGTGCCAAACCACCGCCAACCCCTTATGAAAATAAAAAATACACATGAGGTTGTAATAAAATACCACTTTCATTATGAAAAGAAGAAGATACAAATGCGCCCCTCAAGGGAGGCGTGTACAAGGAAATGACGTCAACGGACGCTGAAATATGTCTTCAAAAGTCAAGAGGCCTACATATGGAGCAGATCCTAGTTCATGCAGACGAGCCTCCTCCGCCTGGAGCCGGACGGATTCGTCCTGAAGAGATGCCACCTGCCCCTCCAGCAGAGCTATCTCTTCGATAAATTGTGACCGGGCAGTCCTTACCTGCGGCAACTCAGCCCGGAGGTCATTCAACTCCGCTTCAAGCATGCCTATCCAGTCATGTATAAATCGCTCCCGCTTAGTCAAAGCCTCCAGCTGGCCTTGACGCTCCTGAAGGACAGAACTTATCTTCCCCAGCTCAGACTTACACTCTGCTTTCTATAGCCTCAGAGCCACCAGCCTGTCAGTTGAAACACGCGCCAGGAAATTCTGGCGGTGCACAAATTTTAACAGCAGCAAGACGTGTTGGGCCCATGTTTCCAAGGGACAGCCCATCGCCTATAGACCAGGGGTGAAACGGTTGACTATCTCCTTCAGTTGTAGATAAGTTAGCCCGGTCTGAGATTCCACCAACTGGCACAGCATGTCCAAGTTCTGCCAGATGAAGCTCTCGGAGGAAGCAAAGCCGAAGGAAGCAGATGGGGCTACTTCGAAGGTCACCTCACTGTCAATGTCTGCCCCTGTTGATGGGCTGTCCATTCAGCTGCCCCTTCATGTAGAGCGGCCTATTGTGACTGCATGTGGGTAGGAGCATGTCATCATCAGTGAAGGCCACGGCCACTTCCGGTGGCATCTCCGCTAAGCAGGCTTCAAGGTGCGCCGGTGTCTGGAGTGCGGCAATGATAGCCTGCCGTGTCTCTTCGTCCAAGGATAGCATTTCCCAAATGGTGAACCGAGCCGGGATCTTCTTGAGGTGCTTGACTATTCGATCGGTGGCCTAGACTTTGAGCAGTTTCATCTCTTCGACCTTGCCGCGTCTACCCCCAGTCTGAACCTGAGGCGCTGGGTCAGAAGATGGTTCTCCCATCGGGTCAGGTGCAGCTGCCTGGGACGACGCACCCTGACGAGCCTCGTCCTTTTCTTGCATGAATTCGGCGAGGTTAGGGATGCGGTCAAATTCTTCTATCGGTTGGGACGGGGCCACCGTCGATAGAGCTGGGAGCTTGTCAACCAGTAGAGCTGGAGGGGCGCTGACTTTCTCAGCTGGCCAAGATCCCTACGGGCGTTCCTGCCTTTCTGTACGGGACCGCAGAAACTCCGCTAATGAGGGGATGCCCTAGTTCTTCGGCTTCTCGGGGTGGAGACCCATCGGCGGATGGATTTTGACACCTCGAACCTCGGGTTCAGGGATCCGGTATGGTTGTTTGCTTCTGAGCATAATGTTGCGGCTATCATGAGGAGGACGGCCCCATTTCTTCCCCGACCGGGTAGCATGTTGGGAGGTGGATGCCTCGGCCTGATTTGCTTACAGTAGGCTGCAAGGTATTTCTTCTTCTTCTTCTTCATCCAGCGAGAGAGCTATGTCGAACAACGCTGCAAGGGTGTTGCAAGTGACGACGACCTCCTTCTTCTTGTTGTTTCTGGACCTTCTTTTCTTCTTTCTCTTTTCCCCGACGATCGGAGACCGCTCTTGGGGGAGTTCGCCCCACAAGGGAGGCTCTTCCTCTGCTTGGGTCTCTGCATCGGGGGCCAGCTCGAGACCCTCGAACTCCTCCCAGGGGACGTATTCCTTCAGCTCGATAGGTCGGATCTCGGGCTATTCGTATTCTTCAAGCCCATCAATGATGGCCTGGAGTCTTTCAACTGCCGGGCTGACTTCTTTATGGATCCGCACTGGGACGTACTTTTTCTTGTTGAAGGTAGGCCACCTCATGACCAGCCGAGGGGCCGTTCTTCTTCTTTTTTTTCTTCTCTTCTTTTTTTTTTCTTTTTGGATAACTTTGGATAGCTGTCGGCACGGATGCCGATAGTGAAGAGCTGTTGGCTTGGATGCCAATAGTTAAAAGCTGTCGGCATGATGCCGATGATTAGGAAGCGGTCAGCATGGACGCCGATAATTAGGAAAGCTATCGACTTGGATGCCGATAGTGAGAGAGCTGTCGGCTAGACGCCGATAATGACATAGCTGTGGACTAAACGTCGATAATCAGATAGCTATCGGCGTGAAAGCTGATGGTGGGATAGCTGTCAGCATGGAAGCCGATAATGGGATAGTTGTCGGCATGGAAGCCGATGGTTAGATAGCTATCGTCATAAAAGCCGATAATTGAGTAGCTGTCGGCATAGAAGCTGATAATGGGATAGCTATCGATTGTAGCATCGATATTTAGATAGCTGTCGGCTAAACGTCGATATTGAGATAGCTGTCGGCATGGAAGCCGATGGTTAGATAGCTGTTGGCATAGAAGTCAATAATTGAGGTAGATGTCAGCATAGAAGTCGATAATGGGATAGCTGTCAGCATGGAAGCCGATAATGGGATAGCTGTCAGCATGGAAGCCGATAATGGGATGGCTGTCGGTATGGAAGCTGATAATGAGATAGCTGTCGGCGTGGAAGCCAATAATGAGATAGTTGTCGGCATGAAAGTCGATAATGGGATAGCTATCGGCATGGAAGCTGATGGTGGGATAGCTATCGGCACAGAAGTCGATATTGAGATAGCTGTCGGCATGGAAGCCGATAATGAGATAGCTGTCGACATGGAAGCCGATAATGAGATAGCTGTCGGCATGAAAGCTGATAATGGGATAGCTGTCGACATGGAAGCTGATAATGGGATAGCTGTCAGCATGGAAGCCGATAATGAGATAGCTGTCGGCATGGAAGCCGATAATAGGATAGCTGTCGGCATGGAAGCTGATAATGGGATAGCAGTCGGCATGAAAGTCGATAATGGGATATATTTATTACCATCGTTTCATTTGCTTTATTTATTTATTCTGGTTCATTGTTTATTTGTTGTTTGTTTGTTCCCCTTTTTTTGTTTTATTGTTTGTTTGATCTCTTTTTTGTTTGTTGTTTGTTTATTTATTTGTTATTTCTTGCCTGTTGTTCTTTTTTTATTTGTTTGTTCTTGTTTGTTATTTTTTGTTTGGTTAGCAACTTTGCAAAGCTTCTTTTAACTCAAGTAGCCCAAACAAAACACCAAGCAGTGGAAGCACAGTAATAGGAGTAGAGGGGTAGCACCACAAAAGGAGCAGCAGCACAGTCATAGATGTTCAGCAGGACATAAGGCAACAGCAACCAGAAGCCAAAGCAGAGGGAGAGTGGCAACAGAACAGCATTGACAACAACTTGATTGAGCAAGGGTGGCACCTACGCCATGATCCAGCTAAGGAGAGAGGCAGTGAAGAACCCTAGAGCTTGAATAAGGGGAATCCCCTCTCTCTTTAGATGTGAGACTTTCAAGTTAGAAGAAATGGTCAAGAACCCCCCCCCCACCCCAACTGGCCTAGTCTGACCAGCCAGCATTCAAACTAAAACAACTGCTCTGAGAGAAAATAGTCCATCTCAGTGGGTCACATTCTTGATAGCATGCTAAGAGCAATAATCTTGCACAATCTCATAAGCTTCATGAGACTGAAAACCATTGTCCAAAGATGCACACAGAACTTGCCATATTTGGAAATAGAATATTTTCATAGAAGCCAGTCAAATCAAACAAAGATCAAAGGATGTGAGCTTCAAAGACACATAAGGACCTTCCTAAAGACACAATTACTGCCTACATGAATCTTCAATGTTGAGCGATCAAAATTACAGAACTTGCCATCTTTGGCAATAGAATATTTTCATAGAAGCCAGTCAAATCAAACAAAGATCAAAGGATGTGAGCCTCAAAGATACAATTACTGCCTAGATGAATCTTCAATGTTGAGCGATCAAAATATGCATTGTAGCTCTTACTATAGGGAACATGTGACAAGCTAGAATAAAAGGCATGTGCTCAAATGTCCCTTTAGGGTGGGAGATTTAGATAAGCACCTCAACTCCCACCATTGGACATAAATGCAGGGCGGGTAGCAAAGCCAGGTTAACAGGGGCTGAGAGAGAGCCCACTGTCCAAGAGATGTTTAACCTGACAGTGGCTCAAGCTACCGGTGATTCAGGCTTGATCCTAGGCAGGTGAGTTTACTCTTAGTAATTGTAGGTGGGGGTTGGAGAAAGGCACTGATGGGCTGAAATGATAACTGTCCGCATCAAAGAAGCTTTTATTTTATTGACAATGCTATGGAAACGAAAGAAAAATAATGATGAGCATCAATAAAATGAAGACGATGTTCACACCTTAAGCATGTTCACAAGTCAAAAACATTTCAAGAGATAATGACTATGAATCTCTCTCTTTCTATGGAGGGCCTCTGCCGTAGTGGCAGAGAGTCACAGAAATACAAGAAAACTCAAACTTGCGTGGTTCCCTTACCAACCCTCTACCCCATGCCAATTGGGCCAAAGCCTGTCCGTAATGACTATGAATCACTAAACATGGCATACAAATAACACCAATGGCTGCACAATCAAGTCCACACCCAACTGTCACACTACCTCCAATACTTTTCATTTTCTAAATGCATCGCTCATCAAAAGGAACCTTCTTTGGATAAGTACCTATTACTAGTTGCAAATTAAATGTTCCCACCAATCATTGATATCATGTAGCTTTCAAAGCAGTATGAAAAATGAGGCGTGCATATGATTAGATAAGTGAAGCTCATGATAAAACATGAGCCGGATGATTTCATCATGACACAAATCTTCATGAGCATAAACAAAGACAACATCGGTAATATACACGTGGCTCCCATTCCCTTTCATCTTCACGAGTTCTTCCAACAGTCGTTCCCGGAATATGTAAACTATACTCCCATAAGGAGCAAGAACTAAATTGAAGATAGCAAGAAGCGACTAGAAAAGTTCAAAAATAAATGAGAAAAGATAATCGAAGCAGTTCCCTTTAGCTATCAACAGATGTGAGAAAGTTCCTGACTACCATGAACAAACAAAATTATTAGAGACATCTAGAGTTACATGAAGGGACGAGCTTGGAACGATTATCTCACTTCCGGAGCTCCTCGAGCATCAACTTGATCTGCTCCTGCACAAGCTCGATCCGCTTCGAGTATACCTCCAGCTCCAAAATCTGCTGTTTCCGCCACTTGTCATCTATTGCGGCAGCATTTGGCAGGTTCACCGGATTATTCCCTACACTTAGCGGTAACGGGCTGAGCCCCAGTCCACCAAGTCCTCCGGAGTTCGCCCCGGGACCAACAGGCCCCCCAACAGCACAGTACAGAAGCTCTTTGAACAGCGGCGAGAGGCAGCTCCTCACTGTTTCCTCGATTACATTTGGCACCGACGCCATCGCAGTCGGCATATGGCTCTCCGCGACCTTGACCTCCACCGGAGCCTCCGGCGTCATCAGCAGCGCTTCGGCTGCCGCCGCCGCCGCAGCAACGGACCTCCTCCGGCCTCGCCTCCGTATCCTCCTGCGGTCGGAACTCGCCATCAAGGGGCCATGGTCGTCACCCCCCATCTGGTGGTGGGTTGTGGGATCGTCGTCGTCATCATCGTCGGGGCCGGCTCCGCCGCCCCGAGAGTAGATGCTCTTACCCCAGATCTTGCGGGAGAGCTCAAAGGTGGCCTGGTCGTGGGGACTCTTGAAGGCGTACTCCTTTCCGGAGCTCATCTTATTCATGATATTGCGGTACTTCTTCTTGAGGCGGCGGAGCTTCTCCACCAGCTGGTTCTTGTTGAAGTCCAGCTGCAGCCTCGTCCTGATCTGGTCGTAGAACGGCCCCGTATCATGGTGGTGCGCGTGGTGCGCCGCCGCGGTGCTGCGCTGGGAGGTGAAGTCGAGGAACCCCTGCAGGATCGCAATCTCGTCCTCGTCCGTGAACAGTCGCTGGAACAGCCGCCGCGAATCCTCCAGCGCCGCCAGGGGCTTCTTCTCCTCCGCCACCACCACCAGGGCGCCCGCCGCCTCCGTCGCCGGCACGGACTCCATCCGCTGCCGCTTGCGGTCGGGGCCGTCGAACCCGCCGGCCACGACGACGGCCTGCGCCACCCCGTCCAGCGAAGCCACGGGGCCGTTGAGGCTAGGGTTAGGGTTAGGGTTGCCCGCAGGCGCTGGGTTTCCGTTGGGGTTAGGGATCTTGGCGGCCGAGGCGGAGGAGGTGGAAGGAGAAGAGGAGCCATTAAGAACGCCGGCGGAGACCGCAGCCACTGCCACCGCCGGGGCCGCCACGGGTGGCTTGCGATCCTCGTCGTCCTCGTCGTCGTCGACGTCCTCGTCTTCGAGGTCGTCGGTCTCCACCTCCTCCTCGTCCTCCTCGGAGTCGTCGAGCTCGCCCTGTCTCAAGTGGATATTCGCTTCTTTTCAGATCCATTGTTGACCATGGGTCTATCTATGGTCGACTTCTGCGCAGTCACAGAGCCAAACAATTTCCTGTCCTGCTGACTTGGTCGACCAATGCCCTATCTTTGGTTGACATTTGCGCAGTCACAGAGCCAAGCAGTTTCCTGTCCTGATGACTTGGTCGACCAATGCCCTATCGGGCATTCATCCTATTCTTAGCCCAATGAGCTGGCATGAACCGCTACTTGATAGGATGCTAATTGGATTTCCACAAGTAAAATTGCTTCTGATCCAGAGACAAGTGAGAAAGGTGAACATCCCGTGGGTGTCTTATAGACAGTTCTGTAGGCCCATAGTGCTTTGAATATCTTCTCACCCTAGTCACTCTTGTGATGTCCAGTTATCTTGGCTAGATGTTTGCAGAGTGTCTTGTTGAAGGCCTCGGCCAAGTCATTGGCTTAAGGATTGTAATGTGGGAAAGTTCTCTAGTCGATGTGAAATTTCACTGCTAGTTGATATATGACTTTATTTTGAATGGTGTACCATTATCTGACACAATACGACTGGGAGTGCTGAACTGATAAATGATGCTATGGCGAACAAACCTGGGTACTACTTCTTCATTGACTTCTCATAAAGGGATGGCTTCAGCCGATCGAGAGAAGCAGTCGGTAGCAGCCAAGATGTACTTATGACCTTTGGAGGATAGTGTGAAGGGCCCTACGATGTCCATGCCCCATTCTACAAATGGCCATGTAGGGGCCGTCAGATGCAACAAGTTAGGGGGCCCCCTAGGTACTGGGCCAAAAAGCTTGGCACTAACGACATGTATGAGCGTACATGTTACAATCTTCATACATGGTTGGCTAATAGAACCCTTTGAGCTTAATGTTGGTCTTCATCTTATCCTCGAATTGATAAGCTTCGTACAATCCAGAGTGGACTTCATGCATAATAACTCTAGATTCGGCTAGGGACACACACCTTAGTAGGATAGAATTGCCCTTTTCAGGGACAAGCCGATAAAGTGTGTCGCCAATCAACTTGTATGATGTGGCCTTGTGAAGGAGTTGAATCCTTTGGGCACAGTTTGGAGGCAAAAGTCCCTATTTCATCCTAATGATTGGCATACGCCAATCTTCCCCAGGTGGAGTGTCAACATTAAGATAGTGGGCATCATAGACAATGAGATTCGATTCATCATCTAACACGCCCCGCATAAGCCTTTGATGTCTGATGATGATATCGACCTCACCCTCAGGGGGTAGCTTGATAGCCGAAGCTAGTTTGGCAAGCACATCTACCTACGAATTTCTACTTCTGGGGATATGGTCTATCTCGAAGAGATAGAACTTTTGTATAAGTCTGACGAGCATGGAATTACCTCCTATTTTCATACATCGTAAATGGTAAAACCTGATGGGCCACGTTCTAAACTCCAACCCAATTGGGAAGGACTGTATGTGGTTCAGGCTGCGCATCCTGGCAATGCCTACAGGCTAGTCAATGCTGAGGGAACCGAACTGTCCCACCCTTGGAATGGGCTTTACCTTAAGAAGTACTACCCTTAAATAGGTGTAACAACTGGCATGGTACAAGGATCGGCAGAGTTGGAAAGTCACTCTTTGGTCTTTGTAATCTAATTCAAGGTCAACTAGCATGCGCACTCACACTCCGCTTTTAGATTCACCATTTAATCCAAGAACCACGCCAGTTGTTACGATAGGTGTCATTCGCATCAAAAATAACAAAAAAGAAAGAAATCCCAAAACAAAAAAGGAGAAAGAATCAAAATAAAAAAAGAGAAAGACCAAAAAGAAAAATAAAAAAGAGGAATAATAAAAATAACACACAAGAGAAGCAAAAAAATGAAAAATCAAGCAAAAAGGGGTGGCTAATGCCTGGTGATCATCATGGAGTCAAATCACTGCATTCATCCTTCATGGTGAGATAGGGCCCATTAAGATTTGGTAGGTCCCGAGTCTTGGTCTGCCAGAACCATGCAGACCTCTGTCCGGCTATGTTGGCCTATGCCCATTAAAGGAAGGCAACATGCACATACGCACGTTTTTTATTCAAAATAAAAATTGGTAGCATCGCCTTTAGTGAGGCCTCACCTTGAAGGTCTCCAGGAAAGGTATAATCTTTATTCTCTCCCTCCTCGACCAAATGAGACAGCCAGCGCCCTTAAAACACTGAGCATAGGAAACTGAAGTACAATCCCCTTAAGACAAGAGTAGGATCAATCTCCTTGAGCTTGGGTCAGGGCACGAGAAGAGGGTAGTGTCTCCGCAGGCATACAAGAGGGATTCCAAAATGTTAAACAATTAGCTCCCTCAAAAAAAAGAGAAAAAAATGAAATAAAATGACGAATCAAAGTCAAGTGAAAAGCTTGGCCATGGTCATGCCTGATTCTAATAAACCAGACCCGTCAAAACAAAAGGGGCAATAAAATGTAAATGCTCGAGGCTTGGTCTGAAGATGCCTGAAAGGGGAGAGTCGAGTAGGCCCCTTTTGGCTCGTCGGGTTAACAGTTTTATCTGTCCTCTCAGGAGGTTTGCCCCCCACACTCTTCCTTCTCCCCCGAAGATGAAGGCTCGATGGAGGTCCCGAAGGGTGCTTTTTTTTCTTCTGCTCTTTAATCACCCGTGGAGGATGCAGGGGAGGTTCATATGGGGAAGCAAACCCCCCAGAAGCTTCTTCTCTTCTTTCTCCCTGGTAGAGGAGTTGGTAGCAGGCTTCTCTGATTTTTGGGGATCGGCCGACGGATTGTTGGGGTGATGTCAGGGGCCTCCTCTGCTTCACGCAATTCACGCTCCATCTATCTACGGGAAACAGGGGGCCGAAAGCAGGATGGGACGACTTTGGGCTAAAACGGCACGACATTGTGCGCGCCGGATTAACAACACAAAGAGAATGGGGCTATGAGCAGTAGTGCGTGCCGACTTAAGGGCTATGAACAGTAAGACGTGAATAGTGGCATGAATAGTGATATGAATAGCAACATAAATAGTGGTGTGAATAGTAAGGTGTGAATAGTGACATAAATAGTATGTGTGAATAGTGGTGTGAATAGTAAGGCTCGCCGGTTTAACACCCCAAAGAGGAAGGGGGCGCGCCGGTTTAAGGGGCTATGCAAGGGCGCGCCGGTTTAGCAGCCAAAGAGGAAGGGACGTGCCGGTGTAAGGGGTATGCAAGGGCGCACTGGTTTAGGTGATGGCCGTGCCGGTTTGGGCTTCATTTTGGGGTTTCGGCCATCCAGACGAACATTTATGTTCCCGGAATGCTCCTATTATAATGCAATGCCTCCACGGTGTTTGGTTCGAAGCCTCTGAGCCTCAGTTTAGAACTTCGAGTGACTTCCAGCACATGCCGAACCCGTGTTTGAGTTCCCGAGTTCTCTCTCGATTCGGGCTTCGGCGCAGCCAGTTGGAGAGTTGCGGCCATGTCTTTTGCTTGAGGGGCTTCTATATTAGATGGCAGGATATCAGGCACGTGCTCGTCCCGTTTGCAGAGTGTGTAGGGTATATTCGGCCGTCCCGTCTTTGGCTTGCTCTCTCGAGTGCCGAGACGTACATGCCGCATAGCAAATTTTGTCGTCCACAGGGTTCTGCGGGACTCCTACTGAGCCAGTGAGACGAGGCTCACCCCTACTTTTCAGGTGTAGCGATTCTTCCTTGAGGTTCGAGAGTGCTGCACGGAGATTCTTAGTTGCCAGCTCGCCGGGCCGAGTGTTCACTCGGCATTTGGGTATACATTCTTACCTTAGACTGTACTTTTGTTTGACTGGACTCTATTGTAGTTAGATTATTTATTTCTTTTAATTGTTCCCCGGCCCCAACCGAAGGCTCTTGCAAAACTGTAGGGTTATATATAAGATCTTTTTCAGTGACCCTCAAACTCCCTGCAAAACTCTTTTCAGTGGTCCCCCATGGAAAAAAATATTCTCCCTCTGCCATTGCTATTGTATCCATTCATCGTGGACAATAAGTTGTGGTACTCCCAGTGGCGGTAGAAGTTATGGTCTGATTCCCAGTATCCAGTGTTGATCATGCTGTTTCTGCCCAGGAAAGTTCTGATGCTAGTGAGCAGGTGTCAAACGGGTGTGGTATGTGTCTAACCAGAACATACCCGAAAGGGACATGATAGCTGTCCCAATGAGACCTAGTAAAACAAACATTGCACAGACATTCTCAGGCTCATACCGATAAGAAGATAGTGGGTGAAATCAAGTATGGCATCCTTTTTTTCTCCTTTCCAACAGGTATCTCGGGTAAAAAGGTTAAGACTAGCAGCCCTACCAAGTGACCAGAAGATCCTACTCGATCGTGCTACCCTTGATGCTGTCTGTCGGTATATAGTAAGAATGAAAAAATAAGTGTCAAGTTGAAATCTTAGAGAGCTGGTGTATTACATTATATTCTTTTGTGTATCTGATGTTCATCTGTGATTTACCTTTGTGTTTAAATATCCTATCCAATTCAGCCTGAGTTCTGTTTTAGGTGCTGATGTTGGTATTGCCACACAAAGATCTTTTTACTATTTAAATCCACTGCCCAACAAAAGTAACCTTTTTTATCTAGAGAATGATTTGTCCGCGTTTTGTCATTCTTCCAGACAACGAAAAATGTTGCAGTCGTTCTGATTGCCGTCGGTGCTGTCTTTGTCATCATCCCTCTCAAGCACCTGGTCTTCTTGATGCTCCTAGAGGCATACACGAGAGAGATGCCATTGAGGAAATACAGCAGCGAAAAGTTTATCAGGAGAATGAGAGAATGGTGGGTCCGCATACCAGCAGCTCCAGTTAAGCTCATCAAACCCGAAGACAGCAAGAAGAAGAGATGACATGATTCTGCATATGGAATCGTGTCTGGTCAACCATGCGCATTCTTGTACATAGTGGCTCCAGCTTCGAGCATCATGGCACTTGCTCAGGGTCATTTGTCAACGGAGGTGACAGTGTTGATGTTTAGAAGCGTTTTCACCCATATACATATACACAGTAGGCACGCATGAAGGGTTCATATATATACATACATAATTTCAATAATTGCATAAAAGCCTAATTTAATTATTAAAATACTTTAACTCTCTCAAAAAAATACCCAAAAATAGCCAAAAAATTCGTAAAAATCGGCAGAACTGACAGAATCGGATCTGGGTCTGAACCACTATGGATCCATTAAGACACGGGCGTTACAATAGCTGTCAGCTCGGAGGCCGATAAATGAATACCTGTCAGCTCGGAGGCCGATAAATGAATAGCTGTCGGCTCAGAGGCCGATAAGTGAATAGATGTTAGCTCGGAGGCTGATAACGGGATAGCTGTCGACCCAGAGGTCGATGATTAGAAAGTTGTCAGCCAGGAGGCTGATAACGGGATAGCTATCGACCCAAAGGTCGATAATGGGATAGCTGTTGGCTCGAAGGCCGATAAGTGAATAGTTGTCAGCTCGAAGGTCGATAATTGAATAGCTGTCGGCTCGGAGGCCGATAAAGGGGTAGCTGTCGACTTGAAGTCCCGATGGCTGAACATCTGTCGGTTAAAGCCCCGACGGTTGAATGTTCTGTCAGTTTAACGTCCGATCGGCGGAAGGGTCTAGTCAGTTTAACGCCCCATCGGCAGAATGTTGGTCGATTTAACCCCCCGTCGGTGGAATATTGGTCAGTTTAACACCCCGTCGGCAGAAGGTCTAGTCAGTTTAACGCCCCATCGGTGGAATGCTAGTGGGTTTAACGCCCCGTCAGCGGAATGCTAATCGGTTTAACACCCCGTTAGTGGAATGCTAGCCGGTTTAACGTCCCGTCGGTGGAATGTTTGTGGTTTAACGCCTCAATGGTGGGATGTCTACGGTTTAACACCCCGATGGCAAAATTTATGTGGTTTAACGCCCCGATGGCGGAATGCTAGTCAGTTTAATGCCCCGTCGATGGAATGCTAGTCGGTTTAACGCCCCGTCGATGGAATGCTGGTCGGTTTAACGCCCCGTCAGCGGAGTATCTATCGGCTTGAAGCCCCGATGGCTGAACATCTTTCGGTGTAACGCCTCGATGGTGAAGTATTTTTCGGCTTGAAGCCCCGATGACTGAATATCTTGTCAGCTCGAAGCCCCGATGGCTGAATATTTTTTGACTTAATGCCCTGTTGGCTGAACATTTGGCAGCTTGGACAGGAGGTCGTGATGCCGACCACATGGGAGGTCTATTGGGTGAATGGCTGAAGGCCGAAGATGAAAGCTCACGTCTGCCCTAACAAATTCTAAAAGGCAATTTCGCTAGGTCATTCCTAATTAATCCCCCTACGTTGTAGGACTACTTTGCAATGGAGGCAGAGCGTGCTCAATAGTGAGATATGCAAGGTACAGTGCAAGGCCTGACGCAGGCTCTACAACAAGTAGCACAAGGAGCAGCACATCATGGAGCCGGTGATCTCCACCGAAACTTCCGAGGCTTGAGTCCCCCTCGTTTTGGTGGTTCTACAGATCCAGATGAAGCAGAGCATTGGCTGAAGCAAATGGAGCAAATCTTTAGAGTTATGCCATGAGGTGACCAGGATCGAGTCCTATTGGTGACATTTCCATTGGAGAGCAATGCACATGCTTGGTGGGAAGCCGTGGAAGCCACGCTCGGTAATAGGCATACGACATGGGATGTGTTTAAGGAGCATTTTAACAGTAAGTATTTCTCAGATCATGTGCAGGAGAAGAAAGCGACAGAGTTTGCTACTCTAAAATAGAGGAATTTATCAGTTGCTAAGTACGAGGCGCAGTTCGCTAGATTATCCCAATATGTGCCACATTTGGTATCCACTAAGAAGATGAAGGCCAAGCGATTTTTGAATGGGTTGAAGCTTCAGTATATTAACCAATTGGCACCTTTGGAGATCCACACTTATGCCGAGATTGTGAGGAAGGCCCAAGTTCTCAAAGACACTATGGAGATGACAGACCAAATAAGAGGTTGAGACAAGAAGAGGGAACAGATTACTAGCTCCGGGAATTTTAAACCCACGAATGACAAGAAGAGGCCCAATGGCGGGCCGAGCTTTTCAAGAGATAAGAAGCCAAAGGAAAATGATAATAAGGTAAGATCGACTACTCCATCCAAAGCAGTCTGCAAGTACTGTGATCGCCCCCGGTCACAAGATGGAGGAATGTTGGCGCAAGCTAGGCGCCTGTTTAAGATGTGGTAGTAGGGATCATCGAATCCCTAATTGTCCTCCTATTAATGATCAGGTAACATCTGACAAGCCGCAAGGGAGTCAAAAGCGACAGGACAGGCTCTAAGCCCTCCAAGATGGAAAAATCAAAACCGAGGCTACCGAGGAAGGAGGTATTGTTGAAGATACCCTTACTATTCTTTCCAAGTCAGGATTTGTACTTTTCAACACCGGAGCTACTCATTCATCTATATCTCAGAAATTTACTAAGACTGTACCTATAAAATCGATATTGTTGGAATCACGAGGAAAGAGAAAGTAACTCCACTGGGACATAAAGATGTATTTTTATTCATAAAATAACTTAAACAGGGCGAAGAATACATTAGAATAACCATTCATTACTCTTGGGATAGCAGAGGATATAACGGATCAGACCTGCCCCGTTATAGAACATAACAGACCAGCTCTGCCCCGTCACAGAGCATAACGGATCAGGAGGGGTGCGTTATCTTAACATGGCGCACCTCCCCTGTTTCGCCATTCTCATCTACTATAATCCCAAACTCAGCGGCCATGACAGATCACTGGGGGTGCGTTATGTGACATAATGCGCCTACAATGGTCCGCTATGACTACCCGAGTGATTTTTCTTAAGTTTAACTACACAGAAACTATAACGGACTCTGGGTGGTCCGTTAAAGTCACCCGAACATGGAAAATTCACAGAAAACCCATGACTATAATGGTCAGGGAAGGGGGCGTTATACTAACCGCATATCTAACATATGCATGAGCACAACGGACCTGGGGTGGTCCGCCATGAGGGCATAACGCGCCAGAGGCGGTGCATTAAACACATAACGGTCACTGGTGTGACAGCCATGTGAATTAGGGGACGAACGGGTTCGGTTTGAAACCGAACCACGCCCCGGTCGACCGAAATCGACGGGTTCGCTTACAAAAACCTGTAAAAACATAAAACCTGCCATGACATACATCCATACAAGCGAATAGAAGCTGGAAAATGTAATTACATTGCCCATAAACAATTAAAAACACAAATTACCACATTTTTACCACTTTTTAGGGAAAAACTAAAAATTGACATTGACTAGGCCAAACGGTCATGGATCGACGTGCATGTGGTATGAAAATGATCCTAGCGTAGAGGTGAATCCATCCCCCTACCTCCGACACGACGAGGAAGTCGATCCGATGCCGAACAGACGACGAGGGCCACGATGCCCACCCGACTTCACGCGCCTCCACGCTCCGCGGATCGAGGGAAGAAGGATGTCCACGCGATCCTCATGACACGACCTTCCCAACGGTGCCTCCCGTGCCTCGATCAGCGGTCGTCTCGATCAAAACTGAGCGAGGAGAAGAAAAATCTCAAAATTAGGCCTAAAATCTCTGAAAAAGAGTTTTGCACGAAAAATGATAAAAACTTCTACCATCAGCGATGCATGAGGCGTCAAAATGCTCCTGGCAAGACGAGGAACTCATTGATCAACAACAAAAGCGGCCAAAGTGGTTGGCCAACGTGGAGAGAAAGGCAGGCCAAGGCGTTCGCACGCGGCTTCTTCGGGCGTTTGAGGTCAGTCTTCTCAGACTGCATGGCGGGCCAACTATGGCTTCTTCACATGGCCTTCTTCCTTAGCGACTGTGGGTCCACCCATGTCAAGCTTCCACGAAGGCAAGCTGGACGGAAAGAGAGGAGGAGGGCGAGAGGGAGGTTAGCCGTGGCGGTTGGGAGCGGGGGAGAGAGGTTCGCAGGCACGGAGTGGCTAGTGGCGATTGCAGAGGTGGCGCGTGCGGGCGATTACTATTGCGGACGGTTCACAGGGTGGCGACGTGAGGGAGGCATAGGCGGTGGGTCGCGGCAGGTCGACGATGAGGAGGGACTCGACGGCGAGGTGGGGATGAAGGTGGTCACCGGCGGCTGTAGCGGACGTGGGTTGCCAGAGGTGATGAAGAGGGGGGGTTCACAGAGGCCTGCGCGTGGCTGGGGAAGGGTGCTGCGAAGAGAGTGGAGAGGAGATAGGAGAGGGCCGCAGGTTAAAGGAAGATGGCCGTGGTTGGGGTGGTGGGGTGTTCCGCGGCGATAGTGGACGAAGGGAGAGGCTGGAAGGGGCGTCCGGTGGCGTGTTGGTGGAGCCTGTGACGCGGGCGTTGGAGGCCGGAGGCGAGCAAGAAGGCGGGCTGGCACGGTGGCTTGCGGAGGTGGAGGCCGGCGATGGCGAAGGTGGTTGGGGCGTGTGGCCGGTGGGGAAGAGGGAGACGGCCGCGGGCTAGCGACGGTGGTCACCTCGGTGGAGATCACTGGCGAGAGGCCTCGACGATGGCTGTAGTGGTGGCAGCTAGGGCCGCTGCTACTGTTGTTGCTGGTGGAGGGCAAAGGACAGAAGGCAGGCCTGGGGCAGAGGGAGATGAGGCGGCCGGAAGTGGTTTGGGTGGCACCATAGGCGACTGACGGTAGCGGTAGCTAGTGGGGTGCTGCTGCTGCGGCACTGGTCGGCAGTGAGAGGGGGGGCAGAGGTCTGATCGGGTAGAGGTGGGCCGGTGGAGGGAAATGGTGGCATCGCGGGTGTAGACGTACAGGCAGGGAGCCGCGGGAGCACGTGCAGGCGGCGGGGGTGGCGGGTGCGAAGCACTGAGGCGGACTCTCGCACAGGCGACGGGGGCGCTTGGTGGTCGCGCGGGCGGGGCGCTCGCGTAAATTGGCCCTTAACGAATGCCCCTTGCTCCTTGGAAATCAAAGAAGGCAGCAGCGGAGCCAGCCGTGCACATAAGATCTTTGAAATAATCTTATAAGTGAAATTACACAAACTGACTAGCCTGTAGTCACTGAAAGATATGGGTTCCTGAACCTTAGGAACCATGGTGATCAAAGAAGTTGTAGTGCTCCTCGATAGTGGATATCCCCCAAAAAAGCCTTGCACTGCCTGCACAACATCTTGAGATATAATATCCTAGTAGAAGGTGAAGAAAATACCTGTGAACCCATCCGGTCCCGATGCACTGGCACCAATGCAAGACCAGACAACTAGTTTGATCTCCGCTGCCTCTGGGATGCCACACAGCCTTCTATTAAGATCTTCATGTATTAACCGAGGGATACATCTTAACAATTCATCAACCACCACATGTTCTTCTGAGGACAACAACTCCTTATAGTATTCTTCAGCAAGGCCTTTCAGTACCCTCTGGTCCGAACACCAAATAGCCTCCTCCCCCACCTTGAGCCGATGAATGAAGCTCCTCCACCTATTTAACAAGACCGCAGCATGATAAAAGGCGGTGCTCCTATCCCTACTCTCGATCCAATCCATCCTACTCTTCTGATTCCAGAAGATTTCTTCCATATGCAATGCCTTCCGTAGCATCACTTCTGCCTCAATAAGCAGAGATATGTTAGCTGAAGTAGGATCAAGATCAAAGGTGAGCTGCCGACCTTCCACCTCAGCCTCCGCCTCTCTAACCTTCTGTGCCACATCTCCAAACACCTCCTTATTCCACTGACGCAAAACCTCCTTAAGCGCCTTAAGCTTCATCTGAAGCCGCACGAGTCCATTGAAGTGTTGCACCCGCGTCCGCTGCCACACATCTGAGACCACCTGCACAAAGCCTGGATGTTCACACCACATCTTCTGGAATACAAACTGGCTAGGACCTCCAGAAATATCTGGCCGCGACAACAACAATGGAGAGTGATCTGAAGGGCCTCGAGGAAGATGTTTAACCTGGAACGACGGAGCTACCACCTGCCACTGCCTATTGAATAAAACTCGATCCAACCTAGCTCTAATCGCTGTGTTCCCAGTCCGGTTATTGCACCAAGTGAAAGCCGGCCCAACATATCCAGCATCGAACAACCCAGCAGCCGTAACAAAGTTATGGAAATCCTCCATGGATGACAAATTCACATCTGCCACAACAATCCCTTTTTCGGGATGATATTCAATAGAGAAGTCAAAATCCTTTAAGTACTCTAGCCACTTTCTCTACCTCATATTCAACTCTTTCTGAAAAAATAAATATTTTAGGCTCTTATGATCAGAGTACACTATGAAAGTTTCTCCATATAGGTAATGCCTCCAAATTTTTAGGGCAAATACAACTGCCGCTAACTCCAGGTCTTGAACAGGGTAATTCTCTTCGTGCTTCCTCAGTTGCCTAGAAGAATAAGCTGTCACTTTCCCTCATTGCATCAACACATAACCTAAGCCGATTCATGATGTATCTGTATATACTTCAAAACCTCCTTCTCCGCAAGGCAAAGCCAATACCGGGGTAGTGGTCAGGCACTCCTTCAAAGTTTGAAAACTTTTCTCACAATCTTCTGACCACTCGAATCGATTCTCCTTATGAGTTAATCTGGTCAAGGGAACTGCAATTTTGGAGAAGTCTTTAATGAACCATCGGTAGTAACCTACTAGGCCTAAGAAACTCCTGATCTTAGTTGCATTTACAGGCCTTTCCCAATTACGTACTGCCTCTACTTTAGAAGGGTCTACCGAAATTCCATCTTTGGAAATAACATGCCCTAGAAAAGATACTTCTTACAACCAGAACTCACACTTACTAAACTTGACATATAACTGGTGATCCTTTAGCATCTGCAACACCATCTTCAAATGCTCCTCATGCTCCTCCTTGCTCTTTGAGTATATAAGAATATCATCGATAAATACCACAACCCATTGATCTAAGTAGGGTCGGAACACATTGTTCATCAGCTGCATGAAGGCTGCAGGAGCATTTGTTAGTCCAAACGGCATTACAACAAATTCAAAATGCCCATACTTGCTACGGAATGTCGTCTTAAAAATATCCTCATCTTTTATCCTCAACTGGTGACACCCCGATCTTAGATCGATATTCGAGAAATACTGGGCTCTAGATATCTGGTCAAATAGCTCCTTGATCCTTGGCAACGGGTACTTGTTCTTAATAGTGAACTGGTTCAACTGACGGTAATCGATATAGAGCCTCAACGAGTCATCCTTCTTTCTTACAAAAAGTACAAGTGCACCTCACGAGGAAGTACTTGGATGAATAAACCCTTTTTCTAGCAAGTCTAGCAATTGCTCCTTCAATTCCCTTAACTCACTAGGGGACATACGATACAGAGCTTTAGAGACTGGTGAAGCGCCAGGAATTAAGTCGATGGAGAAAACCACTTCCCTTTCAGGAGGAAGACCTAGCAATTCATCAGGAAACACTTTTGGAAAATTCTAGACAATTGAGATGTCCTTCAACTCCCCTTCCTTCTTATCGGTCAAAGAGACCAAGGCCAAGAATGCTTGACACCCTTTCCTTAACAACTTATCCGCTCGAAGTGCCGAAATAAGTGGCACGGACTTGGATTGCCTAGAGCCAGAAAAGGAAAGCTCAGGGCGTCCAAGAAAAGACACTACTCCTAATTTACAATGGACACTAGCTCCATGTTTAGCTAACCAATCTGCTTCTAGAATCACATCATAATCTTTCATCTTCATGCATACCAAATCAGTAGAGAAGTTACAATCATTAATCAAAACATCGCTAGAGGGATAATAAAATTTAATCTCTGACCCCGAACCACTGGGGGTTGATATCAAAAGATGAGAATCCAATAATACCAGTTTCACAGATAAAGTTTTAGCAAATTTCTGAGATATAAATGAATGAGTAGCTCCCATGTCGAAATGTACAAATGTAGGCTTGGGAAGAATAGTAAGGGTACCTTTGACAATACCTCCTTCCTCGGTAGCCTCAGTTTCCATCTCTACATCTTGGAGGGCTTGGAGCCTGACCTACTGCTTCTGACTCCCTTGCGACTTGTCAGATGTTGCCTGCTCAGTAATGAGGGGACACTCAGGGATTCGATGGTCCCTGCTACCACATCTCAAACAGGCACCCAGCTTGCGCCAACACTCTTCCATCTTGTGACCCGGGCGATCACAGTACCTGTAGACTGCTTTAGATGGAGCAATCGATCCTGCCTTCTTATCACCTTCCTTCGATTTCTTGTCCTTTGAAAAACTCGGCCCGCCATTGGGCCTCTTCTTGCCATTAGTGGGTTTAAAATTGTCGGAGCTGGTAGTCTACTCCCTCTTCTTGTCTCGACCTCTTATCCGATCCGTCATCTCCATAGCGTCTTCGAGAACTTGGGCCTTTCTTACAATCTTACCATAAACGGGTATCTCCAAAGGTGCCAATTGGTTAATGTACTAAAGCTTCAATCCATTAAAAATCGTTTGGCCTTCATCTTCTCAGTAGATACCAAATGCGGTGCATAGCGGGATAATCTAGCGAGCTGCGCCTCGTACTCAGCAACTGATAAATTCCTTTGTTTCAGTGAAGTGAACTCTGTCGCTTTCTTTTTCTGCACACAATTTGAGAAATACTTGCTGTTAAAATGCTCCTTAAACTCATCCCACGTTGCACGCCTATTGCCGAGCGTGGCTTCCATGGCTTCCCACCAAGCACGTGCATCGCGCTCCAGCTGGAAAGTTTCCAAGAGAACGCGATTCTGGTCACTACATTGCATAACCCTGAAGATACACTCCATCTCCTTTAGCCAATTCTCGGCCTCATCTGGGTCTGTAGAGCCTCCGAATCGTGGGAGATTCAAGCCACAAAAGTTTCGGTGGAGATCACTGGCTCCATGTTGCGCGCCTCCTTGCGCTACTTGCTGCATGGCTTAGGTCAGGCCCTGTACGATACGTTACATATCTCGCCACTATGCACACTCAGCTGCCATCATGGAAAAATTCCTACAACATAAAAAGAATTAATTGAGAAAGTTCCATTGAATCTATTTTTCTTAGAATTAGTTAATTAAACTTAACCCGAGTCTTTACCCAACACATTAGGTCAGATTCTTGACTTTACCAATGTTACGGGTTCTATGATACTCCTAGAAACCTAGGGTCTAAAGAAAACCTAGGCTCTAATACCACAAAAACTGTCACTCCCTGATGCGAAAAGTTGGTACGTGCCAATTATAATCATCCATGTCAATCAGAGCATTCATGCCACAAGATAACATGGCTAAGATTCCAATAATAAAAGATAACCAACTTTACTTAATAATTAAAGTCACGACTTATTACAACGACTCTTGTGGACTTTACTGTCTATTACATCGACTAAAAGAAAGAAAAATTACATCAGTCCGGACTCAACATAACTAGGACATTGACTCAAACACCACTGAACAGGCTCGCTCCACGGCTACTCACTCCTGTTCCCATCAGTGTGCACATCCTCATCCGGGCTACCTGAAAAGGATTGGAAATAAAGGGGATGAGCAAAAGCTAAGTAGGAATTACACTCTATCATCAGGCATAGTTTAAGTAATTAACCATTTCACATGTTCATTGGCATAAGAATTGAATGCCACGCCCTAGACCATCTACCAAGAACATTCCTAAGAAGCGTGAGAGCAGCCCCAGCACTTGCTTGACTTAGTCCTGTGCTATGAGTGAAGAAGAAGAGGAAGAGAGAGCAGCCTTGAGAAAGAAGATAGTCCTACAGTCTATCAGTGTTTGAAGAAGAAGAGGAAGAGAGAGCAATCTTGAGAAAGAAGATAGTCCTACAGTCTACCAGTGTTTGAAGAAAAGGGATCCTTGGATCTACCCTTGTAGCTGCAATCACCAGCTCCCATATCCTGATCTATTCTTTCAACTGGTGTCTACACAATCACTATTGTTTCTCCACTGCACTTGTAGTATTCCTTTTCCTTTTTGTCTCGGTTCGTCAATCTCCTATTCATCTTGCTTTACCGATCCCTTGTTTAGGGACCGGGTTCCCTCTGTGGTTTCAGAGGAAGAGAGGATTAGATCCTCTGGGTAGATAGCAAGCTATTAGTCAGCAGATAGTAAGTTGTGTTGCTCGGCTGTGTAAGCAAGCCGTGTTGCTCAGCGGATCAAGCTATGTGTCAGCAGGAAAGCCTCACCAGGTTTGGTGAGGGGTGGACATAGGTTGTAGGTTAACAACCGAACCACCTTAAAATTCTTGTGTTGTGGGTTGTATACCTTGTGGGCTTATTCCATATCTTCTATCCCTCTTTCACATGTTCGTGTGCTACTTATGTTGTTTATTTTTCTCTACACACTCAAGCGTTCGGCTTGCTCAAATTGTCTCATCTTGATCCCCTCGCTATCATAGCTAACGTATATCTTCTCAGGTGTCTGCATCACTCTTGCTTATAGGCACTTTGAAGCATCTTTCAAGCAAAGGGATTATCACAGTGTGTGAGCAACTTTCTCCATTGTGTCTCTAACTGCATTAGCTCCTTAGGTTGCCTGCTGCACCCTTGCACACAGGCACCAAGGTGAAAGCTTTTCCAAGGGAATTCACCTTGCTGTACACTCATGCCCCATAGCTGATCATCACAGCTCTCACATCTAAGCAAGTCATTTCACACTTAGCTATTCTGATTCAACATCTCTATGGTTCATTGTTTTACTACTCGTGAAGATGTGTCAACCTCTCTAGAGGAGTGTTAACCTGTCTGGACTGGGCATCAGGTTCTAACGCTCCTTCTTGTGCCATTCCTATCTATTCCGCTGCGTCGTGTGCCTAAGTGTTTGATTGGCTTAAAGTCCTGAGTCTAGTTGACTTTATGTCAAAGAGTCAGACATTCATGTACTTTTGATTATCATCAATGAAAGTTGGAGTTTTAGTCAAATAATTTGCATTCCTCTTAGGTTGATGTTATAGCCCTCTGATTATATTGCTAGCTTGAGACATATTGCCGACTGTCCACGTCCCCGTGATTGCTTCCGCTATACACATATGACCCGGGGCGTGACATGGAAGCTTCCGAAAGAAGAATTAAGAAGGCAGTCTTGAGGGAGACCACTATCTGAAGGTGGTGGTCTCATCAAGACTGCCATCTTAAAAAAAAACACATTGTTCATTAGGTAGCCGTCTCCTGGAAGACCGCTACCTCAAGGTAGCAGTCTCCTTGGAGGCCGCTATCTGAGTGCTGGGCAGGTTGATGCCAGACGCCGGTCTAGCCCTCTGAATGGCGCAAAATGGACCCGAAAGCCTAGGATTTGAACTTAATATCCCCTAAAGCTCAATGGGCTCAAAAAATGACTAGAAAATGGGCTCGAAATATGCTAGAGAATGGCTCCAAAGTAATGGGTAATTCAGTGCATCACTGAAGATGAATAAGGGAAATAACTTGACTTATTTGCTTAAAGCGGGTGTCAACAGAGTCGGTTTGGGCTTTGAAGGTCTCGTTGACGCAGACGAGAAACCCCTTGAATGGTCACTATACTCTCTTTTCAAAAAGGGGCATATTGTTCAAATAGGGGACTACTCACAGGAAACACATGGGGAGTCACAGGTTGCATATTTAGCTGAGGGATGTTCTAGGGCCCTCAAGAGGGGAAATGTTGACGACCTAGAGTGCGAGTGGTACAAGTGATTCGATATACAGGATATCTCCACCGCACTATAGAGGTTGTTCATGCCTCCATACGGAGAAGGGCCACCATTGATCTTCGATATGCCAGGAGAGGCCATAGTTGCTGCCAAAGCTCCAAACCATCCTCGCCAAGAGGATGTTGCCATTGACAGATCACTGTCTATCATTTTCTCCATTCATTCTCCTCAACCTTTGTAGCTGACTTCTTCCTGGGCCAGATAGTTGTTTGATGATCTTCCTTGGCCCCCTCCTCTACTTACATTCCTGTGTGGGTTTTTCAACCTACGTAAAATTTTCAATCATGATCTGCTCTACGATCCCCCAAGCTTTTCAGCTATAATTCCTTCTTCTTTATCATCTACTTTTAATTGTTATGTCTATCCATCATCAAGGGAAGAGATTTATCTGGAGCACTAGAAATATAATCTAAAAGCATTTCTTTGAGGGCTAATCGAGAGAAGAGGTAGAGGGATAACCGTGAGCTCGTTCCAGCAAGAAGAGAATAGAATAGAGAAAAAGGAGAGAAAGAGAGAAGAAAAAGGAGAGTTCGAGAGAGAGCTGCCCAGTTCTAAAGAAAAATTGAAAGGAAAAGAGAGAGATCTGAAGTGAAGCCAAGCAGAGTCCCGCAATTACAGTCAAAGTGCTTCCATTGGAAGCTACATCTCTACTTTATCATTCTGGATTTTATATTGTGCTATTTCAGTTAATCTTTCATTTATTTTCTTTATTGTTTCCTTCATTTCCTGTTTGGTTGTGCCTTGTTATGCTTGGTGCACACAAGGTGTTTGCACATAGTACATCACAATGTGTGGGTTGTTCTGGGAAATCAGAACGTGGAGGATTGTTCCTCTAGGTGAAGGGAGAATTGGTTCTCCAGGGTTTCTTCTGAGGTTTCAAAAGAAGGGAGGATTGTTCCTCAGTTCACTGCCTATGGCAGTGGTTACTGATCTTGCTTGGTGCGAGATCAAGGGTTCAGGGATTTGTCTCCCTCAAGTCAAGCTATGTTATTAGCGGTTGTTGCAGACTGAGTCTGCGTTCTTACTTTATGTAAGAGAAGCCTTACTCATTTGAGTAAGGGGTGGACGTAGGTCAGCTTGGTGTGGGCCGAACCACCTTAAAATCATTTGTCCTGTGATTTGCTTGGTGTGTCTGATCCTTATCTTCTATCTCCCTTCATAGGGTGGTTTGTGGATTGAATGCATTACTGCTTTAGTTGACTTGATGCTGTTAATTTATAGAAGTTTATGATCATCTTAGTTGTGCTAGAACCTCCTTGGTATATCAAAAGGTGTGCAGCAGCAGACTTTATGTTAGGAGAGTCTTAGACTCGAACCTCAACCTAGTACCAGCTGGGAAATTAACAAGTTGAGTTGCTTGTTTGATGTCTGGTTAAATTCTAATACTCATTAGCCTGTTACTTTCTGTAGCTGCAAGGTGTTCGACCCATTGTTTGTGGGAACGCATTAGATTATTTTAGTTCTATTTGAGCCACAGCTAGCCTGAGCATTTATATTTCTGGTTTCTATTCTCAGTATCAGTTTTGGTTTATAATCTGTTGTTTCAGAGCGTAGCCATCTGTATTACAGGGGGTCCTTTAACACTCGTTCTTTCTCCTCTTGTCTGGTACCTTCAGATTTTCCATATCCTCGCCATTCTAGGTCTCGACCTATGTCATCCTTCCATCCCGATCTCGGGACATCATCTGATTCTTCCCCGGGACTTCCGGGTGTCTTCTCTGATTCTTCCTTGGGACTTGCGAGTGTCTCCTCTGATTCTTCCCCTGGACTTCCGGGTGTTACTTCTAATTCTTCCCCGACCTTGTCAGGTGTTTATGCTTCTTCTTCCTCATCTCTAGCGGGTGATCGCTACTCTCCTTCTTCGATCACGTCAGATGATTCTTCTTCTCCTTTCTCTACTCACTCCTCCTCACTCTTTCGGGGTTCTCACCCTTTTTCTTGCTATTTTCGAGGCTTTAACTCGCCTTGATCTTAACTAATCCTTATTTATTCTGTATTTGGTTCCTTATTATCAGGGCCTATGTGCCTTAACTAGGAAGTTCTATCCCTCGTCTCTCTTCCTTTTTATCCCTCTTCGTCCATTTTGATGTCTGCTGCTCCTCCGTGTTGAGGAATCCAATCCTTTGCTCTCCTATCATCTTTCATCCTATCAAGCAAGGAATACAAAGCTCGATAATCAAGCTCTTGCTTCAGGATGCTACTTTCACGTTATAGATATGGAATGTATCTTTATTTTGTGCAAAGAACATGTTATCATTGCTATTGTTTATATTTCTTCCTGCACATGCTTATAACATTGGTTCCTTAAGACATGTTTGAGTGGCTTAGTTAGGTCTTAGTCAATTTAGTCAAATGAGTAACTTCTGCAGCACCTTAGCTGGTGAGAGCTCCGTGCTAGGAGTCCAGTTCTTTCCCCGATCGTTGAGGGTGTCCCTTTGAGCATGGGTTTTTCACACACTACATGGCAAGCCATAGTCGATATCCTCTTGAGCAACATCGTTGCTACTTTGGCGATACCATGGGTATAGATGAAGGCCTTTTTCTCTTCTATGCTCGGTCGAGTGTACGGGCAAGAGATTGATGGATCAAATGACCAATCTAGGTGCTCCCCAATACGAGAGAAATCTCAAATTGGGGCAGTCTTGACCCTCAAAAGAATGAGCTTTCATGATTTATCTAGCCAATATGGGCTATTATCTAATCGAAATCAATGATGAATCAATGCAAAATTATGTGAAAATCAAAGGCATGGTAAGAGTGGCAAAATCCCGCGAGACGTCATATGGAGGGCTACAATGCTATATTAGGAGTAGATTGGCTTTGTCACCATTATACCAACATTAATTATTGTAATAGGTAGATTTCCGTTCATAAACCAGATTTCTCATTATTTTTCTTCCTTGGCAACAAGTATAGGAAACATCCTACCCTTATTTCTTCTCTTCACGCATGTAAACTTATTTCGCAAGGGTGTGAAGCTTTCCTTACTTCTGTTGTCATTACCGAGTCTAAGGAAATCCTTATAGAAGAAATCCTCGTTGTAAGAGAATTTTTTGATGTCTTTCCTTTGGACTTACCTAGTCTACCACCCGAAAGAGAGGTCAATTTCTCCATTGAACTCACACTTGGAGCAGCACCTATGTCAAAAGCTCCTTATAGGATGTCCCCCATGAAGCATAAGGAACTAAAGAAGTAACTTTAAGAATTACTGGAGAAGGGCTTTATCTGACCTAGCATATCCCCTTGGGGTGAGCTGGTCTTATTTGTCAGAAAGAAGGATGGTTCCCTCAGATTGTGCATCGACTACCTGGAATTGAATCAACTCACCATCAAAAATAAGTACCCACTGTCATGTATTGATGAGTTATTTGACCAGATCTCCGGTGCAGAGTATTTCTCCAAGATTGACCTCAAGTCTGGCTATCACCAATTTAGGATTAAAGAAGGGGATATTCATAAGATGGCTTTTCACAGCAAATATGGACATTACGAGTTTGTAGTTATGCCACTTGGGTTAACCAACGCCCCGACAACATTTATGTAACTCATGAACAACGTTTTAGGCCTTATCTTGACCACTTTGTGGTCGTGTTCATTAATGATATCCTTATCTATTCCAAGATGAAGGAAGAACATGATGAACATCTGAGGAGTGCCTTACAAACCTTAAGGGAACGCCAACTATATGCAAAGTTAAATAAATGTGAGTTTTGGCTAAAGGAGGTCTCTTTCCTTGGCCATGTTATTTTCAAAGAAGGAATTACGGTGGACCCCGCTAAAGTAGAAGCAATCAAGAACTGGAGTAGACCGATGACTATTTCTAAAATTAGAAGTTTCCTTGGTCTGGCTAGTTATTATAGACGATTCATCAAAGATTTTTTCAAAATCGCCCTGCCTCTAACACGACTCACTAGGAAGGAAAATCTATTTGTATGGACCTCGGAGTGCGAGGAGAGTTTCTTGACTCTCAAGGAACTGTTGTGCCGCTTGAATATAGAAGTAGCGAAGCATGCATTAGACGGAGAATAAACATGCAATTCTAACATTACCGAAGTAGCAGAGTGTAATGGACTGGGTTGGGGGCGTTATGCGACTAAAACGCGCCTCCCCAGGGTCGTTATGCTCACCCGTGCACATATTAAAACTCAGGCATACAGACCATGATGCATCACCGAAGGGGCGTCATCCAATGTACGACGCGTCTCAGCCTGCGCGTTATACACTCCAGAGAATCCTTCAATAACACACAACCCATAACGCACCAGGACGAGTGTGCCATGTGGATATAACGCACCAGGAGTGGTCCGTTAAAGATACCCGAACGTTGAAAACTCAAAAAAACTCCACAGTTAAACCACATAATATAACGCACCAGGAGTGGGGCGTCATACTGGCCATGGCGGATGGGGATTGGTCCGTCATGCCCCACAACCTATAGACCTACAGAAAACCCTGATAGTATAGCGGTCCTCGAGTGGTCCACCGTGCAATGCATAATGCACCCCCTAGGGTCCGTTACGCGTATAACGGCCTCTGGCAGGCACGTTTTACCGACTGGGAAAAGAGAGGGACGAGTTCGGACCGAACTCCCCTCCGGTCAAGCCGGATCGGCGCGAAATAAAAAAAAATGGGTAGAAGGAATGAAATAACAAGTTTTCTACAACTACGGCATGCATCAAAATGTAAATATACCACTCCTAATCAATTTTTAAAGCATTTTTAACCTAAAAACCCCTAAAATGGACCTTGCACAGAAAATGATGCAAACTCCTATGGATGGGCATGCATGTGGTACCAAAATGTTCCTAGCGAAGTAAGGAGTCCATCCCCCCACCTCGATCGCGGTGAAAACCTCGATAAGCATGCATGCGGGCGACGAAGCTCCGGGACACCTCACGACCCGACCCGTTCTCACGCTCCACGAACCGCGGAATGAATGGAACTAGCGCGATCCTCGCGACGAGTCAGTTCCAACGGTACCTCCTGCGCCTTGATCCGGGGTTGGCACGGCCCAGAACAGATGAAAGAGGGGCAGAGGAGAGAGAAAGAGTGGGAGAGTGAGAGAAACGAGATGGAGAGAGAGAGTGATCGAGTGGAGAGAGAGGGAGGGCGGCGAGTGGGTTAAAAAATGTGATTTTTATTATTTTTTTATTTTTAAAACTAAAATTATAGTTTAAACCCTCAAATCTCCAAAATTATACTTCAAAATTACCAAGCGTTACACCCTCCTCCACTTAAAAGAATTTGGTCCCCAAATTCATATTACCTTCTACTCTGGACGGGGAACTGGCCATAATTCAAAAGAAGGAATCTATTGAATGGAAAAGAACTAATTTGGGATTGAGGATGAGGGATACCCTCCACCATATTTCCTTTGGCAATTTTGGCCAAAGCTTGAATTTCTCCTGGGAGCTTCTTGGCCAGAATAGGGCAGTCAGCTATCTTATGGTCTAAGCTTCCGCAACGAAAATATGCTCCTGACATCCACCGACACACTTCTGATTGGTGATTATTCCTTCCGCAAAACTTACACCTGCCTTGAGGGTAATCTGTCAGGGCTCCCTCTTTCTTACACTCCTTGTATTTCTTACACTTCTTACACTTCTTACACTCTTGGGAACTACCACCCTCGTTTACCCTTTTCTTGGTAATGGTGAACTTCCTAGAATTATTGGTTTGATCTTTTCCTTCAACCCTCCCTTTTTCTTCCATCGCCTTCTCTAGCTCCTATACTCTCCTAATGAGGTCCGCATAGGCTTGGACGTCTACTAAGACCATCTAGGGACAAAGCTCAGCTTAGATACCACCATTTTATTTAGATTCCTACAAGGATAAGCGAGGAGATATTTATTGACTCAGGAATTAATAATAATGAAATCTAAGTATTTTATCATTCGTTTATAATTTAACCCCGAGCTCTACCCAAATCTCACGGGAATCTTATAGGATGACCGACAAGGATACTCAACCTATCTCTTGGACTTAATGCCCTAAGGAGTTGAAAGCCGAAGCTCCGATATGACTGACAAGGATATTTGACCTATCAGTGGAACCTATTAACTTGAGGGTGTGAAAGTCGAAGCTCTGATACGGCTGACAATGATACTTGACCTATCAGTGGAACCTAATAACTTGAGGATGTGAAAGTCGAAACTCTGATACCACCTCTGTCACGCCCCGAACCGATAGCAGCGGAACATATCGTTTGCTTGGAACGTGGCAGTTAAACAGTCGTGAATAATCAAGAGCAGTCACATAAGACCAAATAATTGAGCAACAATAAAATTCTATTTCAAATATAAGTCTCATACAAATTTCAAGCTCCAACTTGCAAACTCAACTACATCATAATGTAAGTAAAAGGAGGAGACGCACAAATAGACTTAGACAAGATAACTCAATAAGAGACAGTATATATGAATATATGCTTGGTTGCATTGTGTGTGTTTCATATGTCATCATTTGTATGCATTTAGTTTCATGCATTTCAAAAGAAAATTTAAAAATTTGAAAATCGAAGAAACTCATTTGATGTCATCTTGCCCATGCTTTGCTATTGCATCATTGGAAATTCTGAAATGCGTTGTTATTGATTCCTGAATTGGCTTTGGTTATCATGCTGAAATTTAACCTTCATTTCCTACACCCACGCTTTTTGATTATGTCAAAGGGGGAGAAAATCTGAGTTATATCATAAAGTTTGTCATCATCAAAAAGGGGGAGATTGTTGTGTGCCTTGCATACGGTTTGTTTTGATGATAACTAAACTTTTTGTACATAGTTTTGTTGATAACCAAACTTTCTGTATGATTGTGCTTTCATGATCATGACTATGATTCATATGTTTCAGAATTCACATGGTTCATAATCAAGAAAAGACTTACTTCATGATGCTCATTTAACTCACTTATATGTTCATGCATATTCTTATTATGGTCTTTGTGGCCTAGAATATAAATGGAAGGGCTTTTGTGAAACTTGGTAGGATATGGTTGATATGTGTTCTCACATTGCATAGATACCAAGGAAAATGTAGCTTTTCAATGCTCACATTAATTCTGGAAGTTTTGGTTACATGATGATCATTCATGTGTTCATATTCATTGTCATATGAACTTGATTTTTGGTGTGGATCATCAACTTGAGAATGAGTTTTTATCCTCCTTGATTAATGAGCTTTCATGAGTGTGTTTTATATATTTGAACTTGGGGTGATTGAGTTTATATCTTTATATGTTCTTTCATGAAGGTTGATTGCATGTCAAAGGGCTTAAACTATCAAATCTAAACTTTTTACAAATCTGGAATACTGTTCATTCCAGTCGACCGACCATGGGTCTTAGGTCGACCGAAATCCCCAGAGTTAGTATGTTTTGTGACTGTAAATTTTTGGTCGACCGGTCCTATCCTTTAGGTCGATTGAACACGGCAAAAACTCACAAATGTGAATCCAAAAACTGACTAAACCCAATCTATTTATGGTCAAACTTTACCCATTTGCCCCTAGGGTTAATATACATATATTAGAGAGATTTTTCAAGGGTTTTGTGAAGGATTTATGAGTCTTTTCATCATTCTATCATGGGTGTATAAATAACCTATGAATTTGGGAGAAAAACTAAGCTACAAGCGCACCGAGACCCAACCGCGCCGAGAAGAAGCTTGCTTGGCGCGCCGATGCCGCTCCGCCTCAGGAAGGTGTCGCACCGAGAAACAAAGGCCCACACCTCTATATAAAACCCTGGTCTTCGAAACAGAATAGAAGGGGAGAGAGACATCTAGTGAGACGGAGATATCCAGAGACAGAAGATAAGAATACAGAGAGTTCATCTAGAGAATAGAAGAGAAGAAGGAGAAAAGAGCAGAGAGGTTACTGAGAGAGAGAGCCTGTGGAGAAATCACCACAGCAGTTCAAGGTGGGAGTCCATTGTCCAATGCCCTGAGGGGCTATATTTCTTCTCCTATTCCTGTGTTTATTTCTCTTCTCCGATTTCTACTTTTAGTCATTGTACGAAGATGATGTGATTTTCTCTCTTTGAGATTCACAACCCATCTGGATTTCATGATGGAAGTGTATGATTGTTGTTCGGATGAATGAAATGCAACGGCGTTTTTACCCTATTTGATGTTCCTCCTTCTTTCTTACATATGTCCATGGTTTCTCCGTATACGGCTCCGTTGTAACGAGCATATACCTAGCATAGCTTGTATGAATCTTCCTGTCAGTTTATTCATTGCTTTCAAAACCTCACGGTCATGATGAGAGCCCGAGACAGTCCATCTCATGGCTTCTCACCCATGCAACTGAGAGGGATATGATCAAGGGCTCCCAGTGGTGTTTCTTTGTAAAACCTCCTACCTCCCTGAGACAATCTCTTGGGCACTATTTCCCCAGAATCCCCAGGGCTTCCAAGTCTCTACAGGACTCTTAGCTGTTCCTCCCAAAACCCCCGAAACCCCTCAGACGGAGAAGAAAACCAAATCCTCTGTAAACCATGTGCAAGCCTTGTTCCCTGAGGTGATATGCCTAAGGTTAGATCAAAGTATCCTGCTCGTTCCCCCTGGAATCTCCAGAAACAAAGGTCCTCTGAGCCTTGAACCCCCTGAAACCCCCTTCAAAGAGGGCCAAAACCTTTGCAAACCCCTCGGCGCCAGTCCTTCTCGGCGCTGAAATCTCCGCGCTGATAACCCCTTGCGTCGATAGCCTTTCGCGCCAAAACCCTCCCGTGTCGATCACCTCTGTACTGAAAACCCCTTGCGTCGGGAGCCTCGCGCCGAGTGTCCTTCACGCCGGGTTCTACCTGTGCCGAGGATCATCTTTCAATCTCCTTGAGCCCCGGTGAGGCCCATAACAACCCATTGACTTTAATAAGCCTTGAGCCCATTTTAAGACCTAGTGTCCTAATCCAATCAGCCCTCACACAGATCTTCACCATGGAGTGGAAACCAGGGTTCTTTACCCAGATCCACGGGAGCTAAATCAACGGGGTTACCCCTACATATTTCGGTTGACCCTCGATGTCCTTTTCCGACCCCAATGGCCCACGAAGTTCTGCCACTTCATGTCCTCCAGTGGTTCCTTAGAAGTGGAATATTAATAAGGCGCCATGGTGGCAAACATCATCTTGATTTGATCCTTTCGGAACCCGGGCTATACGCCCATCTTTCTTTGACTTCCATCCCGGCACTCCGTGGGTGGATGTCCTATATCCTCTTGGAATGATCCAAAATAAGGGGAGATGCTGCCAAAATAAATTTCGACCTTCGTTGCACCGCATTATCTCTGGACCCCATTGAGTTTAGAGAGTCCTGCCTCTGCATGGTCTCTACTAACTCCTTTTCTTCGGGGAATAATAATATCAAATACTTTGATATGTACATACCATCCCAGTTCTGTCCCGCCTCGTGATACCTGGGCATTGATATGGCCCGCTCTTTTGTGGACTCCATCCCGCCTCTGTGTGGATGGTTTTCTATTCCCACTTGGCATAGTCCAAGGTTAAGAGGACATGCTGTCGGATTCATTCCATTCATAGCACGCTAATAACATGAATTCTATCATTCTTTCTTAAGCTAACAAACCAAAAATGAACCCCAAACTTGCAATCATTATTGCATCATCTCTATCCTGCACAAGAATAAGCATAACAATCATATTTTTGATCCGCCTCTCGGGTCCTCCTATTTTGGCGACTAATCAAGGGTTGTCCTTCTTTGGAAGGACGTAATTAATGTCATAACCTTTATGGTATGGTGGACTTTCGGTCCAGACTCGAACGTCATAATCGACTGACGAAGTCAGATCGAGCGCATAGTAAAATCGTCACACATGTGACTGGCATGCCTAATAAAATAATAATAAGAGAAGATAAACAATAAAATAAAATAAGTAATATTAAAAAATTAAAAATAAAATAAATAAAATCCTCGAGTCCACAAGTTGGCACGCCCGGTGGGACGGAGTCTCCCTTCATCTCTTCGCCAAAGTAGGGGGCCTGGCGGCCTCCCCCAAAATTCTGACTGTGCATTAATCTTATTCGCAGGAATTCAAATGGAAACCAGACTAGTTTCCCTCAGCTTCGGCCAGCAAGTCATTGACAACCATGTCCATGATGGGTACCTGGCGGTGCCAATGGTATTCGGGACCTTGCCCCCAATGGTCGGCCTTCTGAACTGCCTGGGGCTCGTGTTCGTCGACCTGCTCCAGGTCGATGGTGAAGCCCAGAAGACTGCTGCGGTAGAAGTCGCAAATGTATCAAAGAAGAGGAAGCCGTGGAAGATGGCCGTCTCACCCACCATCGTTCCATGCTATGTCCATCACCTGGACAGAAGGACCACTACCCCTGCCGCTACTGGCGGGAACAAGAAGACCTACCGGTGAAACTGTGTTGCTGCTCCCCGAGGACGCCTGTCGACGTCATTGAAATCTATGTTAATAGGAGGGATGCGAGTGTATCTCAATGGTCACCCAGCTGAAGCACTACCTGACCGTGTCATCTCGGCGGTCCCCACCAACAACAAGTTCCAACTGTTGGCCACGAGGAGGGCCAAAATGGAGAGAGAAGAAAGGAAGCTGTTGGCACCTAAGCTGGCAAGATTCAAGCAAGTATGGGTGCCCAAGAAAGCCCAGGGCTTGGCACCAGCCCTTGAGAACAAGGAAGTTGCTGCTATGCATCCCAGGAGAGGGGGCAGAAGAGTTCAGAAAGAGAAGGAAGAAGAAGTAAACCCCAGGAGAGGGGGCAGGAGGGTCTGGATGGAGAAAAAGAAAGAAGAAAGAGAAGTCATCCCAACGGCCACTCACCACTTACCAAGAGCCTATGCCAGACAGGCAGATGTGTTCCGGTACCCCCGGAAGATATATCAAATTGCACAAATGTCAAGGTTGGCTTATCAGTCGAAGACACAGGAGCGACTGATGCCTCAAGCTAACCTCCAAAGGCATAGTCGGGAAGAAATGGACAGAGTAGTCCAAGATTATTTCCACTGTCTGGGAAATTCATCCCTAGGACATCAAAGAATGTTCCGCGCCATGGGCGCCATAGAGGAAGGTTGGAATCTTCGTCCCACAGTAGGGACAAAACATCTGAAAATTTTGATTTCTAGTACTTGACGGAGGTATTTATCTGAAGACCCAACTCATGTATAGTGAGAGTTCCGGGCAAGCTTAACCTGCCTTTCTGCACATCACCATTTGATATACTAGAATCTTAGATCATATAACAAACATGTATTCCAACTCAGACAAGCATTTGATGCCATGGGAGATTTCATCAGTTTAGAGAAGAAGTCTTCAAACTTGCAGGATTTATTGAAAACAGGAAGGGCCTAAAATGCAGTAACTACAAAGCAAACTTTGGCATGCAAAACTATTAAGGATTGAAAAATTTATTCACAAACCTATGCCTTAAGCTTTTATTTCCTGCCAAACCTTTTTGTTCAGCTCCAGTGCACCCTGCACCCAAAATTCTTATTTGGAATTTTTAGGTACCCAAGTTTGCTTGGGTCCTTGTTGGTTAGCAGCACTTCTAGCAAATGAGTTTCTTTTCTTGGCTACATTCAGATCATCACTTTTCATCCAAGAGCACTCATTAATTGTATGTCCAAACTCACCACAGTAAAAACAACACACAAATGATTTGGCATTCTTGCCATGTGCATGTGCATCAAAATTCTGTGGGTGATCAGAGAAATTAGTGTACTTGGGATGGGAGTGAGCTCTTCCCTTCAGTTGCCAACAGTCTTTGACTGTTAGGCCAACTTTTCCACAATGAGAGGAACAAGGAGGCAAATTTCTTCTGACACCCTTGGAGTGCGTTGACTTGTCCGGATGAGTGCATCGACGCATAGGTTCATACCTGGGCTTCTGAGCATGAGTGCACTGAGCATGCTTTCTCCTGGTGTTGACCTATCCCTTGCCATTACTTTTTGTATTATTCCTTCTATTCTTGCCTACTCTTAATTCATCATTTCTCAAGATAAAGTAATTATGTACAGTGTGACCAAGCATACCACAATAAAAATAATGAGCATTCATTTTATGATAAGTATGGTATTTAACATCTGATTTTCTATCATGCATGTGAGAGCCAACAGAATCATTTTTCTATTTATGCTTGGGAGCTCTCTTTTTCTGATTGCCATTCTGTCTATGGTTTTTTTGAGTAGCATGCGGTTTTGTTGGAACACCAGAGGTACTGACTTCATTTGAGCCAGAGACAAAGGAGGTATACAACTTGTTCCTAAAGGATCTTTTATTTACAGATTTATAGCCCAATCCTTCTCTTCGAACGGAAGGTCTATTCTGGATAGGTTTTAGCATTGATCGAGGCGATGTGCCATATGATCAACGGAGGTTTCATCATCGACATTGGGTTTATGCTGATGCAAGAAATTTGATAAGTTTCACCAGAATAGACGAAAGGTCTATTCCGGATAGGTTTTAGCATTGATCGAGGTGATGTGCCATATGATCAATGGAAGTTTCATCATTGACATTGAGTTTTTACCGATGCAAGGAATTTGGTAAGTTTCATCAGAATAGATGGTAGGTCTATTCCGGATAGGTTTTAGCATTGACTGAGGTGAAGTGCCATATGATCAACGGAGGTTTCATCATCGACATTGGTTTTATGCCGATGCAAGAAATTTAATAAGTTTCATTAGAATAGACGGAAGGTTTATTCCGGATAGATTTTAGCATTGATCGAGGCAATGTGCCATATGATCAATGGAAGTTTCATCATCGACATTGGGTTTATGCAGATGCAAGGAATTTAATAAGTTTCATCAGAATAGAAGGAAGGTCTATTCCGGATAGGTTTTAGCATTGATCGAGGTGTTGTGTCATATGATCAATGGAAGTTTCATCATCGACATTGGGTTTATGTTGATGCAAGGAATTAGATAAGTTTCATCAGAATAGATGGAAGGTCTATTCCGCATATGTTTTAGAATTGATCGAGGCGATATGCCATATGATCAACAGAAGTTTCATCATCGACATTGGGTTTATGCCGATGCAAGAAATTTGACAAGTTTTATCAGAATAGACGGAAGGTCTATTCCGGATGGGTTTTAGCATTGATCGAGGCGATGTGCCATATGATCAACGGAAGTTTCATCATCGGTGGGACGTGAGGTTGTTGAGAGAGATGTATAGCATATATTATTTTTTTTATCATCACATTACTGACTCAAGTGCCCTTTTAGGTTTTCACCGGAGCCATCCCCCCTCTTGCTTTTGCCCACGCACCCTTTTGGGCTTTCACGTGACGGGATACCCGATTTTGCCTGTGACGCCCTTTCGAGTTTTCACCGTAGCCGGGTTATAGCCCTTTTTGCCCTTGTCCAGGACATCTGAACAAGTCTTGCGTGGCACCTCTATTTTAAGCCCCATTTTTTTTTAACCTAATCATTCCCCTTCAAAGGGCAACGACGCAGCATGATAAAGCTTTAGGTGCTTCCCATTGAGAGGTGAGAACTGCACTTCTCCACGATATTTGCACTTAAGTCTGTCAATGCATATTGTGAATAAACTGTGTACATATTAGTTTGAGGATGGATTGCATGTGTCTCATGCTTGCATGTATTATGAAGCACATCTTTCACAGTTACCACATCGATGCATCAACTAATTCTGAGCACGCAATCACTGAAAAACTGCTGCATATAAGGTTCATCTGCACTCATGCATACTCAGTCAATTGTCATTCATTTGCGATGCATATAGGACCACATCTGCATTGGATTGTCATACATGACCCTTGGATTATAAATAGTGAGATACTGAAGGACTGATGCAATTTGTCTTGAGGCTCTTACTATGTGTGAGGTGGTCTTTAGACTAAGTCCTCTGCCTGGTGCCATAGGTCAAGTTACACATTAGTGCAGTCTAATTGTTCATGAGCATATTTCCTTATGTTTCTAATGTTTTGCATATGCTGCATTCAGAGTGTCACGCCCCGAGCCGATAGCAGCGGAATGTATCGTTTGCTCGAAACGTGGCAGTTAAACAGTCGTGAGCTATCAGGGGTATGGGGAACAAGGCAACCGTCAGAAGTCTTGCCTAGTTAATTAAAGTTCATGAGATCAGTTTGGCTACTATGTCTGAGCCTCGCATTGATTTTAGTCGTGCTAATAAAGTGACTCATTGAATTAATCTCCATTCTGTTATTGGGAATAATGGTGCTATATCTAGTATTTGGTTGTTCTATAACTCTGATGTTAATCTTGAGGTTATTGAGTTGCACCCTCAATTCATTACTGTTGCTGTTAAGGAGAAGAACTCTACTCTAATGTATTTCACTGTAGTATATGCATCATGTAGTTCTAGCATCTGCAGAGACATGTTTGATGCCCTTATGGAATTTAATTATGAGGATTCTATTCCCTGGGTGATTGGTGGAGATTTCAATTATATTACCTCTCCTGAAGAAAAGATGGGTGGTTTGATGTCTTCAGCTTCTTCCATGATAGATTTTCAAAGCTTCATCACTGCTACTGGCTTAATTGATGTTGGATTCACTGGTTCACCTTTTACTTGGTCCAACAATAAGACTGGGGCTTCTCATATTCGTGCGAGACTTGACAGGGTATTATATAATGCAAGCTGGGTAAATTCTTGCCCAAATTTATTAGTCCAGCATCTGATCAGATGGCCATCAGATCATGCCCCTCTCCTCTTAAACATGTGCCCTAGACAATCCTTTGACATGAAAACTATATAAACAAAGCTGTTTGTTTAAAAGGTTAAAAGTCCAGGCCAAGTCAGGGCGCTCTTCCTCCTCCTTCCAAAACCGGTCCCCACATTTCCCGCCGCTAAACAGATCTGAAAACACAGAGAGGAAGAAGAGAAATGGAAACTCGGGCCGCGGCCGCCGACCTCGAAGCGGCCGAGCCCCTCTCGCCGCCGGAGGACATCGACGAGAACGGCTTCCCCTGCCACCTCTTCTCCTCCTTATCGGACGAAGAACAATTAGCCGGCGATGGGGAGGAGGAGGAGGCGGCGGCGACCGATGGAGAGCTCCCGAGTGCCGCCGCGATCGCCTGCACCAGCGGCTTTGCAGCGGATTTCTACGCAAGCGGGACGGACTGGTCGTGCTTGGTGGAGGTGGACGGTCGGGGGGAGGGTGGTGCCGGTGCGAGGAAGAAGACCCTCGTGCAGAGGAATCTCTTCCAGATGTGGGGTATCGGGAATCCCTCGCCGTCTGCCGGGGCATCTGGATCGAGGGCACTCGTCCCACCTCCAATCAAGAGGAGGCGGAGGGCGGTCGAAGATGGCGTCCTCGTTGGGGAGGGTGATCCCATAAGTGGGAGGAGGGGTTGCGACGGGCAGGGGAACGAGCGGCGGCGAGCCTGCCCTTTCTATAAGAAAATTCCTGGTGATTATTCCGTTGTCCCCGTCTTTCATGCTGTCCCGTGTTTAAACCAGTACTATTGCCACTGCCCTTCTGTTACTACTTTCGCCCGTCGCTTCTAATGCTTATGGTTGTTCTCTGGAAAAGAATTAGCTACTACATTGTCATTTGACATCCTTGAAAAGGAAACTTTTCAGCCTCATTTAATTTGCCTCTGTTGGTGAAATGGAGTCCATTAGTTGGACCACGTTAGTAGATATTGTACTGGATGAGATCCTGTATTGGTACCTGGTAAAGATTGATTTAGATCCATCTATGAGACAAACAGTGGCTGATATGAAATCTGAGAATGGAAAGTGTAAGGATGCATCGAGTAATGCAGGCAATGAAATGAACAGTTTGTTGGGCCCGAGTATAATGGGGAATTTTTATAATATGTGCTTTGTAATTCTTCACATGCATCTTCTGAATGTACAACCTGCACTTTTACTTGCCTTTCATATCCTCCAACATTTGCATACATTTCTTTTGACCGTCAATTTATTGCCACTACATGCTAACGCAAGGATATAAATGCAAACCTAAAGGACACAAAGGTAAAATAAAAATATAAATATCCGGAGTCGATTCCCATCAGAATCACGCTGGCGAATCAAACTAAGCGGCAAGATCAGAGGGGACGATCAAATTCAGAGTGGAATGATGATCTCTTATCCAAGAGAGTTGAAGTGTAATTAACCATTGATGAGGAGAAAATCTTGAGCGTGTTACGAGATGTAAATGCTCAAAAAAGACATGATGCATGCTGGGTAAAATAAAGAAATCATCAAAATGAATGTAAAGAAAGGATAAAATAGAAAGTACTCAAGGATAATATTGCTAGACAGAGCCAGGACGGCGGTCAAGAGTCTTCTTGCAATCACAGCGTGCAAGACAGAGTCCATCGTCTCCCACCTGACTCAACCGAGTGGCCTATCCAACGATTTACCGTATGCTCCTAGATCATCATCATTTTTGTTAAAGGGGAACATCAGATCTCAGAACACATGGAGAACCAGTCGGTCCTTGAGAGCCTATAGTAACGTAGATATCATATAGTAATGCAATAATGAGGAGAGATAGAGAGCCATACCTGACTTACCTGTGCAGGCAAAATGACATTTTTTTAGATTTTTTGATTTTCATGGGTTTTCATTATAAGACACAAACAACATGAAGATAACATGACGTAATAGCATAACAAAGATGAACGAAAGGTAACATAACATAACAAAGATAAACAAAACATAACAACACATAACAAACATCAAGCATGCGCGTGACTGAAGACACAGTGGGACAAAGCAACACACACGCGGTGGGACAAGGATATGGCGGGACAACATTAACACATGTGGGACAGCACGACACGGAGGGACAAGAACACAATGGGATAACACATATGACGACCATGGGGGACAACAGACATGTGGGACAAAAGACATGACAAATGCACTCTTCAATCAAGCCCAAGATTAGATGAAGCAGAACTGTCAGGTTCATAATCATGAGGCAAAATCCTCTCATGGAGACATGATGAAACAAGTAGATCAGAGTTGAGAAGGACATGAGCTTCAGACAAATCGAGAGACGATATTGAAGAGATGAGAACAGATCCAAAGACGTGAACAGGAGACAGAGTAAAAGATATAGCAAGGAAGCTTCAACACCTGCAACCTGCACACTTAATAAACAGATCACATATCTGTCCTTAAGACAAAATAGACAAAATAATTCATTACATGAGTTTTATGGAGAGTGTGCTTTTAATTATGACTAATTATTTACACTAATAATTAAGGCAATGTCAAATATAATTAGGTCAAGATAGTACCTTCAATCGCTTTACCTTCCCCATCCAAGATGGCATTTAGTCGGCCTCTTCGCCCACGTCCATTGTTATCCCTTGAAGAAGTTTCCTTTGGGAGGGGACACATGGGCAAGTGATGCTCCCGGCTCCCACATTTACGACAAGCGCCGAGATACTTCCAGCATTCTCCGACCGAGTGCCTGAACTTATCCCAAAAGGAGCTAGCCGCCATGACCTGCTTCTCCTCTTCCTCTTTAGCTCTCTTGTCATTGGCATTGCCATTCCTTTTCCCATTACCATTATTATTTCTTTTACCATTACCATTCCCATTGCGGGACCTCTTATTGTGACAAGGTTCGTCGTCATCTGCTTCTCTCTCCTCTCACCTATCATGATTCCAGTTGGACTCCTCTTTCCTGCCTCAAAGTTCCTCTATCTTCTCTAAGGTCCTTTCACAAAAATATGCCCGTTGGACAATTTCTGTATAGGTACAGATATTTTGTGAACCGAGTTGTTGAATAAAGTCGGGTCTTAAACCGTCCATAAAATGATTGGCCTTTAGTAGGTCTGTGCTCACTAGATGCTCAGCATAAGGGGCCAGACGGGAGAATTGAAGTTCATACGCTGCTACGGACATCATTCCTTGCCTTAAGGAGGTAAATTCCATGGCCTTCTGCTCCTTAACATGCTCAAAAAAATACTTCACTCTAAAGAATGTAAGAAACTCATTCCATGTAGGATGGGCGTTTCTAGGTTGTGTCGAGGTGGCCTTCCACTAAGTACGTGCATCCTTATTTAATTAGAATGTGGCGAGACAGACCTTCTCTTGGTCAGTGCACTGCATCAAGTTGAAAATCCTTTCCATCTCGTCTATCTAGTTCTCTGCTTCATCCGGATTAGAAGAGCCAAAACTCGTGAAGGATTTAAGCTTTGAAATTTCAGATGTAAATCTCTGGCACTAGCCCTCGTGCAAGCTTGGGTCATATTCTGTGTTCCTGGGTAAGTCCTGCAACAGTTTGTTGCATCGTGTCCCAGTCGACACAGTGACCCATTGTAAAAATAGAATACCTGTGAAAATATCAAAACCGTTAATTCCCTATGGAATTAATGAAGGTTAACCTAGAAGAAATTTAAAATGGGGAAGAGAGCAGTGAAAAATGGGATGAAAAATATAAGAAAACGAAGGGTGCAGAATAGGGCAGAAAAGTGACTTTTAAGATGGAGAAAAATATGTATGAATAGGACGAGATAATGAGCCCAGAATGGAGGAAAACTATAAGTGTGCTTCCCTTAAGAGCCAGGAGTCGAAGGGAAGGATCAGAAGTGCACCATGGCTTCACTCCGACTATGTAAATGTGCCTCCTTCCGAAAGAAATCAGGATTTCAGATTGACAGAACAAAGTGATGAAACCTGAAAAGTTTAGACTTGGAAGAGGGGGAAAGGATGAGAGAAATAAGACACATATGTAATCAAAATGAAGCTAATACTCCCATCTTCAAGATGGAGTCGAAGGAGGATAAAGAGGATGAAACATGACTTCGCCCCAGCTTGAAGAATAGGCCCTTGTCGCGGAGTTGTAGCAGAAAATCAGAAAATTGTGATGATTTGCAAGAAGTAGGGGCGAAGTTAATAGGGTAAACGATGATGAAATAGAACCCAAATAGAACCAACTCGAAGCTAATACTTCCCTCTTCAGGCTAGGATTGAAGAAGGATGAAGACAATGCGGCATGGCTTCGACGTCGCCTCGAAAACGTGCCCCCATCGCACAGTTGCGAACCTGGGTTCTTTATATAGAAGCTACAGAAATCTATAAAGTTCCTCCACGATTTTAGGAGATAGAGGCCACGAAAATTCGAGTTATATGGATCAATCTCGAGATAATAGTGGGGGTAAGAGCTAGGAATAAGTAGGACTTGATTTGGTGGAAGGATCTGGAAGATATTGACCCAAGAAGGAGAGCCCGTCGAGCATAAAAAGAGAGTTTGGCTTGTACAGAAATGCAGAAATCTAAAAATTTCCTCCTCATTTTTCGAGGATATAGTCCACTAAAATTCGAGTTCTATGGATCAAACTCGAGATAATATAAAGGACAAGAGATAGAAGCAAACGGAACTCAATTTGGAGGAGAATTCTAGAAGATAGAGACCTAAGAAGAGGCCACAGCGTGCAGAAACAGAGTCCAAAATACTTGGGACTCTCAAGGTAGAAAAGGGGAAGAGGCAGTCAATAGTTGACCGTGACGATCAACAGTGACTGCAACGGTCAATAGTTGACCACGATGGTCAATAATTAACCACAATCTTGAAAAATTTTTAATAAAAAAGGAAAATGTCCTCCAATTTTCGCTAAAATTTTTCAAGGGGTGATCTATTCAACCCCTCCCCTTCTAGATCACACACACACTCCGTGTTTATCATTATAGAGAAGAGGTTCTATATGAGGCTGGAAACCTAATGTGGACAAGGCCTTAAAGTCCCTTCCATATGTTATTTTCCCTTACCAAAAGGTCAGCCGCTATCCTTATTTTATTTAGGAAAACCTAAAGCTATTTCCCTGTTCGAAGTGTTCATGGGTTGGTTCGCAGAAAAAGCTGTACCTTAAAGAATTGGCACCCTATATAGGGGACACCTATTAAATTGCACCCTATACATGGGGCGCCCATTTATCTGTTTGACCAGTCAATGAAATTGGCACCCCTATTAGAAGGCTCCCATTTTTAGGTGTTGACTACTCAATAAAATTGGCACCCTTAGTAGGGGGCGCCCATTCCTTTTGTTTGCAAAACCCCTATACGTATTCAGCTAAGTGTTGGGATTTATGTGATGTTAGGCCTTCATCTTACTTTTCTTAGAAAAGGTTATTTAGGATCTTTAATTCCTAAAATTTTTATCTCGGGTGCTACAAAATATGATCACCCTACTGTTTGTCCTTCGCAGTGCTCAATTTAGTCCAGTGAAAGAGGCTCCCCCCCTCTTCTTCTTCCTTGCAGTGGCACCCGAGTGGATGCCCTCCTCCATTTCTTTCCTGATCTTCTTTTTTTTATTTAGTAGTTTACATATTCCATCAACGTCATTGCTCACGTATCTTATATCTAGCCTTCGCTAGATCCTTATTCTTTTTACTGCATAACATTCATACTTTCACCCTTTACATTTAAGGGGTTTAAACCAAACACACAATGTGTGTCCGCATCCCATTTGCATGTGTTCACTGTTATTGAGAATTGATAGTACATGCCTTGTTCCTAATTCGGTGTTCTTTTTTTCTATCTTTGTTTGTTTCAGGATAATCAAAAGTAAAGACCCCATTCGTCGGCCGGCCGGTTGAAGGTGAAAGTAGAATCCACATCCCTACTTCACAAGGTACTTCTCGCGATCACTTCTTTTAAAATTGAGGTAACCTTTCTAGCGATCACACTCCACTGAGTACCAAGTGCTCCCCTTCATTCATTAGCTTCCTTTTCTCCATTTAGTTTCCACTAGTTTTCTTTGCTATCTTTTAATCACACTAACACGTTCACAGGGGAGAGGTCCTCTTGGGAAACTCAAGGGATATGTATTGTATTGGCTATGGCCTATCTGATGTACAAAGAAATATTAATGACAGGAAAAGGAAATTTATTATTGCCATATGTCACTTACATTTTTTGAGAAAAGCTCAAAAATAGAACTTTCGTAATGTTGTCACATTCCATGTCCGGGGGATAGCACTCCTTCTATGGTAGATAGTCGATACGCCCCCTTCCCGAGCTTCTCGACCACTCGGTAGGGGCCTTCCCAATTAGGGGCTAACTTTCCCACCGCTTCCAGTGGTTGAGAGGCTTTGGCTTTCCTTAGGACGAAGTCTCCTGTGCGGAAGTGCCTGTCTCAGAATTTGGAGTTGTAATATCGAGTGATGCGCCGCTGATATTCCGTGGCTCGGATGCCTGTGATCTCTCGTATCTCGCTCGCCATATCGAAGTTCTCTAACAGTTTCTGCTCATTCGCCTCAGGCGAGAAGTTGATGACTCGGAGAGATGGGCTGTCGACTTCCAAAGGAATTACGACGTCTGTGCCATACACCAACTGGAAAGGAGTCTCACCAGTGGCAGTTCTCAGAGTGGTTCGATGTGACCATAGTACACTTGGCAATTCCTCGAGCCAACTACCCTTGGCTTTATCGAGCCTGGCCTTAATGCCTTTTAATATAATTTTGTTGACATTTTCGACTAGTCCGTTAGCCTGGGGGTGGGCTACCGAAGTGAAGTGGTTGTGAATGTGTAGGTCAACACATTTGTTCCTAAAGTAATGGGAATCAAATTTTTTTTATTTTTTTCTCAAGTAATGAGAATTAAATTGCCGACCATTATCGTTCACAATCACTCGGGGGATACTGAAACGACAAATGATCGACTTTCAAACGAAGCTCCATACAAACGACTCAGTAATCCTGGCGGTGGCTTCGGCTTCAATCCACTTGGTAAAATAATCAATAGGGACGATGGTGAACTTTTTCTGGACCTGAGCCATAGGAAATGGTCCCAGGATGTCGATCCCCCAACAGGCAAAAGGGTATGGCTCGGTAAAGGTGATGAGCTCTGAGCCAGGCTAATGGACCAGATGATCAAAATGCTGGCATCTATCGCACCTTTGAACATAGGTCAAGCAGTCGCGCTGGAGAGTGGGCCACCAATAGCCTTGCTACAGCAAGATCCTAGTGAGCGATCTTCCCCCTTGATGCGCGCTGCAAACACCTTCGTGGACCTCTCAAATTGCTCAGTGGGCTTCATCGGTATCAAGACATTTGAGGAGGGGACCAGAGAAAGACCTTCGGTACAAGGCTTCATCCAAGATGATGAAGCGCCGAGCTTGATACTTCAGTCTCCGATCTTCTCGAGGGTCGGGGGACTCCTGAGAATCCCGGAGGCAGGATATATATGCGGTCCGTCGGTCACTTGGTGATGCCTGATCAATGGTCATGAGCTCCGCTTCTATGCTCGGTCGCTCTAGCTCTTCGAGGAAGACTGATTGAGTACTTTCTCAGCCAACAAAGGAGGCCAATCGAGAGAGGGCGCCTGCACAGGAGTTCTTCTCCCGAGTTATCCAGATGACTTGAAAACTCTCGAATAGCGGGACAATTCCTTTTACCAGTTGAAGGTATTTAATCATCGGTGTTTCCCGAGTTTCGTGGTCACCGTTGACCTAGCTGGCGACCAGCTGGGAGTCAGTATGAATCATGACTCGTGTAGCCCCCAATCGTCTTGCCATCTTGGCTCCCGAGATGAGAGCCTCATACTTAGAGATGTTGTTGGATGCCTGAAAGTTGAACTTCAAGGCGTACTATAATTCTACTCCTTTTGGAGATCTAAGAAGGATGTCGGTGCCGCTGCTGACTGAGTTGGAGTACCCGTCAACGAAAAGATCCCAGGTGGGCCCGAGAGCCAGTGGAAGGGCCTCCTCGGTTGGAACGGTGCTCTCTACTATGAAGTCCGTGAGTGCCTATCCCTTGATGGCTGAGCAGGGGCGATAGGAGATGTTGTAAGCCCCGAGCATTATGTCCCACTTGATGAGGTGACCCACAGCTTCAGGGTGAGTGAGGATCTTCTTTAGGGGCTTGTTGGTCAATAAGACGATGGAGTGCCCTTGGAAGTAAGGCCAGAGGTGCTTGGCCGAGGTCACCAACGCTAGCACGAGTTTCTCGATTGCGGGATACCTTCTTTCGACCTCATTAAGCAGCTTGCTAGTGTAGTATACTGGTCTCTACACTCCTGCGTCATCTCGGACTAGGACTGAGCTCAGTATGGAAGGAGTCGATGAGAGGTAAAGGTGCAGCATTTCACCTAGGATCAGTTTCGATAACACCGTGGATGCGGCCAGAAACTCCTTTAGCTCTGCAAAAGCCTTCTGACATTCCTCATCCCAGATGAATGTGGCAGATGGCAATTTGGGGCCTCTCATCAATTTGAAGAAATGTAGGCATCGCTCAGTTGCTTGGGACAAAAAATGGTTGAGCACAGTAATTCGTCCCGTCATTCGCTGGATGTCCTTGACACAAACTGGAGGCTACATGTTCAGGATGGCTTGAACCCTATCGGGGTTGGCCTCGATCTCGCGTTGGGTCACTAGGAAACCTAGGAATTTCCCAGGTCGAACCCCAAAGGCACATTTCGCTGGATTGAGCTCTATGTTGCACCTTAGGAGGGTGCCGAAGGTTTCAACTTGGTCGGCGAAGTGGTCCTTAGCCTTAGGAGTCTTGACGAGCATGTCATCGATATAGGCTTCGACGTTCCGACCGATTTTTCCTTCAACCATATGGTTGATCAGCCTTTGGTACATTACTCTGGTGTTCTTCAGCCCGAAAGGTATTCGGGTGTAGCAGTATATGCTGAAGTCGGTGATAAAGGCTATCTTCTTGATGTCTTCAGGATCCATTCAGATCTGATAGTAGCCGGAGTAAGTGTCCAAAAAATTGAGTAATTCGTTACCAGAGGTCGAGTCGACTAGTTGGTCGATGCTCAGCAGTGGGTAACAATCTTTCGGAGTGGCTTTATTGAGGTCGGTGAAGTCCACACACATCCGCCATTTGCCTAAAGCTTTTAGTACTAAGACGACATTAGCAAGCCATATCAGATAAAGGACTGGTCAAAATAGGCTGATTTTCTTTCCCTTAATAATCTTCTCTTTGATGATCGTCTGCTTCTCTGGGGCATGCTTTCTTCTGCATTGCTGGACGGGTTTCATCGACAGGTCAAGGTTGAGTTTGTGCATCACCATCTTCCCAGGGATCTTGGGAACATGCTCATCAGACCATGCAAAGACTTGAACGCTCTCTGAAAGGAAATCTTTATATTGCTCTCGTACATCAGGTGGTAAATCAGCTCTGATCTTTACTTCTGGAGTCGGGTCACCTTTGAGGAAGCCTGATAGCAATTCGCCACCAGGCCCTGATGTTGTCAGTTCATCCACGGCTCTCCCGACCCCTATCTTTTTCCCTTCCAGCCTTATGGCTTCGACCGAGATTACATAGCACCTTCTCGCTATTGCCTGGTTACCTCAGACTTCCCCGATGCTGTATTTGGTGGGAAACTTCAATTTTTAATGATAGGTGGAGGGCACAGCCTTCGTTCGACTGAGGATACCTCGGCCAAAGATGGCATTATACGCTGACATCCCCTTAATCACTATGAAGTTAACCATAATCGTGACGGTGTTAGGAGGGGTACCAATAGTGACCGGTAGGCTTAGGGCACCCTCGGGATAGGTTGCCTAGCCATTGAACTCGTAGAGGGGGGTTCGAATCGGGTGAAGCTTGGATGGGTTTTCACCAATCTTAAGGAAACATTCGTACGAGAGTACAACAGGGGCACTACCATTGTCGACCAATATCCTATCTATACTATAATGCTTTATAGTAGCCGATATTATTAGAGTGTCATCGTTCGGGGTAATTACCCCTTCTAGGTCTTGGTCAGAGAACACCAGGGCCTACTGCTCGCTCGTCGGTGGGGCTTTGAGGGGCTCGGAGGCCCTGCTCGCCCATTCAGCGTGACGCTTCCTTCCTCAGCTACTATCTCCTCCTGATGTCGTGCGCCAGAAATAACATTGATATGGACTCCACGGTGGTGATTATCAATTTCTTCTGGGGGGATACCACGATACTCCCTCTGTTCAGACACGTATCGAGATAGGTGCCCCTGGCGGACAAGACGTTCGATCTCGTCCTTGAGCTGATGACAATCTCTAGTATGGTGCCTATGGTCATTGTGAAACTGGCAATGCTTGCGGCGGCTGTGACACTTTGGATTGGCCTTCATAGGTTTGGGTTGGCGGAGAAGGCCTGAGCCCTTAATGTCTTCATATATCTCGTAGACGGTGGTGCATAGAGGCGTGCACCGCTTGAATTTCTGAGGGGGCTCCATGTGGTCTCTGTCTTGATTCCACCTTTTCCCCTGGCCTGAGCTTTGCTCAGATGGTCACTTCTTATCCCCTTCTCGACTCGAACCCATTGTGCCGCAGCAAGCGCTGAGGACTTCTTCGCACTCTGCGTGACACAGGGCTAGGGTCACCAGATCGACAAGAGAGATGGGGGGATGGAGGACTAGCTCTCACTGGAGGTTCTCATCATGGGTGCCTCCGGTCAATGCGGTGATGGCTGAGGTGACATCCAAGTGAGGGATACGTAGGGCTTCTGATTTAAATCGGTTGATATAAGCCTGAAGCTTTTCCCCCTATGCCTGCTTTAGTGCCAACAGCCCCACAACTGACCTTGGAGGGCCGCTGCCAACGAAGCTTTCCTTAAAAATTCACCCGAGTTGTCGAAAGTCATGAATACTGCTGGGGGCGAGTGCTCGGAACCAGGCTTGGGCGCCCTGGACCAAGGTGGTCACGAACGCTCAGCACTTGATAGCGTCAGAAGCCCCGTGCAGGGTCATCAGGGTGTCGAAGCTATCATAGTGGTCGGTCGGGTCTCCCTGGCCGTCATATGACTTGAAGGTTGGCAGTGAGACTCTGGGGGAGATCTCGGCCTTCAAGATTTGGTTGGAGAACGGGGATTGCTCCTCGTCTTCCTTGGTGAAAGTCTTCTCTAAGGCGCGGAGGGTGCAGGCCAATTTCGCGAAACGTCGCTCGAAGTCTTGTAGTTGGAGGGATAACTCTGGTTGCCACTAGGCCGAGGGGCTATGAGGGCGTCCCTGCTGGCTGCCTTGTCATCCCTCGGGGGCATCGGCCTCTGGGAGCTGCTGGCACGTCTCGGGCCTTTCTCTCCTCGGGGTGCAGGAGGCTTCTTCTTCTAGAGGAGGGGCTTGTGAAGGTCCTCCCGACCTGTTGCGTACAAGCCGTCATCCCCAGAGGGTGGAGTGGCCTCCGGCTATTTGCTGGGAAGCTTCTCCATGGGGGGGGCTTTCCCGAGAAAGTTATGACTTCTCCTCCCTAGCCACCTGGGTCTTCATTAGTTCTACGAGGATATCCAGTTTTGCGTTGAGAGTTTGGAGAGCGTCAAAACTGCCATTGGGGGCTTACACCCCCGTGGCTGGTGGAGGCGACTCGTCGGCTTGGTTGTTACCTTCAGGGGGGCTTCCTGTGGGGTGGGGAGGCACAGGCTCTCCTTCTGCTCCCCCCACAGCCCTTCCCTTGCCGCTACCGGTCCTCCCACTAGAATTTCTTCGCACCATTATGGCTCTTCGCTCGCTTCCCACAGACAGCGCCAGATGAAGAGGCGTAATCTCGCACTGATCCTAAGTCGTAAAATCCTGGAGGAATCCTTGATCACGATCATCACGTATATGTAACCTGCAAGGTAGGAAACGGATCAGGGGTGCCCAGGGATTGATCCCTCCCTTCGATGCTTAAGTCAGCAAATATGATGGAGCATGGATGCGAGGGGAGATGATAGGAGAAGAAGAGGGCGCGAGATTGTTCTCAACCAAGAGATGTGGTGGTTCTTACTCAGGATCGTTGCTTACCTGCTCGGAGAGTCCCCCTAGGGTTTATATAGTGATCCATTTAACGTAGGAGTCCAGGGAGTCGAGGGGATTCAGGGGGGTTACGTCCTCATTGTAGGTTCTTTATGGCACAAGGACTTTGCTCTCTCTTATCCCTTGGAGTTCCCTACTCCTTAAGGGTGCGTAACGGATGCTTGGATAAGTTTTCGACAGTTGGTCCGAGCTTGGGACGCTTGCTTGGAGTCCTCTCGAGCGATGGGCGCGTAGCTCGGACAGGTTGCGTTGGGTCCCCGAAGGGACCTTCTCGACCGGTCTGTCACTCAGACTTCCAAACCCGGGGGTTGCCTAGGAAGTGCTGGTCTGAGTGAGTTTTGGGCTTGGAGTAAGTGGGCCCAAAATGGGGCTGTCACTTTGGGGAGCTGGGCCTGGTTCGGTCCGATTGGACCTAGTTGGGCCATGCTTTTGGGCAGTGGATTTTCTCCCTTTCCACTAGTCCCCTCTACTCCTGAGCCAAAATTAGGCTCGGATGAGTAACATTTGTGGGGATGGCATTGGTGGCTTGAAGTGGATGGGGAATTTTCTCCGACAGGGGCCATTTAATGTGGCTGTCCTGAGAATACACCCATGATGATGACTCTTTTGAGTCGATGCGAGGAGTCCCTTTTCGAAGTTTGGAACATCGCGCCACTTCCCGCCAAACCTCTGGGAGTATAAACATCGCGCAGGGTTGCATTCCATGCCTCTTTCGTTTAGGGTTTTGTCTCTCCATCACCCTCCTATTCTGAAAAGGCTCATGCGTCGCGATAGGGGTCAGGAGGAGCAAAGAATCACAGAGGACTTTGTAGAGGTAGCAGAGATCGTGGTGGCAACGATCCGTCAGCTTCCACCTCCTCCTGAGTCGCCTGAGTCGGCGCTCTCCTCCTCTTCCCCTGTTCCTCTCATCCGACCATGGTGGAGCAATACCCAGCAACCGAGGTGCAGGAAGCTGATCAGGGCATAGGGAGCTTGGTGTCACAGTCAGAGCACCTTATGTGCAACGAGTTGGGCGAGGCTGAAGTGAAGAAAATGGAGAGGCGTTATGGGATGCCATGGTAGTACTATTTCTCTCTGCCCAAACCTCATGAGTCTAGTCTAGACACTCGTTCAGGCCTCTTCTGCACTTTTCTCTTGGCTTGGAAGTGTGGGTTTCGTGTGCATCTCCACCCCTTCATCATGCAGCTGCTTCAGTCTTACTGACTGGCTCCTATCTAGTTGGTCTCCAACTCTTATACTTTTATCTTCTCCTTCATCTTTCTCTGTCATTCGTGCGGGCTTCGCACTTCGTTGGACCTTTTTCATTCCTTCTTTGAGTTGACATAAAAGCATCATAAAGATTGAAACAAAAACCATGCTCAACAGCTCCATCCTCTGGTATTCTAAGCACCTTGTGAAGGAACCGCCTAGTGAGTTCTATTCTCACCCCTTTGACAGAAGAGATCAGCAAAGACTTATCCATATCAAATACCAAATTGTTGTAAAATTCTGCCACAAGATGAGGGTAAAAGGCTCTATACTTCCCAAGAAATTTCTTCAATTTTTGAAACTTGAACATACGGTAATAGAAGTATTTCAAAGTTATGATGAATAAAGGATTGGGTTATCGTTACTTTTGTGCACTCTGTCTATGTGTCGGATACACTAACGCTCTGATTGACATGATTGTATATAACTCGTCACGCACTCTGGGTTCCTTCCACGCTCGGGGCGTGACAGTACCTCTAGCTACTTCATCATCAGCAGGCTCGACCCGTCTCAATGCTTGCAACCATTCTTGACGCTGTGCTTCTTTATGATCCTTCGCATGCGGAGGTTGGTCTTTAAGGAGGGGACAATCGACTACCTTATGCTCCTGGCTCCTACAATGAAAAAAAAACTCCGATCTTCCAATGACACTTCTCATATTGATGACCATCATTCCCGCAATACTTGCACTTCTCCTCTTTAGGCTTCTTGCCATTCGGAATACCATTACCATCATTGGGCCTCTTATTGCCATTACCAAACTTCTTCTTCTCCATTCCCGCCTTGAACTTTTCGGACAACTCCATGACATCCTCTAATAACTGAGCTCTTCTCACCATCTCGGCATAAGATTGAATATCCATCAGTGCCAATTGGGGTATGAATTGTAATATTAACCCATTCAAGAACCACTTGGCCTTCATCTTATCAGTTACTGTCAAATGAGCCGCATAATGAGACAATCTACAAAATTGAGCCTCATGCTCTACTACTGTCACGCACCGAGATATGTAGTGGAATTAAGTCGGGAATGTAAACAATAGGCAATTAAAGCCTCAAGCTAGCAAGATAATCAGAGCGCTAAACACATCCACATAAAAGATGAATGCACAATATCATGTACCCAAAAGTCTTCACTTTATTGAATAATAAATCAAAGGTTACAAATTGATACTTGACTTTGACTCACTTGACCTAACTAGACTCAAGAAAATAAAAGATTTTATAACATGATCAACTTCACTGCCTATTACAGTGAAGGTACATAAATTACAATAACTGACTCCAGACTCCATAACTATGTAGGCTGCACTCGTTCTTCATTCGCTCTCAGACTTGTTATTTGTGTAGTCTGAATCCGACCCGCTAGGATTTCCTGAAAAAAATTGGAAAGTAGGGAATGAACGCACTCGCCCAGTAGGTATCTTTGTATCAACATGACGGCATGTTAAAGTAATTAGCACGTAGCACTCCGGATAAATAATAAGAAATAAACATATTCTAAATAAATTAAACTTGCATAAATTGCTTTTGTTATTTGAGGAGTAATGATTTTCTGCCATTTCAGCTGGCTGAAATATAGTTAAGTTAATTTTATGTATAGTCCTTGTCATCTGTTGTTGGGTGGTAGGATTCTCATAATACAAATCCTAACCCGCCCATTAGAAGTGAGTGCCAAAATGTGTTTCACGCAAGGTTCGCTGACTCGGTTATCCGTATCGGATTGGATCTTTTTTGATCTGGTACGGTACACCCGGGTCACAATCGACTCGGCCTGACTCGATGTGCATGATCTTCTCCCTCTCTCTCTCTCACTGTGACTTGGCCGATCTTTAGGGGTGATGCACACCGTATTGAGTTTTTTCAGATACAGTATGGCACACCGTGGTTTCATGTCTAAACTGCCGTCATGATCTGTGCTATATCCCAATGCCTGCCTGCCTGGTGTTTTTTGCGTCCACTCTGAAAGCTTGTTGGTGACCAGCCCATGTCTTTTACTCCCCGTCCTTTGCTTCTTTCTCATCTCCATGCTGCCACTGCCCCCTATCTATCCTGCAGTTACGTTCTCAACAGTTTCCACAATTTTGCAGGTTGTAGTGGGCAGTTTCATCGCGGACGGCGGCCGCAAGGAGACTAAAAAGACAAGCCCTCCGGAGCTGTCGCCTGCCCCCATGAAGCTCACGCCGGGTGTCTCCACGGGGGGCAGCAGCCCGCCGTCACGGGGCACGTTGAGCGAGTCATCCGGGGGCCCTGGGAGTCCATTTAACCAGAGCTCTGGCGCTTGTAACAACGGCAACCAGCTGGGCATGTCGAGCATGCCGTGGAAATAGGAACTGTCTCTGTAGACTGAGAGGTAGGGGAAAGCCCAGTGACCAGTGTCTCTCTCTCACACATGTAATCTGTGTTACTTGTTCATGTGTAAGATGTGTTGTAGCTCTTCAGCCGTGCTCCCGTGTTGTGTGAGTAAAACGTTAGAGAAGGCGACGGACCAAGTAGCACTTTCGTTTTAGTTTTCTCCTGGTGACGTTTTCCATTTGTTGTCTCCCGCTGGTTACTGTAGTGGTGACGTTTTCCATTAACTAAAAGTGTATTAATTATTATTGTATGCAATGTTATAATTTATTGGTGTTTTTTTTTGTTCCAAATGTTCCTGTGTTCACATCTAATGTGGGTTGCAGAGTCTTCTCTGTCTTGGGGCCACTCTGGCAAGAGGTTAGGATAAGTTCAACTCCGGAAGTGGTGAAATAGCGAAGGAGATATGATTCGTCCAATGCGAGCTCGCCCATGGCCATAATGTAATAGGCCAAATGTTCATGCGGAGACCCCTGTCCGTCAAACTTTTGTAGCTTCAACGGCTTGGGGTACTCCAGAGGGAGCTTCTTCAACTAGTGATGTAGTTGATAGGGGACGCTGTAGAGATCTATAGTCGTGACCCCTTCTCCAAACTGGGCGAGCTTGGTCTCAACGATCCGCTCGATCAGTTGATGCTAGGCCATGAGGTTTTCTGGCACTGGCGTGTTGGGAGGTCATGGTTGGGCTTCAGCCAGGGGCATACCGAACCCAGTTACTGTCAAAGTTCGGACAGCCGCAGCGGAGGTGTTGGCATCATTTTTCCCTCCTGGCGGGACTGGTGCTTCAGTCGAAGGCCTGGTAGGCAGCTGAGGGTTGAGGTCATGTTTCTGAAGGAGGTCTTGTAGGAAGGTCTTCAAGTGCTGGTTCTCCTTCATAAGAGTCTTGAGAGTCACCTCTTGGACCTCACTGGCTGGGGGAGCGTTATTGATCAGCTCCACATTGCCAGGGGCAGCACGGTCCTCAACGAGAACTTCCTCCACTCGTGCTGATGTCTGAGGCCCGACAGAAGTGCCGACATGACCGATCGGAGTCGGTGACTGAGTCAGGTGACGAGGCCTCCTGAGCTAAGCAATGGGCTAGTCCAGATCATCGGACTAAGTCACGGGTGGGTGTCCAGTGGCATAACACGCAAACACCTGGACTGCATCATTAAGGAACTGGACCGTCCGCTTCTTCTGAGATTGCTTCTTAGGATGGACGGGTGCCCCCAGCCTATCGAAGACCGAGGTACTTTGCTGAGGAGTCTCCATTTGTGGTATCAACCAGAGGAGAACTTGGGGCTGGATGCTAGTGACGCCCGAAATGAGTCTGTCTTTGCCTTCACCTACCCGGACGAGAGGCGTTGGCTAACTGAGCATCGTCAGGTGACGTCATTGTGTCATCGGGCGTGTCTTGCTTGACGCCGCATCTGAGTGCCCGAAGGGGGTTCCTAAGATGCGTACTTCGAACAGCTTGAGTAATGGGGGCATCCCTTATCCCTCCACATTTTTTTCAAGGCTTGGATTGCTCGTCGACATGTGCCATTGTGTTCATCATGTTTTTATGAGTCTAGTCATGTAATTTTTATTTTATTTGAGTCATGTATGTGTAAGAATTTATGTAGGTGACCCAAAATAATTGGGATAAGGCTCTGATGATGATGATGATCATAACTCGCATTAATTTAACTTGGTTGCACTCTTAATTAAGAGAGGAAAATACTAACCTATCCCTGGGTTAACATCTCTCTCTTTGCCCCTCGTTCTCTCTGTGTGTGTGCACGTGTGGAGGCCATTCAAGAGGTGGCATACGAGTCGAGATGGGTGGCTATCGGAGGAGGGGAAGGTCGGGTGTTCACTGGGGGTTGGGGGGTTCATCGGCGGTGGTCACAGATAGAAGAGAGCGAGAGGGAGGGAGAGAGAGAGAGGAAGAGAGAGAGAGAGAGAGAGCTCATGGGGGAGGATGCTAGAAGAGGTATCGCCCTCTAGCGACAGTCACAGATAGAAGAGAGGGAGAGGGAGAGGGAGGGAGAGAGCGAGAAACATAGTGAGAGAGAGAGAGCTCAGGGGAGGGGTGTAATGCTTTGGATCCTTCGGATCAAAATCAGAGAGCTTTCGGAACGCTTTCGTGGGTTCCGAGTTGTATTTTACGATCCACGTAGGTTTTTTCCCTGTATAAGTTATGAAATTTGGTAGAGAGTGAACCGTTGAGTTTTGAGACTCCGGGAGGCTACAGATGCGTTGTGCTCTTTTTGAGGATCGCGTAGGCTATTTTTTCATATTTTTTTAAATTTATAAAATTTTGGGCCGAAAATTAGATTTGAGGAAATTTGCATACTTTCCTATTTCTTTTTTCTTTTAATCCCTTAACCCCCTCTCTCCTCTCTCCACTGTGCTCATTTTCTCCCTCTCTATTCTCTCTCCTCTTTTCCCCTCTACTCCGACTGCAGACGGAGAAGTCTCCAGGGATGACGTGGAGACGGTGTGGAGGTGTCGTGGAGCGTGAAGGTGCGAGAAATGGAGCGTGACGTTGGCGCAATCCCTCGGTGGATTCAAAGTGTCACGACGTGGGTTCGTGTGATGGTTTCGACATTTTCGGCTCAAGAGGTCGGCGAAGGAGGTAGGGGGATAGATTCCTTACCTCTTGTTTTGCTTTCCCCTTGAATTCTGTGCTGATTAGTGCGCGTTTGAGTGAGTTTTTAATTTTTCAGAGAATTATAGCATATTTTAGGGTGTGCGATTGAATCACCATTCCAGGCGATATTTCTCGCGTTAAATGGTAGGAAATGAACCCTTGACATGTTCGGATGTCATTCTCGCTAGCGTGTCAGCTTCTAGGGCTCTAGGATCACGTGCCAGCCTTATCCTCTTCGAGTGAAGGCCTGTCACAGAACAGAAGCATTCATTTAATTAACAATGTAATGAGGGAGAAAAATATGCACGGGTTATGCACAGAGTATGGGTGCACTAACTACGAAGGGATCTGCACGGACTTGCTGTAGCTAAGGCAGTGTCAGTGCAGACCTGCTCGGACATGCCCTGACTAGAAAAAATGCACGGGGTATGACATGCTCCGACTAGCAACGCCAATATAATAGTATCTACACCGTCTTCAACATGTAGAGAGCCGAAATGTGCACGAGGTATTATGTGCACGGACTTGCATGCCAAGCCATAAGCATTGTGAAACAATATATGCACGGACTTGTGTCGTGCTAAGAGAAAAACATGCACGGGGTTGAACCCAAAGAAAGAATATGCACGGGGTTAAACGTGCACAGACTTGCATTCAATCGATCAAGCAACAAGAGATGTGCATGGACTTTTAAATGCACAGACTTTGCTGAAGAAAGACGTGCATAGACTTTGTAAAAGATGCATGGACTTTTCATTGCTCGGACCTAGAACATGTATGCTCAGACATGGCGACCCAAGGCATGCATGTGACAGAATAAAACTTGCACGGGGTATGGCTTGCACAGACATTGTGAGGGCATGCAAGGACTTTATAGGAAGCACAAAACCTACATGGGGTTTTGCTTCCACGGACCATGTGAGGTGAAATCTGCACAGACTTGATGCAAGACGTGCACGGACTTTAATAATCAATCCCAACAAGATTTCGACTAAGTCCAAAATGTTCACAGACTTTAACTCTTCTACAATACATGCAGAGATAATATGCACGGACTTGATAGATCATGCAACACATCAACTGATTGACTAAGTCCAGAATGTGCACGGGGTTTGATGTGCATAGACATCAACACAAAATGCACAGACTTGGGTTAGTCAAAAGTTGCACGGACTTTAGTGTGCACGGACCTTGCTACAGTATGCAAAGGGTACAGACACAAAAGATGCACGAACTTATAGACATGTGCATCCATTTAAATATGCTCGGACTTGAAAATAGTGTGCATGGTCTTGAAGGGTAATACATGCACGGACTTATAATGCAACCCAATGCCAATCAGCCTAAGTCCAAAATATGCACGGACTTCGACTCAACCTAAATGCAAGTATGCATGGATATGTAACTATGTTAAGTTGGTGGATATTGAGTTTTTCTTTAGTTTGTCAAGTGTGGAAGAATGTGAAACTCGCTATGGTTAATTATTGGGAATGTTGAGACTTGGTGTGTTTAATTAAATTGGTATTCTATCATTGTGATGGAATTATTTCTGGCCATGGTATTGTGCTGAATGTATGGATTCTCCAACCCAAGTCACAGCATGTCTGGAAATCAACATATTTTAACTCCTTCTTTGGTCGCATTCTGCTATTCCGCGTTGGGGCTGTGCATATTATTTTCCTATTATTTTAAAAACCCTTCTTGTCCCTCTAATAAATTGATATAAGAAATAAATGAAGAGTAGAAAGAGACAAAAATATATGAACATGTGTGATCGCCACCAAGGTGCCAAACGCGATAAACAGGCCATACCTTGGAAAAGAAGGGAGACACTAGCCTTTAACCAACACTGTAGAGATGCGCGACCCTGGAAGAACCGCCCGCTTTGGACGAACGGCCGCTCGAAAGACCATCGCACAGTGCAGGGGTGGAACGTGGGACGAAGCACGATGGCAGAAGAACGGTTTGGGGACGGCTACAGGAAGAAGATGAATGGCAAGGATGAAGCCGCTCGACTCCTCAAACGGACGAAAAGTGACCGCTTGATGCCACCACCTTCCAAAACGTAGGACCTCAACCTCCACTCCTTCTGGCTGGCCAGAAGGAGTGGGCCTCGCGCTAGAATGTTGCTGATCTGCAAGACAAGGTGTAGAACACAAAAATAAACCCAAATTCAGGACTGCGAAGTGTAGTAAATGCCAAAATGGAAAGAAATAACCATGACTAAATGGAATGGGGAATACCTGGGAGTTTTTAAACTCCTAGGGGCGTCAAAAAATGTGGGAGGGTGTGTGTAATGCAGTGAAGAGAGTAGGAAAAATGTGGGAAGGGAGAAAGAAACAATGCATGTAATGAGAAAATGACGGGGGGACTAATGAACTAATGACACAAAAATATGCTCCTCCCTGAAACTGGAGGCCTGAATGGACGTAGAAGGCCTCCCTCCCTGACCTTAGGTCACTCTAGAGTTCGACAGGGCTTCGCCGTCGACCAAAAATCTCCCCCCTTTTCCATCTTGGCCCTAGGGTCTATTTATAGAGCCCGTAGGTCCCAGCTCGAAATTAGAGTTTCTAGCCATTTCCAGGTCGAGATAATAACATAAAATGTGTTAAGGCATGGGCTACTCGGCCCCTCCTATGGCTTAATAGGCCCGACCAAGGGTCCCAACCAGCTAGCCGTGACATAAGGTGACTTCAAAAATTGATTGGGGTTACACCTGATCGCTCAGTGGCGGGCTTTGCCCGCATTCTATGCTGCCACCAGGGCCAACTCGGGGGTGTCCCAACTACAAGCCATGCCACGTGGCACCCAGTAACAAGGCCGGGGCCTACCCCCAAGACGCCTTCCTCCAGACCTCCAAGATCAAAGGGAGGCGTAACTAAGTCAACCACATGCTTTGGAAGCCCGCAACACGTGCATATGACTCACACACATTTGTCGGGCATTTCCCTGAACACCTTGTGAGCGCATATATCTCAGCCCTTCTACAGCAAACCGTGGGCCAACCCGTGGCTCCAACATACCAGTCAGGTTCTACAACACCCCCCCAATAAGTCGGGGCCACCCCCGACCCTCAGATACGTGGCAATAAGCCGTGAACTTTTAGCTTCCGGGGTAACCTGGGGCTACTCTATCAATCCGCCTTGCAACGCGGCATGTTCCACCAAGGCAGGGCCCGCACACCCAAAGTGCTATCTCCAGACTTATGCAAGCTCATACCCCTAGCCCCAGGCTAATTCTAAGGCCCCTCCGTCAGTTACTCAGTCCGTTCCACAGCTCAAGGTGTGTCAAAAATTTACCCGAACACCTTGCGAGCGCCAACTACGACGCAACAATAACAAGCCCCCACGGGCCAATTTCAGCATCCCAGAGTCCCCCGTCCTTCAAAGGACAACCCCAGACGATGGAACAAGACCCCCAAGGGCAATCCCTCAGGGCCACAGCTCACCCGGGGAGAGTTTTCCCTAGGGTGCGATCGTGCCGTAGGGAGGGCGAACTCCCTAGGGGCCGCGCCCTCCTCCCAGCCCAGTGGCCTCATGGCCATTCCCCAGTCCCAGTTGCTCGGTTCGTGCGGTTTGTGCAAAGTTGACCGGCATATCGTGTGCGGAAGGATTCGACAACAACAACATGGAGTCACACATCGGGTCCACACGCGCAGTCAATGTCAACCTTAATCTCCTCTAGCAGCCAGTATCCTTTTGTCCTCTTGCTCTTGGTCAACGTAGGACAAAAATAGAGAAAAAACTAATTTTTATAGAGTGGGGACCACCCCCCTCTCTCTCCCCTTTGATCCGCCTAAACCCCCTGGGGGAGGGTTTGGGATCTCTCCATAATCAGCATCATATGAATCTGCTGGCATTTAAAAGTGTGGATTTAGATGGTTTGAGACTCCCTGGTGTTCTGCCCTTCACAATTTCAAAAGAAACAATCCGGAGAGTCATGGGAAATACTTTTAATTAGATTCTGAAAGATAACGGATTACTACACTTCTCAACGCCAACGTGACATGAAAATGATCTAAAGAAGATGTCACTTCTGCGTTGCGTGTCGTAATATTAAGTGTAGATTCTGAACGGCCTGGCGCTTTATTTAATACCTCACGTCCCATCGCTGAAACATCATCAGTAGCCGTCAACGAGAAGACGACATACATATGACGGTAAGATACTTTGATCACCACCACTCATATGGTGGTCCTCGTCAGGCGTCACCAGATGAGAGGCCACTTCGCCCAATTAATGATGTCTTCCTGATTTTTCGTCAGTATCCCTGTTAAAAATAAAATTGCAAAAAAATCAGAAAAATCGTTAAAAATAGAAAGGAAGAAAAAATTGAAACAATAAAATTCAAATAGGGGGTGGGGGTGGGATCTCGGTTCATGAACTGAAATCTGAGTTTGAAGGCTGGATCGGCTTTGGGATTAAGGTGATCTTGGCCGATGTTGGGTCTGATTTGGCCTGAATTTTCCTTTTTTTTCCCATCTTCGGGAGGGGGATTGGTTTTCCTTTGAAATTAAGGTAGTGAGAGCTCGATCTTGATATTGATCTGGATTGGCCGATCATGCAAACCATGATTCCTAACGACTTAGTTACCATGAATTAGAAGGAAAATCTTGTGTATCCTGTAAGTTGTCAATTCATGTATCATTGAGAAGCAGTGGTTGATTGCCCTTTTTTTTGGCTTCTCTTTCAGGAGCGGACATAAGAAGTGTGTGCACTGAGGCAGGAATGTTTGCCATCCGAGCACGAAGAAAGACCGTCACAGAGAAGGATTTCCTTGATGCAGTGAATAAGGTCATCAAGGGCTACCAGAAGTTCAGTGCAACACCCAAGTACATGGTCTATAATTAAGAAAAAACGGCGCAAGCATCCATGGAGACGTGCATGGGAATGGACTTGCTCTCCTGGTAGTTTTTCCCCAAAATCGGATCCAGCCGACGGATTGCTCACTACGGGTAATTTGCAGCCTGGGGCATACGGTGGGGGTGTATCAGTTGGACGCTTGATTCGAATTTCTACTTGGTGTTCCGAAATCTGTGTGAAAAGTAGAGATAGAGAAAGCGGAAGAGAAAGCTCAAGAGAATCCAGATCTGAACTCCATCTCGTGAAATTGAGTGCAACCAAAGCTGGAGAGATTGAGGATTTGTTCGTCCATTGGCTTCTGGATCAGATCCAAGCCAATTTGGTCATACTGAGCTATATTGCTTTTAGTTGTTCTCGTTTGTCCTTCCTTTTGCTTATTTTTGTTTCTCATTTTCTTAGCATTCTTCTGATACCCTGTTTAGGGATCAGATGTTCCTTCTGAGCAATCAAAAGAAGGGAGAGGGATCTCCGGGTTCCCTCTATGTATTTAGAGGAAGGGAGACTTGGTCTCCGGGTGTTCCTTCTGAGCAATCAGAAGAAGGGAGAGTGATCTCCGGGTTCCCTCTATGCAGTCAGAGGAAGAGAGGACTATTCCTCTGGTTGGGGGCAACTGGGAGTTTCTCATGGTCCCTTCTGAGAATTCAGGAGAAGGGAGGAGCATGTTTCTCCGAGGCAAGCTGTGTATCAGCTAGTGTTTGTAGACTGAGTCTGCATTCTTGTGGTAAGCAAGGGAATCATCACTCGGTTTGAGTGAGGGGTGGACGTAGGTAGACTAGGTGTCTGGCCAAACCACCTAAAAAATCATCTGTGCATCATGTGCTTGCTTGTGTGATTGATTCCTTTTCATCTACGACCATTCGTTGGTTTCTTATTCATTAGTATTCCCTTCTCATATGCACGCCATGGTGAATGTTGCTTACATGTCCGTTCAGCATCATGACTGCAGTCTAACTATTTGAGTTTGTGGTTGACAGTACCTCTATCTGTCTGCTTTCGTCGTGTTTGTAAGAATCACTTCTGTGAGCAATTAGGACATCCCTTGTCTCAATTATCTACTACATAATCTAACTTCTTCCGGTGGTAGTTGAATTAGTTTAGATTTTCATTTGAGCCAAAGTTTTGTTCGGGGATCTATTCACCCCGCTTTAGATCCCAGCTGCATGTCTATCAGTGCCTTCATATATTACCTCTAAACGATCCTACATCTCTTTGGCTGTAGCACATGTTGATACTCTTGAGAATTTCGTAGGATGGAAAGAGCACCGCACTATTTGCTTAGCACTCCAGTTGACTGTAGATCTCCTTATCTACTCCCTGGTCCAAGTGTCCTCATCTTCTGGAAGCTCATAGGGACCCTTGCTAACAACTCACCAGAGCTCATAGTCTTGGGTGCGAATGAACACTTGCATACAATTTTTCCAATATGATTAGTTAGTTCCAGTGAAGAAGGGTGGTCTATTAACAGAATGCCCTTCGGGCATGAGTCCCTTGGATGCCATTCCACCATTTCTCTCAAAGTCGTTGGACCCCATCATGAGAGATTGGCTCTGATACCACGTGTTGTGTGGCAATGGCTGATCTAGAGGGGAGGGGTGAATAGATCTGTCCCCTTTTTGAGATATAAAAGCCACAATAGCGGAATAAAAAGAACTACTTTATAATGCAGGGAGCACACAAATAAGATGCAGGAGTGTAAATAGATAATGGGCCTAGACAAGCATCTAGTGAAGAGCAACCACACATGTAAACCATAGGGACTAGGATTTTTAAGGTGGTTCGGACTTTCTCCAGAGTCATACGTCCACCCCTCACTTAAACCAAGTGAGGCTTCCCTAGTGTAACTACATAACCCGCTGATTACACAACTTAACAAGCTGTTGCCTTACAGCTTGCAGAGAGATTATCCCCTCTCAAGGAACGGCTGTCACATAGCTTGATGGCACACAGGGCCAGATCACAGATCCGAGCACACATGCTTGATCTATCTTCCTACTATCACAGGTAGGGACGGTTCATGGTTTTAACAAAAATGAGAACAAATAGGCAAAGGGTAATGAAGAACTCAGACAAGAAGAATGAAACTCAATGCCAAATGCAAATTTCCTTATCTAAAATCTGGAGGGCTTGGTTTGCTGCTTTCGGATTCATTGCTTCAGTGACAGTGGCTTCTCTTTGCAGGACAACGAACAGGTGGAAGAGGAGCTTGAGGATTTGCTTTAGATCTTCACAAATGGCCATGAGCTCTTCACCTTCTTCTCCTTCTTCCATCTTCTTGTCTTCTAGTCTTGGACGTAGTTGGGCTTCTTACGTTCTCCCTTTTTTTCTCAAGAGGCACCAACCTCTATAGCAACAGTAGCAGCTTCTTCATTTTTTTTAGCCCGCTCTCCTCTCCTCCTTGAGGCACACTTGCAGCACTTTTTCATGCAGGGAGGTGCATGTCCCTTTTAGGCTTCCCAAGAGAGGAAACTTTCCCTCCAAGAATCTGTCCACTGATTGGTCGAGTATAAGTAGAAAAATATGTTTTCTGACTAGATTTCTTTTGATTGGATCAGAGGAGATACAGAAAAAGACTTTTCTTTAGCTCCAGATCTGAGCATTTAATGACCCTCATGGTAGAAAAAATCTTACAGTCTGCTTCCTCATTGGCTCAGGTCAATTCTCTATTTTGTGTACCTTTCTAGGACTATATCTCATTGGTTATCTATAAAAAATGATGTGTCATGACAAGAGACATTCCCCAGATTTAGACTCTGACACATCTGCCTTTAAAAAGTAGTTCAAATATGGTGATGATGGCTAGGACACTTGTCAGACCTAGAAACTTCCTCCAGACCTTGAAATCTATGTTTTTGGAGGTTTGCGGTTCATATTTTTAATCACTAGATCCACCTTCGAACAGTTGTGATTTGACAGACAATGGCCTGAAATGCTTTAGGTGTGTCGACGCATCCAGGTTATGGAGTCGATGCCGTCTTCATGGACTTCATAGTCGCTGGCTGGATCTGCTTCTAGAAGCTTTATAGCGTTGACGCACTGAGGGCTTGGCATCGATGTAGCCTTTGTGGAGCAACTCGTATAATGGGTACTAGAAGCGCCCAATGCGTTGACGCCCTAAGAACATGCATTGATGCATTTGCCTGGATCTGCTTGAAGGCTGGCTCCCTACGTTGATGCGGTGAGGCTTGTGCATCGACGCAGTTAGTTGGGTCTGCTGTCTGGCTGTGTTGACACGAGGTGCAAGTTGCGTTGACGCCACATGCCAAATCCACTGAAGACACACTATAAGAGGCTTCACGGTGTGACTGCTGTTGATAGTTTATTCTACCCCCGCCCCTCTAACTAACTATGCATGCATCATGACAGCATGAACAAACATGAACCAGCATGAAATCATAAAGGAAAGGGGCGATGAGAATAGTAGAACTAACTGTGATCGCCACCAAGGTTGCAACAATGCCAAAGGATGAAGACTTGAGAGATAGGGCGCAGTGTACCTTGGAAAAGGATGAAGATTTGATCGCGCTCAAGGAACGGGGTGTGGGAAACTTGTGGGATCAACCTCCTCTCCTTCCAGCCGGCTAGAGGAAGAGGGCCTCACGTTCAATCATGCTCTCTTGCAAAACGAAGCTCGAGCTCAATCCAATCTCGGGTGTGTGGACGACCCGAGCCAGAGGGAGGTGGTGGTGATGTCTCCATCAGTTATCATCATCCGATGGCCAGAAGAAAATAATAAAAAAATTATAGGCTATTCATCCTCTTTGTACGTTATGGAAATAGGAAGAACACAGATATCAAAGTCCAAAAGATATGACACAGGCTTTCATAGTACATGTTGGGGATTTTTACCTGAAGCAAAAGTGATGCGGGACAACCCAGGGATGCAATGGGACGACCCAAGTGACCCTTGGACCTAGGTTTGCAAACACATACACAAGACAACGGATTCAATTTTTGCGAGCTCACTCACACAGTGCATACTCTTTGCCGAAGGCAATTCCAAGATGATCGGGAGGTCTGGGGTGGGACCTTACTGATCTAAGGGTTGGCAAACACTCAGGCTGAGCCCCGGAGGGGTGGGGTTCCCATGATCCATGGGCGGCTAGCACGCTGAGGGTGTGGGTTATGTGGTGGTTCGCTCAAATCTCACCGCGGTAGAGATCACAAGCATGTAAAATGGGGCCGGGCGCTCACTCACTATCTGACGAGCAGAGAGATATGATACTCAATAAGCAAAGGAAATGACCAAGAGAGGGGCTCTGAGTGCTCACCTAATCGATTTGAAGAAATTGAGTCCAGTCGGAGATGATGGCGAGCGGGGAAGTGTGGGAAGTGCTACCCGCACACTGCGTCGGGGAAGCTTGACCTGTGAAATTCAGTTACAGCACTACACCTCGCCCAGGAGGGTTGATCTTGGGGTGGGAATGAGCTTAATTACAACCAAAATATACCCCCTCATAGGGAGGGGCTTTCAGTTGGCCAGGCACGAGGGGAACGGGGGAGCTCAAAGAAGACTGGCTTTTAGCTTGTGTAGTCTGGGTTGCTGTCCACACAGTCTATCACCAGTGACTTGTTAACAGCGGTACTCCCTGCTGGGAAGCCCGAAGGAGATGATATCAGTGACGCTGGAAAACCGCTCACCTTGGGATGCACCAAGAAGCAGAACCTCCATGATCGGAGGTCGGTCGAGTCAGGGCCGTCGATTCCCGCGAGACTGCACAGAGGTCACTTTCTACAGACTAGAGGCTTCTTGGTCAGGGCAGTACTCCCAGATGTGAAGTTGAAATGAATCGGGACCAGCTTCTCTTGAAAGAGGGCTGACTCTAGTATGACTCCCTCTCAGTATGTAAGAGGAGTCCAGTTTATAGTTTGAATATTTGAAATATCAATAAAGGTGGTGTTTTGTCATGTATTAATGGGCCCTAAATTCTGATGTCTTATGTTTGCTCTGACTGTTCATGACTATTATAACTGCCGCGTTCTGAACAACTCCGTTCCACTGCTATCGGTTCGGGGCGTGACAAGTCCGAATGGAGACTAAATGGACAGACAGCGTCAGTTCTGCTTGCTTCTAGAACCACTGGACAGTTGGATGAAGAGGGCACTGCCACGGACACTCCCGAACTCCAAATGGCCTAAGACAAAGACCAAAACTCTCCCCCTTGATCCAGGAAGACGCCTGAATTTTCTTGGTTCACCCGGAGAAGGCCTCTGGCCGATGCTGGATTTGGAACAGAGCTGGGCAGTTCTGGTTCTGGTCGCTCACAGGGTGGTGTTGCTAGAAGAAGAAGTTGCCACGGACTGTCACGAACTCGATTGGAGGTGGGACTGGTACCAAAATGACCGCGGACGAGCCTTCTTTCACACGGGACTGATGGCAACCTCTGATGATGTTGGGCGTGATCATACTGGGCAGAATAGTGGGAGTGGTATAGTTTAGGAACTCGGGAACCAACTTGGCACACTTTAGGGAGAAAATTCAGAACTCTTGCTGCCGAGATCCAAACTATGCTCCGCTTCTCGGGGATGAAAGAAGACTGGTAGAAGATGTTCCCAGACAAGTTTGACGCCCAGATACATAAAGGAGAAGCTGTGGTCGAATATTCTCTGACGCTCTGGTTGGCTACCTAAGTGGCTTTGTGCAGTCAAGGGAGAATTGCTACCACAATCAGCTCGGTGCTCAGATGATGATGAAACCATCTCGCCTGGAAAGCTCTCTGGAAGACCTTTCCAGTGGTATATGATTTACCACCATATAGTTTTGGGAAGGCTCGGTGACGATGTGGCTTCCACAAATCCCAGATCTGCCAGCGAACGGGGTTGGGCAGGTTGGGGATAGGTGGTGCATGTGGTGGTAAAGGGGGATTGGGATTGTAAAGGGGTGAGGGGCTAATGGCTGTGGATGCTGGAGGGGGATGATGGGGGTCGATGGAGGCTCAGCGGGGCAAGGGGGAAGGAGAGGAGGGCGGAGCTAGGCCTAGGGGTGTTGGGGGAGTTGGTTGGTGGTAGGGTGCGCCCAGGCCAAACGGGGAATGGGGAGGGGAAAGGCATTTCATCAAACACCTTCTGAGCAATACAAAGTTATGTACACTCGCTCAACAAATCCAAGCTTTCAGCCTTCAAAGCACTCGTGGACATTTTATCAAACGTCTGGTGGGCAGCACGTGGCCATGCAACTACTCAACAAAGGCCGACACTAAGTCGAGCTTTTAGCTCTTTATGACAAGTGGGCATTCTACCAAGCATCTCGTAAGCGGCATGAAATTACACGCTCACGAGATAAAGTCCATACGAAATTAAGTTTTTTAGTGACATCGTGTATCCCTGTGGCATTGAAATATAATTCTCATTACTCTGAAATCAACGAGTAGCAAGACAGCGCCTGGAGACGGGCAATAAACAAACAAAACCCTCCACGTGCGCTTTGGTGCGAAAAAGGGTATAAAAGGATAAGAAAATCCAGAACTACGACCTTTTCTAGGCATTGACTGGACTGCACAAAAGGGGGGAACCACCCTCTTCCTCTTCCCTCTTCTCTCCAGCCAAGGAACCCACAGGGGGGTATGCTCCACTTCCCCCCTCCCTCCTGCATCACCTCCCCCCCCCTCCCCCGACCTGAGTGGTAATTGAAGAAGGGAATTCCTTCCCAACAAGAGAAGGGTGTGGTCACCACCTTCTAGTCCCCCCTGGGAGTTCTGGTCACTTTCCTGGCCAATGGTAAGCCTAAGCAAGTGCTCGCTCTTCCTGTCTTTATGATATGAAGAAGATGAAAAAGGGGGCGAAGGGATAGGAGGGGTGCACCCCTGGGCAAACCAACTAGGGGTGGCCCCCCCTTCCCCCATGCTGCTGTTGATACTCAACCGAGGGGAGGAGCACCCTTGGTCCATCCTACCTGGGGCTTCCCACCCGGGGTGATCCCCCTTGACCCTCGTATGAATGAAAAAAAAAAAGAAGGGGAGAAGATGAAGAGATGGGGAGATGAAAGGTCAAAGAACTCACCCCCACCACAATCCACCGGGGGATGCACCCCCACTTGACATCCTTCTACCACTATAAAAGGTGGAGGTTGGCTACACTCGGGAGGGGATAAAAAAAGGGAATATGGCGCAAGAGCTTGGAGGAACCGTGCAGGGGCACTTAGAGACTTCTAGTTCCAAGATGTTTTGTTATCTTCTAAAGCTCTTGGTGAGTTGAAGATTTCAATATGTTTGGTTGTTAAACTAAAACCTACAGAAGGGGTGTGCGCCCCACACTTGTCCCACTAGTCGTAGCCTCGTTCGACACGCAGGTGTTGACCCTACCAGGGAGTGATAGTGTGGCTTCCCGTCAGAGATGATTTTTAGACTGGTTACCATAGGGCCCCCTTGCCTTAGCAATTAGAGTCCTGGTGGGGGGAAACCAGTTAGAGAACTCGACCTATCATAGTTGATTTGTGTGTGCACACTTGGTTAGGGGTAGTGGACTAGTGCCGACGAGCACTACCCTGACTAGTCCTTACTGTTGTTCCTTGGTTACTTGTACAGTGTCTCAATTTTCGCTTGGGGTGAGTAGGGAGACACTTGAGGTGCGGATTAAGATGTCAGTAGACGCATCCGGTCTTACTTCTGGTGGGCGAGCACTCTTAGCACTTGACAACATGAGCCTCTTGACGTATGGTTCTCGTGACAACGTGAGCATCTTGACTTGTGGTTTTGTCTCGTGATTTGAGGTTGAGTTTCTGTCTGTGTTGACGTGGTACCTCGGGTGATTTGTGTTCTCTTGATATTGCAGCTTTACCCATAGTCAGTGTAGAGTACACGACGACGAGGTTGTGCATGTGTCTGTGCTCTTGGACCTTGTGGTCTAGAGTCAAGTTTTGTCACTGCGGACGAGCCTGCACGACTAAGATGTCGTGGCGTGTCCTGGCTGTGTGGCCAGAGTGCCTTGTGTTGGTTTGGCAATTCCCGACTGTGAGATTGGGCTTGCTTTTCTTGCTGATAGGAGTAGTTTGTAACGAGCCGTGGTTTCATCGTTTGTCATTTTAATGTTCTGTTATGACTGTTGCTTTTGTTGTTGCTGTTACTCCTACTTCTTTTGTTGTTATTAGCACTATTGTTTTATCGCTATTATTTCGTGGTGGGGATCTGCGGGACCCGTACTGAGCCAATGAGATGAGACTCACCCCTGTCTTTTCAGAAGTGGCGATTTCTCCTCGTGGTTCGGAGATGCAGTGCTATGGTTCTTAGTGCTAGCTTTGCCGGTGTCGGGCCTACACCCGACATCAGAGTACGTTTCTTTTCTTATGGACTGTACTTTTATTGTATTGGACTCTGTAGTTGTCTATTGTAGTTAATTTGTAAATTAAAACTGTAATTTTATTTCTGTTAATTTAAAAGTCCTATTCATAGTTGCTTACTACATTTATATTAAATTTCAATATACCTCCACATGCCTTTCTAACCCTACCAACCTATCCCGCTCGTGGGTTATACAAATTAAACAACACCCTTCCACCTACGATTGTTCTCACACTCTCTCCCCCAAGGCCCCAATCCACCTAAAAGCTGCCCAGAACCAGATAGAAGTTACTGCATTAAAGGTTATAAAAATGAAAGGCAATCCCGTTACATTCCAATCCCAGTTAGGTTTTGATTCCACCATGATCTATGGCATGATACTTTCAGTTCTGACTACAGCTGGACTGGTGCTGACCAGGCCCAGAAATGTGGACATGCTAAAACCTTCAAGCTTCGAATGGTGCACGCACCTTGTATACCTAGAACTTTATGTATGGCAATGGCAAACATAAACAGGAATTTAGTACATGATTGAACCTTAATATCATTGGTTGGCATGACGTTTTTTCTGCATGGTAACAGAAGATGTGCTGAATGAGGCTCTTCCTTCCATTGCTCATAAACCTCGTTTAGATAAAAGATGGCTATCAGTTTCCACAGTTCTGATTCTTGGTAATTGTCTTCCCCGCAGCGCACTGCTAGGGTTTCCTAGCAGCTGCCAGCATGTCCAGCACTCAGGCGGGGGAAGGGGGGGCCTCATGCCTCCCCAACCTCCCTCTCCTGCAGCTGCAAACACTGCTCCTGCTACCGCAAGCAATGCTATTGGTTCTTCTTCTCCCCGCCAGCCTCTACTAGCCATGCAAACCCAGTGACGAGAGATGGAGTCGTCCCGCGCTCCTTCACCAAAGTTCTGTGTTCCTCCCTTGCACCACCCCCTTTGAACCTTCAAGTGCATCCCCTGGCCTACACGGATGGGGGCAAGCCCACAGTTTTTTTCTCCTCTGAGGAGATTCGCCAATCCCTTGCACCGTTCCATTATGCAGTGGTCGCTAGAACTCTGCAGGGTAGGCCAACTTTCCAAGAGATTCGCTCGCACCTCGCTAACACGCTCAACTTTCAGCAGGACTTCATCATCAATGCTCTGGATCCCAAGCATATTTTGCTTCGATTTCAAACTCATGATGATTATCTTCAAGTTCTTTTGCGGGATTTTCTCTACGCCCAGGGCAAGCAATTTAGATTCTTCAAGTGGACAATGGACTTCTCCCCTTCCACAGATCCCCCCACCTCCCAGTGTCGATTGAATTTCCAGGTTTGCCAGTGAATCTCTATCATGAGTCACTCGTCCAGTCCATTGCAGAACATGTTGGACATGTTTTGAAGATTAATCCTTACACCAAGACCCTCCTCCTGCTAAGCCAGCTGAACGGCAGGAGGGCCCATCCTTGAGGAATAAAATGAAGAAACTATACTCCTTCCCCAAGGAGAAGTCCCAGGTCTTGTTTGAATGGGCTACCCACTACAACAAGATTACACTCCCGGACCCAAAGAAGCCAGGTGATGCTAGGAGGAAAGATGATCCTCGCTTTTGCCCGTACCATCAGATGCTTGGGCACCCCATTGAAGACTGTTATGTCTTCAAGGGCATCATTGAAAGTCTGATTAAAAAGGGGGAGCTACAGATGGGTGACTATAAGGTAGATCCTCCACGCTCGCATGAAATGCCCTCACCGGGGGCTACCATCAACATGATATCATTATATCAGCAATTACTAGAAGAGGTAGCAGAAGCTTGCACAAAGTACACCTATGAGGCTTTTGTGCTGACCCCAGCAAAAGACCAAGAAAACTAGCAGATGGTGTTGACAAAGGCAAATGAAGATTGGCATCTCGCCCTACTCTAGGAGTCCACATTCATAGCACTACACCCCAGCCACTTCACCTACTGTAACCCTAGTCTGGCATGATACGGCCCCTCCAATGGTCATCAGGAGGCAGATCGATAATAAGAAGAAGCAAGTCCTATTACGAGTACACAAAGAAGTCAGCCCGACAGTCAAGCAGCTGTAGACGATCATAGATGGGTTGGATGAGTATGAACAACCCAAGATTCAATCGGTGCAGCTGAAAGAATATGTCTCTTGGGAACATCTAGAGTCCCTCGGGCTAGAACAAGAAGCTGAAGATTAATTTTGGGTTGCCCCGAAAGATGCTCCACGCGAGCAGATGCCAACTGAGAAAAGAAAGAAAAAGAAGAAAGCAAAGAACAAAAAGAGAGACAACACCATCTCCAACAACACTCTATTGGCCTTATTTAGCTTGGCCCAAAGCTCCGAAGAAGATGATGAAGAAATCTATTTCGCACTGGCTGAAGTAAACCAGGCCAAAACTTCCACCTCATAACATGCCACTAGGTCTGGGAGGAAGTGGGGACATCTGCCACCAGCTAACCACAATATCATGTTCAGGGGTGAATAGCCGTACCAAACCCCAAACCTGAGATAAAGGGCGCATGAGTCCTGCATCTGCCAGGCCTTTACCCTGAAGATACAAGCGGCCAGGGAGTCCCCTCGTTCATTAAATTTTTGTTGGCAAAGAAGGGCAAGCAGCATATATTTCATATTACAGGTTTGATTTTTTTAGCACATGCGGATGCGGCAGCCACTAAGGTAGGTGGCATTTCCCTGACTATTTAGGTGGGGCCCATTTGTAGATAGGAAATTAAAATTCTCCATTGGATCCCTGTGACACCAACAGGTATTATGAGTACTAAAATCAACTTCTTCTTTGTCATTCAACATTAATGAATAACTGAAGTGATGTGGTTTGAAATGTAGGTAATCGAAGAGCTCTTTGTTGACCCAAGTGAAAGGGTGATGTAGTACGGTGGTCAAGTGATGACCCGACCCAGTGATGAGGAGTCATCCTCATCAGCTCCACACATGCCTATGCTATAGGATATTGCCCCTACATTGAAGATCCAGTAGTGGCTACTTCAGTAAATGGGGGCCTTCTATGACTATGGTGCAAGGGGCTCACATTGCCTCTGATGCAGCACCTCCTAGCCCCATCGAACAGGTGACGGATGATCCCATGCCACCGCAGGCACCCCCTAGAGAGGGCTGAAAATGTTGAGGAAAATATCTGTCAAACTTTGGTGGACATTGCCGACAATGTCCCAGCTCCAAGGCCCCTTCAACAAAGTACGGATGATGCCATGCCACCGCAGGCACCCCCTGGAGTGGAAGTGCAGGGCGGTGAAAATGTTGAGGAAAATATCTATCAATCTTTGGTGGACATTACTACCGATGTCCCAGCTCCAAGGCCCCTTCAGCAAAGTATAGATGATACTATGCCATGTAAGGCAGTCCCTGAAGAGGATGTGCAAGGTGATATCCAGGCTCAGGTGGAGGCGACCAATGGGCATGGTGACCGTCATCCAGGTGTCTTTTCTTAGTCCCTTCATCAACGAGATGAGAAGCCCGTGAGAAAATGGCGAGCACCTGCAAATAAAATAGGACAGGAGAAGAAGAAGGTGAGTCTGCGTTGTTCCTACTTCTTACAGTATAGAATCTAAGATTGGTATATTGGCTTAAATGTAGAAGAGAGATGAAGTCTACCAGATCAGAAAGCTCATACCGAGTACTGATTGGATCTGCAAAGGTCGACTGAAGCTGACAGATGACCAGACTGTGAATGAATTCATTGATGCTTGTGTCTTGGGGGATATTGAGTAAGTTGTCCTCTTATAGTTTCTATAATTATCCTGATTCGCCTTACTCTGACTACCATGAAAAATTTTGTCCAATATAGTGGCCCCGGTCCTGCGACCGTTAGGTCGTCACAGTTGGTATCAAATTGTTGTTGTGTGAAGTACATGGGAATCTGAGATATATAATTTCCAGAGTCCTGAAAGTCCAGTACAGTCAGCGGCTGGCTTAGGTTTCACGATTCATGATCGCTTCATTTCCATGTGTCGTCTTGTGCGTGCTGGATTAGCACTGTGCGAGATGGTTCTTCTCTCGTCAGGATGTGATGAGATGCTCCTTTTTCGTCATGATGTCTGTCTCGATCATGTTGTACTTGACAGTGTTCACTGAAAGGCTTGAATCTGCGGTACATTGTTCGAGGTTTTCCCATCATTGGTTTAGGTGGCTGGCGATTTTTAGCATTGGTATGATGGCCGTACACATTCTTATGTTGTTTTGGTCGTCCTAGCTTGAGTCTGTTCAGCTCCTGATGCGTTTCGCTTCTGTTGAAGTGCTCGATTAGATTCCTTGATTGAGAAGATCCTCAGGCGACCTATGATTTTCCTTCCTGGTGAGCTTCTGTTAGTGGGCTTGATACTTCTCGTCCCATTTGGTGGAGTCTTTTCGAGGTAAATCTTAGAATTGTTGTCTTAGTATTACCTTTGTCCTATGTCTGCTTAAGTGTGGACAATATTTATTCTGAGCCTGACCTTCTCCTTGTCTTACAGTTACTTGGCTTTGGACTCCATTATGGTGTTAAGAGCTATTGCGTACCATGTTTGTCATGCCGTGTCTAGCGGCCGATGTGTTGTGAAGGCTCATTTATTGTTTCAGGACGTGAAGGTAAGCTGAGATTGACATTTCTCTTTGGGCTTTGTGCTGATGTTGGTGCTCTCTTTCTTTACACTTTGGCTTCTTGTGATCGGTTGTTCGCTGGATCAGTACTCATGGCGTGTTATTTGTGAATTTTATGAATTACGATGGCACCGTGTGCATGCTATGATTCGGATACCGAGGTGCTCTCTGATGCCTGTGTGCATTGTATGAGTGCGCAGCAGAAGCGTGTGGGCTAATAACCCATGGGCCGAGGATCGTTGCTATAAGATTCTGGCCAGTCAAGAGAATTATCTTCCTCGATGTGACTTTATCTTGGCTTTCTGTGCCTTGACGTTGTCTATTGCCGTGCTGTTGCTGGAGTCCTTCTGGTATTGGCATTGGCATTTGTGACTATTGGGGAATCTATCGACATTCTTGCTGATTGAGTACCCTTTACTCTGCCTTGTGTCAGATTTGGATATCTGATCGATTATAATCGGATACGAATTCGGATATCACAGTATCCGCTCCGTATCCACTCTGTTTATAGGTCTATTGATTTGGTGTAGAGCACTTCACATGAGGTGCATATTTTTAACAAATCTCCTGTGAGACTCCTCTATGAGCGACTATGTTCCATTTCTCTCTGATGTGTACGTGGGATGATGCGTACCAAATTAGATGTGTTCAGAAAAGAAGATGGGGTGCAAGACGTAGGGCAGGGCATTGGACCATCCTCTCCTGTGGTAGGAATTTTTTGAAATAAAAAATTTAAATTTTTTCCTAACGGGTCACACTTTGGCTAAGTATCCTACAAGGAGACTCCCGAGAGCTAGAAGTATTGAAGGAATGGCCACAGGAATGGGCACGTCTCCCTCTATGTCCTGCGGTAATGATTCCTCTAGCATTATGGCCTTTACCATAGTGATACTGTCCATAGATCAAATTATTTCGTGGACTGAATTTGACTTTTCTATCTATGACTCCGTTGCATGTGCACAGGGTAGAAGTTTGGCATAAATATATCACCGTGTTATTAAGTATTTTGCTCCCCTCGACAAAGGGGGGAACAGAAAACGCCGCCCTTTATTTTCCCTCCTTCATCCACCCTTGCCGCCTTCCTTAATAAGCCCTCATGCCTCCTTTGCGCCACCTTCCTCATAGAAGCCGTCGGGTTGACCCCGAAGTCTGAATTCTATGGTCGGCAATCAAACCAAGCCACTCTTAGAAAGTGCCATAGCACCTACCATCAATTTGAAAGAAATCAATTCTAATCACCTCTTTCATGATCTTTTCTATAGGTAGAACTAATGTGAGCAGTCTAAGCATCGAGATCCCATCATATTGCTTGGTCAAGCCATCAGCCTTGAAGAGGGTGGTCCCCCTTTCCACATTACCACCTTGATCCTCTTGCTTTCCCTCTATACCTACTAAATCTCTTTTAATCTTGAACCCTTATAGTCATAATCTAATCACTCTATTCCCTCCAATCTAGATATTTATTTTTGACTCTTCTTATCTTAAGATATTCAATGAAAATAATCAAAAAATTTGGGACATGGCTTTTGAATATTTAAGAATAGGCTCCCTGAAATATTCCAAAAAGTTTTTTTCTTTTATTAAATGGTTTTGTTTTTTGATGAATCGTGAGAGGATAAATATTTTTGTTATAAATGACCGTGCGGAGCTAGCCGAGGCGGGGACGCGTTTGGGAGATCGGAACGTGGGATGGAGGGGCGATTTGAGCGTGGCGTGGCGTGATCCCTCGGTGGATTCCGAGAATCGGCGCGGTTCATGTTTTGGCAATTTCGGCGTGGTTTAGTCGCTTCGGCCCGCGAGATCTTCGGTGGAGGTAGGGGGACGGTTCCCTAGCGCGTGTACTTCATTTTCCCATAATTTTACGCTTTACGATGCAAGAACTAGCGAGTTCTGACCCGTTGTAATTTTTCAAGGTTCGTAGGCTTCATCGGAAAACGGCGACGGTTGTGCGATCGGTTGGAGTCAATGGACTCCTGGGAACGTCAACGTTTCATTGATACCGGTTTCGCGTCGATTGGTGGTCCCGTTTGACCGTGGGGAGCCTGGGAAGCCCGGTGACCCCTTTTGGGTGATTTCGTTAGAATCACCCGTTTCTCGTGATTCATGCGTCGTTTTGACTCCGGTCGGGGTCCATGTGATTCCCAGGACGATTGTGGTTATATCCTCTGCGTTTCGGCACGAATGGGGCGTGGGAAGGCCACAATCGGATGAACCCTTGGGGTTGTTCATCGTGTTGGTTGAACGGTTGAACCAGGGCCCGTCTATGGTATGGGCGGCTGGCCCTGGACCGTTCATCCCCTCCTGGTTTGGGGGCTTGTGCGGTCTATCGTGCAACCGCACAAGGTGGTGCAGCCCTTCAGGGTCCGCCCATCCTCCCCTTGGGCGGCCGGGTTGCAGCCGTTCATCTGTTGAGCGACCAGCTTCTAGCCGTTCATCCCTGTGAGCGGCCCGTGCTGCTCCGTTCATCTCAGTTGACTATGAGTCAACAGTTTTTCATCAGTGGGGTGTGCGACTTGGTCAAAGCCGCATTGACCGACACTGTAGTAAGTCAGTTTCGTTCGGCGGTCCAGTCAAGACCGCATTAACCAGGAACCGTTGGGTCGTGGACTTGTGCAGCCTAGACCTGACCGCACATCTCCTTGGGCGGTTTGGCCTTGACCGCACATCCTCCCTTGGGCGGGCAGTCCTTGACCGCCCATCCTTTTGAGCGGTCTGCCCCTGACCGCACATCCCCTTGTGCGGTCAGCCCAGAGCCGTCCATCCCCGTGTGTTGTTGGTTTGCTTTAGTGGGTTGTCCCGTGACTGTTTGAGTGTCGTGTTGGACTCCGGTTGACCCGGTTGTGACCCAGTGGTCGACTTTCGGTCCCGTGAGTGTCCCGGACACCCCGGAGGTTTCGTGGCCATGTTTTGAGGTGTCCGTGGATTCTGTGTTATCGTGGTTTGGACCTAGGGAGTAGGTCAGATTGATGGCTCAGTGCCGTCGCGTTCGACGGTCTTGACCCTGAGTCGTGTGACTCAAGGACTGTTGGGTTAATAGGTCTAGTGGGCTGTCCAGAGTTTGGTGGCCTCGAGCCACAGGTTACTTCGCGTCACTCGTGATGGGTGCGTGCGTGATTTTCTGTGTTCACGTTTAGTGAACCCCCACTAGTCGTAGCTTCCTGCGCACGCGTGTGCGGACCCACCTGGGAGTGGTGGAGAGCGTGACCCGAGTGAGACGGTTTTTAGGCTGGTCACCGTAGGGCCCCTTGCCTTTGCCACCAGACTCCGGTGGGGGGAAAAACCATCTAGAGGACTCGACCTAGAGCAGATGGTCTGTGTGTGCACACATAACTGGGGACAGAGGACATGCGCTGACGAGCGTGACCCCAGTTAGTCCTTGTTGTGTGGTACTTGTGCATGTCTGAGTCTCACGCCCGGGGCGTCATAGCTAGACACTTATGATGCAGTGTAAGACGTCAGGGGACGCATCCGGTCGTTCTTCTGGTGAGAGGTGCTCCTGTCACGTGACGTGTTGTCTTGTCCCAGGTTTTCGTTTCCCATCTGTGAGACGAGGTTTCAGGTGTTGCTTTCGGGAGCGTTCCCGTAGCCGAGGTCTGGGATTCCAGTGAGCGTCACCGAGGCCTTTCCCTAGACGGCGTTGAGTCCATGATAGCGAGGTTATGACTGTGTTCCGAACCGTGCGGTTTCGGCTTGGACCCTCCCGTGAGGGCAGGCCTCTGCGATCGAGGCGTCGTGTCGTTTCCTAGTAACGTGGCTAGGACGGTTCATGTCTGGTAGTCTCTCGATCGTGGAATTGAGATGTCAGGTGCGTGACTTGGTTGTCCCCGACGGGAGACCAGGCCGTGTTTTTCTGTTGCTAATAGGAGTACATGTAGAGCCGAGGTTTTACCAGCCACCGTAGTTACTTTCCTACCTTTGTAGTTGCTTGGCTAGCGTAGCTTTCCTTCTCGCCGTTGTTTTTCTCGGTTGGGGTTCCGTGGGATCCCTACTGAGCCAGTGATAGGAGGCTCACCCCTGGTTTTCAGGTGTGGCGGTTCTTCCTCGAGGTTCGAGGACGTTGCGTGGAGGTTCCTAGTCGCCAGCTTGCCGGGCCGAGTGTTCACTTGGCGTGTGGTACGTTTTACTGCTTTAAACTGTACTTTCTGTTGGACTGGACTCTATTGTAGTTAGTTATTATTTCTGTTAGATCTGTTGTCCTGATTTATTTCCTATTTCTATGTACACCACACCTATCCTTTTATCCCTTCCGAGTCTTCGGGTTCGTGGGAGGTGGGCCGAGGTTTGAGTCGCGTCGGTTCCTTTCCGGTACTCGGATCCTGGGTCGCCACACCATACTGGCTCCTTACTTGTTTCCCACAGACGGTCCCAAATGAAAGGGCGTGATCTGGTGCTGAAGCCTGAGCCGTTCGATCAACGATTGATGCTGAACGCTGCCACGACAGATTATATCTCTACAAGGTAGGAAACGGATCAGAGGAGTCCACGGTTATAACCCCGGGGAAAACCTCCGATGCCTAAGTCAGCAAGATAGTAGAGCTTTGTGCGAAGAAGAGGAAGGAGGTAAAGAGTGTGCGCGGGATCGCTCTCCACTAATAAGAGTGACGAATAGTGCTCAGACTGGCTTACCTTTCCGGAGGGCTTCCTTTGATTTTTATAGTGGTTTCTTACCTTTTGAGGGAGGGGAATAGGGAGCGTTCAAGGGGCGTTTGCCCTCCTCTCCTCTTGACCCTCGGGCTTCCCTCAGTCGGTTATGTTCATCGTTTGGGCTTTTCCCGAGTGACCGTTAGGGAGTGTTCAGGGGGACGTTTGCCCTCCTCTCCGGTTGGTTATATTCGGCTGTCGTTTGGGCTCTTCCTGAGCAACTGTTACTCGGATTTCTGGGCCTGGAGGCTACCTAAGAAGTATCGGACCGAGTGATTTGGGCTTCAAGATAAGTGGGCCTATTAATGAGGCTGTCACTTGTGGAGTTCGACCTTGTTGGGTCTAGCCGCACCAATTGGGCTACTCTGGGCCACATGTCTTTTGGGCCGCTAATTTATCTCTCTCCACAAACAATTGATATTCAATGATAAATATCCAACACCAATCACAGGATTCAAAATCTCAAGAGGCCTATCGGTCAGTTTACTTAGAATCATATGGTTACAAGTAGCCATTTCTTTACACCAATCTCACCTAATCAAATTATTCCCTTTCGTGTAGATTAAATCCCGCCTACATGAAGTTTCCAAATCATATATTTCTGCACATTTCTAGACATGTATCTAATCCGCAACAAAAGGAGAAAAATCACTATGATCCAGAGGCACGAGCACTACTACGGATGTTCTAACGCATGTACCAACAATCTTGATAAATTGTACAAGATCAGGGGCTCTACCCCACCATCCACTAGATCATCATCTGGTATAACTTTTGGATTTAACTGTCCATCTGTCCTCGGACGAGGGCCACCAGCGAAGCACTTACCCAGCACCCTACCCCTCCTTACGGTGACATTGTTCATATGCTACATTTCATACGTGCATCTTTTCTTTCTTTCATTTGAACAACTTTAAACGCACCATACAAAACATAGAATATCACAGTTATGGTTCATGGCAAATCAGAAAGATGCATATACTTATGCAAGTTATAATATATTGCTAAATTCAAGTTCTACCATGCATGATCACTATCTCTTTACAAGCACATCCAATTTTTGAATACTAAAATAGATTTTAGAAGAAGAAGACTAACAAATGGCATATATTTAAGAAAACTAACAAATGGTATATGTCTGGTTTGATCAGATGCCTACCTATGATGAGAAAGGTCCTACTATTGTTGGTTTCCTACTCTCCCTACTTTGTTGCCTTCAAGACGATGTTCAAAGGCCTTCCTCCTACGCTAGAATGGCCTTCCGCCCCTTTTAAACCTCCCTCCTTCTGCGCTCCCCCAGCTTGTACAATCTCTTCTTGCTCTGCTCTTGCTTAGGACGCAAAGGGATAACCAATGGGGTGTTCAGGGCTTAAATAGACAGTCCTTCAACCTATCTAGTGGAAATAATTATCAAATGAATTTTATTTTATTTACCCAAGGCCTCTGCCACATGCCCCCAACTACTACACTATGTCAGACACCCCTGTCATTCCCTGGTTGACTTCTGATAGATAGTACTATCCTCTCTTTATTGACTTTTGGCAGAAATTACTTGAGTGACTTGAGAAAATGTCTAAATATTCTATAAGCGCCAAAATTCAAGAATAATTCACTTAGTCAATTTAAAAGAAACAAAAAAAAATTAAATTAACATAGTTGCTTAAGATATGGACATCTAATCAATTACATGTGTGCATGGCTAGATTCCTAGTATTTTTCTCTACCTATTCATGTTCTTATCCTTAGAAAATTATTTGAATTGGAAAAATGACATTGTTCATTCACTGATATGAATAGTGACCAATGTTCTGTCGCGATATTGAGACCAACGCCCAGATATTGGACTCTATTTACTGAAACGTGGCTGCGCCATAGGCGCTATTTAAACCAGAACCAAATGATGTGTTAGAAGGCTATAAAAATTTTAGGATTTATTTACATTAAAATTAGAACAAGAATTTAAAAGTAATGGTTGGGTTACAGGCGCGATTCAATAAATAGTTGTTGTACCCCATGCACTATTTAAGAAATAGCGACCATGGCCCAGGCGCCATTTTCTGTCATTTGAGTTTTCTATCGATTTCATGTACACCCATACATTGGGTTATGTATATGGCACTGTGTTCCTGCCGAGAGTATAGTCCCACGTTTCTAGATGATTTATCGATTACCTTATACCTTCTGGATGACAAACTAGGCCTTCGTTGGACATTCCGTTCCTTCGAACTGGGGAGTTAGTCATAGAGACCTCCGTAAGTCTACGCTACCCTTGCATTCCCTCAAGACAGTCAAGCTGGTTGTACCCTAAAAGTCCTATACACCATTTTACAGTCATGTCTCTCTGAAGAAAACATGACTATCTGGCCCTCATAACATGTTATTTTCTAGCTTTTATGAGAATATAGTCCTTATCTAGTATGTGCGTCCAGAATAGTGGGCGCTGATTGTGAATGGCACCTTGGTTGATGGATGCTATTTCTTCATGCCTTTTATCTTATTCCAGAATGAGCGCTCATTACTATGGACACGAATTCTAATATGTGGCGACCTTAGTAGATGCCAATTTCCCAGGTTTCTTAAATTATCTCAATTTTGTGTGCCATCTATCTCGAATCTCTATTCAATGAAATCTACCCTATTGTTCGTACATGCTTGATCCTTAGAATTCTTGGCCATTAAAGTGAAATTAGTCTAGTCAAATGTCAGGGGCTATGGGTCCCAAGTAAATGACATTTAAATGCTAGTGTTATGGGGTCCTGATCTGATTCCACGGGCGAGGTAAAGTCCAAACATATTGTCACGCCCCGAGCGCGGAAGATTTCTCGGATGCGTGACGCGTCTATATAGATCGTGTCATTAGAGTAATAAGTAATGAAAATATAGATCTGCAAGAGAGGAACACCTTTTGTGAAGAACTCAGAGAGAAAAGAGGATTGGAAGGGTTTCAAAATGAAAAAATAGCAGAGACTATCATCTCGGATGAACAGTAACACTCCAGAATAGCAAGTTGAAAAATATGAAATAGCTTAAAAATGAGAGAGATTTAGAGGAAGTGATAGAAGAAGAAAATGTAGAACACTTAAAGATGAAGAAGTGTTGTGAAGACAAAAAGTGGAATTGAAGATCATAATAGTAAGTAATGAGACTAAGAAAGAGCTAAATGCTGAAAAATATTCATTACCAAAACATAAACCTGCAAAGTTTACACCAAAAACTCCCAAACAAAAACTCTCAAACTCTCCTCACGTAGCTCTACAAAGGATGAGCAGAACTCTCTCCACTTCATAATAGTAGCCCTTTTTATAGGGCCAAACTTAACTCCATTCTCAATGTGAATATCCAAGATGCCATTTACAGCTTTTGTTGAAAATTTAACACCCCTTGCTACATTTTTTTTGACTTGGGTATGTGTGGAACCATGTGTTGCACACATTTTTATTTTTTATACATCTCTCTCCTTCTTTTTCTCCATTTTCACCCTCTTTTTTTTTCTTTACCGTAGTCCGCATGAGAAGGCCGGTGTCCACACCTTGAAGCCGTAACCACCAATGAATGCCGCTGCCGACTTGCATGGCTCACTTTCTTCTCCACATGAGCTCCCTCATTGCTAACCGCCTGTGAGAGGAAACCACCCGTCTTTAGCCGCAAGTGCTGACCACACCCGCCCGCGAGAAGCACCCACGTTCGCTTGCCTTCTGCATAGAGCTCGCATTCCATTCGCCACTGCCACGTCGTGCCCAAAGTGGCTTAGCCGCTTTCTCTGCCTGCTGATCTGCCGAAGAAGCCACTCGCACCGCGTGGGAAGAGGTCGTGGGCCTTGTTGACCCTGCTGCGCCTACCGACCGCGCGAAGCCCGCCCACGTCCGAGCGCTACGTTGCTGCCATTGAAGACTCACTGCAGCTCGCTCGCCAGCGGAGGCCCCGCGTGTGTCGCGTGCGCCACCAGCCGTTTTGGTCGACGAAGCTCGTGTTCGCCTTATCCACGTAGAAGCCCTGTAATACCCCGTAATTTATTACCAAATTTTTAATTAATTTTTTTGTGATAAATCAGAATTTTTAGGAATTTAATTGAATTTTATTGAATTATATTATACAATAACTAAAAGAGTACAACTACATGGGACATACCCCGAAGTGGACCACGCTGGCACTACGACTGGCCGCCAAAACCACTTGGAAAACCAAACGATTACTACGCCTCACCTAAAAGTCTAAGGGTGAATCTCATTCATTGACTCAGTAGGGGTCCTACAGATCCCTACCTTGCAACTAAAAGTGCAAGATAAATAAGTACTCATAAAGAATAACTATTAAAGAAAGTTGTGCAGGTACATCAATTAACGAAAATAGCTAATTATGAAGGCTAGAGAATCTCGTGCTAATAAAAGGAAACATATAATTAAACATGAGAATCATTCATTCACCATTAGAGTTAACTTTCCACAAACCAAGTGACAAGAGAAAGAACAACCACTACAAGAAAGACTAGACGCGTCCACTGACAACTTACACCGCATCCAATGATGACTTACACCGCGTCTCAGGTGTCTCCCACTCGCCTCGAACACGGTAATTGAGACACCGTAACTATAATCAAAGATAAGGACTAGTCAGGGTTATGGTAACTGAGACACCGTAATTACGCTCGTCAGCACAAGTCCACAACCCTGACCACGTGTGCACACACAAGCTCAATGCATTGAGCCAGGCCTCTAGCTAATTTTTCTCCCCAGTTGGACGCTACTGCAAATCAAGGGGGCCCACGGGAACTAGCCTAAAATCCGTACATCGGGATTGCCCTGCCACCTCTCCTTGGTGGGCCGACTCTAAGGGTCGTCGGGCTACGACTAGTGGATCAGTTATATAGGAAAGGGAAACCTACTCAAAATGGGGAAATAAAGCATGCCATAACTCAGTGAAAAATGCAAAAGTAATAATGGCCTAACATTAGATGCTGGATCAGATGACACAAGAGTCACGATTGGGCCTATCGGGATCACGTCGGCCACTCAGGGCGTGTTCCTAATTAACGCGGTGGAAGTCATGACCGCGTTAGTCATTGATGCAGTGGTCTGCATGGTTGCGTCTATGACCGCCTTTAGAAAACCATTAAATCTTAATCACAGTGCCATGATATGGTGTGATAATACAGATCGCGGTACCCACCTATAGTGCGTTCTTGAGAGAATGCGGTGGTCACTTATACCGTGTTCTACACGACATTCCAGACCTATTCTAACCCTTCTTAAACCCCTCCCAATCGACTCAAATCGATGGGAATACATTGGTGCATAGACAGGGGGAGTCTCTTACATATTGATAGGGGGAGTTCATCACATGGTATCATTGTTCATGAACTGAAACCCTCATTGCTTCTGAAATCTCAGTGGGATAGTATCACTGGGCATTACTTATCTTTTCTCTCCTGGCACACTCATCTATTCCTATCTCATGGTATCACATTCTTCAAAACCTTGCATTTCCTTTGAATCTGAATAAATGACAATCTGATAATTAGTTCATTACTCTAAGCTACTAAAATTAGAAATCTTCTCTTATAAGAATCAGTGATGTACCATGAATGAACTAATGGTTTAAGCTTAATGAATTCTAGAGTCTAAAGACTAACCTTAATAAAAAAGGTTGTTGATCACAATTAATAGCTCTCAACTATATCTTACATGTTATGTTTGATTTAGTCTCTTAGAATCTGAAAGTCTATAAACTCAGGAATTCTTGGTTGAGAAACTGAGAAATGTGTATTATTTTTAAACAAAACTTCTGTAAAACCAAAGGACAGCTATGTCAAAATTATGAGCTAAAAACTTTAAAGGCAGAGCAATGGTTGAATAGATAGAGAAACTGGGTCCTTTATCAAAGAAATAAGGTGAACCCATGTCATGAAGTGTATATTGCTGATCTTTGAATGATACCATGTGATGAATGAGGATTAGGCTGAACAAATAAGACAGAGTTTAGAAATCTCCTGATTTGGCTTCCACTGAGTGTATGTTGCTGATCTTTGAACGAGGATTCAATCTTCTCTTGAGGAGAGCTTGAATGACTTCAGATGGGTTGTGAAAATCTTGTTCTTTCACCCTTGGACAGCCTACCCTTGATCTTCCTTGAATGCTTGCTTGCTTCTTCACTTCCTTGGAGGTTGCTAGCTTTAGATTTGGCTTGAATCACCTTGGAGATGGATGAAGATCTTGCTGCACGAAGTACTATTCATGGAGCTATAGTACCCTCTTCTTCCTCCTTGGACAGCCTCCCCTTAATCTCTACTTGAAGACCTTGGAGTTTGTTAGGGTTTATGACTCCAAAGAGATCTTTTATAACCCTTGGAAGGTTCAAAGACATGTCCTAGACTAGATCCACAATTTATGCCTTGATTAGAGGCAGTGGGATTAAAGAAATGAGGAAGAAAATCTCTCCACGAGCTGAAAATATCAAGTCAACAAAAGGGGCTTCGGGATGTTCAGTCGATCGGTTGCACTGGGTGTCCGTGTAGTTCAAAGTCCATGCACATTTTCTCTTATAGGTCTATGCATAAGTCGGGGGCGTTTTGAAAAACTAAGTCTGTGCACGTTTCTTCAAGTCCATGCAGACTTCAGCTCGTGCACGTTTCTTCTAGTCCGTGCAGACTTTACCCCGTGCATGTTTTTCAGTAATAAAGTCCGTGCACGTTCCCTTGAAATTGAGTCCGTGCACATTTTGCTTAACGAAGTCCGTGGACAGTTTTCTTACCAAAGTCCGTGCACATTTTTCTTAACATACTCTGTGCACATTTTCTTCAACAAAGTCCGTGCAGTCTTTCTGAAAGCCCGTGCATGTTTTTCAAAGAAGTCTGTGCACGTTTTCCTTGGAACTAAGTCCGTGCAGATTTTGCATCTAAAGTCTGCACAAATCTTTACAAGGTCTGAGCACATGAAACTCAGTGCTCACTTCATGTTCATGCACTTGAAACCTTGAGCATTTCATCTCTGTGCACATGATACCCCGTGCACGTTTACATACACCGTGGAATTAAAACTCCATGCACATTCTTTCCAGTTATCAAGTCCTTGCTTGCTTGTTGAACCCTGAGCAGGTTTTTGCCTCATGCTTTTCTAAACTCCAAGCACTGTTAAACCCCGAACAGTTTTGTGCTTTCTTCAAAGCCATAGTCCGAGCATGAACAGAGGAGTGTCTTCTTAGTCCGAGCTGTGTTCTCTCTTAGGCAAATTCTAAGTCCGAGCTGATTTGCGTTTTGCTTACTTGTGCTCACTTCATAGAATCAATACCTCGAGCACTTCTCCCAAATGGTACCCCGAGCATGTTTTGTGCAATTGGTCATCTGCATTCGAGTAAGTTTTTTACAAGTTTGATATAATACATCGAGCATAATTATTTTTAACTGCACTATTCTAGAATGCCATATTGTTCGATATCATTCCAGGTACCATCTATCCGTTGGAAGAGAAATTCACCAATGATAAGGACACATGATCCGAGGTTTCAGCTCTCTGACACGTGTGACAAACGTACAAGTGTTCTGGAAGATGCCAAGGGCGAGATCATGCCTTCCACACATTCCTGGTGTCCTTCTATAGCCCCTATAAATATAACTGGTCGTCGTTCAAGACCAAAAGTGTGCTCGAAGAAGAAAGAAAACTGCTTCTAAGAAGAAGAGAGAGCCAGAGAAGAAGAAAACAAGCTGAGCGCCATCTGGTGCCCGCAGGTTGGTGATTCTGGTGTCAGGAGATTGATGCCATGGCAGTAGAGAGAAGGTGTCATATGGTGTGGTGAATTCTTGGAAGGATCAAGGGTTGGTGTGGAACTAAGGGGGCTCTTTTTGTTCATTGGTTCGGACAGTAATTTTGGGCCAATGGTAAGAGATTTGTCGGCTTAGATCGAAGGTCATGATGGCGAATGACTTGACTTAGATGTAAGGTCATGACGCCAAGGGAGAATATTTAACGACTTAAACATAAAGTCATGACACCGCACAACTTGGCTTAGGCGGAAGGCCATGACACCAAGGCAGAATATTTACCAACTTAGACGGAAGTCATGACGCTGGACAAGGATATTTAACGACTTAGACGTAAAGTCTTGATGCCGTACAACTTAGCTTAGGCAGAATGCCATGACGCCAAGGCAGAATATTTATCAGCTTAGGTGGAAAGTCATGACGTCGGACAAGGATATTTAACAACTTAGACGTAAAGTCATGATGCCGTATAACTTGACTTAGGCGAAAGGCCATGACGTCAAGACAGAATATTTATCGGCTTAGACGGAAAGCCATGATGTCAAACAAGAATATTTAACGGCTTAGATATAAAGTCATGATGTCGTACAACTTGACATAGGCGGAAGGCCGTGACGCCAAGACAGAATATTTACCGACTTAGGCGGAAAGCCATGATGTTAGACAAGAATATTTAATGGCTTAGACATAAAGTCATGACGTCATATAACTTGACTTAGGCAGAAGGCCGTGACGCCAAGGCAGAATATTTTTCAGCTTAGGTGGAAAGTCATGACGCCAGACAAGAATATTTAACAACTTAGACATAAAGTCATGATGCCATACAACTTGGCTTAGGCAGAAGGTCATGACCCCAAGGCAGAATATTTACTGACTTAGGTAGAAAGTCATGACACCGGACGAGAAGATTTAACGACTTAGACAGAAAGTCATGACGTCATACAATTTGGCTTAGGTGAAAGGCCATGATGCCAAGACAGGATATTTATCGGCTTAGGTAGAAAGCCATAACGCCGGACAAGAATATTTAACGACTTAGACAGAAAGTCATGACGTCGTACAATTTGGCTCAGGTGGAGGGCCATGATGTCAAGATAGAAGGAGTCTTTTGTTCTCTAGCTGGACGGAAGGTCCAAACTCAAAGGTAAAAGGGGTCTTTTTATTATCTGAAATTTTCTGTGTTAAACAAACTGGCACGCCCGGTGAGACATTTCCTGCCTTTCATCACTATCAAATAACATCATTTCCTCTATGAAGGTTGTGACTTTATTTATACTCCTGCAAACAAAACTCAAAGATTTCCGCGACAATAGTTGTTACCTATAGGCTTCTCGTCGTCGCAAACCACGCCAGGTGTTGCTACTTTTCTTCTTCAGCAAACTACCTGCAGTCGTCGGGTCATATTTCTTTCTGAGGATGAACCCTACTACTGAAGCTACCCTGGCCATTCTTGCTGCCACCAGGGGCATCGAAACGAAGGCTTCGTTTTAAAGCCTAAATGCTAAAACAAAACAAGTCCAAAGCAGCTCCTGCTGAAAGGGAGGGCAACACCGCTACTACCATGGTAATAAAGCTATTGTGGCTATATGACTATTGAGCCTGCCCCGACCATGGCTATTGTTGCCGGAAGAATCAAGGCTAAGGTTTCCTTCTGCAACCTAAGCACCAACACAAGATTTATGCAAGATGCCACTGTCAGTTGGGGGCAATGTCACAACCACCATACTAGAAAACCAGGCGTATCCATATCAAACTCCTGCAAGATTGTTCTTGTCAGAATCTCAGCATCCAGTTCGATGAAGGCGGACCAATCTTGCTACAAGATTGCCATGTCCCAACTATGCCTACCTCCAATTGTTTCGCCATATACATCAGGTTAAGGTGGAGATGAAATAAGCCAGTGTCTAAGCCTCAAATCAGAAGCGTGTGCACCAACAGGAAGCCAAAGCCCCTAAGTTTGAGCGAGGGGGCAATCTTATTGCCGCATGTATCAAGTAAAGGCAAAAATGAAAGAAGTTGGCACCCAAGCCTCATGATAAGAAGCAAGCATGCTGGCAGAAAGCCAAGATCCTCCAACCCAAGCGAGGGGGCAATTCTAGTGGAGCGTTGGCAACTCCATATCAAGCAAATATGGGTCACCAAGAAAGGGGACCTTGCAATCAAAAGAACAATGATACTTCGACCACCCAGCCGTTAGCCCAGCACCAAGCTGACTCCTCGGCCACCCCTGCTGTCGCCAAGGGCACTAAGCCCAGGGGTTCCTCTCGAAGCTTTGATGTCAACACCATCAATGTTCAAGTTGTTTCTATCAACTGGAGGCAACGTCGTAGCTGTAATAGTAGAAAACCCATAACAGCCAGCTCAAATTCTGACAAGTCTCCATCAAGATATGATCAATATGCAACCAATCAAGTTAAGACCCAAAACAACTCAGATGTCCCATGATGAATATGCAGGAACCACAATCTGCAGGACAAGATATCAACATATGAGCTCATTTAGCATCAACACGTTTTTCACAAAACATGCACACAAGATTTTCTCATCTAGAAAGCACACAATATTTTGTTATCATCAAAATCATTACCAAAGACAAAGAGGGGAGTGCTACGAACCCAACACCTAGGAGCTCAATTTGGAGCAAGAAGGCAGCGCAACCCGGTCAAGCGCGAGTTTCACGCACGTTTGACGTCGTGGACTCTTCCTAGCCTTATCGCACCCCCTAGATCGACATACCTCCTTTAAAACTAACCCTAGCCCGACCTAGAACCCCCATTTGCTGTGGCAGCTAGCGAGGAGCTCATTCGAGAGAGGATTCGATGAGGAGGCAGAGCGCAAGTTCGTGCGATCCCATATGTCATCATCCCCTTCTTCCTTTAATTCAGGTAGGTAATCGTGGTCTAAACTTGAAGTAAAAGATACCATATGAAGCGTCTTCAAGTCCTCTTTCCATCAATAGTAAAAGCCCCAATTATTATTTAGTATAGCGTGTGTATTGTCCATTTTAGCTGTAGCATGTGAATTAGGGCACTGATCTTGTTACCCCCTTTTTACATCGATTGAATGCTAGGATTAGCAGGTTTAAATATTAAATTGATCATTCTATATTGTGTACTTTTTTGTTCTCTCTCTAGTAGTGTAATTTTGCCTAATTTTTATGCATTATACGCTCGTATTCCTTGTCACAACTGAGGTTTGTCGGTGTTCGTCAGAAATTGAAACGACGAATGGGTTGCGGCCATAATAGGAATTGCCCCAGACCCTAGCGGCCCCGCAATAGACCGCAAGGTCTAGGGTTACGGCCATCTCCTGACCGCTTTTCTTGTTTAGTGCGTTTGAAACCCATCACACATTAGCGGTCCTATGATAGACTGCAAGGTCCATGGTTGCAGCCAGTTACTGACCGCTTGAGATTCCAGCGGCCGCTCGACCGATCGCCTGATTCACGTTGGGATTTGAAAATTCGTGCCCTACGTGGCCTCGCGGTAGACCACCTAACCCTGGATGGCGGCTCTGGGTAGATCATTTTTGATACACTATTTGGTTTATATAAATTTTGTTCCATCTTATTTAGACAACATGAATAGGGGACGGGTTAAGCTGTATTTCCCCAGCGGTTGCAGAGATTGTATCTCTGGACGGGTGAAGCTGTAATTCCCCAGTTGTATTGCAGAGCTGAGGCTCTGGACGGGTTAAGCTATAGTTCCCTAGCAGGAATCCACACTCTGGTTAGAGTGTGGGGTGGACGTAGGCTTACTGGTTGCAAACGAACCACCTAAAAGTCTCTGTCTCCAGTGTGGTTGTTGTCTGTTCATCTGATTTCCTGTTAGATTTTTAATTCTACATTTGGATCCATTCACCCCCCTCTGTATCCACACTCTGCTGGTAGATCGTGTCTGTTCAGCGAACACAACAGTTGGTATCAGAGCAATTCTGATTACAACACCCTTATGGCCCTTCAGCGGTACGCCCTACAAGGCCTTCAGTAGCACACCCTCGCGCCCCTTCAACGGTGCAACCAGCTAGGCTTCAATGGCATGCCTGTGCATCTTCTTCAGCAGCACACCCTTGTGCGCCTTCCACGACACGCCCTGGCTTTCCCCAGCAATGCGTCCGGTAAGGGAAATCTCACGCCACTCCCCTGCGGATTTTTGGCGCGCAATGGGATGGCTGACGTGGCAACGCAAGGGTGAGGCATGCAAGCTACTCCTCTGTCAACGGGGATGAGGGAAAGTCAAATCCCCATCAATGCACCCTCTTCCTGCCTCCACCGGCCTGCCCACGTCGCCGTGCAGTTGGGGTATAAAAATCCCTTCTTCTCTGATGAACACACAAGGGGACAACAGAGAAAGGAGAGAGAGACACATAGAGAGGAAGCATTCCACAGAAGAGACCACCACCAGATCGGAGAGAAGAGAAGAAGAAGAAGGAGAAGAAGAAGGGACTCCCCCCTTCGGCAACCACTAGAGAACCAGAGAGCGAGAGAGTAAGAGAGAGGGAGAGAGAAATGTAACAGAATAGGGGAAGAGTAGGGAGTCGTCACCCCTGTTCAACCCCCATTCCTCTCTTGTTTTCTTCCTTGCTTTTATTCTTCTTCTTCTTTCGCTTGATGTATTTGGTTCTCGTTCGCCATGAATAAAACCTTTTCTTTCTTTTGTTCTTTTTCATACTCTTGTCATTGGTGTTGTTTCTCGTTGGATTGGGTCCCCCTGAATGCTCTCCCACCATCCTCCTTCTTCCCCTCGTGGTTTGGTTCCATTTGAGGGATCTCTGGCCTTCACCCTCGCCCATTCGTCATGGAGGGGAGTCCCTTCTCCTGAAAGGTCACGATCTAAGGATCTTTTTTCCTCTCACAATCGACCAAAACCCTAACCCTAGAGGCTACATTCGATCGAGTTTGGGAGAGGTCAACAATGGCGGCGACGTTTCAATCACTCCACTTGCTTGGTCAAATTCTCCCTCCATAGAACTTTTCAGAACATGTGTGACCTATATAATCGAAGTTCTACAACCCTAGTTTCGTTTGGGAGTAGTGGCGGCCGAAGAGGAGATCGATCAAGGGAGATCACTGGTGATTAGTGGAGACGTGTCGGCGTCCCCTCTTCTTCCTTCTTCATCTGATTGAGGTAGGTAATAATGAGCCCAATATAAAGTGTTATATATGGATGGAATCAGTGTCAAGTCCTTTTTATTTTGAGCTAAAAAGCCCTAAATTTTATTAGGTATCTAGGGAGATCTCGGGGGAATTATGGAGGCGTGTCGGCATCCATTCTTCTTCCTTTCTTCTCCCTTCTCTCTTCGATTGAGGTAGGTTCTAACAGACCAAACCCTAATTATTATATATGGATAGAAGCAGCATCATGTCTTCTTTCATTTGACGTAGAAAGCCCCAAATTCTACTGAGTATCCTGAGAGAATTTTACGTTTTAGTAGAAGCATGTCCAGATTAGGGTTTCTAGTGTTCCTTTCAATATAAGTTGTGATTTCAGGCAGTAAATATGAAATTGATCATGCCATCTCATAGTATTTATCGTGCTCTTTCCAATGATAGCAAAAGCCCCTTGTTTCATGCTGTATTTCATGCATATTCAGTTTTTAAATCCAACCCTAGTTAACCCCAACCCAACCGGCATTCATCGGACGCAACAGGGATGATCAGAATACGACTAGAGTTGTGCGGCCACACGATAGACCGCACAACCCAAGCCTGGATACCCCTAACTGACCACACACCCAGGATGGGCAGCCCCCAGGTGACCACACATCCTGATTGTGCGGCCAGTAACTGACCATACATTCCCTGACTGTGCAATCCCGCTGACTGGCCAGGATGGGCGCCACTACCTGACCACATAACCCCATGGGCGGCCACTTCCTGACCATACAACTAGGGGATGGGCGGCCACTTACAGACCACATATCCCTAGCCAGGATGGGCGGCCACTACCTGACCGTATAACCCCTTGGGTAGCCACTTCCTGACCACACAACCAGGGGATGGGCGGCCACTTACAGACCACATATCCCTGGCCAGGATGGGTGACCAGTAACTGACCACATAACCCCTTGGGCGGCCACTTCCTGACCACAAAACTAGGGGATGGGTGGCCAGTAATTGACCACATATCCTGTTACCTATAAAAATGCCAAAATGGTTCCAAATAGGTGAGATATGTTGTGCCCCTGGGTTTTGATGATAGCAAACACTATGGTTCTAACACTATGGTTAAATGTTCATTTGCTGCATGACACACTATGAGTCGATGTCAATGTGTCTGGTGCATGGTACTCTATGTGTGTTGCATGGTATGTGTTTTACAATTGTGCATAAAGTCTTCATGTAGCTCAGCATGCAAGTCCAGGTCTATGCATTCAAGTCCATTCGGTATTAATGTCAGTCTGGTATCATTGAAGAAGGTCCAAGCAAGTGTCTAGGTCAGCATATAGGTTTTCCTTTCATGTGTGTGTTAATGGTCACAAAGTCATGCTAGAACACTTAAGTTTGTGCACATTTTAATGTCCATGCATATCTCATGTTAAGGCCAGACAACAAAGTCCGTGCACACATCCAAGTCCTTGCATGTTTCTTATGTGTGTTGAGAAGTTCGTGCATTCTTAAGTCCATGCATGTTTTTATTCCTGCACGTAAAGTCTGTGCACTTGTCTGTTTGAGGTCCGAGCATGTTTTGGGTCTTACCCCGAGCATGCACAGTGGTACTCCATGCATGTAGTGTTGTCTAAGTCCGTGCACGTGTTGCTATGTCCATGCATTCTTGCATTGAGGTCATTTCCAAGTCCGAGCACATTTGAGCGCATGCACATGTCTATTAGTCCTTGCATCCTTTGTGTCTATAGTCTGTGCATTCTGTAGATAGGTCCGAGCATTCACTAGTCCATGCATCTTCTGGCCTCAATCAAGAACATAAGTCTGTGCATGACTTGTTCAAGTCCGAGCACGAACAAACTTCGTGCATTGCATGTCCAAGCAGTCTTGAGTCCTTGCAGGTTTTTGCATCTCAAGTCCGTGCATATGTAATGTCCGTGCTCACTCGGATTAAGCGCTTCCTAGGCAACCTCTGGGTTCGAAAGTCCGAGCGTCAGGTCGTTGGGAGGTCCCTTTGAGGGCCTACGCATCCCGCCCGAGCCTTGCGCCGATCACTCGGGGAAACCCCCTAAAGCCAGTGCCTTATGCTCGGACCGACTGACGAAGGCTTATTCAAGCGACCGTTGCACGCCCTTTACGAGCTGGGAATCATGGGGATAATGGCGATTAAGAGTCCTCACGCCTTAATGAGCTCACTAAGGGGACGTAACCCCCCCTAAAACTCCTCGCCTCGCAGGGCTCTCACGTTCATGAGTTGCTATATAAGCCTGGGAGACCCTCCTGTGAAAGGTAAGCGTTGTCAAGTGATACTAACCCTGAGCTAGAGCCACTTCACCACTTGGTGGAGAGGAATCTTGCGCCCTCATCTCCTTCCCCCTTCTCCTTGCACTAGAGCTCTGCCATAATTACTGACTTAGGCATCAGAGGGTTTTCCCTGGAGATTCATCCCTGGGCACCTCTGACTCATTTCCATCTTTGCAGTTCTAGCATTCGTGGTCATCGTCCTCAGCTCAGGCACCGCACGAGATAACCCCTCTTTAGATTCCACCGCCCAATCAAGCTTGGGCCCCGAGGATCATTAGCCATCCCATATGGCCCCTAATCAAAGGTTGGGAATTATCCTAAACACCTTAAGGGTGCCCAATTTCTAGTCATTCTACAACGATCTGGGACCAACCTATCGCTCAAGACTACTTGTCGCACCATGCGATGACTCTACAAGAAGTGGGGACCACCCCCAACCCCCTGACACATGGCATTGAGCATCTACTTTACAGCCATTTGGCCAACCTAGAGCTCCACAGGAGCTCTCCGTATAGCATGATGCCCTACACCAACGTTGGGTTTCCACACTCAAAATGCCTTTCTTTAATGGCCAAGTGCTACCAGCCCCGACTACTGTGCTATGCGCAAGCTACGACGTCCATTAGCTGCACCATTTGACATCCCGTTGGGTGTAGGGATTGTCCCCGAATACATTGTGGGTGACACTGACATCACCCAGTTTTGGGCACCCCATGTCACAACCCAGTTTCTTATATAGGTTAATTTGAATATTTGTGAAAGATAACTAAAATGGCTAAAATGGAAACCAAAGAAATTATAATAAGTTTTAATTTAATGGACCAATAAATTAAGGCTTAATGGGCTCAAAATGTTCGGACTTAGGACTCTAGCGAGTATAACAGATAGGAACAAGGGCATTATGGAAATGAAGACGTCCAGGCAGACGGTGGCTGGGACGACAAGGAAGTCAGTGGAGGAGGTGGTAGACTCGACCTTTGGGGGTATATAATGGACCAGGTGAGGTGCGTTATCTGATGTGTATGACGGATGTACAAAGATCCATTAAACAACAAAGATGCTAGATGAGACAGAAGGAGGGACGGTGGGTGAGACGGTGGATGAGACGATAGGCCTCCACTTCTGAGAGAAGGTAATGGACTATGAGGAGGGCATTATATGATCTAGATAACGGATGGGTATAGGTCCATTAAAGAATAGAGACACAATATGAGATGCTGAATGAGACGGTGAGAAAGCTGATGAGAAAGACGATGAGAGGAATATAACGGACCTTAGGAGGGGCGTTATATGACTATAACGTGCCAGTTAGGATGCGTTATGGACAAAAGGGCGATAAATGAAACGGAAGTGCTTGCCTAGCAACAAAACATGCATAAGGCCCAACCAAGGAAGGCAATGACTTATGAAAGAGACTTCAATCATGCCCAAGAAGACTCGACAAGGGTGAACAACTTGGGGCATCATTAGAATGAGTAAGGAGACGACCTGACTAATTGGTCATAAAACGGGTGTCAATAGATGCCCCTCCTTAACGTCCTCTTTACAGGGGAATAAGCGGAGGTGTAGCGAAAGTGAAATGGAACATGGAGATGAAGCGGAGATGACACGGAGTGGACCGAAAAGTAGGCGTTAAGGCAATGACACCCATTTCTCAACCAACAAGCGATAGGAATCTTCCTGAAACTTTAGACTAATCACCAAGGAAATGGTAGACCAAATGACGCCAGTCTAGAGAAACTAACAACTAAGGAAAGGAAAACATGGCCAGCGACCGGAGCAACGAAAAGGAAAGAGATGATTAACTAAACTCCAGATAGGAACCTTCAGCTAACCAGACCGAGTGAGCGGACCAACGGAAACCTTTCGACTCAGAGTGGATTGATTCTCCTTACACGAGATTACAGACACAGCTATTCACCATTACTGAGATACCTTGGACAGATGAAGCACAATAATGCTGGAAAAAGGCATATGATGCATACTGGGCTAAAGAAAAGAAATCTTTAAAATGAATGCCAAGAAAGGATAAAATAATAAGATACTCAAGAATAGTTTAGATATTCATAGGTCTTTTGGCAATCTTCATTCCATTCAAATTTGACCCCCGCCTTTAGCAATTCGTAGAACGGGCGGCACCTTTGAGAATGCTAGGATATGAATCTTCTGATGAATTGCAAACATCCAGTCAATCCTCGAAGTTCCTTGATGTTCTTAGGCAGAGGCATGTCCATGACGGCCTTTGCTTTGTTAGGATCAATCTGAATCCCCCATTTGCTAACTATAAAGCCTAGCAACTTCCCTGAAGAGACTACAAAAACATATTTCTTTAGATTCATTTTCAGCTGGTACTCCCTAGCTCTCTGAAGCACTTTAGCTAGAGTAGCGGGGTGTTCTTCCTTAGTTCTTAACTTCACCAAATTATCATCCACGTAAACTTCCATGTAAACATGCATCATATCATGGAATATAGCCACCATCATCCTTTGATAGGTGGCACCTGCGTTCTTCAGACCTAACGACATTACCACATAACATTAAGTGTCCCAGGGCGTGGTGAAGGAGATTTTCTCTTGATCTTCAAGAGCTAGATGGATTTGGTTGTAACCTGAATAACCATCCATGAATGACAATGCTTCATACCCGATAGTGTTGTCCACCAATACATCTATATGAGGCAGCGGGAAATCATCCTTGGGACATGCTTTATCAGATCCCTGAAATCGATACAAATGTGTACCTTTCTATCTTTCTTGATGATAGGGACGATATTCACCACCCACTGAGGACATAAGACAACTCTAATAAACTTGCGCTTGTGTAATTTATCGACCTCTTCTTTCATCTTTAAGGCCATGTGGGGGTGAAATCTCCTTAGCTTCTGTTTAATGAGTGTTGCCCCTGGTTTAAGCACTAGTCGGTGTTCTACCAAGGAGGGGTCAAGACTCGGCATGTCCTCGTAAGACCAGGTGAAAGAATCGTTGTACTCCCTTAGGATCTTGATCAACTCTTCTTCAACTTCTGGAGGGAGATTAGTGGCAATAATGAGAGGCCTAGGATCCTCGTTAGTTCCCAGATTCATTTCCTTTGTAGGTTCATCCACCGCCGATGATGGCTTATCAAATCTCTTCAACCCTTGGGCGTATAAATAGGTAATGTCATCTACGTCGCTGTTCTCAACATCGATCAGGTCCTTCTCATCCATGATCTCATAGACACCTAATCCATCATCACTCCACACCCCGTCTTGCTCCTCGTCTTCTTCTCTTTGCTTGTCTTGTAAGGGTAATTAAGATAGAAACCCCCTTCATCGGCCGACCGGTAGAAGGAGGAAGTTGAACTCACATCACACCTCACTTACAAGGTATTCTTTGCGATCATCCTATTCTTTTGAGGTAGCCCCTCTGGCGGTCACACTCCTAGAGTAGCATCACATGCTCCCTCGTCACTTTCCATTTCATTATCCTTTAATCATATACCTAAGTTAATATTCTCCCTTTTTTTTCTTTTAAAATGTCTATGTGACACGTTCACATGCATGAGACTAATGGCATCCTGCATTTTGTCTTTGTGAGCTCTCATCATTGTTTATAGGATCTTTGGCACTACAGGACATAGTAGGGCTCTTTGCCCTTGGCCGACTGAGGATGGAGAAGTTAGGACCTTACATTCTTCCCACTTGAGACATTTTTAGGCGATCACTGTGCTACTGTGAGGTTCAGGTAAACATCTCTAGCGATTACTGTAACGACCCAGCTTCCCGGGTTCTAGAGACCCGATACCACTAAGAACCCAGAGACGCTACCCCAGAGCTGATGAGGCTCTGAAAGGGTTGAAAAGAGCATGTGGGTGCATAAAGATCTACAATCACATGCGCATTTTAGAGAAATAATTACATTTAGTAGAAGCAAAACTTACATTACCAGAGTATTATAATTTTACATTAGTCGAGAAGCACCAAGTACAAGTCCATAATTATACAAGAACCAAAAGAAAACAACAACATGGGGCATACCCTGGAGTGGACCACACTGGCACTAGGATTCTCCGCCAAAACCACGCGGGAATCTCGAAGATTGCTACGCTTCACTTGAAGGACAAAGGGTGAGTCTCATTTCATTGACTCAATAGGGGTCCCGTGGATCCCTATCTCGCAGCTAAAAACATAAGAGAAATAGTTAATCACAAAGAATAACTAACTGGCATGCATCCGTAGCAATTAATGAAAGCTATACAAGAATATCGATTAATTAATACAATTAAGAATAAATGCCACATAAATTCATGCAAATTAAAGTGTATAATTAAACACGAGAATCTTTCATTCACTATTAAAGTCAAATTTCCACAGACCAAGTGACAAGAGAAAAGAAACCATTAGAAGTAAGACCAGACGCGTCTGCTGATGACTTATACCGCGTCTCGGGTGTCTCCCACTCGCCTCCACTACAAGAAAAATCGAGAATACTGATGGAAGTTTATATCCCCGTTCTGTGTTGAGGTTGGGCGGCCCCATGGGGACCGTTCAATGTCTTCCACGGTCTAGGTGAGACAGTGTGTGTCTGCACGGTCCAGGGAAATCGTGTAGCCTCTCATCTTGCCCAGAGCTTGAGCGGCCCCTGGGAGGCCGTTCATTCTCTGGAGCGGTCCATTGATGGACCGTGTATACGTTACATGGCCCATTCTGGACCATTTATGCCTATTTTTAGGCGGTTCGTGGGTGACCGTGCCAGACCATCAAACGGCCTGTTCATAACCGTTTGAGGCCTGAGGCAGTCCATCGACCATCCGTTTACCCAGGGACGGCCCAAGGTGGCTCGTTTACTATGGTTTGTCTAACCAGTGGTCCTTCTCTTGCCGATTCGAGTTCCAGGTGAGTGGATCTTGACCCACATGCTGACCCGTGGTCTGACTGATGCTGGGCATCATGTGGGGGCCATGTGTTAGGGTGGCGTGGGGTCCCGGGAGGTGTGTTCTCGGCTTGTGTCACCGTGAGTCAGTGTCAGTACGAGGAGCGGTCCTTGTACTTGTTCAGTTCAGACGTTGTTTTCCATGACTAGAGAGTCTACTCTTCCAGTGACCTGTCCACTAGTCGTAGCTTCTTACGCACACAGGTGCGGACCCACCCGGGAGTGGTGGAGAGCGTGACCTGGTGAGAGATGATTTTTAGGCTGGTTTACCGTAGGGCCCCTAGCCTTTGCAGCCAGAGTCCGATTGGGGGGAAAATCAGCTAGAGGACCCGACCTAAAGCAGATGGTCTGTGTGTGCACACGTAGTTGGGGGCTCAGGATGCTCGCTGAAGAGCGCGACCCCAGCTAGTCCTTGTTCGTGGTACTTGTGGCATGTCTGAGTTTCTGCCTGGGACGTGTAGGGAGACACTTGTGACGCGGTGTAAGACGTCAGGGGACGCATCCGGTCGTTCTTCTCATGGATAGTGCTCCTGTCTCCTGGCAGGTGTGGACTTGTGTTTTGACGTTCTGAGGTTGGTCTGTACGGTACAGTAGTTGGCTTTTCTGTTTATTTATTACTGTCTGTCGGTTCTACCGTACTTCTATTAGATAGCGCTACCTTTCGTCCTTGCCTTATTTTTCGTGCGAGGTGGGGGTCCGTGGGATCCCTACTGAGCCTATGAAATGAGGCTCATCCCCTGCGTGTTTTCACCGCGTTTCAGGCGAGGCCGGATCTTCATAGCACCTATGTAATTGTTTAGTTTAGCATATTAATGCTATTTCTAGCTAGTTTCTAACTGTACGTCCCGATATTCCGCGTTGGGGCGTGACATGGGCAGAGATGTAATATAAATTTCTAAAGAAATTCTACCCCATTGGTAGAACCAACACCATGCGACGCGCAATCACAGGATTCGCGCAACTTCCTAATGAGCAGATACATGAATCATGGGAAAGATTAAAAAAATTACTCCGAAAAAACCCACACCATGGCCTTTCCAAATGGCAGATAGTGCAAGCCTTCTATGAAGGTTTAGATGATCAATACAAGCAGATGGTAGATGCTTCAAGTGGGGGGCGTTCATGAGTAAAAGTGGGGATGAAGCTTATGTCTTGTTTGAGACATTAAGCGAAAATTCTATCAACCATGCTTCGTTATCCTCATATGAGAGGTCGGTCGCCCAACCCAAATGGGGAGGGTTGTATGAGGTCCAACACTCTAGGGACCCAGGAGCAAAATCAGATTTGGGTCTTGCTGCCCAATTTGATTCTCTAACCCAAGCAATTGAATGACTTTTAATCATGAGTAAATGACCACTCTCACCCCCACGCAACCATCAGGAAACATGTTCCATGTGCGCAAGCTCAACCCATGAGACTAATGAGTGCCCGACAGCTATGCAGCTTCCTCCATTCATTTAAGAACAAATATAAGCTGCACAAAGGGTCCAAATGTCAGGGAATGACCCATTTTTCAACACATATAATCCAGGATAGAAAAACCACCCAAATTTCTCTTGGAAATCTGCATAGTCTCGAACCAATGATTCCCCAAATCAACATTTCTAAAATAGAGGCCAACACCAAAATAATTTTCAAAATCAGGCCTTCAATCGGGGACAACCTACCTTTGCTAGCTCTAGCTCTGCTCCTTATGCTGTGTCTAGCCAATGGCCACCAAGTCACAAGCAATCTTTCAATTCTCAACCAACTTATCAACCTCCTCTGCAGCAACCCCAGGAACCTCAAACAGATGAGGGGTTCAATCAGTTACAACAACTAATTTTGGCCCAACATCAATCTATCCAAGCATAATAGTAATTCATCTCAAAGATAAAGGCCCAACTGGGCCATCTAGCCAAAGCCGCCATAAAAAGGGAACTAGGTCAGTTGCCTAGTCAACCCATTGCAAACCTGTTGGCACTAAAAATATGTTCAGTGGCGACCGATGCCCAGCATCAGTCAAACCACGGGTCAGTACGTGGATCGAGGTCTGCTCACCCGGGACTCGAATCGGCACGAAAGAAACCACCGGTTAGGTCTCAGACGATGAATGGTCCATCATGGGCTGCTCGAGAATGCACAGCTAGGCACAGGCCGCTCCAGGGTTGAACGATCAAAGATGGACTGTTCTACCCCTGAGAAGAACGAGGTAGCACTACGACTGGTCCCAAGCCGTTCAAAAGATGAACAGCTAACCCTTAGCCGGGAGTGGGAGATGGACGGTCCAAACTGGCCGTTCATCAACCCAATGGTAGGAAACACGAACGGCCAGACCCTAGTCACTCAGAGGAAGGGCGGCTACAACCTCAACGTTCAAGGTCATGGGTGGACTCACCTGGGCCGCTCATCCACCAATGGTATAATGGGATGAACGGCCAGCACGTGGCCACTCATAAGGACACACGGCTATCCCCTAGCCACTGACCCCGAACACTGTGCAATGGTAAGAAGCCAACAGTTGAAAACTCAAGAGATGAACGGCTGGCCCCTGGCAGCTCATAGGGATGTGCAGCCACACGACTAACCATGCATACCCCACCACGCTCTGAGCCAAAGGGCAGTCAAGAATGGGCCACGCGTGAGGATAAACGGGCCCTGGTTCAGCCGTTTATCCCTCACCGGCGTGAAAATGGCGAACTTATTAGAATTCGCCATTTTCGGCCCCAAACAAGCCCCATTGAGGGGGAAACGAAGGGAAATCAACCCCCATGCCCCCTAACATGATTCTATGCCCCTAAAACGTGGAATCGGGGACTAAAACGATGGATCGGGCGGCCACTCCCCAAGGCATGGTTTTCCCTCCCGGCATGAAAAACCCTATCTCTCGGCCTCACCTTGGGCTAAAAACCATGGGAAAGGAAGATGATGAGATAGGTAACGTCACCCTACCTCCATTCCATGTCAAGGCACGCCGATCCAAGCTCAATCTGTGAAGAACGCCGCTAAGAACCTCCATTCGCCACACTTCCCACAAATGCCGCACGCCCGCACGATCGCCTCACCATCACCCACGTCGTCGCGCCGTCGTCTGCAGCTGGAAGGGAGTTCGTCACTGTCGAACGAGAGGGAGAGAGGAAGAGGGGGGCGCGGTCACGGCGTGGGGAGGAAGAAGAAGAAGGAAGAAGAAAAAAAGAAAGAAAAAGAAATGTGGGTTTAACGACTGTTATGGGAGACTCTAATACTTATGGAAATTCTAGAATTACCAAAATTAAGCCCAAGAATGAGCATCCTTTATGGAAGACACCTATTTAATTGGCAGTAATTATATTAGACGCTCATTTCCTTTGCATCGTTATTTGGATCTGATTTCCCTTCCTTAGTTGATTCTTGCCCGTTCTTGATCCAGCCACCTTTTGTGGATGGTTTGGGGAAGGTTTTTCCCTTCCTTGCTTGGATTTCTTCTCGGAGCTGGGACACCTTCCCTATAAATTCAGACTTTTTGTGCCTGTGCGAGAGGTTAGAAGAGATCAGACCTGAGAGAGGAGAAAAGAGAAAACACTGAAAGAATACAGAGATACATAGGGCTTTCTATTGTGCTTTCTGTTCTTCTTCAGTAATACCATCAGTGGAGGACATCCCTCTATTTCTTCCTCCTGATTTCTTCCTTTCATTTGTTTAGCTCACATACTGCATTATTCATTCATTACACGCGTTGCACCTAGCTTTGCTAGATTTCTCTGTCACTGCATCATTCATATTCCGACCCTTACACTTAGGGGTTTAAAAAAAACACATAATGTGTGTCCATTACTCATATGCATACATTCATCATTGTCAAGAGTTGATATTACACGGCCTGATCTAATTCGGTGCTTTCTTATCTTTATTTGTGCTTGTTTCAGGATAATCAAAAGGAAAAGACCCCACTTGTCGGCCGGCCGGTTGGAGGAGGAAGCAGAACCGATACCCCACTTTCATCAGGTATTTCCCACGATCATACTTTCATTAGTATTGAGGGAATCTCCCTCTAGCGATCACACTCCTATTGAGCACCATGTGCTCCCTTTCTATTCTTTCTGTCAACAAATACATGCTAACACACTCACCCACATTTTTTACTTTTGCTTAAGTGACACATTCATAGGCTGTCGATCAGCGGCGAGCGGTATGAGGAGGTGGTGCTGGACTACCTCCACCGTAGCCACACAGATGGGCAAGGACGATACTGAGTTTCACACAGCTATCGGTATCTGCAAAAGACCTAGAGGGACTTAGCCTTGCTTGGTGTTAGACGTGGAAATGTTTTCTTTTCTTTTCATTTATTTTTATTTATTATAATTATTTGATTTAGTTGTTTATTAAGCGTGCCAGTCACTGTCGTGACAATTTATTACGCGCTCGATCTGACTTCGTCAGTCGATTATTGGGAATGGCCTTCCAGTGGTATTCCCGCCTCAAGCCCAATTCCATCATTGATTGGGCGGATCTCCAGAAGAAGTTCGTCAACTGTTTCCAAACAGCTGATCAAAAAGTCTCCTTAGCCTATGCTCCCTCCGATAGAAGAAGGGTGAGAGTGCCCTCGACCTCATCAAGAAATGGCGAGACCTCAGTATGAGGTACGTCAACCCACTAGTCCAGGAGGATGCCATCACTATCTGTCATCGAGGCTTGGCAGCCGAGGTCAGCGAAAAGCTTCTCGGCACCAACGTCAAGGGCTTCGACTAGCTCAACTCGACAGTTGCCGAGATAGAAATATTCTTCGCTGGCAACCCGAGCTACGTTGCAGCAAAGGGTAAGCAGACGCGGGAACGCCAGCTCGGTAAGGAGGTGAACATCATCAAATTCACCCCCGCTACTTAAGCTAGCAAGGGAGCCAGAATGAGCGGCTCTGACAAAAGACGCCCTTCTCCTTCAAGAAGGAACATACGAAGATGCTTTTCGACCTCTACATGGCTCAGAGGATCGTCGAACTGCCTGAAGTCTGCAAGCCAGACAAAGCCCAGAAAATAGACGATCCCAACTAATGCCTATACCACCGTATGCTGGGTCATTCTCTTGAAGATTGCTACGTCTTCAAGACCCAGGCACAGAAGTTGATCCGAGACGGCCTGATTCAAATGAAAAGTGGTCTTGTCGATCCTCCATAGCCACATACGTGGTCTAGACCAGCCAAAGCAGCACGTGTGGTTCACCACCGAACCAATGTGATCCACATGACGACGACATTCTCTCTTTCTGACGATGAATCGGAGGAACCCAACACCAACGAGGGAGAGCGTTTGATCTGGTACACAGTGTGGAGGCCCTGGCATGATCGTAAGCCCCGCTCCTTCCCCAGGGAAAGAACCCAGTGACTTTTCTACATCCTCGTCGAGTGGGCGCAAATCTTTCCCCGCGATCCGCCGGCAAGCTACACTCAATGGGACTTTAACCACCCTCAGTATGTCCCTTTCATGATTGAATCTGCCACGCGATTGAGTCTTGTGAGGAAGTTCAATATCTCATTGAGGAACAGATCTGGTGGGAGTAGATCGACACCAAAGGGAATTCCATGGCACTTGTTCGACTGTGACAAGCTATCGAAGAATCCCTGAGCACTGCCAGAAATACACCAGAGTAGCCCGATCCTCCCCAGGAAAATGGGCACGCGTCACTTTCCCAGCATACTCCAGAATGGCTCGAGTTTTGGACCGATAATCGGGAGGCTCTCGAATGACTGCGGAGATGCAGGGAGCAGGATGCCAATCGAAAGGCGGGACCGAGTACCTTCTCGGCCAACATTATCCACTCTCCTGCTCCCCCGGCCTCTCCCAAGGCTCCAACACCATAGGCTAGTCAGCCAGCCCCTACCACTCCAGCCGTACAATGGTGACCCTGGTAGGAGCTAGAGTCTCTCCCCTTTTCAAAGGAAGACACTGCAAGACTCCTTCGAGTCCTTCTCGGTCGAGAAGATGTCTGGGTAGGCGAGGCCAGGATGGACTCTTCCAGCCCTTCTCGTCCTCCCCCTATTCTACCTTTGTCTTCGACACTCGAGGATAGGAAGGGGAAGCAAAAGTTGAGCGAGACCTCAGCTCCGCTGAACTAGGTTCTTCCTACAGCTCGCAGTTCGGTTCTGCCATAAAAAAAGCCATCTGGCGTGTGAGATCAAGATAGCTACCGGGGGCAACAAGGGCCCCAGACGTCATCAGGTGTCGCCCCACCCTATTCTCAGCCAGACCACAAGGGTCCAATCGTGGAGCAAGATGTTGGTCATGTTCCTCAGGCCCTTCCTCAACAGAAATCCCAGCCACTGCGGCAAAGGCATCAAACTGCGCACATGTCTTTGAACACCAGCCCTAGTACACCAATTCAACAGGGAAAGCCTTCCCCACCACCGCGGCTAAGGCATCAAACTGCACACATGACTTCGAACACCAGCCCCAGTATACCAGTTCAACAAGGAAAACCTTCCTCGCCACTGTAGCTAAGGCATCAAACCACGCATACGTCCTCGGACGCTAGTATGAGTCAACCGATTCTCGGTCAACTCCCACACCAACCACGACAGAGGCAACAAGCCATGTCTACATCTTCGGACGCCAGTCCTAGCATCCCTGCTTACTAGGAACTACCACTCAAAGTTATCGAGCAGGCGATCAATGCCACCTTCCAGCTACAGGAATCGAAAAGTGCCTGGATTGAGATCCGGGCAAAGAGGAGTCGCCGACCTCGCCCTACAAACTCATCGGCTCGACGGTATCCCCGTGCGGGCTTGTCAACTCCAGTTCCAGTGCCTCCTCCTCCTACTCCCCTGGAGATGGCCATCACCAAGAAACAGGAGAGGAATAGAAGGAAGAATCTCAAAAGGTGGCTCAAGAAGCAAGCCGAACAAGCGACTACCTTGCAGTCCCCAGCAGAGCTGATGCCTCTCCAAAGGTTACAGTGGCTCATCGACAACTTGGAGGAATAAATTCCTCTTTGCCCTACCGGGCCTATCCCACTCGATAGCTACATCCCATGGGAAGACATGCAGAAATGAGCTCGCCTCTGAGACTGGGTCCAAGAAATGATCTAGAAGGTCAAGGAAGGCAAAACTCTCCACGTCCCAAAAGAGCTCACCTTATTCTATAAGGACAAGGAGATCACCGTGGAACAACTGGGATAGATGCTTCGTGGCTGCACCTGCAACATGGTGGCCATCCCACCTCCAGACAATATCAACACCTCCCGACGAGGTGAGCCGGTAGCATCCAGAACCAGACAAAGGGATGTAGCTCCATCCGGACCGCAACCAGCTCTAGAGTACACCGGTCGTGGCCGAGATCGTGGTTATGGACGTGGCAGAGGTCACGATAGAGTCCCTGAGCCGTCTCTTCGCCCCACTCCCTTCGATCCTGAACAGGTTATCCTCCTCCAAGGAGAACAACCTACCCCGATCCCACCAGTGGAGATCCGGGGACAACCCAGCATCTTTGACCAAGCTGGCTTCGAGGGAACTGTCGCTAGCATTCAAGTCCCAGCACCAGCTCTGGCTTGCCCTGCAGAGCAAGCAGGACCATCCGGCAAGGATGGACCAGCCCCTCAGCCGTCTTCAGAAGAGCCGTCATTGGCTTCTATCTTCCAAGAGTCTGTGGCTGGTCACGGTCAGCATGATCCCAGCAACAAGGGCAAGGCATTGCAACTCCCTGACGAGGAGCGGTGTGGCAGCTCACAGCAGATCCAGCCCGACATAGTACTGTCACTGGAGGATGCTCGAGCTCGAGCTGACTAGAAGGTCCTCCACCAGATGAAGCGTTTCCCTGCCAACATTACAATCTGGGAAGTCATAGCTTGGAGTAAAGATTTGAGGGAAACTCTTATCAAGATACTTCAAGAGCCGAAAGTCTATGAAGCGCACGCAGATTTAAGGAATTTTGACCCTAAGGTCTCATCTTATGTACCTTATTTTGTCCTACTAACTCTTAAGCTTTTGTCTCCATGGCTTCTCCCGACACATCCATTTTTATTTATGAAGGCACTCCTCATTTCATCTGTCTGTACAATGTCATCCACATACAGCAAGCACCAATCAAGATGTTCAAATTATTGCTTCACGGAATCAAACATAACTAACAACCTTAACAAAAAACATTTTAGGCAAAGTAGAAGAAGCTTGACAGTGTTGAAAGAGAGGGTGGTGGAATCCCCCAATCAGCAATGAATGAGTGAGAAGGTGGAGGTATGTCAATCCTATTCCCATGCTTGTGTTAGCTAGATGGTTCATGTCAGCAACAATAGGAAACTTGGGTCGTATTGATGGGAGGTGAATTCTTTCATGGTTTGCCATCAACTTGGACTGGCTTGCATGAGTCTGATTGGCCTTCTGAGATTTCGAGTCTCAGATCAATTGATATGATCCTAATTGTTAAGATTCTTAAGAAGGCATCAACCAGTGAAATGCCATGAGTCAGATGATTATATGTCAGTTTTTGAAGGTTCTGACACATACCGCACCATGGTTACAGCCAGCCTTCAATCCGTTGGACGTAATTTAATGTTTCAACCACCTACTTGTATACTTAACCTTGGTATATTCTTCCTTAACAAAGGTAATTATTGCCCCATTACTATTGAAACCAAGCTAGTCAAGAACAGGCAAATAATAACCAGCTGAAGAGGAGGCTGTGCATCTTCCTTGAGCCTAGTTTGCCAGTAAAACCCCTGTTTGCATGGTAATGTGTTTGGTTGCTAGAAATTTGTATGCTTGCTTGTGCATTTTTTATTTCTGGACCCAGAATGAAAGAAATCTCATCGCCTATTTTATGGGATGTTTAACAGTAGTTGTTTGGTTATATTCTTTCAATTTAAATGTTCTTTTTGTTAGAAGAGGTTGAGGTTAGTACAAGCGTGAATCTGTATTAAAAATGATACAATTTAGCTTTTGAGAGTCCTGACTCTCCCTTTCCTCTCCTTCCTTCACCTCTTAATTTTTATTCTTCTCCTTCAATTGCCACCTTCCATATCCCTCACACATCAATACTAATATTGACATCCTATATATCAACCAAATAGTCATAGAAGATTGACTCATAATTTGAAAATCAATTAATCAGTCACCTTTAGTTGTTTTTTACCGCTCATCCTCTGCTGGGTCCCTGGTCTGCAGGGCATGAACGGCCTGTGGAATGACCGCAGAGGCCCTTAAAAGGTTCTGTACGAATCATTCATCCTCGCAGAATTATTTTAAATTTGAATTTGACATGTTTCATCACTAGTTGCTTTATGTTAATGATAGGCTAGCAACCAACATGGAAAAATAGAGCATATGAAATATTAAAGTTGCAATTACTTGTTATTTTTCATCATGATCTTGATTTATTATTTCAATAAAAGTTCAAACATGATTATATGAACATGATACTAGGATTGTTTTGTTCTACTCTGGTAGGATTGACTGACCGCGATTCTTGATTTTCGATGTTTACTAGCCTCATTTGCTTGTAATGGTTGGGACTCTCCGCCGGATACTCCTTCCGTCGGACTAGGACCTTCATTACATGACCTCCGTAAGTCCCCGCGAGCCTGGGATTCCCACTAGGACGTCGGGTAGGCTGTACCACCAAGACCTGAACCTGTTCACGTGGTCGAACCATTGTATTATGAGTCACTGCTCGATTTGGGCCGACTGAGTCATGAACGGCCGGACGTGGACCGTTTAACTCAGTGGGCGGCCCATTACAGACCGTTCATCCTTGGCTAATTGTCATTTATTGTTGGTCGATTATCCTTGCTCTATCTTCGACCAATTCATGATTTGATCAGCCAAAAAAGCCCTAGGTTGACCAGTGGATAGTGGGCTAGACCCTGGTTCAGTTCTGCCCCACTTATGGCAGCCCGGAGTCCATTTCGGTGTATTTCTAGTTTGTTAAGTTAAGCCCAGTGAACAGACTAATTAAGCCCGTCCATGTGCTCAAGCGGATCTTATTGGACTGTTCCTCTCTTGGGCGGCCCTATCAAGCTCGTTTGTCTTGTTCTTGGGCTTCATGTCCTTCTGGCCTTGCGCTGCCCATTATAAACCATCCATACTAGTTGAGTGGCACATTGTTGACCGTTCTTGTTGAAGAGCGGCGGAGAATGGTCCGTTTATCCTTGACTTCGGTAGGGCTGATCTTCGGCCCAGTTCTTCCTGGTAAGGCCCAGATACGACCGTACATAACTTGCGTGGCCCAGTTTAGACTGCGTATCCTCCAGAATTGAGTTTTCTCCGTGTTTTATGGTTTTGAATCCAAGGACCTGATTGTTCCTTATAACTTGAACTTTTTGGATGAAGTATCTCTTTAACACATAAATATTCGATAAATATCTGAAAAAATGCGGGGCATTACAGTACCCCATGATTTTCAACACATTTTTGGCTCTTTGCCGAGGGGGCTAGTGTCGAGCCCTTGAACACTGCCCTTGAACACTGTCTGTGCTCGCTCTTGCATCTTCAAGTTACAAATCAAGCTACTTCCACGAGATAACAATAGTTTCAGTTAATAATTTCAATTCCAAATAATAAGTTTCATGATCAAGTGACCAAGGTGTAGAACATACCAAAGTGATAAGATTTCAAAGAAGATTTAAAGGAACATTATGCTACGGCGGTATTCTGGCAGCATGACAGTACATTCATTAAGTTCCATAACTTAACATTAACTTGTTAAACATAGGTTGAGAGTCCAGATAATCCTAAGACCATCTAGGAACTCAAGAAAACCAACCCCAAGGGTCAAACCTCGGGTTAGACAAAGTTAGGAACTATGCGGTCACTTCCTGGACTGTTTTAAGAATCAAGCGGTCAAGTCTGGACCGTTAGGCATAACTATGCGGTCGAGTCAAGATCGTTTACGATGAGTCAAAGCCAGAACAAAGAAAGCTTGACTCAGAGAGACATGCAGTCATGGGATGACCTTTTGAGAAGAGAAGCGGTCACAGTCCGACCGTTAAGAAACCATTAGCAGTCACCTGAGGACCGTTTAGAACCAGAACTCAAAAAAATACCGATAGTGCCAGTGCTTTTTAGACAAGTTAGATTTTAATGGTACAACTAGCTCGGCGTCCTAGTTGGAATCCCAGGCTCACGGAGACTTATGGAGGCCTTGAAACAAGATCACCTAGTCCGGTAGAAGGAATATCCAACAAACAGGATCACAAGTCTAAGATGGTGTGCATAAGTGTAAAGTGTAACTAATGACATCATACCGGAATATGTGCCATGTACTTAAGAAAATGACTCATACATAAGAGAGGATCGTGATAAAGCTACGATTAAATCAACTAGACAAGTCCATGAACCCGATAAAACTCAAGATAAATACAAGAGTATATGATTTTGGCATTAAGTTAACATAAGTTTAAAATAAGTCTCAAGTGCATAAAGAACATGAAATCCACTAGAATGAATACTCAATGTAACCAAGAATATGAAAATAGCACTTAAAATAGGAATAAAACCTAATTAGCTAGGCTTATCATATGATAAATAAGACTATTCTGCATTATGTTTCGGGGTACCTGCACATGTACAGATTCTCATCAATTTCAATCTCAAGCTAATCAAATGAAATTCTCAATTCAACCCATATCAAATAACTCAATCAATGCATTCATTTAATCTCAAACAAGGTATATGATTCCTTTATTCATTCAATTTGGTCAACAGTGTTGGTCCAAATTAAAATTACTCAGTTAAGATATAACATATTGCAATTCATGCCTAATCATTCAAGATTTAGAGTTTGAAACTCATTCAACATTCACACTTACTCTTGAACACAGCTCAATTGATTAAACAATCAAACTTTTATGCAAAGCCTACATTTGTCAAGCATCTATCAATGCAAATCATGCAACTCCATCATTCATTAAGTCTCAATCAATTCAAATCATATAAGCCAGATTGAAGATATTTTCTATCAAAATCTTCGTCAAAACAAGCCGGGGCACAACAAGGTAGATGAGAATTGGAGCTTAGTTCTCAACATTTTCCATGGTGTCTTCCAAAAGTAGCTGACAAATTTCACATCATGGTCAAACACTATAGATTTGGGTAGACCATGCAATCTAACCACGTCTCTCAAGAATAGCTTGGCCACATGAGATGCATCAGCTATCTTGCTGCATGGAATAAAGTGTGCCAACTTTGAGAAGCGGTCCACTAGAACAAAAATTGAATCATGGCCTCTAGCAGTACATGGAAACCCAAGGACAAAGTCCACACTGATATCCTGCCAAGGCTCATGTGGAACTAGAAGTGGTGTATATAACCCAGTGTTCTGTTTTTGTTGCTTCACCAGTTGACAAGTCCTACACTGATAACAACTCTAGCAACATCCAGCTTGAGACTGAGCCAATGGAACCTATCCTCCACCATAACAATGGTTTTGTCACGCCGAAAATGTCCTGAAGTACTGCCAGCATGCAACTCCCAGATGACAAAATCTCTCAAGGAGGTGCTAGGAAGACACAACCGAACCCCCTGAAATAGATAACCATCTAGTAGGAGATAGTCCGTGTGCAATGAGGAATGTCCCTCTGACAATTGTGCATAGACCTCCCCAAAATCCTGACAAGTCGCATACTGATCTTTGATGCACTCAAACCCTACCACCTTCACATTGAGGCTATACAAAAGAGTAATGAAATGACTCAGAGCATCAGTGGGTTTGTTGTACACTTCGGCCTTATGTTTGAGAACAAATGTGTATTCTTGGAGATACTAGGATCTGCGTCTTCATCAGTTCTTGGATCAGATCCAGAACTGCTTTTGCTCCTATGTGAGCTATATCTTTTTGCTTTCATTCTCATTCTTTGGTTCTTCATTTCTTGTTTTATCAAGTTGTGTATTAGCATTCCAGAGGCTTGATTCCTCTGGACAACAAGCTGTGACACTCAGCTGTATCAAGCTGTGATGCTCAGTAGAGGCAAGCTGTATTGCTCAGCAGTGTAAGTAGCTGTAATGTTCCGCAGTTCAAGTTGTTCGTCAGCAGAAAGCCTCACTCAAGTTTGAGTGGGGAATGGGCGTAGGTCTGTGGGTAGCAGACCAAACCATCTAAAATTCTCTGTGCACCATGGCTTGCTAGCGTATCCATTTCCATATCTTCTATCCCTCTTCGCAGGCTGTTTGAGTCTTACTATTTGTAGCTCTGCTGCATGTTATCAGTTTGTATCCAACCCAGCTACATAGTGCATCTGCGTGCTTGGTAGAGTCTTAGAATGCGTGTGCTGGCTAAGTGTTCGATTGTGGGCCAAAATAGAATATCTGCTTAGCTGAGGCACCTAGTGTTATTTCTGCACCAATCCTTTAGAGATTGCTTTAATCGAAGTAAATTTTTAAAAGGGGATTCATTCACCCCCCCTCTGAATCTCAGCCTTGCACCCATATATTATAACAAAATCAGGTAAGAGAGCATTCAACTCACCAAAATCAACCAGCCGGGGGTTGATTATTGGCCTTGGGCGCATCCGTGGAGCATGTGGAGGTGCAGGAGTCTACTGTGGTGGAGGAGCCGGGTCCTCACCTCTTCGAGAGCTGGACTCCTCTCGGGTAGATCTCCTAGGATCTCAGAAGAAGCTTCTTCTAGATGCCATTTAGACTAGAAACCACAATGGAACCCTTAGAGTGCTAACCTCTTCCCTTGGGAGTAGATAGAGACTGGAGGACACACCAAAGGCGGTGGAAAACTCTTCTCCACAAGCTTGGATTCTAGAAAAATGAGCTTCGAGGTCGCACAAGCCGTTGCATAGAATCTATGTCGGAAGACGGTGATGATCTCGATCTTGTGCGGAAAGGAGAAAGGGAAGATTTTTAGGGTTGGAAATGAGGAGCTTGGGTGTAGGGTTGGAGAAGAGGATTGGAGAGTGAATGGGGGTGAAGGAATAAGGAAATGTGGTGAAGAAACCCCTTTAAAACGGGCTCGGACGCGAGTTCAGGGATGCGGACTGGATTTTTAAAGTTGACTCCCCCTAAACTTGTGCATGGGTTGACAATGGAGTATGCAACCTATGACTTGTGTGAACACATGATGCAATAGAGATGATACCAATTGATATGCATTGTTGTGTCCCTTTAACATGGTATGTATTGGAATGCATGAGAGCACAAAATGATGCAAGCATAAATTATTTGCAATGCATTCTGAACAGAGATGCAAACCCTCAAGCTCCTCCTTTGTCCAATGCTTATGGAAATCAAGACAATTAAACAACATGTTGTATATCCACAAGAGTGATGAGTTAAAATATATGTGCAGCCATGGCAGACATCATCAAGAGCAATGATCAACAATGCTAAACAAGAAATTCATATGGCTGCTAAATGGTAGCAAGAAGCAAGCAGCAACTCATCATAATACCAATTCCATTAGCATGATAGGTTTCTCATGAAGGGAACAACTAAAATATCTAATTTCTGGTACGAGGCGAAGGTATCAATCCGAATACCCACCTCACGCATAGTGAAAGTTCCGGACAGACTTAATCTGTCTTTCTGCACATCACCATTTGATATACCAGAACACAAACTAAGTGTTAATCATTCAATCCAATTCAGACATTCAGCTAAAACCATGGAGAATTTTCTGCAATTCAGAAGGAAGGTTTATGCTTGCGAGATTTATTGAAAACAGAACAGGCTTAAAATGCAATAACTATAGAGCAAGCCTAACATGCAAAATAACATAAGTTGAGAATTTTATTCACAAACTTGTGCCTTCAACTTTTATTTACCTGATCATCATTTGTTCAGCTCCAAGGCACCTGCAACCAAATTTCTTATTTGGTATATTTAGGTACCCAAGCTTGCTTGGGTCCTGGTTGGTTAGCAGCCCTTCTAGCAAATGAATTTGATTTCTTTATTGCATGTGTACTATCACTTCTCATCCAATGACAATCATCAAACATGTGACCATACACACCACAATAAAAATAGCACCTACTTAAATTGACATTCTTTCTATGTGCTTGTGCATTGAGTCTTTGTGGGTGAGTATGGATACCACCATGTTGATCATAAGGGTGACTCTTACCTTTTAGATGACAGCAGTCACAGACTGTGTGGCCAATTTTGTCACAGTGGTGGCAGCAAGGAGGCATACGTCTTCTGGCTGACTGTTTAGCCTTAGTGTGCGTCGACCTATCTTCTTCATCTTATAACTGCTCTGTGGTCGATAACTCAGTGGTATATAAAAAGACTAAGTCCGAAGGATAGGTTACGCCTATCTGGAAAACTGACCATTGCGTGAGGAGATTTTTGAATCAAACCTCCGCCATGTACTATACTGAGTTGTTTGATCTATTGTCTTTGGAGTTCCCAGTGATTGATAGCTATTCCATAACAAACCTCCTTATTGTTAATTCAACTATTTTTAGTGGTTCTATTTACAACAGTTTCTTTTATTTCTGCATTCTCTTAAACTGTTATAGAATTCAAATTTGGGGTAGATATATTCACCCCCCGCTAGATCTGTAGTTCATCCTTTCACACATCATGTGGTATCAGAGCCTAACTCTCCTTTAGGGCTTAACATCTCAGAGAGATTTAGAAAATGGATGCTAGAGGTCTAACTGTTGAGGGTCACTTCACCAGTAAGCCACCATTCTTTGATGGAAGTAATTATGCTTACTGGAATAATATAATGCAGGTCTTTTTACGAGTAAAGGACTATGAGATTTGGAAGGTTGTTAGTCGAGGTCCATTTGAGCTCCCTGAGGATGAGGATGTCTGGACCAGGGAGTAGATTCATAGGTCAACTTTGAACTGGAACACTGTAAATGCTACGCAGTGTGCTCTACACCCCACTGAGTTCTCGAGAGTATCCTCCTGTTCCACAGCCAAGGAAATGTGGGACAAGCTGGAGGTAATTTATGACGGGACGTCTCAAGTTCGTGAAACCAAGGCTAACATGCTAGTCTCTGAATATGAATCATTTAAGATGAAACCCGATGAGACTATATCTGAGATGTATGCCAGATTGATGGTACTCACTAATAGTTTAAGGAGTCTAGGCAAGGTTTACAGTGAATGCGAGCTAGTAAGGAAGATCCTTAGGTCCCTGACACCTATTTGGCATACCAAGGCCACAATTATGGAAGAGTCTAGGAACCTAGCAACCACCACAGTCGACGAACTCATCAGTTCCCTCATGACATACGAGCTGAATCTCAAGAGGGTGAATGAGTGCGAGAAGAAGAAAAGAACTCCTGGCACTTAAAGTAACTTCTAGTAGCAAAGGGTCATCGAGTGAGTATAGTTCTTCTAGTTCTAACGAAGACTCTGATGAATTTGCCATGCTTACTAGAAAATTTAAAAAATTTCTAAAGAAGGAAGGTAAGGGATTTAGAAGAAAATATATGGTCGCGGAGTGCGCCATTTCAATCGAAAGGGCGCGCCGTTTCAAGCCCCTAAAGTCACAGGGCGCGCCGTTTTAACACCGCGCCGTTTCAACAATTCGACGAAGGGCGCGTCGTTTCAACCGCGCCGTTTAAGCCTCCAGTCACGTCGTTCGAGCATCCGACGACGAAATCAAGTGCCATTTCGAGCTTTCATCATCAAAGGAGATCAATCCAGGCGAAGCTCATCCGTCGGCCCCGCCACGTTCGTGTCTCACTTACAGCACCAACGTCTGGGGGGCATTTGTTGACACCCAAAATATGATGCCCGACAATCGAGCCGCAAAAATAAATAATACGGCTTATGGAGCGTGCAAGCCGAAGCGGACCCCTAAAGCCTCTTAAAGTCACCAAGGCTGTTAGGAGTGAATGTCAAGGGCCTTGCCTCAGGAGAATCAACATGACTCCATTACCAACCGGCAGTGCGACCAAGCCTGCCCAATAATCCGGTGTCGACTTTGTCACACTGCTGCCTTACATCACCGCCCAATCAAGGATGGTGATTCACCCAACGGTATCCCGCCTCAATGAAGACTCTCCTGAGGAAAAAGAGCGCCTACGGCCTTCACAGATGGAGGCCGGAAACTTCAGCAACGGAAGGATCCGAATACCCGATACGGGTTCGGCTTCTTGCGAAGGAAGGCCCATCAGAGACCAAATGATCGCCGGTCTAGGCAGGATATCATCCCACATGGGAGCTTTGAGCACGAGTCAATTTGACTCGAAGGCACAAGCCACAGCGTTGGAGGACGCATTGGTGGAAGACCCTCACACTCGAATCGGACACACACGGAGTTCGTACCCGAGCTGTTCGGTGAACCAAGAGCTTCGTCAAGCCCCTCGCCAAGGTCTTGCAGGAGTCCTGACACGAAGAATCATGAATGGTGACTTCCGGGACCATCCCCGGACTCATCGGCTGATGTTCGGCAAGCAAACGCCGTTGAAACGGCGCCACAGCTTGTCAGCACGCCGTCGAAACAGCGCGCTTCTCTCCGGCACGCTAATGGTCTTCCCCGGCGTGGTTTTCCCGGCGCGCTAATTGCCTTCCAGGGCGCGGTCTCCCCGGCACGCCATTCTGTGGCATCGGGGAACTTCTCCATATAAAAGGACCCCAAATCTCTGAAGAAGAGGATGAGGAGTCACGCTTCACGTCGACTGAAGCAAACCAGGTGATAAGGAGCACCCTACGCGCGAGATCGACGTGATCGAGACCATCAACGCTTTGGAGCTTGAAGATGCCTGACATTCATATCGACCCTATCTACCTCGTGATCCTGCTGGTGTTCGGCGCCGGCCTCGCGCTGGGCTGGGTGGCCCACGCCATCACCACGCCGCACGAAGCGCCTGCGCGGCGCAGCAAGCCGCTGCCGCATGTCGTGGCCCCGCCGCTCAAGACGAAGGTCTACGACAAGCCCGCCGCCCCGCCCAAGCCGCTGTGGGAGGAAGACCCGTTCTTCGCCCGGCCGGGAGACCTGGGCAAGTCCGACAAGGGTGACATCGAACACATCGCCGGGGTGGTAGCCTTCAACCCTCGCCCCGGTGTCCGCGCTATGGGGTAGCGCTCCATCCGCCGCAGCAGTCTACCCCATCAACTGGCCCCGCTTCGGCGGGGTTTTTCTTTATCGCTTGACAGAATGGCGAATAGGGTACAGGGTACGCGCCTCAACCCGAAGAGGAGATTTCGGAATGGCTATCAAGATCACCAACCTGTTGACTTCCGCCAAGCCGCGCAAGCCGTCATTCCCGACCATCGCTATCGGTCGCGACACCGGCACCGTATACTTGATGCTCGGCGCCTCGAAGGGCGTCGTCCTCGAAGGGCGCACCGTCCTGCAGGGGCGTGAAGGCAGCGTCCTTGACCCTTCAATGGGGCAGGGCGTCGAGTACGCCAAACCCGGCACCGTGTTCGAGATCGAGGTTCTCTAATGGGCACCGTCGTCTTCATCAGCTACTACATCAAGATCGCCGTGGCGTTCAGTGTTGCAATTGTGCTCGCCGCGCTGTGCGTCTACGTGTTCGGCAAGATCGTGGGGGTGTTCTGATGGCCGCCAAGATCAGCTACAGCAAGAAGACCCGCGTCACCTTGACGTTGGCCGAGGAAGACATCCTCGCCGCCGTGCGTCGACTTGCCCAAGCCCACGTCGACATTCCGGCTAGTGCTGAGATTGACTTCGAGATCAGCCAAGGCGCGCTCGTCAAAGGCGCCACGGTCTGGTGGGACGAGACCGAGCACAGCGAAGAGGAGATCGACTGATGGCCGCCGCTTCACATGGTGTCGTACGACAGAAAACCGAGCTGAGCCCGACCGCACTGGTAGGCGCCAATCTGCAGCGCGCCTACGACTTCTTCAACAAGGAGCTGTTCGCCGGCCGCCTGCCGCAGTGCATCATCCTGTTGCACCGCAAGAAGGGCGCGCACGGCTACTTCTGGGCTGAGCGCTTCGGCGACAAGACCGAGGCGCTGAAGCTCGACGAGATCGCGCTCAACCCCACGACCATGCGCGGCCGCGACGAGACCGCCGTGCTGTCGACACTGGTGCATGAGATGTGCCACCTGGAGCAGCAGCACTTCGGCAAGCCGCCCAAGAGCGCCTACCACAACAAGGAGTGGGCGGCGATGATGAAGGCGGTGGGGCTCGTACCGAGCGTCACCGGCCTTCCAGGCGGCGCCGAGACCGGGCCGAAGTGCACGCACTACATCGAGAAGGGCGGCGTGTTCGAGGCGGCGTGCGCCAAGCTGCTCGCCAAGGGCCTGACCCTGCCCTACTCAGAACGCCGTTTCACTGAGAAGGAAGCTGGCCGGGCTGCCGCCAAGCGCGCGTCGAAGACCAAGTACCTCTGCCCCGACTGCGACATGGCGGTCTGGGGCAAGTCCGGGCTCAACGTGATGTGCGGTGATTGCGGGGAACAGATGGAGGAAGAATGATGCGCCAGCAGATTTACGAAGACGCGCTCAAAGCGATCCTCGCCATGACGCGCAAGTACAGCCTAAACCCGAACTTCCTGCTCGGTGAGATCGAGAGGCTCGCGCTCGCCGCACTAGACCGCAAGGCCGACCCCAAGGACGCGCACAAATGAGCAAGACCGAAACCGACCTCAACGATCTCCTCGCCGTCCACCCGGTCTGCCATTGCGGTGACTGCGACAAGGCCATGCGGATCGCGCTCGAAGAGTTCCAGCGCCACTACGCCGGCACGCTTGAGCAACCCGGCTGCGCGCACTGGTACATGGCGGTCGTCGCTGCGCACGCGGTCATCGCGCAGCTCTTGCTCAACAACTTCCCCGAGGCCGGGCCGAACCTCAACCGCGTCGGCGAGGCCATGACCGAAGGGCCGGTGCTCGAAGCACTGCTGCCCTACGTGCAGGCGGTGGTCGACGCTCGGGCTGTGGAGCTGAAGAATTGACCCTCGACGCCGCCTATCTCGATCTCCTCGCCGAGACCGCTGGCTCGTCAGTCGGCAAGACGCTCGGCATGGTGATCCGGCCGCTGTTCATCGCCGCGCCGGGCAAGACGCTCGTGTGGGGTGACTGGTCTGCGATCGAGGCGCGCGTGCTACCGTGGCTCGCCGCCTCGCCCGGCGCGGAACGGGTGCTCGACATCTTCCGCAAGAACGACGCCGACCCTTCGCTGCCCGACATCTACAAGATTACGGCGGGTGAGCTGCTACAAAAAGACCCTCGCGAGGTCACCAAGAACGAGCGCCAGTCACACGGCAAGGTGCCGACGCTTAGTCTAGGCTTCGGCGGCGCGCTGGGCGCGCTGCAGAAGA